>JAEOAD010000007.1:22832500-23522500 GCA_036365145.1 Orientallactaga sibirica | reverse complement strand
AAAATAAAGGCATGTACTACCACACCTGGCTCCTTTTGATAAAAAAAAAAAAAGAAAATATGTAAATAAACATTGCTTCATTGAAACATCATTGGGGGGTTGTTTTGAGGTAGGGTCTCATTGTAGCTCAGGCTGACCTGGAATTCACTATGTAGTCTCAGGGTGGCCTCGAACTCACAGCAATCCTCCTACCTCTGCCTCCCAAGTGCTGGGATTAAAGGCATGTGCCACCACACCCAACTGAAACATCATTTTTTTTATTAATTAGAAACTTTTTTTAATTTTTTTTAATTTTTATTTATTTATTTATTTATTTATTTATTTATTTATTTATTTGCATGCAGAGAGAGATAGAAGAGAGGCAGACAGAGAGAGAATGGGCACACCAGGGCCTCCAGCCACTGCAAACGAACTCCAGATGCATGTGCCCCTTGTGCATCTGGCTTACGTGGGTCCTGGAGAATCGAACCGGGATCCTTTGGCTTCTCAGGCAAACACCTCAACCGCTAAGCCATTTCTCCAGCCTATTAAGTAGAAACTTTTTATGGACATATCATGTGTTGGTACCATCATTTCCCTCCTCCCTGCCCCACTCCACTGAGGGCTCTCCTCAATGGGATTGCTGGTATTCCCCATGGGGCTGTGGGTTATGAGCCTTGAGAGCAGCAGTCAGTCATTGTGGGGGAGGGAATGCCTCTGGGTACTCCCTTCTACCCTGTGGCTCTTAGAGTCTCTCTGCTCCCTCTTCCACAAAGTTCTCTGAGTCATAGTGGGTGTGTTTTAAGCCTACTTTAGTGTTGAGCTCTCAGCAGCTTCTGGATTTGTGCTCTGATACATTTTGAGTGTGCTCAGCGTCTGTCTCCATCACCCTGGCACAGGTTATCAGACTCGCCGTGGAAGCAGCACTCTTGCTCATCTCGTTCCTCTGTGCTTTCAGCTGGGCCCTGGCTGATGTGCGAGCGGCTAAAAGAGAAAATTAGATTCTCCAACAGAGTGAGATCAGCGTAGGTTAAAGGCCATAAACATTGTTAATTTAGCGAGACTTTGACAGGTGTAGCCTTTCTTTTGACCAGACTAGTGGGGAGCTTCTCTTTGGAGTCCATAATCTTGGTCTCCATAGGATTCTGACTTGGTTCCCAGTTCCAGCTATGGATTCCTTTCCACTGAGTGGATCTCTTAGCCAACCAGAGAACCACTGGTTACTCGCCTAGGCTGGCTGCCGCCAATACACACGAGTGCATGTGTTGTCAGGCTAGTTGCTTTCATATAGCACTGTCCTCTGCTTGCTCAAAGCATTGTTGGCCATTTTCCTCCAGCAGCTCATGTAGTGCTTTTCAGCACTGTACAGGCTAGCTATCTGGGAACTGGGTTCCTTCTAGATTCAGCTGGATCTCTCAATGTTTTGTGACGGTAGAAATTGGTGTCTTCAGCAATAAGGTCTTACCTTTTACCTCAGGCGGGTAATCAAGTGCTTTGACAGAAACCTGTCTTGTTTTGGGGACCTCATAGGTCTCTCCACCCAACAGCTCAATGTGGGTTATAACTCATTTCTGGCACTGGGAGTTACAAACCAGAGCCAAATATTGTAGGGTTAGGCTCCATCCCGCCCTCTCCAGGGCCCTTCTTACCAGATGACACCCCCCCCCCGAGGGTTCTATCTTTTGTCTGCTATCCAGGAGGAAGGTTTCTGTGGTACCAATTCATTTTAGATTTGGTTTTGTGTTTATCCCCGCTGCTGCCCTCAGCAGTTCCCAATTCAACATAGTAAATAAGAAAAGATTCACTTAATTTGAAAAGAAAAAGGAAATGTCACTAAAATCAGTTCTGCATAAATGATTGTGGTATGTTTGCCTTAAATATCAATTCTGTTCAATTCCCATATGTAGGACTTAGACCCTGTTCAAATTTTGCTTTGTGGTATCAACGCAAAGAGGCTAATCTTCCTCTTTTTTAAAATTTTTGTTTATTTTTATTTATTTCAGACAGATAAAGAGGCAGAGAGATAGATAGAATGGCACACCAGGGCCTCCAGCCGCTGCAAATGAACTCCAGATGCATGCACCACCTTGTGCATCTGGCTTACGTGGGTCCTGGGAATCAAGCCTCGAGCAGGGGTCCTTAGACTTCACAAGCAAGCACTTAACTGCTAAGCCATCTCTCCAGCTCTAAAGAGGCTAACCTTTCTATTCTAGACACATTATCAAAATTCTTTGAGACTTTTCTCTTTTTTGGTGGATTTACTGTGCAAGCCAAAGGCTAGCTATAGTTCTTGAGATTTTTTAAAAGGAATTACATCTGTTTAGGGTATTTTCATCATGCTTTAGTGGCCAGTCTGTCTGCTTGAAACTTTAAGCACAGTGTTCTAGGAGTTCTCCGACCTCACTGTACAACAGAATCACAGAGGGTGCTCCTCACCAGGGTGAGCTGCCTGGAGCCCTGGAGATTCCGGGGCCATCTGCATAGAAAGTCCAGGGACTTCTGATGCCAGTGGCCGATGGCACTGAGGATTCTGCCCATGCATACCTGCTACTTCTGCTCTTTTTCTGCCAAACATTGCCTAAAACTGGGTTCTGGCAAGTTATAATGTATTTCCCCCTTAAAATCCTTGAGACACATCCTTAGACTTCTGAGCTATAGGAATACTAATGAACAGAAGTTTTTTAAATATTTTATTTATTTAATTAGTTAGGAGAGAGAGAGAGAGAAGAGGCAGATAGAGAGAAAGAGAGAATGGGTGTGCCAGGGCCTCTAGCCACTGTAAACAAACTCCAGACGCATGCACCCCTTGTGCATCTGGCTTACATGGGTCCTGGGGAATCGAACTAGGGTCCCAAGGCTTTGCCTCAACTCCCCAGGACCCATGTTAGCCAGATGCACAAGAGGGCACACACGTGGAGTTCCTTTGCAGTGGCTGGAAGCCCTGGCACCTGCATTCTCTCTCTCACGCTCCCTCTTTATCAAATAAATAAATAAATAAAAATAAAATATTAAAAAATAAACCACATGTTTTTTTAAAAAAATTCTTGTTGTTTTTTTTCTAGGTAGGATCTCACTTTAGCTCAGGTTGACCTAGAATTCACTATGTAGTCTCAGGGTAGACTTGAACTCATGGCAATCCGCCTACCTCTGCCTCCCAAGTGCTGGAATTAAAGGCATGTGCCACCAAGCCCAGCTCAAAATAAAATTTTTTTAATAGGAAAAAGGAAAAAAATAAAGGTACCACATGATTTCTAAGAGCATGAGGATAAGGGGCAGAGACAATGTCTACTACGACATTATAGCAAGTGAGTTAAAACTCCTGCTATTTTCAAAATCATCACAAAACTAAGTCCTGGGATAAATAACCTGTGGTTGTCCCCAAGATCCTGCTGAGATTCCAGTCCAAAGCAGCAAACAACCTGTGGTGACATGGGGAAAGCCTTCCTGATTTCTTTAGAAGTTAAATTTTCTTGTTCACAAACTTAGAGACAGAAGAGATAAAGAGAAATGGGGGTGTGGTGGCGCACACCTTTCATCCCAGCACTTCGGAGGCAGAGGTAGGATGAACGCCTTGAGTTCGAGGCCACCCTGAGACTACAGAGTGAATTCCAGGTCAGCCTAGGCTAGGGCAAGACCCTACCTCGGAAAAAAAAAAAAAAAAGAGATAGAGAGAGAGGGCAGTGTGCACACATGCTGAGCTTGAACCCCTATACCTGTTCCAGGTGTTAGCTGCCTTTGTGTCACCTGTAATATTCAGAGTTCCTTTGTGGTCTGGCATGAGCCTAGTACATTGCTGGTTGTTTTCATACTTGTAACTCACTAAGTCTCATTTTAGCCATGCCAACTGGAAATGGCCCCTCACTTAGCAGATGAGGAAAGTGAAGAAGACATGGAATCGTGCCCAAGCTTGCAGTGCAGTTCTCTTCACTTGGGGCTCTGGCTGTCGGGGGACTTTGGAAACTGCTTTAAGAATGCAGTGACTGGAGTGATCTTGTCAGCTGCTGTGGCTCTAACGAACTGTGGGTGTTCACTGGGCTTTATTTTTGGATGGTTTCCTTTGCACACTGCCCCCGTTGCCCAGCTTTGCGTGGGTGTTGAAACTGTTTCTTCTCTTGGCTTTTTGTGGTAAGTGCTAATTCTGTTCTCAGTGAGCCAGTTTCCTCCAGGCAAAAGACCCCTCCATACCTGGCAGAGTGCTTTCAAGTTGAACCTATTGCTAAAAAGAGGTCCAACGCCTTTAAAAACTGAGAAACGTCCTTGTATAGGATCTAAACGTTACGTATTTTTAAATATCATCATGGAAGAGCCGATAAACTATTAGCTTAACCATGTGAGGTCTCTTTTCACACAACCGTCTGGCATTTTGCATTTCTCAGTTCCATCATACTAACAGAAGGGGTTGATTTATTTTGACCAAATGTACTAGAGAGTGTCGAGATATGTCTGAAGCTTCTTAATTCCTGTTCTCCAAACAAGCCTGAGGGGAAGGCTGCTCTGTGGAAGGCATTGTGGGGCGCTTCTCTGTGGCTCCTGTTCATTTGTCTTTGGAACAGGAGGTGGAATCCCCATTCTCTGCTCATAGATGTGGAAACCAAGCCCCAGTAATGTCTCTGAGGAGTATGGTGGTCCACAGAGACATTAGCTACAGAGGATTTGGGCCTTTAAAATACACGGAGAAGCCGGGCGTGGTGGCGCAGGCCTTTAATCCCAGCACTTGGGAGGCAGAGGTAGGAGGACCACTGTGAGTTCAAGGCCACCCTGAGAAGACAGAGTGAGTTCCAGGTCAGCCTGGGCTACAGTGAGACCCTACCTAGAAAACCCTCCCCCCAAAAAGTGGTTAAAGATGCTTGCAAAGCCTGATGGCACAGGTTCAGTTCTCCAGTACCACATAAAGCCAGATACACAAAGTGATGCATGTATTGTTTGCAGTGGCAAGAGGCCCTGACTTGCTTCCCTCCCCACCCCCCAAATAATTTTTTAAGTCTAATTTGGAGCTGGAAAAATTGTTCAATGGTTATGGTACTTGCTTACAAAGCCTGACTGCCTGGGTTCCTACATAAAGCTATATGCACAAAGTGGAGCATGTATCTGGAGTTCTTCGAAGCATCAAGAGGCCCAGACATGCCATTTTTTCTCTCTCTCTCTTTCAGTCCTTCCCTCCCTCCCTCCCTCCCTCTCTCTCTTCTCTCTGCTTCTCTTTAAGCCCAATTTGTGTTGAAAGGTATATCTTTTAGGAAGATAAACTCATGACTCTCGTATCAATACAAATTGGATATTTCAATGATTTTTCTTAACTGAATCAATGTGAGGACCAGTAAGATAGTGACTTTGGCTCAAAGGAGAGTCCTGAGTGACACATAGGTGAACAGAGAACTCGGGAGTCAGGGTGGCTCCACTAGGGAAATTCTACTGCATCTCTGTAGGCGAGAACTATTTTTAATGCTACCAGTTTTCTACATTACAGAATTGTAAAACAGGAAGGACAATAAAAGGAATCTGGGCCAGGTGTGGTGGCTCATGTGAGTTCAAGGCCACTTTGAGACTACGTAGTGAATTCCAGGCCAGCCTGCGCTAGAATGAAACCCTACCTTGAAATACCAAAACATAAAAATTTAAAAAAATAAAAAGGGCCAGGCGTGGTGGTGCACACCTTTAATCCCAGTGCTCGTGAAGTATAGAGGTAGGAGGATTGCTGTGAGTTCAAGGCCACCCTGAGACTACAGAGTGAATTTCAGGTCAGCCTCAGCTAGAGCGAGACCCTACCTCGAAAAACAAAAAATAAATAAACAAACAAATAAATAAATAAATAAATTTTTAAAAAGGAATCTGGAAGTCTTTGATAGACAGGTTCCACTACACAGTGAGAGGAGGTATTTCAAAGTTAGCATTTTCTCTTCCATGTTGCCTTTTTTTTATTATTTGTTTATTAGAGAGAGAAAATAGGTTCACCAGGGCTTCTAGCCACTGCAAGCTTGAGACACATGTGCCACCATGTACATCTGGCTTATGTGAGTTCTGGGGGATCAAACTTGGTTCCTTAGGCTTCACAGGCAAGCGCCTTGACAGCTAAACCATCTTTCCAGCTCCCTGTTGCCATTTTAAAGAGCGTGTGTTTCTCTGGAATCCACATGAGGCATGGAGTGAATGTCTTCCTTTGTCCTTGTGATGGCATGCATGTTGCTGGTCCTGCAGCCCTGGCGTGGGGACACTGCACTGTGCATTCAGTGTCGGGTTAATGATCTTTTGTGGGCAGCCTCCATCTACAGACATGAGGACAGGTCATAGGATGGTGCCCCGCACTTGGCTTCTCTCACTGGGTTAACTCTCTGAAGAGTCTCTAAGCTGTACTACTGCTGCTGCTGGCTGTCCCCTCACCCACCTACGTACTTTCTTCCTCACTCTTTCTGTCTCCCCTCCCCTCTCCTTTCTTCTCCTTCTCTTCACTTGTGTGTTTATTCCTAGTCTCTTTGAATGTCCTACTTTGAGGATTTCAGTATGGAGGCTGGTGTCAGGATATATCACCAGCCATTCCCTGTGTGCCTTCCTTTCCCCCTGGAGCACTGCTAAATCCCAGGGTAGAGAAGGTAACTCTTAGCCTGCTGATTTCTGGTGTTAGAGCTTAGGTTTAGTTCTGACCATGTTGTTATCACCAAAATGGCCTTTTTACCAAGTCCCATTTAGATTTGGGGTTATTCAGATTCAAGAACAATAAGGTTTTGTGTATTTGTTAATAAAAGCCAAGCTCTCCAAATTGTTTTCATTCTCATCCTTCTTAACATTTGGGACTACTGGATCAAATTTTAACTAGATAGGAATTTGTAAGCCAAGCATGGTGGCACATACCTTTAGTCCCAGCACCCAGATTTGATTCCCCATTATCCACGTAAGCCAGATGCATCTGGAATTTGTTTGCAGTGGGTAGAGGACCTGGTACACCCATTCTCTCTTCATCTGCCTCTTTCTCAAATAAATAAAAATAAAAAAGGAAGAAGCAGCAGCAGAAGAATTTGTAATGAGATATATACTTGTTTTCACCATATCAAGCATAACAAATTAAGTATTTGCTGGTGAGATTGTAAAGAAAGTGATGAGTACGTCTTTGTACAGTAGTTATGGGCCATTTTTGTTAATGTTCAAAAAAACTATAGTTCTTCATTAGCATAGAGAAGATAGAAAGAACTTGGTAGTGGCCTTTCCCTTTATTTCCTTTTGAGCACATTTCTTTCTTGCACCCATAGGTCAGTATATTTTTACCATCAGTATTTATCTCCAACTTCATAATCGTTGATACTGAAACCAAGGTTCCCTAAATACCAGTTTGCTTTATTGCAAACATTGTTGAAAAGGGATTATTTGATGAAGCCAGAGGGGGAGGGATGGAGAGAGAGAGATGGGGTAAGTCAAGTAGATGTAAAGTAACATTAACTTCTTTCTAGGAAAATCCTTTTTTTAGCAATATAGATGAAGATTGAACCAGGACCTAATGCATGCAAGGCAAGCATTCTACCACTGAGTTACATCCTTAGCTATAAGATAAAGATAACAGTAATTCTTTTGTAAAAGAAAAGTCTTATTTTTTTGTGTGTCTGTGCACGCACACATGTTCATGTGTGTGTGCATGCTTGTGATAGTTGCATGAATGAGACATGCTACAATACAGCATGTGGTGATTAGAGGACAAATTTCAGGTTGGTCCTCCCTCACCTGTCCACCTTGTCTAAGGCAAGATTTCTTGCTCAGGATTCTTGCTTTGGTTTTCATTGCTGGGCTTGCCACAAGCTCCCAGGAAATTCTCCTGTCTATGCCTTCCATCTTGCTGTCAGAGTCGAAATGCTGGGATTACAAAAGCCTGCCTTTTTACATGGGCTCTGGGGGTCTGGGAATTGAATTCAGGTACTTCAGCTTGAGTGACAAGATCTTTTTCTACTGAGCCATCTCCCCAACCCTATATCAGTAAATATTTTGTGTAATGTAAGATATAGCATCATTTTTTCTTCTGCCAATGTTTCCCATGCCAGTTTCCAAAGGCAAGTGAATTCATCTTAACAAGTAGAATACCTTCTTGGATAAATCTGCACACACATTTCAGTTCTTCCCTGGATGTGCCTTTGGTTCAACTCTGTCACGTGTTTAAACACAGACCCAGCCAGAAAGCAGAGTGGTTTTGTGGTCAGTCTCCTGTGGCCCAGGTCAGAAGCATCATGCCTTGCTTATACTCAAAACATTTTTGTTCTGGTCCTCAGATGTTTTCCTGTTGCATACAACAAACCTTTCCTATTTAAAAGAACTTATTGCTGATGGTAAGAGAAACCACTTTCTGAAGTACTCTTACAGGGAAGAAAACCATATATTTAGTGAGGTAAAATAAATATCTGTTTCTCTAGGTTTTAAAATTAGCAAACAAATATGTATGAAAAATTCTTGTTTTGAGGCCAATATGTTTTCCCTTGAGAAGTATTTAAGTCTAGTGAAAATATGGTGGGACAGCTGCCTCTGCTTCCCGGCCACGCCCAGGCCCAGGGAGCAAGATAGAAGGAATCCATTCTTAGAGAGCTTAGATCCCCAGAACAGGAAGGGAGATAGTAAAGTGTAAGCAAATGTGAGGATTTCCCAAGCTAGGAAGTGTGATAGAAAAGAATTTGAAGGGAACATTATTTTCTAATATGTGTTTTTCAAATACTCTGGTTGTCACATGAAAAGACACTGGAAAGGAGTTGAACTAGGCAGTGTCTGTAGAGATGGAGAAAACCGGATAGAATTTGAGAAGATAGCCAGGCGTGGTGGCGCACACCTTTAATCCCAGCACAGCACTCGGGAGGCAGAGGTAGGAGGATTGCCGTGAGTTCGAGGCCACCCTGAGACTACAGAGTGAATTCCAGGTCAGTCTGAGCTAGAGTGAGACCCTACCAAAAAAAAATAAAAAGAGAATTTGAGAAGATAGAAAGAACTTGGTAATGAGGGATGAGATGGTAGGTGGGGTCCAGGTCGCTGATTTCAGTGAAAGCCTGCTAGAAATGCTGTTGGCTGAGGAAACCAATCATGGGGGAAGAGCATTTTGTGGGATGGGAGAGAAGGATCCACTTTGGACATGGTGCATTTGAGATGTCTGCAAAATCTCAAAAGAGAAGAAAAATCTTAAATGCTTTTGCAAAATGAGTCTGGAAAAGAGGTCAGGGCTGAGTTAGGAGTGTGGGAGTCATTCACGCATGGATGCTATCTGAAGCCATGGGAAGAGATGACATCACAGGGGTGAGAATAGAGGAAGGAGGAAACCTTGGTCCAGGATCTGACATATGCCAGGCTTTGACTGGATTTGCTAGAGCATGTAGAACTAACAATGAGCTGAGTGGGAGTGGCTAGCAGCAGTGAATGTGCAAGGAAAAAAAAATGTATTTTATGATCACAGACCACATATCCCTGGCAAGCAGTCCACAACCCCAGTTGGCTCAACAAAGGCTATTTCTACTGTTGGAAAATAAATCTATTGAATGCACATCTTCCCAGTAGAGGGGAGAAGAGCTTACTGGATTTTTTTTTTGTTTGTGTGTGGTATGTGTGTGTGTGTTCATATGCATGTGGGCACGTGTGAATGCATGAGGAGTTCAGAGGCCAACAGTAGGTCAGTTGTCTTCCTCAGTCATTCTCCATCTTACTTGAGACAGGGTTTCTTGCTGAACCTGGAGCTCACTGATTCAGCTGCTCTAGCTAGCCAGCAAGCCCCAGGGATTGTCTGTCTGCCTCCCCAGTGCCAGGATTAACTACAAGCAGGCACCACCATGCCCAGCATTTTATGTGTGTGCTGGGGATCCAAACTCAGGTCCTCATGCTTGTGTAGCAAGCACTTTACCCACTGAGCTGTCACCCCAGCTTCCGAGTCTACTGGATTAATGCACAGACTAACATGAACGTGTAATATAGCTACTGTGTTTCTAAACAGGGCTTGAAGAATGTGGAAGCCTCAGATCAGCTTCTGCTTTTCGGCTCTGCCACGGTTCCAGTAAGTGGGCAGTGATCTTGCTCATTCCTCGGTAGATTGTGTCTCTGCTCCCTGTCTTGCAGGAAGTGAAAGTGCTTTACACAAAGTTCTTGTTTCCCCTTGAAGTTTGAAATTAAATGGGATGTGACATTTAATGAGAAAAGTAGCTGAGAAGAGCAAGCTTGCAAGTCCAGCCTTTGAAAGTTAGCACCGAGGAGTCCATGAACACCTCTCCTCTTTGATCTGAGTACTTCACAGTACAAAGTGTCCATCTTGAAATGGGCCAGTGAATCCCAGATAGGCTGTTTATAGAGTGACCAGATTCTAAAATACTAAACACAGAAGAATTTTCAACTTTATTTATAATAAGCAGCTGCAATTCCACTTATTTGCTATGTCTCTGAAAACAATTGGGTGTCCCTTCCTATATATGTTGTTTGTTAAGGTCTGTATTAGGAGTTGTAAGATGAAAGATGGTCAGTGCTTAGTTGCAATGTGGTAATCTTAATTACCTGGGTACCAGTTCTTTTCATAGAACTTCCTTAGGGTGAATTAATTTTTAGCAAATCATCAGAAAAACAGAGATAGGAGAAGACCACTGCTTAGCTAACAAAAAATTTTAAAGCCTGGAAACCTACATAAAATTGGCTATTTCTCGTACTTTTTCACTTACCTTTTCTTGATCAAAATATATCTCAGTTCTTCTTCTGCAGTTTCAGTTCACATTTTAGAAATTTAAATCTGAACTGTAAGAGCACCATTTCTAGTTCATTGAAGACATCCTTCCAGTAGATGTGATACTGTCTTCATAGAAGCCATTCTGGTCATCAGAAACCATTCTGTAGCAACCTATACAGGACTATCTGTATACTTACCACAAATACACATTTCGAGTCTGAGATAGCTTCTCTTTGCCCCAATTTTACATTTCCCGTGGGAGTTTCACGCTGAGGGCTTCTCTCTTCTGTGTCCTCCCAGCCTGGAGTTGGGAGCTGCCATTTGTGTGCTTCCTAACAATGCGAGGCTGTCCAAAGTAGAAGTCATTTGATATCATTGATGCCCTGACTCAGCCCTACCTGCCTGCATTGGTAGGCTTTTCATCTTGTATTACTAAATGCGTACAGAGAGCACAGCAGCCTCGACCCAGCGGTGGAGGGGACACCCTAGGAATCCCCAGGGGAAGACAGGAAAAGGATAGTGGTGGACAGAGATGCTTTCAGACTGCCGCAGTCACAGAGCACGGACAGTCATGGTGGGGAAAGACTAAGCTTGTTGTGTTGAGCATTTCCACTGAAGCTACAAACATTACATACCACATGCCTCACGTTTTCAAAGTGTGTTTTTCATGTACGCATGTTATTAGCTAATTTCTCAAAATGCAGTAAAATGTCAGGCTTGCCAGATGTGGTGATGCATGCCTTTAATCCCAGCACTCTGGAAGCAGAGGTAGGAGAATCATTGTAAGTTCTAGGCCACCCTGAGACTACATAGTGACTTCTAGGTCAGCCTGGACTAGAGTGAGACCCTACGTTAAAAAAAAAAAAAAAAAAAAAAAAAAAGCCAGGGGTTGGAGAGATGGCCTAGTGGTTAAGGCATTTGCCTGCAAAGCCAAAGGACTTTGGTTCCATTCCCCAGGACCCACATAAGCCAGATGCACAAGGTGCCACATGTGTCTGGAGTTCATTTGCAATAGCTGGAGACCCTGGTATGCCCATTCTCTCTCTCTCTCTTTCTCTTTCTCTCTCTTTCTCTCCCTCCCTCCCTCCCTCCCTCTTTGTCTCTTGCTCTCTCAAATAAATAAATAAAATTTAAAAAAAAAAGCCAGCCAGGTGTGGTGGTGCACACCTTTAATCCCAGCACTCTGGAGGCAGAGGTAGGAGGATCACTGTGAGTTTGAGGCCACCCTGAGACTACATAGTGAATTCCAGGTCAGCCTGAGCTAGAGTGAGACCCTACCTCAGAAAAACCAAAAAAAAAAAAAAGCCAGGTGTGGTGGCGCATGCATTTAATTCTGGCACTCAGGAGGCAGAGGTAGAAGGATCACTGTGAGTTCAAGGCCAGCCTGGGACTACAGAGTTCCAGGACAGACTGGGCTAGCATGAGACCCTACCTCAAAAAAGGGGGGTGCTGGAGAGATGACTTAGTGATTAAGGCCCTTGCCTTCAAAGCCAAAGGACCCAGGTTCAATTCCCCAGTACCCACGTAAGCCAGATGCACAAGGTGGTGCATGTGTCTGGAGTTCATTTGCAGTGGCTAGAGGCCCTGATTTGCCCATTCTCTCCCCCCCCCCGTCTCTTTCCGTCTCTCCTCCCTCCCTCCGTCCTTGCAAATAAATAAATAAAAAGGTTTTGGGGGCTGTTTCTTTTGTTTGGTTTGGTTTGGTTTTTGAGGTTACTAGCCCAGGCTGACCTGGAATTCACTATGTAGCAGGGGTGGCCTCAAACTCACAGTGATCCTCCTACCTCTGCTCTCCTAGCTGGGATTAAAGGCATGCTAAAGTATTTTTAAAAGACCACCTCATGAGACAAATATATTTTTAAATTACAGAAGTATTTTCAAGAGTTACCAACTTTGGGCTGGAGAGATAGCTTAGTGGTTAAGGTGCTTGCCTGCAAAGCCAAAGGATCTCAGTTTGATTCCCCAGGACCCACATAAAGCCAGAAGCACAAAGTGGTGCATGCATCTGGAGTTTGTTTGCAGTGGCCCATATTCTCTCTCTTTCTCTCTCTGCCTCTTTCTCTCCCTGAAATAAATAAATGAAAAATAAAATTTGAGGGCTGGCGAGATAGCTTAGCGGTTAAGCACTTGCTTACAAAGCCTAAGGACCTGGTTCAATTCTCCAGGTCCCACATAAGCCAGATGCACAAAGGGGAGCATGCATCTGGAGTTCGTTGGCAGTGGCTGGAGGCCCTGACATACCTATTCTCACTCTTTCTCTCTCTCTCTCCCTCTCTCTGTCTCTAATTAATTAATTAAATTTTTTTTAAAAAAAGAGTTACCACCTTTAACTTCTGTAGTATTGACTGCATAACAGAAGGTGCAAAAATATGAGTTACACATCAATCTGTTAATTCTAAAATTGAGACCCTAATGCCCAGAAATGTAGAAAACATTTAATTTTTTTTCTGAACAGAGAGTCACATCGGTAGATTATATCACAAATAATGGAAAGATGAAGGAAAAATACCTCCTAATATCTGTTCACTTTTACTTTGTATTTGCTGATCATTCTTTCTGTTGTTTGTTTGTTTGTTTGTTTGTTTGTTTGTTTGTTTGTTTTGTTTAGTGGCCACAGATGTCTTCAATTCCAAAAACCTGGCCGTTCAGGCGCAGAAGAAGATCCTGGGTAAAATGGTGTCCAAATCGATCGCCACCACCTTGATCGACGACACGAGCAGCGAGGTGCTGGACGAGCTGTACCGTGTGACCAAGGAGTACACCCAGAACAAGAAGGAGGCCGAGAAGATCATCAAGAACCTCATCAAGACCGTCATCAAGCTGGCCGTCCTCTACAGGAACAGTCAGTTCAATCAGGAAGAGCTGGCCCTCATGGAGAAATTTAAGAAGAAGGTCCATCAGCTTGCCATGACCGTGGTCAGCTTCCACCAGGTGGACTACACCTTTGACCGGAACGTGCTGTCCCGGCTGCTGAATGAATGCCGGGAGCTGCTGCATGACATCATCCAGCGTCACCTCACTGCCAAGTCTCACGGACGGGTTAATAATGTCTTTGATCACTTCTCAGATTGTGATTTTTTGGCTGCCTTGTATAATCCCTTTGGAAAATTTAAACCTCACTTACAGAAACTTTGTGATGGCATCAACAAAATGCTGGATGAGGAGAACATATGAGCTTGTGCGCCTGGCCTGGGAGCGGATGGGAGCATTTGGAGATGGAGCACTGCTGACTCATGAAGGACAAAAAAGACGACACTTCAGAACGGCTTGGCCCCATCCAACAGATACACATTCATGGTGGTACTTTGGTGAGGTTTATTTTAAGAAAACCGTATCACCAGCCTTTCAGGTTTTTAAAGACTCCCTAATGGGTGACAGGACATAGGAAAGATGTGGAGTTGGTAATGCAAACATAGTTACATAAAGCAATGTACATGGCTCCAAACTCTAGAACTTCTTTAAAAGAGCATTTGTATTGGTGGTACGTGTTGGATATTTCTGATATGTACAAAGGTGTGTGTTTTTGATTCACTTTTATTCCTTACTTTGTATCTTTTAAATGCCAAGAGCTTCTTTTGCTGTAATTGCTCCTTTTTAAAACAATTCTGTATTCATGTGTACCCTTGATTTTTTTTTTTTTTTTTGGTTAAAGATTATGTCATTGATATTCAGGAATTAAATCTGAGGCAAAGTGAACCTGAAGAAAACTGCATATCTGAAATCATTACTTTGGGAATAAACTATATTAGGTATTATGAATAATGTCCAATGTTAGAATATGCTTATGAAATTGAGTATTGGCTCCTTTGTAACAATAGTGATACTTAAATTCTCAAAACTGTGATGGCATGCCATTGCCTTGAAATACTTGCTTAGAGTTTAACCTTGATGTCATCTTCAACATGTGCCAACAAAATATTCATCATTAACATCCATTTTACACATAGGAGAAAACCTAGATTGGACGTTTTATGAGACTATGAAAGTCAATACATTAAGACAGACAAGAACTCATTTTAGAGGTGAACCCATGAAAATAATGGGGGTCAAAAGGAAAGAATGGATAATCTGCTTAATAACCTAAGAGGGGGATGAATTCATTTCAATGTGTAAAAAGATGTGATAAATAAAGATTGTCATTTTTTATTTAACTAATGTGGTATTCTGTTATTTGCTATTTTGATGAGTAAACCAAAGAATTTGTGTCTTGAGCAATTGGTGTGCTTCTTCTATATAATTTTAGGTGTGTGAATAGTAAAGGAAGCATTGCTCATTTTGTGAACCTGCTGGTCAGCCATATATCTTTTAGGAAATAACATACCTAGCCACCTACACTAAGCATTTGTGTTGCCTCTGGCTGTATGATTTACCATGCTTTCCGGCCTTAAATTTGCCTGCCGCCAAGAATATTGACATTGAAATAGTAGTGCACCAGACAAGTCCCACAATGAACATTTCAGGAGCTGAGATGTATTTGAAGCCATCATACCAGAAGAAAGTGGTTCGGTTTCTCTGGGACACAACGTTTTTTGGCTCGGCAGGCAGCCAAGGACCTAGCCCTGTTTGATATTAAATCCTGATACCGAGATTTGAGCTAAAAGTGCCCTCACCTCTCAAAGCCTGTAGGTGATCACGAGATGTTATAACATTAGGTAGCATAACATATTTGACCCCTTGGACTTCATAACCTACTAAATGACTCAGCCACCCTCCTTGGCCAGCATTCTTTTTCTCATCTAGGGAAGCCGAGAGCAAGACCAGATGGCAGCTATTGATTGAAGACTTTTTCAGCCAGGGGTGGTGGTGCACACCTTTAATCCCAGCACTTGGGAGGTAGAGGTAGGAGGATCACTGTGGGTTTGAGGCCAGCCTGGAACTACAGAGTGAGTTCCAAGTCAGCCAGGACTAGAGTGAAACCCTGCCTGGGAGAAGAAAAAAAAAAAAGAGATGGCTTAGCAGCTAAGGTGTTTGCCTGCAAAGCTAATTCCAGTTTGACTCTCAGGACCCACGTTATGCACAGGGGACACATGCATCTAAGTTCTCTCCCCCCGTCTCTTTCCGTCTCTCCCCTCCCTCCCTCCGTCCTTGCAAATAAATAAATAAAAGGTTTTGGGGGGGGCTGTTTCTTTTTTGTTTGGTTTGGTTTGGTTTTTTGAGGTAGGGTCTCGCTCTAGCCCAGGCTGACCTGGAATTCACTATGTAGTTTCAGGGTGGCCTCAAACTCACAGTGATCCTCCTACCTCTGCCTCCCGAGTGCTGGGATTAAAGGCATGCGCCACCACACCCAGCAATAAAAGTATTTTTAAAAGACCACCTCATGAGACATAATATATTTTTAAATTACAGAAGTATTTTCAAGAGTTACCAACTTTGGGCTGGAGAGATAGCTTAGTGGTTAAGGTGCTTGCCTGCAAAGCCAAAGGATCTCAGTTTGATTCCCCAGGACCCACATAAAGCCAGAAGCACAAAGTGGTGCATGCATCTGGAGTTTGTTTGCAGTGGCCCATATTCTCTCTCTTTCTCTCTCTGCCTCTTTCTCTCCCTGAAATAAATAAATGAAAAATAAAATTTGAGGGCTGGCGAGATAGCTTAGCGGTTAAGCACTTGCTCTCCTGGTTCAATTCTCCAGGTCCCACATAAGCCAGATGCACAAAGGGAGCATGCATCTGGAGTTCCAGTGGCTGGAGGCCCTGACATACCTATTCTCACTCTTTCTCTCTCTCTCTCCCTCTCTCTGTCTCTAATTAATTAATTAAATTTTTTTTAAAAAAGAGTTACCACCTTTAACTTCTGTAGTATTGACTGCATAACAGAAGGTGCAAAAATATGAGTTACACATCAATCTGTTAATTCTAAAATTGAGACCCTAATGCCCAGAAATGTAGAAAACATTTAATATTTTTTCTGAACAGAGAGTCACATCGGTAGATTATATCACAAATAATGGAAAGATGAAGGAAAAATACCTCCTAATATCTGTTCACTTTTACTTTGTATTTGCTGATCATTCTTTCTGTTTTTTGTTTGTTTGTTTGTTTGTTTGTTTTGTTTAGTGGCCACAGATGTCTTCAATTCCAAAAACCTGGCCTCAGGCGCAGAAGAAGATCCTGGGTAAAATGGTGTCCAAATCGATGCCACCACCTTGATCGACGACACGAGCAGCGAGAATGCTTGGCCGAGCTGTACCGTGTGACCAAGGAGTACACCCAGAACAAGAAGGAGGCCGAGAAGATCATCAAGAACCTCATCAAGACCTTCAAGCTGGCGTCCTCTCTACAGGAACAGTCAGTTCAATCAGGAGGAGCTGGCCCTCATGGAGAAATTTAAGAAGAAGGTCCATCAGCTTGCCATGACCGTGGTCAGCTTCCACCAGGTGGACTACACCTTTGACCGGAACGCGCTGCGGCTGCTGAATGAATGCCGGGAGCTGCTGCATGACATCATCCAGCGTCACCTCACTGCCAAGTCTCACGGACGGGTTAATAATGTCTTTGATCACTTCTCAGATTGTGATTTTTTGGCTGCCTTGTATAATCCCTTTGGAAAATTTAAACCTCACTTACAGAAACTTTGTGATGGCATCAACAAAATGCTGGATGAGGAGAACATATGAGCTTGTGCGCCTGGCCTGGGAGCGGATGGGAGCATTTGGAGATGGAGCACTGCTGACTCATGAAGGACAAAAAAGACGACACTTCAGAACGGCTTGGCCCCATCCAACAGATACACATTCATGGTGGTACTTTGGTGAGGTTTATTTTAAGAAAACCGTATCACCAGCCTTTCAGGTTTTTAAAGACTCCCTAATGGGTGACAGGACATAGGAAAGATGTGGAGTTGGTAATGCAAACATAGTTACATAAAGCAATGTACATGGCTCCAAACTCTAGAACTTCTTTAAAAGAGCATTTGTATTGGTGGTACGTTGGATATTTCTGATATGTACAAAGGTGTGTGTTTTTGATTCACTTTTATTCCTTACTTTGTATCTTTTTAAATGCCAAGAGCTTCTTTTGCTGTAATTGCTCCTTTTAAAACAATTCTGTATTCATGTGTACCCTTGATTTTTTTTTTTTTTTGGTTAAAAGATTATGTCATTGATATTCAGGAATTAAATCTGAGGCAAAGTGAACCTGAAGAAAACTGCATATCTGAAATCATTACTTTGGGAATAAACTATATTAGGTATTATGAATAATGTCCAATGTTAGAATATGCTTATGAAATTGAGTATTGGCTCCTTTGTAACAATAGTGATACTTAAATTCTCAAAACTGTGATGGCATGCCATTGCCTTGAAATACTTGCTTAGAGTTTAACCTTGATGTCATCTTCAACATGTGCCAACAAAATATTCATCATTAACATCCATTTTACACATAGGAGAAAACCTAGATTGGACGTTTTATGAGACTATGAAAGTCAATACATTAAGACAGACAAGAACTCATTTTAGAGGTGAACCCATGAAAATAATGGGGGTCAAAAGGAAAGAATGGATAATCTGCTTAATAACCTAAGAGGGGGATGAATTCATTTCAATGTGTAAAAAGATATGATAAATAAAGATTGTCATTTTTTATTTAACTAATGTGGTATTCTGTTATTTGCTATTTTGATGAGTAAACCAAAGAATTTGTGTCTTGAGCAATTGGTGTGCTTCTTCTATATAATTTTAGGTGTGTGAATAGTAAAGGAAGCATTGCTCATTTTGTGAACCTGCTGGTCAGCCATATCTTTTAGGAAATAACATACCTAGCCACCTACACTAAGCATTTGTGTTGCCTCTGGCTGTATGATTTACCATGCTTTCCGGCCTTAAATTTGCCTGCCGCCAAGAATATTGACATTGAAATAGTAGTGCACCAGACAAGTCCCACAATGAACATTTCAGGAGCTGAGATGTATTTGAAGCCATCATACCAGAAGAAAGTGGTTCGGTTTCTCTGGGACACAACGTTGTTTGGCTCGGCAGGCAGCCAAGGACCTAGCCCTGTTTGATATTAAATCCTGATACCGAGATTTGAGCTAAAAGTGCCCTCACCTCTCAAAGCCTGTAGGTGATCACGAGATGTTATAACATTAGGTAGCATAACATATTTGACCCCTTGGACTTCATAACCTACTAAATGACTCAGCCACCCTCCTTGGCCAGCATTCTTTTTCTCATCTAGGGAAGCCGAGAGCAAGACCAGATGGCAGCTATTGATTGAAGACTTTTTCAGCCAGGGGTGGTGGTGCACACCTTTAATCCCAGCACTTGGGAGGTAGAGGTAGGAGGATCACTGTGGGTTTGAGGCCAGCCTGGAACTACAGAGTGAGTTCCAAGTCAGCCAGGACTAGAGTGAAACCCTGCCTGGGAGAAGAAAAAAAAAAAAAAAAAAAAAAAACTTTTGGGCTGGAGAGATGGCTTAGCAGCTAAGGTGTTTGCCTGCAAAGCTAAAGGATTCCAGTTTGACTCTCCAGGACCCACGTAAGCCAGATGCACAGGGGGACACATGCATCTGGAGTTCGTCTGCAGTGGCTGGAGGCCCTGGCATGCCCATTCTTTCTCTTTCTTTCTCTCTCTCTCTCTCTCTCTCTCTCCCTCTCTCTCTCCCTCTCTTTCTCCCCTCTTTCTTTCTCTCCTCCTCTCCTCTCTCTCTCCCTCTCTCTTTCTCTCTCTCTCCCCCCTCCTCTCTCTCTCTCTCTCTCTCTCTCCCTCCCCGCTCTCTCTTTTTCTCCTCTCTCTCTCTCTCTCTGCTCCCATATCTCACTCAGCAGAATGATGTATGGTGGGGTGCTTGAGCAGCTTCTTGCTCATCTCATTTCTAGCTCTGGACAGGACAAAGACCTTGGGAGAAATTCAGATCTATTTGGGCACATTTGGATGACACTGATACACCTGCAGGGTGGCAACAAAATGCACATGGGAATGACGGGAGAATCCTTGTCTCACACAGAGGAAAGGCAGTAAAAGCAGTCAACCTTGGTTCCAGTGGAGGATTGATTCCTGAACCCGATACAGGTACCAAACTGCAGGTGCTCAAGTCCCTCGTATAAAATGGCATAGTATTTTTTTATATACACCTGTATACCCTCCCATATTCACATCACCTTGAGATAACTTATAATACCTAGTACAATGTAAATGCTAAAATAAAATAATTGCTCTACTGTTTGGTTTAGGGAATAACCACAAGAAAACAGGTCTATGTGTTCTGTACAGGTGCGTTTTTAAAAAGTATTCAATTCACAGCTGGTTGACCCCACACTTGCAGGAACATGAAGATATGAAGAGCTGACTGTGTGCTGAGTAGGGATCCCCCTTTTTACCATTTCTCAGAATCTCATAGAGGGGACCCAATGCCTTAGAAAGGTCACTGATAATGTTATGAATAGCATGTTAGTTTCTGATACAACTAGGCTCCCCTTTTGCATGAATTTAGCATGTCAGGAAGAGTGGTGGGTAGGTTTAGAATTGGAAAGAATTTGAATGTGCTCAGGGTAGATTATTCTGAACCAAGTTTAATAGTAATTTGGGGTCTTATGAATCTTTTTTCCCTTTTTTTTTCTTCAGTTTCTTAGACATAGATTCTCACTATGTCACCCAGCCTGAACTCTATCATGATCCTCCTGCCTCAGCCTCCCCAAGTACTGGGATTATAGGTGTGTACTCCCACACCTGGTTTAGTCCTTCTAAGTCCTTGTCTTTTTGGATTTAATAAAAGAATTGTGGGGGCTGGAGAGATGGCTTAGCAGTTAAGGCACATGCCTATGAAGGACCCCAGTTCAATTCTCCAGGTCCCATGTAAGTCAGATGCACAAGGGGCGCACACATCTGGAGTTTGTTTGCAGTGGCTAGAGGCCCTGGCATGCCCATTCTCACCTTCTCTCTCTCTCTCTCTGTAAATAAATAAATAAATAAATAAATAAATAAATAAATAAATATAAATAAAATCTTAGGCTGGGCATGGTGGTGCACACTATTAATCCCAGCACTCAGCAGGCAGAGGTAGGAAGATTTCTGTGAGTTTGAGGCCACCCTGAAACTACCGAGTGAACCAAAAAATTTACAATTTTTTAAAAAGAATTGTTATAATTGATTTTATTTTGTGCTGGTGGCTTTTCTGCAAAAAATATGGGTTAATATAATAAGTGAATGATACAGTGGTATTGACAACTGACACAATGTGGTTATTATGTGCCAAGCATATTAAGTCATGTAATCCTGCCAACTTTCATCATTTTGCAAATGAGAAAACTGCGTCAAGAGCAATTCACGTTTGCTTGAGGTCACACAGCTATTGAGTGTCGCAGCCACAGTATCAATGAAGCCTTATTTGTATTTAAGTATGGTATGATGAAAGGCAACTATAACTGCCTCACTGATTCCAAGAAGAAAAAGCGACTTCTGACAAGATTTTTCAAACAGTGGCATTTTAGACAGAATTTAAAGCACTGTACTTCTGACCTATTCTCTAAAGATCTGGGTCTAAGTGTATACAAATGCATTTTTCAAAGTTTTCAACATAGGCATCTTATGGCTCCAAATTCTGTCCCTGTGGTTCTTCAAGGTGCTCACAGTTAAGGAAGACTGTGGGCTCATGAGTGAGCCTGCCCCTCCCCTAGGTGGCCTTTGATGGAGGCACGAGTGCTCTGCCCACACCTAGACAGCTCTCCGCTGATGAAAACAGTGAGACACTAGCCAGAAAAGAGTCAACTTTTGTTTTGAGGCTTTTTTGTTGTTGTTGCTGTTGTTGTTGTTTTGTTGTTTTTTCGAGGTAGGGTGTCACTCTAGCCCAGGCTGACCCTGGAATTCACTGTGTAGTCTCAGGGTGGCCTCTAACTCATGGTGATCCTCCTACCTCTGCCTCCTGAGTGCTGGGAGTAAAGGCGTGTGCCACCATGCCCAGCCAACTTCTGTTTCCAAAGGTACAACAGGGAAATCTACAAGTGCTCAAATTCACATATCAACACAAAGTATTGAAAACTTGTCTCTTATTCTTAGGTGTCCACAGGGACACTTCTGCATGAACCCACAGACATTTTTAAAATATATATATTATTTATTTATTCATTCATTTGAGAGACAGAGAAGAAGAGGCAGATGGAGAAAGAGAATGGGCGCACCAGCCACTGCAAATGACCTCCAGACACATGCACCACCTTGTTCATCTGCCTTTGGGTACTGGGGAATCGAACCTGTGTCCGTAGGCATTGCAGGAAAGTGCCTTAATTACTAAGCCATTTCTCCAGCCCCACAAACATTTTTTTTTTTTTATTTATTTATTAGAGACAGAAAGAGAGAGAGAAAGAGTGAGAATAGGCACACCAGGGCCTCTAGCCACTGCAAACGAATTCCATATGCATTCGCCACCATGTGCATCTGGCGTACGTAGGACCTGGAGAATCGAACCAGGGTCCTTGGGCTTCACAAGCATGCACCTTAACTACTAAGCCATCTCTCCAGCCCCACAAAGACATTTTTAATTCAGGGAAATTTCCGAAATGGAAACATTTCTGTGTAGTATTGATGAATTTCTGTCTAGCCAAAGGGGTGTTTTCCACCTAGCAATAAATATCAGGCCCATTACAGGGGCAAGCGACTGCAGAAACACTGTCTGCCCCACTGAAGCAGGGTATGGACAAGTCAGCCAGTGTTCCAGTTAAGAGAAAAACATCTGTACACTGGGAAAAATATATTCTACAAATGCAAAGAACTGGGGTCTGTGTCCACCCGATTTCTATGAGATCTTTTTCAGATTGGGTTGGCCCTCTTGTCTTTCAGCCTGCGTGACTGCAGGAGGTCTGCCTCCCTGCTAAGTGCTGTGTGTCCTGTGAGATTGTGAGATTGGAGTGGTCAGGCAGCAGGGTTAGTCTTTACTCAAGGAAAAATATTTGACTTTTAAAAGCATGATTTTTTTGAAAATGCGTTTTTATGATCTAAGGCAATATATTCTGCATTTTGACTCTTCCATCTAAAAGTTCACAGATGGATGAAGTCATGGAAGACTGTCTTAACAGGTAGTGTGAACAAAAGGCATGGAAATAAACACTGAGAGAAAAAATACCTATATTGTCACCATTATGTGAGATAAAGATGTTTTATAAGAAGCTCAGGTTCTGTTTTCCTAGAAATGGACTTGTGTTAGCCCAAAAGGAGCTGCCACTTAACTATTGTAAATGATTGGCTGTTCTCATTTCAGACCACTTGTTATCAAAAGGATAAATCATTAAGCAAATTATAAAACTTTAGAAGACATTCAAAGGACTCACTGATCATTAGAAATGTCGACATGTTGCCACACCCAAATCGTATGGACTTTGTGTTCTCACAACTGAAGAGTCACTTTGGTGGTGTTTTTTTTTTTCCCAGGTAGGGTCTTGGACTAGCTCAGGCTGACCCCAAGTCACTCTGTATGCTCAGGCTGGCCTTGAATGCACAGCAATCCTCCTACCTCTGCCCCCAAGTGCTGGGATTCAAGGCGTGTGCCACCATGCCCAGGAGGAGTCACATTTTACCTTGCCCAAATAGTCACTGAGGAACTTGCACTGAAATCCACAGGCGGAAACATTCCACAGTGTTGCAAACACCGAGGCTGTGCGTCAGGAGTTTGGCATCTCCTCCTCCCTGCAACTCACTGGAGGGTGACCAGGTAGAACCCCGCAGGGCACAGAGGGTATATGAAGAACCTCTCAGCAGGGGCTGGAGAGGTGGCTTAGTGGTTAAGGCATTTGCCTGTGAAGCCAAAGGAACCCAGGTTCAGTTCCCAGGACCCACGTAAGCCAGATGCACAAGGGGCACGTGTGTCTGGAGTTCATTTGCAGTGGCTAGAGACCCTGGCATCTCTCTCTATCTATCTATCTATCTATCTCTATCTCTATCTATATCTCTATCTCTATCTCTATCTGTGTGTGTGTGTGTGTCCTCTGTCTCTCTCTCTCTCTCTCTCTCTGCTTGCAAATAAATAAATTTTTTTAAAAAACCTCTCAGCAAACTTCTTTCAGCATCTTGTCTCTTAAATTTGCATGAAATCAACTCCTTATTTTCATTTGAAGGTTAAAGTAAACCTTAGAGAGCTTTGAAACCTGAAGGCTGTTCCCATGTGAGGTTTCCCAATTCCCCTCCACCATTTCCACCAACAAAAGTAAACCAGAACCTAAAAGAAATCCAGTAACAGACCACAGCACACCTGGAGAATTCCATTCAACCCCAGTTCCCTTAAATAATTTGCTTTTGCGTTCAAATTAGAAAAATTGTTTTGGACTCAGTTGTGAGTTTAATACTTTCCGGCTGTTATTTCGGTATGACCACTTAACTAATTAAATGCCAGTTTTCTTTAGATTATTTAATTCTTGGAGTACCTATTGCTGCATGACAAGCCATTACTAAAATTTAGTGAGTTAAAACAACCACCACAGCTGGGCGTGGTGGCGCACGCCTTTAATCCCAGCAATTGGGAGGCAGAGGTAGGAGGATCACCATGAGTTCGAGGCCACCCTGAGACTACATAGTGAATAACACCAAAAAAAAAAAAACACCACTTTCGGTTCTTCTAGTGACTCCTGGAGTTGCATGGGCTCAACTGGGCAGTTCTCTTTTTGGTTTGAGTGCTGGCAATTGAACCCAGATCATGCATGCAAAGATCATGTGACACCCCGTGAACCATTGCCAGTTTTCTCTATTGGGGTGTCTCATTTAGATACAGTCACATCATGGCTGAAGATTAGGCGGGGACGCAGGGATGCCTGGGTGTCCTGAGTTATTCCTGTAGTCTCTGACCTTTCATCTCCTAAGTACCATAAGTGCAAGAGCCCAAGCTTCCAAACAGCCTTACAGCTTCTACAAAGAGCAGACCCAGCGTCATTTCTGTTCACTCTTCTGCTCAAAACAATCCACGGCCTTTGTTGGAGGTCCCAAGAACTCCAGGGGGGGAAAAAAAAGATGATATAATTATGGTTTATTATAGTGAAAGGATATAGTCCACAGAGGAAAAAGCTGCAAGAAACTCAGCCCATGAGAGACCAATTGCAAGCTTCCAGTGATCCTTGAGTCGAATTTTATAAGCAACTAAATTTTCCCAGAAATAATGTGTGACAACATGTGCAAAATATTACTGACCAAGGAAGTTCTTCTGACCCTCGGTGCTCAGGGTTTCCAGAGGTATAGGACAGCCACATGACTGACTGGTCTTCATGACTCAGTGACAAGCTCCTTCAGAAGTCAAACTGACACAGAATGTCCCAGGACCCCAGGTGAATAAAAATGAAGCATGCGGGCTGGAGAGATGGCTTAGCAGTTAAGGCGCCTGCCTGCTAAGCCTAAGAACAGCAGTTCCAATTTCCAGGTCCCACGTTTAGCCAGATGCAAAGTGACACAAGGGCACAATGCCGCATTTGACCACAAGAGGGCGCACGCATCTGAGTTCGTTCACAGCAGCTGAGAGGCTGCTGGTGCATCCATCTCTATCTGTCTTCCTCTCCCTCTCTCTCTCTCTGTCTCTCTCAAAAAAAAAAAAAGAATCAATGGCAATTATATGCCTGTGTCTGAATGTGTGCATGTATATATGTATGAGGGACAGTACAAGTAAAAGGAAGATGTTTATAGGCCCTCTTTTTATCCAAAACAGGAAAAAAAAAAATTGGTTGTAAATGTGTCTGTGAGGGCGAGGGAGACAGCTCAGTAAAGTGTCTGACTTGCCACCATGAGAACTGGAGTTTAATCCCAGCGCCCAAGTAAATGTCAGGCATGTCCAGTGACGTGCATCTGTAATCCTAGTGCTGGGGAGGTGGGGACAGGAGAATCTTTTGTGCTCACTGGTCAGTCAGTCTAGACTAATTGGTGACCTCCAGGCCAATGAGAGACACTGTTTCAAAAAGAGAGAGAGGGCATAGTTGTGGATGACATCCAAGCTTGTCCTCCAGCCTCCACTTACTCGTGCCCCCACACACATACAAATGTGCATATACACACATATGCACACCACACACATATCATACAAAGCAAAAATAAATAAATAAGCCAGTGATAAAATGTATTTATTTATTTAAGAGAAAGAGGCAACGAGAGAGAGAATGGGTACCCCAGAGCCTCTAGCCACTGTGTACAAACTCCAGACACATGAGCCACCTTGTGCATCTGGCTTAAATGGGTACTGGGGAATTGAACCTGGGTCCTTAGGCTTCCCAGGCAAGCATCTTAACTGCTAAACCATCTCTCCAGGCAACTGATAAAATTTAGATTACCATCAGGCATGGTGGCACACACCATTAATCCCAGCACTCAGGAGGCAGAGGTAGGAGGATCGCCTGAGACTACACAGTGTTTTGTTTTTTTTTAAATTTATTAACTTACTTATTAGAGAGAGTGAATAGGTGTGTCAAGGCCTCCAGCCACTGCAAAGGAACTCCAGACATGTGCACCACCATGTGTATCTGGCTTACATGGGTTCTGGAGAATCAAACCTGAGTCCTTAGGTTTCACAGGCAAATGCCTTAACCACTGAACCATCTCTCCAGCCCCTAGAAGAAACCTTTAAAAAAATCATTTATCTAGAAGGTAGTCTGCTCACCCACCTTGTAAAGCTGTGTAAACTCTGGCTTCCTATTCCTGTACTCAGTCAAGTGTACATCTCCTGAACCCTCAGGTGGGGACATAGGACTACATGGTAGAACTAGTCCACAGAGGGCAGCCCCGCTTGTCGTAACTCCGCAGTCAGTGAATTCTGTACCACTTGATCAGATCTGCTCACTCGTCGCTATCTCTGTCCTGAAGTCCCTGACTCATGGAAGAAAAGCATTAGTAAAATAGCCCGTCCTCATCTTGGCAGAGGGTTAGAGAGCAAGCGCAAGAACAGAACCCTCAGGACGAAGCCCCGGGTGGAGCTGAGACCCCCACGGTGATTCATCCCAGTGGTTTCTCTGTGGCTTCCAACCAGACGGAGGCCTTTTCCTCTGCTGGGGCCTATCCAGAGAGCTGCTGTTCAAGCCCGTCTCTGGACAAATCACAACACTTCCTGGCTAGCTCATGAAAGGAATTTTTAGTTCTCCTGATTTAAAAAAGATGTAGTTTTCAATTGAGTTTAATATATTTTTAAAATCACTTAACCATGTTATTTCAACCGAGAATAATGATGGAAACACGTTGATTACTTAAACACTCAGAAGTCTGTGTTTTGAGTCAGCGTGGATTTCCAGCAGGCCAGGGAAAAAAAAGATCTTAGAGTGGCCTTTTGCACACTTCATTCCCCACTCCCACCCTGGGTTTTTAAGGGTACCAGTCCTCACACAAGCCATTGGCTCACCATAGTTTTCAGCTTAAGGGAAGGGATGGCTGCCATCTTGGTGAGAGGCTCTGACTTCCTGGCTACTGTCAGTAAGATCAGCTTGGAATTTAAAAGAAACCGCCAGTCTTTTACCCATGGTCATTTCAAATCAGCTGAGGTTTCCTCTAAATATCCTACCTTCAGTTCCTCTGCTTAGATTTTCTAATGTCTAAGAAAACCTTCCCACACATATCTGAAGACTCCCGTTCTAAGGTGAGGAAAAGCTGGAGGAGCCGCGTGGAGGAAGCACAGCCCAGCAGCTCCTTTTCCTGTGTTTGCTGTGTGTGCTTTTAGGTAGTAACAAGGATATTACAACTGATAGCATCTGACGCAAAACTTGAGGAGTTCTGAGGTTATGGGCCCGTCTGAGGAGAGCAGCATTTGCAAACAGGGGTGTATCTAATTGAACCTGGACAGGATCAAGGATTCTCTTTTGTCCCCCCCCCTTAAGCGTTTTTGTTATTGTTGCTTGGTTTTTGGTTTTTCTTGGTAGGGTCTTGCTCTAGCCCAGGCTGACCTGGATTTCACTATGTAGTCTCAAGGTGACCTGGAACTCATGGCAATCCTCCTACCTCAGCCTCCTGAGTGCTGGGATTAAAGGCGTGTGCCACTACACCTGGCAGCTTTTTAATTTGTAAATCATGAACTCACATGAAACTGCAAAAATAGTACAAAGGAAGCCGGGCGTGGTGGCGCACGCCTTTAATCCCAGCACTCGGGAGGCAGAGGTAGGAGGATCGCCATGAGTTCCAGGCCACCCTGAGACTACATAGTTAATTCCAGGTCAGCCTGGGCAAGAGTGAGACCCTACCTCAAAAACCAAAAAAAAAAAAAAAAAATAGTACAAAGGGTCGTATGTACCCTCCCCCTGGATTTCTCCAGTGACAACCTACAATATAAGTGGAGTATAATATCAAACCAAGATGTTCACATTAGCATTTTGATACTAAATGCAGGCCTTGTTTAGTTTTTTTGTTTTGCTTTGTTTTTGTTTTTGTGGGTTTTTTTTTTTTTTTCTTGAGGTAGAGTCTCATTCTAGCCCAGGCTGACACGGAACTAACTCTGTAGTCTCAGGGTGGCCTCCAACTCATGATGATCCTCCTAGTTCTGCCTCCAAGTGCTGGGACTAAATCCTGGCTCTTGTTTAGTTTTCATTGCTCTATAGGTGGAATCATAGAAGAGGAAACCTTTGAGGCGGACTCTTCATTCAGTATAACTTCTTCAGATACATCCAGGTTGTTGCACATATCAGGAATTCATTCCTCATTACTTCTGAGTAGTAACTCATTGGGCTATATTTGTCTCTAATAAAGCTGCTATGTATATTAATGCACATGCTTTTTTTTCCTTTGTCTTTTTTCTTTTTCTTTTTCTTTTTCTTTTTTTTTTTTTTTTTTTTTTTTTTTGTTTTTTCGAGGTAGGGTTTCACTCTGGTCCAGGCTGACCTGGAATTCACTACATAGTCTTAGGGTGGCCTGGAACTCTTGGCGATCCTCCTACCTCTGCCTCCCGAGTGCTGGGATTAAAGGCGTGCGCCACCACGCCCAGCACTCTTTTTATTGACAACTTCTATACTTACATACAAAAAGCCATGATGCACATGCTTTTTAAATTAAATTAAACTTATTTATTTATTTGAGAGAGAGAGAGAATGGGTGCACCAAGGCCTCCAGCCACTGGAAACAAATTCCAGATGCATGTGCCCCCTTGTGCATCTGGCTTATGTGGGTACTGGAGAGTCAAACCAGGATCCTTTGGCTTTGCAGGCAAATACCTTAACCGCTAAGCCATCTCTCCAGCCCACACATGCTTTTTTAAAAATTATATATTTTATTTATTTATTTATTTGAGCGTGAGAAAGAGGCAGAGAGAGGGAGAGAATGGGCACACCAGGGCCTCCAGCCACTGCAAACAAACTCCAGATGCATGCGCCCCCTTGTGCATCTGGCTTACATGGGTCCTGGAGAATCAAACAGGGATCCTTTGGCTTTGCAGGCCTTTAAATGCTTTAACCACTTACTAACCATCTCTCCAGCCCATGCACATGCTTTTGTGTGAATATAAGTTTACATTTCTCTGGAATAAGTGCCCAAGAATATGAATGTTGACTCATACAATAAATGGAAAGAAAGAAGAAAGGAAGGGAGGGAGGAAGGGAGAAAGAAACCCCTACTTTCTAGCATGGCTGTGCTGATCTAAATTCTCACAGGTGGGGTAAGAGAAACCCAGTTTCCCCATGAAAGGAGACATTGGCTCCTTCCCCCAGAACCTCACACTCTCATCATTTGTATTTTTAGCTGAAGTGACACTTCTACTGTGGTTTTAAAATAATGATCTTGAACATCTTTCAGGTGCTATTTATTTTCACTTGCTTTTTGGTTGCTTTAAATTTTCTCATGTTTCCTTTAGTTTTTGTTTGTTTTTGTTTTTGGAATTTTTTGTTTGTTTCTTTGTTCGTTTGTATTTTGAGATAGGGTTTCACTGCAGCTCAGGCTGACCTGGAATTCACAATGTACTCTCAGGGTGGCCTTGAACTCACGGAGATCCTCCTACCTATGCCTGCCTTCTGAGTGCTGGGAATAAAGGCGTGTGCCACCACCCCCAGCTCCTTCAGTTCTTTTTTTTTAATTTTTTAAAACAGTTTTTGAATATTTTATTTATTTATTTGAGAGAGAGGGGCACCGAGAGAGAGAGAGAGAGAGAGAGAGAGAGAGAATGGGTGTGCCAGGGCCTCCAGCCACTTTAAACAAACTCCAGATGAATGCACCCCCTTGTGCATCTGGTTTATGTGGGTCCTGGAGAGTCGAACCAGGATCCTTTGGCTTTGCAGGCAAATGCCTTAACCACTAACCCATCTCTCCAGCCCTAGATTGTTTTTTTTTTGGTTTTTTTTTTTTTTTTTTTTTTTTTTTTTTTTTTCGAGGTAGGGTCTCACTCTAGCTCAGGCTGACCTTGAATTCACTATGTAGTCTCAGGGTGGCCTTGAAATCACGGCAATCCTCCTACCTCTGCCTCCCAAGTGCTAGGATTAAAGGCATGTGCCACCACACCTGGCTTCTTTTTTAATTTTTTTTATTTACCTTCTTACTCTCCTCCTTTCCTCCCTCTCCCCTTCCTTCTTTTTCTTTCCTCCCTCCATCTTCCTCCTCCTCTCTTAAACATTGAAATGTAACATACATTTTGAAAATCACAAGCATGCAATTCTATAATGCAAACATGCGCACTAACCCTCTCCACCACTAAAACGCTGAACATTGCCAGGTATAGTGGCGCACGCCTTTAATCCCAGCACTTGGGAGGAAGAGGTAGGAGGATTGCCATGAGTTCGAGGCCACCCTGAGACTACAGAGTGAATTCCAGGTCAGCCTGGGCTAGAGGGAGACCTTGAAAAAACAAAGTTGAACATTTCTAGCCACTCTCTCTTTTTTTTTTTCGGGGGGGGGGAGTTGCCACTCTTTTTACTTCTAGCACTCTTTTTTTTTTTAATTTATTTTTTATTGACAACTTCCTTTATTGTAGACAATATCCCATGGTACTTCTCTCCCTTCTCCCACTTTCCCCTTTGAAATTCCACTCTCCATCATATCCCCTCCCCCTCTCAATCAGTTTGATGTCATGATCTTTTCCTCCTATTATGATGGTCTTGTGTAGGTAGTGTCAGGCACTGTGAAGTCATGGATATCCAGGCCATTTTGTGTCTGGAGGAGCACGCTGTAAGGAGTCCTACTCTTCCTTTGGCTCTTACATTCTTTCTGCCCCCTCTTCCAAAATGGACCCTAAGCCTTGGAAGGTGTGTTTGAGATGCTTCAGTGCTTAACACTTCTCTGTCCCTTCTTCTCAGCACCATGGTGCTTTCTGAGTCATCCCAAGGTCTCCACCATCTGAAAAGAGAAGCTTCTCTAACCAAAAGTGAGAGTATCATTAATATATGGGTGTGGACATTAAGAGAAGTGCTTACAGCAGTGAAAACAGTGGACACTGAAAATTCAAGTTTGGCCATACAGGCCCAATGACTGAACGGGTGCAATAGTGGCATGTCTGCTCTTGGGGTAACCAACTGCTCCATAATTGGACTGAAGGCCCTTTCTATGGGAGGGAATATATACCTGGTACTGAAAAACCTAAGCAAAAGTCTGTGATAGGGGAGGTCATGAGCCTTAGGGGTATAAAGCCTGTGCTTGTCTGGTTAAATGTATATATTATTCCCACCAAACTACCTTGAAAGCACTATGCTTAATGTTCATATTCACATATTAACGCTACTCTCACTTCTGGTTAGAGAAGCTTCTCTTTTCAGATGGCGATGACCAATGGGATGACCCAAAAGGCAACATAGTGCTGAGAAGAAGGGATAGAGGAGTGCCCAGCACTGAAACACCTCTGTCACACCCTCCAAGGCTCAGGGACCATTGCGGAAGAGGGGGCGGATAGAATTGAAGAGCCAAAGGAAGGGTATGACTTCTTACAATGCAACTGCCCAGACAGAAATTGGCCTCGATATCCATGACCTTGCAATGCCTAGCAATACCTTCACAAGACCCTCAAAATAGAAGAAAAAGATGATGACATCAAATTAAAAGAGAGACTAATGGAGAGAGGGAGGGGATACGATGGAAATTGGAGTTCTAAAGGGGAATGGGGGGAGGAGAGGGAAATATGCATTTTTTGTATGTAAGTATAGAAGTTGTCAATAAAAAAGAGAGAGAAAGGAGTGCTTACTGGGCAGTTTGGTGAGCATAGTATATACATTTAGCCAGATACCAGCAGACATTACACCCCTAGGGCTCATGACTACCCCTGTCATTTTCAGTATCAGGGATGTATTCCCTCCCATAGGGCGGGCCTCCAGTCCAATTAGAGAGCAGTTGGTTTCCCCATAACAGACATGCTACTATTGCACCTGTTGGCTCATTTGGCCTGGCTGGCCAAATTTAAAGCTTGCAGTGTTCACTGTTGAGTATCTTCACTGGTGTTTTCTCTCTCCCATTGAACTGCATGCAGTGTAGCTTTTTCCAACTTTCTGTCAGCTGGTCCACATGGAGGAGGCTTTCAGCTCAGCTCCAGCAGGATTTCTCAGTGACCTTGCAGCCCAAGTATGTGGAGTCTTCAGCAATAGGGTCTTATCATCTATTCCTGGGAAACCAAGGGCCTCAGCAATGGCCTATAATGTTTTGGGGGTATCTGTGACCTCCCTGGCCAACAACTCACTGGAGGGTATCTCATCCCTGTCACTGAAAATTTTCTAGTAACAGTCTATGGCTTCTGAGTGTTCCAGAAAAGTAGGTTTCCATATGACTTATTTATATCCTCTTAGATTTTGATTAGCCCTGCCTCCACCTTTCCTTTACTCAATCTCTTCCCCTGACCTCACTTAGGCCTTTTCACCCCCATTAATCTGTTCTTCTACTTACATATATACAATACCATCCTATTAAGTACCCCCTCCCTCCCTTTCTTTATATCCCCTTTCTAGCTTACTGGCTTCTGCTACTGAGTTTTATTTTTACTCACATAGAAATCCAATCATTTGTAGCTAAGATCCACATATGAGAGAGAACATGTGATGTTTGGCTTTCTGGCCCTGAGTTACCTCACTAAGTATAATCCTTTCCAGATCCATCCATTTTCCACCAAATTTACCACTGAGCAGAACTCCATTGTGTAAATGTGCCACATCTTCATTATCCACTCATCAGTTCTAGTACTCTTTTGACTCTTTCTGCCACTCTTTTGACTTTTTTATATCTAACTTCTTTTTTATTTTTATTTATTTATTTATTCTGATAGAGAGCGAGAGAAAGAGGCAGATAGAGAGAGAATGGGCACACCATGGCCTCCAGACATGGCAAATGAACTCCAGATGCATGTGCCACCTTGTGCATCTGGCTTATGTGGGTCCTGGGGAATTGAACCTGGGTCCTTTGGCTTTGCAGGTAAACGCCTTAACCACTAAGCCATCTCTCCAGCCCTGACTTTGTTTTTTGAGGGTGGTGGTTTCGAGATAGAGTCTCACTCCAGCTCAGGCTGACCTGGAATTCACTATGCAGTCCCCAGGGTAGCCTTGAACTCACAGCAATCCTACCTCTGCCTCCCGAGTGCTGGATTAAAGGTGTGCGCCACCACGCCGGGCCTGACTTCCTTTGATCATGAAATTCAGCAAACATTTCTGAGCCCTCTCTGAGAGTGACTTGCTGCCAACTTCATGCAGCAAATGTCAGGAGAATGTTCTCCAAGGTATGTTGTTGAGTTAACTGAAAATATAAACCACTCAGGTCCATATTCACCCAAGCCACATGTCAGCAATCAAACCAGCAAAAGTTCTGTGATATGAGACGTTCCAATAGCCAACTACTACCGTGGCTTGATGACAATAATAGGGAAGCCTAAATATGTTTTTTAATATAATTGACTGGGCCAACTTCTCATCCCCTCAAGAGAGTAACGGTTGGTCTTCAAGGGGAACTTTGGTGTTTGGGAAACAGAATTATCAAGACGACTGAGGAGGTGGAGCAGGGAGGGTTTCGTCATGTTTCCTGGAACCTCACAAACCACCAACACCAGCTTTTTGGCATCTCAACAAATGACGTTTCTGAGATCATGTGGATGAGGGCAGAGGCAAATGCCTACTTGGCTGGCCTTTCCTTGCCTTGCTAGCAGCAGGGCTGCTAGTTGTCATAATCGGAAAACCCTTGTGCACAGGACAGGGCAGCAAGAGAAAAGTTCATATGAGTTCTCACAGATGATAAAATTCTTTGCTCCAGAAAAGAGGAAGTGGGACAGAACATTGTGGGTAGTCAAAATGAATTCTTGCAGAGAGAAAATGGATGTCTCTTAAGTTAGATCCCCTCCTGTTTTCTGTAAATTCTGTCCCTTCTGCAGACATTTTGCATGATAATCTTGGAACTCAGACTTGCCCACCCTGAGTATGATGCTATTATCATCACCAAACATTGACTGTGTGCCAACATAAAGCTGCTAGATATTTTATATCATTTTCTCTCACCATAAGCTATGTGGTGTCATTCCCTAACTGAAGAGAAGCTGGTAGTAAAGGCATGGTGCAAAATATATATATAACTTATCTTTGAGAAATAGAGATAGAGAGAAAGAGCCAGACAGAAAGTGAGTCTAGGTACACCAGAGCCTCCAGCCACTGCAAACAAATTCCAGATGCATGTGCTACTTTGTGCATATGGCTTAAATAAGTACTGGGGAATCAAACCAGATTCATCCGGCTTTGCAAGCAAGCACCTTTAACTGCTGAACCATCATTTCAGCCCCTTTTTACTTTTTTTTGGGGGGGGCGAGAGAAACACAGAGAGAGACAGAGAGAGAGGGAGAGGAAGACAGATAGAGATGGGCGTGCCAGCAGCCTCTCAGTTGCTGAGAATGAAATCCAGCTGCGTGTGCCCCCTTGTGGTCATGTGTGGCATTGCACCCCTTTGCATCTGGCTAAAAGTGGGACCTGGAGATTGGAACCACTGGAGATTGGAACTAGCGTTCTTAGGCTTAGGAGGCAGGCACCTTAACCACTAAGCCATCTCTCCAGCCCCCCTTTTTACTTTTTATCTTGAGACAAGTTCTCATTAAATTGCCTAGGTTAAGCTGGGCATGATGGCACACGCCTTTGATCTCAGCACTTGGGAGGCAGAGGTAGGAGGTTCACTGTGAGTTCCAGGCCAACCTGAGACTCCATAGTGAATTCCAGGTCAACCTGGGCTAGAGTGAGACCCTACCTCAAAAAAAAAAGAGGGCTGGAGAGATGGCTTAGCTATCTCTCCAGCCCTCAAGACAATTGGCCTTTCCCTGTATGTCCTTGAATTTTCCCATTTTGAATTGTGTGATGATGGATCATACTGTCACCCAGAGCCAGACATAAATATTCAAAATGGCCGGGCATGGTGGTGCACGCCTTTAATCCCAGCACTCAGGAGCAGAAATAGGAGGATCTCTGTGAGTTGGGGGCCAGCCTGAGACTACAGAGTGAGTTCCAAGTCAGCCTGGGCTAGAGCTAGACCTCTACCTTGAAAAACCAAAACAAAACGGGAAGATTCACAGCAACATACATAGGAACAACAGACTCTCTAGAAAGAAGACATCGGATTCGTTAAACATTCGTTTTGCTGCTTCAGGTTTGCATCCCAGCTCTTGACCGTGGAGGGCAAAGCAAAACCTAAATCCTGGGAGTTTTCTGAGTGCCAGTGAGGGGTCGTTATCCAGCAGCACTTCTCTTGCTCAGTTTAAGGCTGTGATAAGTTGTCAGTGGCAGTGCTCCTGATGGAAAAGTTCACACCAAACTTTTCCCCCGAGCACTTAAAAACCAACAACCCAATATATGTCATGTCACAGTACACTAAGCCTTCCTGTGGACTTGCTTTTTTTTTTTTGGTGGGGCGGGGGGGTTCAGGTAGGGTCTCACTAGTCCAGGCTGACATGGAATTCACTATGTAGTCTCAGGGTGGCCTCAAACTCTACCTCTGCCTCCCAAGTGCTGGGATTAAAAGGTGTGCGCCACCACGCCCTGCCTGTGGACTATCTTGTTTTCACCACAGCTCCAGGAGACTGAAGGGGAGAAGGTGAGGACTGACTGCAGAAGTTTGGCCTCAGTCCTCCCCATACATACCATGGTATGTGGGGCCACATTCACATACATGAACATGTACATAGATACCTATCACAGAGAGAGAGATAATAAAATAAAAGATCATGGGGGCTGGAGAGATGGCTTAGCAGTTAAGGCGCTTGCCTGCAAAGCCAAAGGACCCAGGTTCAACTCCCCAGGACCCACGTAAGCCAGATGCACAAGGTGGCACACACGTCTGGAGTTCCTTTGCAGCGGCTGGAGGCCCTGATGTGCCCATTCTCTCTCTCTTTCTCTGCCTCTTTCTCTTTCCCTTCCTCTCTTTCTCAGATAAATAAAAAAAATATATGTTTTTTTTTTAAAAAAAAAAAAAGATAAAGGAACAAAAAGAGAAAGGACTTATTGAAGGATTCCCAACTTGTAAATCCTGGAGGTGGAGTTACCTTTAAGCCCCAGTGCCCACTGTCACTCTCACCTCCGGTCTGGCAAGATTCACATCCTTAGCCTCTGCCCTCCAGCTCTTGTGCACACCTTCCCCACAGTCAGCCCCAACTTCTCAGAAGACTTCCTTCCCAGGAGTCAGGGTTCCTGGGTCACCTACAAGGCTGACCATGGGATTTTCCCATGAGAAACTAGGAACAATGGGGGCAGAAATGAATCACTTTGAGGAAGAAGGACAGAGGAAGAGTTGTTATATTCTCATGCCACGTGCTTCTATGAATTTGGAGAAGATGTCTCATTGGGGAAGGACAATCACATGGCAACTGATGTCCTTACATCTTCTCACAGTTCATAGTTAACATGGGAACCAGAGGGAATGAGAGGTAATTATTTTATTTACAGCACCCAAGGAGGGGAATGAAGGTGTGCACAAATGATTTTTTTTTTTTTTTTTTTTTTTTTTTTTTTGGTTTTGCGAGGTAGGGTCTCACTCTGGTCCAGGCTGACCTGGAATTAACTATGTAGTCTCAGGGTGGCCTCGAACTCTCGGCGATCCTCCTACCTCTGCCTCCCGAGTGCTGGGATTAAAGGCGTGCGCCACCACGCCCTGCTGCACAAATGATTTTTATATGAATATTTTATTGATGAATGCTTTGATCCACAATGAATAAAAAATGGAGGTTATGAACACATTTCACCTGTTACCTTGACAGTTTTTTAAGATATATTTTATTTATTTATTTATTTATTTGAGAGCGAGAAAGAGAGAGAGAGAATGTGTGCCAGGGCCTCCAGCCACTGCAAACGAACTCCAGACACATGCCCCCTTGTGCATCTGGCTTACATGAGTACTGGGGAATCGCACCAGGGTCCTTTGACTTTGCAGGCAAACGCTTTAACTGCTAAGCCACCTCTCCAGCCCCTTGATGGTTTTTGTTTCAAATCTGTGTTGTTGTTGTGAACTATTGTCTTGTCTACAGGAAGTGTGGGGGAGGGGTACAGGCTGAAATAAATGACACCAAGAAACTGGATAGTGCTAAATTCTCATCAGGACCACCACATTGTAGAAGACCAAGGGACTGAGTTGCATTATATTCAGGCATCCAGAAGTTCTGAACAGGCTGCATTATGTGACTGCTGTAGTCAGGATGAGTGTTCTCCAGCGTTCTGTATGTCAAAGACTTGGCCTCAGATCGGCAATGCTGAGCATGCTGTGAGCCTGTAGGAGGTAGGACCCAGTGAGAGTCCTTAGGTCACTGACAGCGTGCTCAGGGGCCTAGTTTCATTCATAATCTCTCCTCTCTCTCTCTCCTCTCTCTCTCCTCTCTCTCTCTCTCATCTCCCTCTCCCTCTTTCTCATCTCCTTCTATCCCTCTCCTTCATCTCCCTATCTCTCATCTCCCTCTCATCTCTCTCTCCTCTCCCTCTCTCTCATCTCTCTCTCCCTCTCTCATCTCCCTCTATCTCTCCCTCTCTCTCATCTCCCTGTCCCTCTTTCTCATCTCCCTCTATCTCTCTCCCTCTCTCTCTCTCTCTCTCTCTCTCTCATCTCCCTCTCCCTCTTTCTCATCTCCCTCTATCCCTCTCCTTCATCTCCCTATCTCTCATCTCCCTCTCATCTCCCTCTCTCTCCCTCTCTCATCTCCCTCTATCTCTCCCTCTCTCTCATCTCCATGTCCCTCTTTCTCATCTCCCTCTATCTCTCCCTCTCTCTCTTCTCTCTCTCTCTCTCATCTCCCTCTCCCTCTTTCTCATCTCCCTCTATCCCTCTCCTTCATCTCCCTATCTCTCATCTCCCTCTCATCTCCCTCTATCTCTCCTTCTCTCTCCCTCTCTCATCCCCCCTCTATCTCTCCCTTTCTCTCATCTCCCTCTCCTCTCCTCTTCTCTATAGCTCATGATGGAAACAATTTGTTCCCACCATGAAATGAGAGCCTCAGCAAAGGTTCAAAGGAAAAGGGCCAAGATTTTAGGAATCACAGTTCAGCCTGGGCTAAAGCTAAACCCTACCTCAGAAAAAAAAAAAAAAGAAGAAGAAGAAGAAGACGACGAAGAAGAGGAGGAAGAGGAGGAGGAGGAGAAAGAGGGATGGAGGAGTTAGAACAGAAGCTTTCTGTAATTCAGACTCCAGACTTGTAGAGCTTTCCTTTGAAAACTTAGTGAGCTGGGGGCTGGAGAGAGAATTTCATTGGTGCAGTGCTCACCTAGCAAACACGAGGACCTGAATTAAATCCCCAGTACACACAGAAATAAATAAATGGGATGGAAAGATATATACATTTGTATAAAGATGAATGTGCATATTTTTAAAAATAACTGAATCTGCATCGTGGTTCACACCTGTATCCCCAGCAACCGGGAGCCTGAGGCAGGAGGATAGCCATGACTTGAAGTTAGCCAGGGCGAGTCCCTTCCTCAGTCAACCAGCCAATCACGCCACAGGCTGACTGAGATGGTTCTACGGCTCTTTACTCCCCCCTGTGGCCACCTGCTGCCATTGATTTCCACCACACATCACCTCCTTGTTTTGCCTGAAGACTATCATGACTGGATGTAACAATCCAATAAGGCAAAAGACAAAAAGTCTGTGATGAATTGTGACTTATCTTTTAGGGAGCTAAGGAATTTTTATAACTTTTATTGATAATTTTTTTGTTTTTGTTTTTCGAAGTATGGTCTCACTCTAGCCCAGGCTAGCTGGAATTTATTCTGTAATCTCAGGCTGGCCTTGAACTCACAGTGGTCCTCCTACCTCTTGCCTCCCCTGTGCTGGGATTAAAGGCATGTGCCACCATGCCCAGCTTAATTTTTTTAATATTTATATATTTATTTCAGAGAGAAGTGAGGGGAGAGAATGGGCACACCAAGGCCTTCAGCCGCTGCAAACAAGCTCCAGACGCATGTGCCACCTGTGCATCTGGCTTACGTGGATCCTGGGGAATGGAACCTGGGTCCTTTAGCTTTGCAGACAAGTGCCTTAACCACTAAGCCATTTCTCCAGCTCAACAATTTTTATGTATGTAGATAAATGTATTTTGATAATAGTCCCCTCTGATCACATTCTTGTCCTCCTTCCCCTACACCCTTTCCACTGAACCACTTCCTTTTTCCCAACCAGTCCCTCCGCGATTTTGGTGTCTCTTTTTCCTTTTTGCCTTCCTGCATCATGACGACATGTTGATGGACTCAGTATTGTGCAAGTAAGACAGCCGCTGTGAGGTCACGGATGCAGTGGCCACCATGTGTCTGGAATACAACATTCCAAAACACTCTTCCCCGTCCTCTGGCTCTTACATTCTCTCTGCCACCTCTTCTACAGAGTGAAGGAAATTTTGCTAGGAAAAGTTGTTAAATAAACGTATAGCTCCCCTGTGCCCATCAGTAGATAGTCTCACACTTTTCTCACCAAATGTTGGATTGGCATGCAGATTTTAGGAACTGGGAAGAAAAGAAACACATGATGATGCTCCTTCCACTCCAGCTGAGGACAACTCACATAAATGTTCCTACAAATTAAAATGTAGGTCCGGGCATGGTGGCGCACCTTTAATCCCAGCACTCGGGAGGCAGAGGTAGGAGGACAGCCATGAGTTCAAGGCCACCCTGAGACTACATAGTGAGTTCCAGGTCAGCCTGAGCTAGAGCAAGACCCTACCTCAGAAAACCAAAACAAACTGAATAAATTAATTAATTTAATTAAATGTAGGGTATAAATGCCTATGTGCAGTCTAGTGGCATTCATTCTAAACAGGTAATATTTCTGGAATGATTTAATTTATTAGATATTGCATGCTCTATTATACGTTCCATTTTGCAGCACAGAAAAGAGTGGAAAAAATGACACAGTGAGAGCGGATCCCTCTTTTAAATCCTGAATCGGGTGATGTTTTACTAACTTTCCTGAGAGAGAGGCACAGAAAGATGCCTATTTGCTCCAGATGAGCAACTGTGCAGTACTGGAGACAGAGGCGGAGGTTTGAGCTCAAGCTTATGAAGATTTTATTAAAACCAATCAATTCTGATCGATTAGGGAAGCAGCCAGTATAGGAAACTGAATTGCTCCCCCCAAAGGGTAGGGGAGCAGGGTTTTGAAAGGGAAAAACCACAAACAGCTGCAAGGACATTTTACCTAGGGAGAACAGAGTGACCCTTAACGTGATTGGTGGAAGCCCCCCCCCCATTATTTGTAGTGTTAGGACACCAACACACTTCAAGGTATTATTTTTATCAGGAGGCAGGAGTTGTTTCTTCTCTAGCTCAAGGGAACATTTTTGTGTTTTTTCTTGGAATTGGGGCTGGGTGAGGGGTTAAGCACAAAATGGAGGAGTACGCAAAATGGAGTCACATTAGTCAAACATTAATCAAACATTGATCAAGTTTGTCCCTTCACAACCACCAACACTAACAAGTCCATTGAAGTCTAGTTGGTTTTATTTTTGTTTGTTTGTTTGTTTTTTTAGTTTTTCGAGGTAGGGTCTCACTCCAGCCCAGACTGATCTGGAATTCACTATGTAGTCTCAGGGTGGCCTCGAACTCATGGCAATACTCCTACCTCTGCCTCCCGGGTGATGGGATTAAAGACATGCGCCACCACGCCGGGCTTTCAAGTCTAGTTTTAATGAATTTATTGAGGTTACTGTGCTGGTTTGAATCAGATGTCCCCCATAAACTCATGGGTTTTGAATACTTCCATCCCAGCTGATGGGAGAGGTGAAGCCAACTTGTCTTTTTTTTAAAAAAAAGTTTCAATGTATTTTATTTATTTATTTGAGAGAGAAAAAGAGGCAGAGAGACAGAGAGAAGAAGAGAATGGGCGCACCAGGGCATCCAGTCACTGCAAACGAATTCCAGGTGCATGCACCTCCTTGTGCATCTGGCTTACTTGGGTCCTGGAGAATCGAAACAGGAGTCTGTATCTTTTAGAACAGGCAGCAGGGCTGCAGAGATTGCTCAGTGGTTAAGGCATTAGCCTAAAAAGCCTAACAACCCAGGTTTGGTTCCCCAGTAGCCACATAAAGTCTGATGCACAAAGTGGCACATGTATCTGGAGTTTGTTTGCAGTGGCTAGAGGCCCTGGCATGCCATTCATATTCATATTCATTTTCATTCTCTCTCTCTCTCTCTCTCTCTCTCTCTCTCTCACCCCTTGCAAGTAAAATTTATTTTTGGTTTTTCGAGGTAGGGGCTCACTTTAGACCAGGCTGACCTGGAATTCACTATGTAGTCTCAAGGTGGCCTTGAACTCATGGAGATCCTCCTACCTCTGCCTCCCAAGTGCTGGGATTAAAGGTGTGCACCACCATGCCCAATTAAATAATTTTTTTTTTAAAAAGGCACCCTTTTCATGCATCTAGCTTTACGTGGGTCTGGGCAAATCAAATTCAGATCATTAGGTTTTGAAGGCAGGAACCTTAATTGCTGAGACATCTCTCCAGCCCAGCTCAGGTGTTTTATTAAAGCCTACGTCCAGCTGCCTAGCTGGAAAAGGTATCACTGTGGGCAGATCCTAGGGTCCAGCCTTAAGGTGTGTTTGGGGATGGATCTGATTTCCAGCCTGAAGGTATGCAGAGTGGTCTGACCTCTGCCAGGGTCCCTGCTGCTGTGCTTGCTTGTGTGATGGCTGTTCTGTGGTATCTCTGCTTGGATTTATGACTGGCAGCCAGCTTCTTCAGCCATTTGATGGAACTTCCTCTGGATCTGTAAGCTTGAAATAAATCTCTTCCTCCCACAAGCTGTATCTGGTTTGGATGTTCATCGCAGCAATGTGAGCTGACTATAACACACCCTGAGTCACCAGAGCAAAGGGAACCCAGCCCTCCAGCACGCAGGAGTAGTGGAGCCTCCTATCAACCTCTCCAATGCCTTCAGCATCCCCCTTCAGGGAAGGGCCGGGACTCTTAGGGATAATCTGTGTCCACGTTCCTTTTCCAGTTGTGGACCCTCAGCAATACAGAGGAAAGACGGGCAGCTTTCCTGCGGACCTCCGGAACATCACCGCACACTAAGTACGCACTAGGTGGCCGCCTAAGTTTGTCTCCGTCTTGATTTTCTCCTACTCTATGGGGACTTCCAAAATCTCAAATTCTCTACCCCCATGTTACTGATGCACAATTCGAGGACTCAGGAGGGGTGCCCCCAGGCCTGTGAACCCCAACTTTTGGACTCTCATCTAGTTTTAACAAAGAATTGGGGGGAAAAAGGCTAAGAAGGATAAATTATTGAGTTTGGAGAATAATTATGAATTACAAGGCTTATTTAGGAAAAAAATTGGTATATAGGAAAAAAACTGGTATCTAGGAAAAAACTGAAACAGTTACACACACACACACACACACACACACACACACACACACGTGGGAGCAAAGAAGAAGGTAAGAGATTCGGTGGTGAAGGACTTGGGGCATAAAGAAGGAGAAGAGAGAGAAAAAACCAAAGTAGGGATGGGGAAGTTCAGACGCCTGGAAAATGAGAGTAAATAAAGTCAAGAGTTTCCTACACAGTTGGTAAACCTAGAGTTTACAAGAATCACACGTGTGGTAGACCCAGAGTTTAGAGGAAAATCATAACAAGGTAAAAAAAAAAATCTGGAAACAGAATACACGTGAGGAACAAACAGAGTACCAGACAGGTAACAAGACACTGGGAGAGGGAAGAGACTCTGCTCACTATTGGGAGGAAAGAAGCGCAGATCAGGTGCCAACGTGGAAGAGAACCTAACCCTCACCCCCCACCCCCGCTAGGCTGGGAGCGGAAAGAGCCGAGAGAATAGCAAGAGACTGCTCACACGTGCAAAAGCCTTTACAGCTAACTGGAATGGACGGATGGATGGATGTCCCGAGACTCAGGTATGCAGGGGAGACTCCAAGGCCACTCCCCTAGGCAGTGTGCTAGACCGGGGAAGCAGTAGAGGGCGCTGCAGCCCTGTGGATGAGACTAGACCAGGCGCTGAATCCCAGTCCTGCCAAGTCCAGCAGCGTCACATCTCCGGTTCCCTCTTTGGGCTTCAGCCCCTGAATAACTGCCTGAATGAAGGAAGCCTTTTCTCCCATCTTCTTCATTACCAGGGCTCTTGCCCTCCCATTACCTTCCAAAATGAATAAAACTTTGCTTTCATGCCAGGTGTACTGTTCTGTTTTATTGATGTATTTGTTTGCTTGTTTATTTGTGTATTTATATTCATTTTTACTGTCAAAAGACTATTCTTAGAACTCACTAACCAAATAACTATTTATTTATTTATTTATTTATTTATTTATTTATTTATTTATTTATTTATTTTGGTTTTCCGAGGTGGAGTCTCACTCTAGCCCAGGCTGCTGACCTGGAATTCACTATGTAGTCTCAGGGTGGCCTCAAACTCACGGTGATCCTCCTACCTCTGCCTCCCAAGTACAGGGATTAAAGGTGTGCACCATCACGCCTGGCTTCACATTGATTTTTATCATTCATTTTGATTGCATACTGAAAGTAATGATTTGAATTTATTTTTATTTATTTTTATTTTTTAGCAAGTCTACTTCAAGTGTTTGTTTAAGTAGTGTTAATGTTTGGTATATGTTAAAGACCTTAAAAGCACACACTTATAAACTTGGGTAGTCTTGATGTCTTAAAACTTATTAAAATTGTATTTTTGAGCCAGTTAAATATTTCATAAATACTTTAAATGCTACTTATTTATATAAAATAACATTCACAGGAATCATGAGATAAAATTTTCATTAAGCCATGAAATTTAACGTTGGATCAGAGATTTTGATAATGATTTCCTTTCAAAATAAAATAAGTTCTTGGAGGCTGGAGAGATGACTTAGCAGATAAGGCGTTTGCCTGCAAAGCCAAAGGACCTAAGGTTTGATTTCCCAGGACCCATGTAAGCCAGATGCACAAGGTGGTGCCTACATCTGGAGTTCGTTTGCAGGAGCTGGAAGCCCTGATACACCCATTCTCTCTCTCTCTCTCTTACTCTCTCTCTCTCTCTCAAGCAAATAAATAAAAATAAAATATTTTTTAAAAACAAGTTATTGGGGAGCCAGGTGCACACTTTTAATCCCAACACTTGGGAGATAGGAGGATTCCTTTGGTTTAGTGGTTAATCCATGTTCAACTCTCCAGATCCCACGTGAGACACACAAAGGTGAGACAAGTACAAGGTCACACATACACACTAGGTGGCACAAGCAACTGGAGTTCAATTGCAATGGCTGAGGCCCTGGTGTACCAATTCAAAAATAAAATAAATAAATAATGGGGGGTGGCACATGGAGCAGGGAGGCAGAGGTAGAAGGATTTAGGCCAACCTGAGACTTAAATTCCAGGTCAGCGAACTAAAGTAAAACCCTTTGCCTTAAAATTAAAAAGCCAGGTGTGGTGGGAATGCCCCAGCACTAAGGATCCATGTTCAATTTCCAGGTCAGCCTGGGCTAGAGAGACACAAAAAACAAAACAAAACAAAACAAAACAAAAATAAAAACTACATCTCAATCAAACATTTACTATGGTCACACATACACACTAGGTGGCTCAAGCATCACTGGATTTCAATTGCAATGGCTGAGATACCTGGGTAATTTAACGTTCTCCTCCTAAAAACTATTTTGATATGTCTTACTCTGACTCTCCTTTAAAAATAAAATAAGTTCTTGGATGGCTGGCCTGATGGCTGATGCCCTTTTTAAGCAATCTTCCTGCAAAGCCTCCCAAATGCTGGGATCACAGGCATAGGTCACCACATCCAGCTTCTTGATGCCAATCTTACTGATAGCAGAATGAAGTATGAGTGCAAGGAACTGGTGTGGCCACCACCAAGTCTGAGGTTCAGATGCCTGCACTGCCTAGCCCTAAACTTGAGCCACTCATTTCTCTGTCAAATCCGAGGTATGGCCGGGCGTCATGGCACATGCCTTTAATCCCAGCACTCAGGAGGCAGAAATAGGATCGCTATGAGTTCAAGGCCACCCTGAGACTACACAGTGAATTCCAGGTCAGCCTGGATTAGAGTGAAACCCTACCTCAAACCGTCCCCCACCAAAAAATATCCTAGGTATGGAGCTCATGGGTTCTGAACAGAGCCCTTCTAAGCAGTTAGGGGTGTTGTTTCGTGGTAGAGCTCTGCCCTAGCATTTCAGAGGCCCTGAGTTCGGTTCCCCAATACTATGTGAGTCTTTTGGGGCCTGGGAGATGACTTGGTGATTCAAGGCACTTACTTGCAAAGCCTGATGGTCCAGATTTCAGTTCCCCAGCTGCCCATGTAAAGCCCTATTGACATTCATTTGCAATGGAAAGAAATCGTGGCATGTCCATGCACACACATGAACATACTACACACATGCACACACGCTTAGGAAAAAGCAGGAAACCAGATGAGAGGGAAGGTTCAACTCAACAGTCTGGACGGGCTTTATTCAAGAAAGCCTGAGAAGGGTTCCGACCACACAGGTCAAAAGCTACTTCCCTTACAAACTAAGGGGTACTTATGGGACAGGGGGGTCATGGGAATTCTTTTGTTTTAGGGTAGTCCATCTGGCCTCAGGACTTGGGCCATTCAAGAGAAATGATCATTGGGATGCGTGGTCTGGATGATTCTTGGGAAACAGACTTACAATTGTGAAATGGCAATGAGTTCAGGGGCTCCAGGAGGCTTAGAGGTATCTGGTGTACTGGAGGCCCTCTCTTCTCCCTCCCTCTCTCTCTCTCTCTAAATCTTTTTAAACCTGCTTTTTAAAAATTTTTAATTTATTTATTTACTTGAGAAAGCAAGACAGAAAGTGAAGAGAGAGAGTGGGAGAGAATGGGCTGGCCTCCAGCCACTGCATGCAAAAAAAAGCATCTGGCTTACGTGTGTGTGTCACCCTACTCTTCTAAAAAAATAAAAATTAAATTAAAATAATGGCCTGGCAGTGGTGGCAATGCCTTTAGATCCCACATAAGCACTGCACAAAGGGAGGCAGAAGTAGGTGGCAGGCATTTAATTTCAGGGGCTGAAAGTTCAAGGCCAACCTGAGACTAGCACTAGTGAATTCACAGGTCAGCCACCCTGAGACTACAGAGTGAAACCCTAAATCCTCAAAAAAAAAAAACAAAAACAAATAAATAAAATTAAAATTAAAACACATCAGGTGTTCATTTACTATGCCAACAAGAGCCAGGCACTGGAAACCACATGCCTCACTGTCACTTCATTGGGTCTGAGACTACAAAATTAGATTCAAAGTCAGCCTGGGTTATGTGTCAAAGAAGAAAACTCGTGATACCATCCTGCCACAAAACCCATTGCAAGTAAGCAAGTGTGATCAACATCGGCTGGCTTTTGTGCATCCATGTCCCACACCCCGGCAACTTTTTCTCCTCTATTGCTACTAGGATGTAAGCTGATGTTAAAGTTCTTGGATGGTCTGCCCCAAAACTGCTGATCAAACCCAGGGTCTCATGCACTCTAGGCACCATTCTGCCAACTGAGCTACATTACCCAGCCCATTGGCTCACCATATAAGCAGTATGAAAAGTATGAGTGAAGGAACTGGTGTGGCCACCCTGAAGTCTGAGGTTCAGATGCCTGCACTGCCTGCCTAAATGCTGGGCCCACTCATTTCTCTGTCAAATCCGAGGTATGGCCGGGCATCGTGGTACATGCCTTTAATCCCAGCACTCAGAGGCAGAAAACTGGAGGATCGCTGTGAGTTCAAGGCCACCCTGAGACTACACAGTGAATTCCAGGTCAGCCTGGATTAGAGTGAAAACCCTAAAACCTCAAACCATAAAAACCCCACCAAAAAATATCAGGAGGTATGGAGCTCATTTTTCTGAACAGAGCCAGGCCCTTTAATCCCAGGGGTGTTGTTAGGTGTGGTTTGAACCCTGAGACCATCTGATCCAGCCTGGAAATCAGAGGCCCTGACCTCAAACCGGTTCCCCACCAAAAAATGTGATGTCTGGTATGGCTCTGGGAGATGAACTTGGCCCTTCTAAGGCACTTTAGGGGTGTTGTTGGTCTCTGGGTCAGTCTCCCCAGCTGCCCAGAAAGCCCTGAGTTGACATTCATTTGCAATGGAAGATGTGAGTCTTTTGGGTCCATGGGAGATGAACATACTGATTCAAGGCACTTACTTGTAAACCTGATGCACAGATTTCAGGAAAAGCAGCTGCCCATGTAAGCCCTATTGACATTCATTTTTAACAGTCTGGAAAGGCTTTTATTGGCATGTCCATGCACCACACATGAACATCACCAGACACACATGCACACACTGTACACACATGCACACACGCTTAGAAAAGCCTGAGAGAGGTTCAACTCAACAGTCTGGACCCCCAAAACAAGAAAGCCTGAGAAGGGTTACAGGTCAAAAGCTACTTCCCTTACAAACTAAGAGGTACTTATGGGACAGGGGGGTCATGGGAATTCTTTTGTTTTAGGGTAGTCCATCTGGCCTCAGGACTTGGGCCATTCAAGAGAAATGATCATTGGGATGGGTGGTCTGGATGATTCTTGGGAAACAGACTTACAATTGTGAAATGGCAATCAAGAGTTCAGGGGCTGGAGAGATGACTTAGAGGTTAAGGCGCTTGCCTGCAAAGCCAAAGAACCTCAGCTTGATTCTCCAGGACCCACGTAAGCCAGATGCACAAGGGGAGCATGTATCTGGGTTCCAGTGCAGTCTGGAGGCCCTTCTCATTCTCTCTCTCTCTCTCTCTCTCTCTCTCTCTCTCTCTCTCTCTCTCTCTCGGGGAGCACCTCTAAACCCTTGCAGTTTTCTCTCTCTATTTTTAAACCTGCCTCTTTCCCAGAATTTTAAAAAAATAAATAGGTTTAAGACAGAAAGAGAGGGATTTTAATTTGGATTTAGAGAAAGCAAGACAGAAAGAGGTGCCAGAAAGAGAGAGGGCCTCCAGCCACTGCTAAGCTGGGAAAAGAGCCGAGAGAATAGCATGCGACTGCTCACACGTCCAAAAAGCCTTTACAGCTAACTGGAATGGACGGATGATGGATGGCTTTGTAGGCAAACACCTCAACCACTAAGCCATCCTGGGCCCCAAATGGAATTTAAAAAATTGCAGGGGTGGAGAGATGGCTTAGTGGCGCTGCTTCCCTATGAAACCCTAAGTCCATTTTTAAAATCTCCAGGACCCCTGGCCAGCTTCAGCCCTGCCAGATGCATGAAGGACCCTTGACTCCCATCCTGTACCAGTTTATTTGGACAGTGGCTGGATTGCACAAGGGGGTGCACCCCATTCTGAGTTTATTTATTTATCTCTCTGCCTGCACCTATTTCTCTGATCTCTCTCTCTCTCTCTCTCTCAAATAAATAAATAAATAATAAAATATTTAAAAAAAAAATTAAAAAGAGTTCAAACATGGGATTGGAGAGATGGCTTAGCAGTTAAGGCGCTTGCCTACGAAGCCTAAGGACTGATGTTCAACTCTCCAGATCCCACATAAGCCAGATGCACAAAGGTGAGGTAAGTGCAAGGTCACACATGCTCAGTAGGTGGCACAAGCATTCAGCATTTAATTTCAGGGGCTGAGGCCCTGGTGTGCTAATTCTGTCTGTGTGTGTCTCTTTGTTTCTCCCAGCAATAAGTTCTTAAGAGACAGCTGTAGGAGGATCAGTGAGGTACTCTACCTCAAAAAAAAAAAGTAAAAATATTTTTAACAAGCATTCAGCATTTAATTTCAGGGGCTGAGGCCCTGGAGTGTGCTAATTCTGTCTGTGTGTGTCTCTTTGTTTCTCCCAGCACTCGGGAGACAGCTGTAGGAGGATCACCATGAGTTTGAGGCCACCCTGAGACTACAGAGTGAATTCCAGGTCAGCCTGAGCTAGAGTAAGACTCTACCTCAAAAAAAAAAAAAAAATAAATAAATAAAAGGAGGCATTCTGGTTCTAACACACACGAACCTTCAATAGAATCTTCCAAGAGCCAGGCATGGAGGTGCATGCCTGTAATGTCATCACTTGGGTCTTGGAGGGGAGAAAATTAGGAGTTCAAAGTCAGCCTGGGTTATGTGCCTCAAAGAAGAAAAGGTGATACCATCCTGCCAGCTACACCCATTGCAAGTAAGCAAGTGGGATCAACATCGGCTGGCTTTTGTGCATCCATGTCCCACACCCTCGTAGGATGGACTTTTTCCTCCTCTATTGCTTCTAGGATGTAGCTGATGTTAAAGTTCTTGGATGGTCTGCCCCCACCGGAACTGGGGATCAAACCCAGGGTCTCATGCACTCTAGGCACACATTCTGCCAACTGAGCTACATTACCCAGCCCATTGGCTCACCATACTAAGCAGTACCTAAAAGTATTTCTTTTTCTTTTCTTTATTTATTTGAGAGAGAGAAAGAAAGCGGCAGATAAAGAGAGAATGGGCCTGCCAGGGCCTGTAGCCACTGCAAGAGAACACCAGATGCATGTGCCAGCTTGGGCATCTGGCTTATGTGTGTACTGAGGAATAGAACCTTAACAGTTAAGCCATCTATCCAGCTCTGTTTTTTGGCATTAAAAATATATATGTAAGCCGGGCGTGGTGGCGCACGCCTTTAATCCCAGCACTCGGGAGGCAGAGGTAGGAGGATTGCTGAGAGTTCAAGGCCACCCTGAGACTACATAATTAATTCCAGGTCAGCCTGAGCTAGAGTGAGACCCTACCTCGAAAAACCAAAAAAAAAAAAAAATATGTATGTATATGTATATTCTGGATGTGGTGGCACACTGGGGAGACTGAGATAGGGGGATCGCCGTAAGTTTGAGGCCACCCTGAGACCACCTGAGACGACATAGTGAATTCCAGGTCAGCCTGGGCTAGAGTGACACCCTACCTCAAAAAGCCAAAAAAATAAAAATAAAAAATACCCTATATATGTATATTTATTTATTTGAGAGTGAGGGGAGAGAGAGAGAGAGAGAGAGAATGGGCACAGCATGGCCTCCAGCCACTGCGAACAAACTCCAGACGCATGCGCCACCTTGTGCTACACGTGGACACTGGGGAATCGAACCCGGGTCCTTAAGCTTTGCAGGCAAGCGCCTAAACCGTTGAGCCCTCTCTGCAGCCCCTCCCGGAAACTATTTCTACCCGCCGGGTGGGAAGCATTGAAGTAACCACGGCAACCAGAGGCTGGGGAGGAAGGGGTGCGGCGCTGGGCGGAAGAGGCGGGTCGGGAGGCCGTTTCCGGGCGTCAGGGTCGTGGCGGGAAAAGCGTCCGGCCGGTGATGGAGGCGCGCGGCGAGGACCGCATCTCCCTGCTGCTCAGGTTGTTCCCCGCGCAGCCCGGCCGAGCTGGTCCCAGCCTCACGGCTCCCTGCTCCGCGTGAGCCCCCGCGCCCAGGACGTCCTCGGGGGGTGAAGCGGGGTTCTGGCGGGCCGTGCCGGGACCCCGAGACACGCAGAGCTGGCCTCGCCTCCTCCCGGTCCAGGCCGGTCTAGAGACGCATCCACGCCCGGCCCGGGAGCTTCGTGTGCTCTGCGTTCCACCAGCGCCACGTTGATGATGCTCCTAGTGAGCCGCCGCTGGGGAAGATCTGATGCCGCAGCGCTCAAGTCTTCCAGACCTGTCAGCCAGATCCGCCCTAAAGCCTCTCTTTCTTTCTCTCTTCTATCTTTCTTTCTTTCTTTTTCTTTCTTTCCTTCTCCCTCTCTCTTTCTTTCTTCTTTCCTTCCTTCCTTCCTTTCTTTTTCTTTAATGGGGCCACTCAAGCTAAGAAAAGTTGTTTTGTAGTGCTGGGGGCACCAACACACTCAGTCATTGTTTTTTGTTTTTTTTCTGGTTGGTTTGGTTTGGTTTGGTTTGGTTGGTTTGGTTTGGTTTGGTTTTTCAAGGTAGGGTCTTACTCTAGCCCAGGCTGACCTGGAATTCACTATGAAATCTCAGGCTGACCTTGAATTCACAATGATCCTACTACCTCTGCCTCCTGAGTGCTGGGATTAAAGGCGTGCGCCACCACGCCCGGCCTACTTTTTTTTTTTTAAGATTTATTTTTATTTATTTATTTATTAGAGAGGGAGATGAAGGGAGAGAGAGTGAGAATGGGGCGCACCAGGTCCTCCAGCCACTGCAAACGATGCATATTCCCTTGTGCATCTGTCTTACGTGGGACCTGGAGAATCAAACCTGGGTCCTTAGGCTTAGCAGGCATGCGCCTTAACTGCTAAGGCATCTCTCCAGCCATGTTTTTAGGTTTTAAAACAGGTTCAGTTTGTAGCCCTAGCCAGCATGATCTGGTACTCATTATGTAGTCCAAACTGGCACTGAACTCAAGACAATCTTCCTGCTTAAATGCTGACATTAAACGTGTTGCATCACCATCCCCCATCTATTTACTATATGTTTAATCTTGCTACATATGAATTACTACTAGAGATGAGAGTTTTCTGTGGTTCTTTTTTATTTATTTTATTTTTTATTTTTTTTAGAGAGACACACATACAGAGAGAGAGAGATTGGTCACACCAGAGCCTCTAGCCATTGCAAACGAACTCCAGATGCATGCTCCACCTTGTGCATCTGGCTTACGTGGGTTCTGGAGAATTCAACCTGGGTCCTTAGGCTTCACATGCATGCACCTTAACTGCTAAGCCATCTCTCCAGCCTGGGTACTTAGAGTTTTTTGTGCCTATTCAAAATGAAATGAGGCTAAATTAAAAGAGATTCATTATTTAATCTCACTTTTCCTTTTTTCTTTTTTTTTTTTTTTTTTTGGAGGTAGAGTTTCGCTGTAGCCCAGGCTGACCTGGAATTCACTGTGTAGTCTCAAAGTGGCTTCAAACTCATGGTGATCCTCTTACCTCTGCCTCCCAAGACCTGGGATCAAAGGTGTGTGCCACCAAGACCAGCTAAACTGCTCTCATTTGTCTATTTCAGCTTCCTACAAAGGCAGGTTCATTTATTGTATGATAATGCTTTAATCTCCATCCATTTATATATATATATATGTATTTGTTTTTCAAGGTAGGGTCTTGTCTTGCTCTAGTTCAGGCAGACCTGGAATTCACTATGTAGTCTCAGGTTTGCCTCCATCTCATGGTGATCCTCCCACCTCTGCCTCCCAAGTGCTGGGATTAAAGGTGTATGCCACCATGCCCAGCCTCTGTATTTTTTTTTTTTTTTTTTTAATTCTTTCTTTGTGTGAGGTGGAACACACCAGGGCCTCTTGCCGCTGCACATGAACACCAGACTCTTGTGCTGCTGTTTGGCTGTAGCTCACTTGGTGACTTGGGGTTTGAACTGGGCTTGGCAAGCTTTGCAAGCAAAAGCCTTTAACTGCTGAGTCATTTTTCCAGCCCCCATAACTAGAATTCTGTCTATTCTCATTTTCTGTTTTTAGGCTGAGAGCACAGATGAAACAACAACTTTTAGAATACAAGTCAATGATTGATGCAAGTAAGTAGTTTCATTTTCAAGTAAGATTTGTGAGCTTGATATGAATAATATCCCAGAACAAAGAAAATCAACTTTATAAAAAGATAATATATGGGCTGGAGAAATGGCTTAGTGGGTAAGGCCCTCGCCTGGGAAGACTAAGGTCCAGGTTCCATTCCCCAGGACCCACATAAGCCAGATGCACAAGGTGCTGCATGCATTTGTAATTCATTTGCAGGGGCTGGAGACCCTGGCACACCCATTCTCTTTCTGTATCTGTCCCTTTCTCTCACATAAATAAAACACATGAAAAAAGTTAAGCCAGGCACACACCTTTTCTCAGCACTCAGAAGGCAGAGGTAGGAGGATCACTGAGTTCAAGGCCACCCTAAGACTACATAGTTAATTCCAGGACAGCCTGGGCTAGAGTGAGACCCTACCTGAAAAAAAAAAAAATCTAAGGTGAATAGGGTGTGTTGGGACACTCCATTAGTCCCAGCACTTGGGGACACAGGTAGTAGGATAACTGAGTCCGAGGTTAGCCTGGGACGATAGAATGAGTGCCAGGTCAGCCTAAGATAGAGTGAATACCTACCTTGAGAAAAAGCAACCAAAAGCCAGCGTAGTGGTGCATGCCTTTAATCCCAGCTGTCAGGAGGTAGAGGAGGATCACCATAAATTCCAGGCCACCCTGTGACCACACAGTTCCAGGTCATCCTGGATTAAAGTGAAGCCCTACCTCAAAACCTCCCCACCACCAAAAAAAAAAAAGCAGGATGTGGTGGCGCATGCCTTTAATTCCAGCACTTAGGTGGCAGAGTCAGGAGGATAAAAGGCCAGTCTATTGGCTTGACTCAAAAAATTATTCATTTATTTTATCTGGGCATGATGGTGCACGCCTTTAATTCTAGTACTTAGGTGGCAGAAGTATGAGGATGGCCCTGAGACTACATAGTGAATTCCAGGTTAGGTTGGGCTACAGTGATCTGAAGCTATAGGGGGCATTTTAAAATATATATGTATATTTTTTAATTTTACTTATTTATTTGAGAGAAAGAGAATGGGTACACCAGGGCCTCCAGCCACTGCAAACAAACTCCAGATACATGTGCCCCCTTGTGCATCTGGCTTACATGGGTCCTGGAGAGTTGAACCAGTTCTTTGGCTTTGCAGGCAAATGCTGTAACTGCTAAGCCATCTCTTATAAGGGACATTTTTATTGAAAATACCATACTCCTACTACTACTCCTCTGACCCGTATAGACTGACGACATGTTACAATACAAATATACTCTTCAGCCCCACTTAAAAGTCCTCATAAGCTGGGCATGGTGGCGCATTCCCAGCACTCGGAAATCAGAGGTAGGAGGATCGCTGTGAGTTTGAGGCCACCCTGAGAATACATAGTGAATTCCAGGTCAGCCTGAGCTAGCATGAGACCCTACCTCGAAAAACAAAAACGAACAAAAAAAAAAGTCCTCATAGTCTTTATCAATCCCAACACTTCAAAAGTCTAAAGCCTCATTGGTAATTCCATTTTTTCTATTTGTTTGTTTTATTTTTCAAGGTAAGGTCTCCCTCTACCCCACGCTGACCTGGAATTCACTATGTAGTCTCAGGGTGGCCTTGAACTCATGGCAGTCCCCCTACCTCTGCCTTCCAAGTGCTGGGACTAAAGGCATGAGCCACCATCCCCAGTGTTGATTCCATTTTTATGAGATTGTGATATTTGACGAAAATTGGGCTGAACTCAATAGTCCATACATCTAAAAGAAGGGAAGAGATTTAAATTACTACAGAAAATTCAACTGTAGGTTTTGTTTTTTTTTTTTTTTTTTTTTTTTTTTTGTTTTTTGAGGTAGGGTCTCACTTTCGCCCAGGCTGACCTGGAACTGACTACGCAGGCTCAGGGTGGCCTTGGACTCGTGGGGATCCTCCCAAGTGCTGGGATTATGATGTGTGCCACTATGCCCAGCTTTTTTTTTGTAGTTGTTCATATTACAAGGTACTGTCTCACTAGCCCCAAGCTGACCTGGAATTCACTATGTTGTCACAGGGTGGCCTTGAACTCATGACGATCCTCCTACCTCTGCCTCCCAAGTGCTGGGATTAAAGGCATGTACCACCACGCCTGGCCTCATTTATTTATTTATTTAGTTAGTTAGTTTTTTTTTTTTTTTTTTTTTTTTTTGAGGTAGGGTCTCACTCTAGCCCAGGCTGACCTGGAATTCACTATGTAGTCTCAAGATGGCCTCCAACTCACAGCAATCCTTTTTTTCCTCCCAAGTGCTGGGATTAAAGGCATGCGCCACCACACCCTGCTCCGAAAGATCATTTTTATAAAATCCAGGTGTTTTACCTATCACATAGCTGTAATCACAGCACTCAGGAAGTTGACACAGGATGAGTTTGAAACCAGCCTTGCCAATATAGCTCATTCCTAGATAATTTGGACTGTACAGAGTCCCTGTCATTAAAAAAAAAAAAAAAAATTGGCTGGGGGTGGTAGTGCATGCCTTTAATCCCAGCACTTGGGAGGCAGATGTAGGAGGATCACCATGAGTTCGAGGCCACCCGAAGAATACAGAGTGAATTCCAGGTCAGCCTGGACTAGAGTGAGACCCTACCTCGAAAAAACAAAACAAAAAAATCACCTAAAATATAAAATAATTTTTTTTAAGTTGGGCTAGAAAGATGGCTTAGCAGTTAAGGCACTTGTCTGCAAAGCCTAAGGGCCCATGTTCTCCAGATCCCACGTAAGCCAGATGCACAAAGGGAGGCAAGTGCAAGGTTGCACATGCCCGCTAAGTGGTGCAAGCATCTGGATTGCAGTAGCTGATGCTCTGGCGTTTCAGTTTTCTCTCTCTCTAAAATAAATAACTTAAAAATTGATCATTTTGTAATAGGAGTATTGGGGTTCCTTACCAAGCACCATCACATCAGTAGATTTAGGGTATTCCCCGATACTTGTGAATTTTTTATTTTTTATTTTTTTTATTTTTTTTTGGTTTTTCAAGGTTATCTTGTGACCTTTTAACTATTTTCAGGGTTTTTTTTTTTTTTCAAAGTAGGATCTCACTCTAGCTCAGGCTGACTATGTAGTCTCAGGCTGGCCTTGAACTCACGACGATCCTCCTACCTCTGCCTCCCGAGTGCTGGCATTAAAGGCATGCCCCACCACACCCAGCTCTTTTTGGTTTTTTAAGTGGAGTCTTGCTCTTGCCCAGGCTGACCTGGAATTCACTATGAAGTCTCAGGGTGGCCTCAAACTCATGGCAATCCTCCTACCTCTGCCTCACAAGTGCTGGGATTAAAAGTGTGCACACCACGCCCAGCTGATTGAATTCCAGGTCAGCCTAAGCTAGAGTGAGACCCTACCACGAAAAACCAAAAAAAAATTAAAATCCATAGACCAGAGAGTAAGACTCAGACTTCATTAGATTAAGAGAAGGAAAGTACAGAAAGCTGCCACGTGGAAGTCAGGAGTGGGTAGAGAACCCACGTGGGAGTAGGGCGTCCCTCCATCTCAGCCCAGCCAGGCTGAGAGCAGGATTTTCAGAGCAGGGACCTGGAGGTTCAGGGGAGGCAGCCCAAAAGAGGCCCTCCTGAATAAGCATCTGTTTATAATCTTACTGTGAGGGGCTTTACCTTCAGGCTCAGGTGAAACTGAGAGAGCTGATTGGTCTGGGCTGCGGCGAGGGGCTGGCTCAGGAACAAGTCAACACTCCTGAGTAGGGTGAGAGAGAGCTGAATTGGATGAGACTGGATCAGACGCCGAGTTCCGGTTCTGTTTTAAGCAGCCAGGCTGTGTGACAACTTTTTGGTTCCCTCTCCTGACTGGCTACTTGAAAATAAAGCTAACGTGACTAAATCTCCTTCATTTCCAGGAGACAAAGTCACTCTAATGGCAGAGTTTTGGCTCTCACAAAAGCCCTACCAATTCTCCAGTCTCCACTTAACTGGTGGATTTCTAGAGAAAAAGTCTGATAGAATTTTAAGTAGGAAGTTGACTTGCTGGCTCATGCCTGTGGTCCTAGCACTCAGGAGGCTGAGGCATAGGCAGGATTGCTAGAGTTCAAGGCCACTGGAACCCCAGGCCAGCTTAGGCAACTGTATCAGACTCCTCAAAAAATATTTTGGGGGGCTAGAGTGATGGCTTAGCAGTTACGGCACTTGCCTTGGAAGCCTAAGGACCCAGGTTTGATTTCCAGTACACATTCCCAGATGCACATGCCTGCAATTGATATTTTTCAAATTTTTAAAAGGAATTTTATTTTTATTTTTTTAATATTTTATTTTTATTTATTTATTTGACAGAGAAAGATGGGGGAAGAGAGAGAATGGGCACACCAGGGCCTCCAGCCACTGCAAACGAACTCCAGATTCATGTGCCCCCTTGTGCATCTGGCTAATGTGGGTCCTGGGGAATTGAACCTGGGTCTTTTAGCTTTGCAGGCAAATGCCTTAACTGCTAAGCCATCCCTCCAGCCCCTATTTTTTAAATATTTTGAAGCAGCAAGAATCTTTTTTTTTTAATATTTTATTTATTTATTTATTTGAGAGGGGGGAGGAAGAGGCAGATAGAAAAAGAATGGGAGCACCAGGACATCCAGCCACTGCAAACAAACTCCAGATACATGCACCACCTTGTGCATCTGGCTTACGTGGATACTGGGGAATTGAACCTGGGTCTTTAGGCTTCACAGGCAAGCACCTTAACTGCTCAGCCATCTCTCCAGCCCTACACTTTATTTAAAAATTTTTTATTTTGTTTTGTTTTGTTGAGGTAGGATCTCGCTCTAGCACAGGCTGACCTGGAATTCAGTATGTAGTCTCAGGGTGGCCTCAAACTCACAGTTATTCTTCTACCTCTGCCTCCCAAGGGCTGGGGTTAAAGGCAATATAGTCACCACATCGAGCTTAATTTTATTATTTATGTGTGTGCATGCGTGTGGGGGTCATTGCATACTACAACATGCATGTGGAGGTCAGAGGACGACTTCAGAGTCTGTCCTTGCCTGTCCTCACTTGAAGCAGGTTTCTCAGGCTGCTGTGTTTTGTCACGTTCGTCTCGATGGTATGGTTGTCAGCATGCTGGGATTTCAGAAGCTTTCCCTGGCTTCTGGCTTTTTACTTGGGGTTCAGGATGGAGCTAGGGTATCTTAGCTTGAGCAGCAGGAGCTTTATCCTCTGAGCCATCTCCCCAGCCCCACAGACATGTTTTACATTAGCAGATCTTAGTAGTTTTAAAAATATTTTATTTATTTATTTACGAGAGAGAGAGAGCATGTGCGAATGGGCACACCAGGGCATCCAGCCACTGCAGATGAACTCCAGATGCATGTGCCATGTGTTAGCTTACATGGGTCCTGGGGAATAAAACCTGGGTCCTTTGGATTTGCAGGCAAGTGCCTTAACCGTTAAGCCATCTCTTCAGCCTAGATCTTAGTAGTTTTTACTTCCTTTTTATTGTTTGTTTCAAGGTAGTGTCTCATTATAGCCCAGGCTGATCTGAAACTCACTCCATAACCCCAGACTGGCCTCAAAGACACATTCTCTACCTTAGTCCCCAGAGCACTGAGCTTAATTAAGGCTTGAGCCATCACATCTATTATTATAAAACTGCTTTGTCTAATACAGCAAATGCTAGTTCCACGCAGCTGTTGAAACATGAAGTATTGTTAGTCCTTATTAAGGTGGGGGTAAATGTAACATACAAGAGAAAAAAAGAATGATGTTTCATTAGCAGTTTATATTTTTAATATTTTTTATTTATTTGAGAGAGCATGGGCACACTGGGGCCTCCAGCCACTGCAAACGAACTCCAGACGCATGTGCCACCTTGTACATCTGGCTTATGTGGGTCGGGAATCAAACCTGGGTCCTTAGGCTTCACTAAGCCATCTCTCCAGCCCCTCATTAGTAGTTTTAAATCAATTGTATATAAGTTATTTGGGCTCTATTGGGCTAAATAAATTCATTTTACTTGTTTTTCTTTTGCAATGTAGAAAATAACATTTAAAATCATATCATTTATATTTGTTACTTACAGTATTATATCCTTCTTGTGTTTTTAAAAAAAAAAAAAAAAACATTCCTGGGTGCTGGAGAGATGAGTTAGCTGTTAAGGTGCTTTCCTACAAAGCCAAAGGACTCAGGTTTGATTCCCCAGGACCCTCAGAAGCCAGATATACAAGGTGGCACATGAATCTGGAATTCGTTTGCAATGTCTGAAGGCCCTGGCATGCCCATTCTCTCTCACTATTTGCCTGTTTCTCTTTTTCTCAAATAAATAAAAGTAAATGTATATTTTTTAAAAAATATATTCTAGCAGGGTGTGATGGGTCATGCTATAATCCCAGCACTCAGAAGGCAGAGGTAAGAGGATTGCTGTGAGTTTGAGGCCACCCTGAGACTACATAGTGAATTCCAGGTCAGCCTTAACTAGAGTGACACCTTACCTCGAAAAAAAACAAAAAAAAAAAATATTTCTGGGTTTGGAGAGAGGGCTTAGTGGTTAAGGCACTTTCCTGCAAAGCCAAAGGACCCAGGTTCGATTCCCCAGTACTAATGTAAAGCCAGATGCACAAGGTGGTCCATTCATCTGGACTTTGTTTGCAATGGCTAGAGGCCCTAGCAAGCCCATTCTCTCTCTTCATCTGCCTCTTTCTCAAATAATTTTTAAAAATTATATTCTTTTAAACAGTGCTGTTCTAACATGTTATTGACTTCAAAACCTTCTTGACTTGTAGATGAAGAAAAAACTCCGGAGCAAGTCATGCAAGAAAAACAAATTGAAACGTGTGTAACATTTTTCATTTTCTTTTTTTTTTAATTAGTTTATTTATTTATCTATTTGAGAGAGGGAGGAAGAGGCAGAGCGGGAGAATGGGCACGCCAGGGCCTCCAGCCACTGCAAACAAACTCGAGATGCATGCGCCTTCTTGTGCATCTGGGTTCCATGGGTCCTGGGGAATCAAACCTGGGTCCTTTGGCTTTGCAGGAAAGTGCCTTAACCACTAAGCCCTCTCTCCAAACCCAGAAATACATATATTATTTTTTCCCACAGGCAAACGCCATAACCGCTAAGCCATTTCCCAGCCTTTTTTTTTCTTAATATTTATTAATTTGAGAAAGAGGCAGTGAGAGAGAGAGAGTGCCAGGCCCTCTAGCCACTGCAAACGAACTCCAGATTCATGCACCACTTTGTGCATCTGGCTTTATGTGGGTACTGGGGAATAGAACCTGGGTCCTTTGGTTTTACCAGCAAGCACCTTAACCAGTAAGCCATCTCTCCAACCCACATTTTTCATTTTTATTTGTGGCTTTTACTAAGATTTAATCATGCCATGTATGTTATTATACTCTTTCTTTTTCCATTATTTTCCCAAATATGTCATATGTCATGAGTATGTCAGGAAGTTGTAAGTTCACAGTGGGAAACTTGCTCCTGGTGGGGGTATATTGCTCTTCCTGTCATCCCCCACTCTCAAGGTACTTAGTGAGGTAGTTTGGGAAGCATCATTTCACCAGATCCATCAGCTGTCACCCTTGTGATGAGCCTGTAAGATTCTTCTATTCGGATGAAAGAGTTTTACTTCTTTCAAAGGTTTGCTTTTTGGTTTTTGTTTTGTTTTGTTTTTTTGTTTTGTTTGTTTGTTTGTTTTTTTTGAGGTAGGGTCTCACTCTAGTTCAGGCTGACCAGGAATTCACTATGTAGTCTCAGGGTGGCCTTGAACTCATGGTGATTCTCCTACCTTTGTCTCCTGAGTGCTGGGATTAAAGGCATGTGCCCAGCCAAAGGTTTGCTTTATGTGTTATTTAATAATAACTCTGCCTAACATTGCTGAAGTTCTTTTGTTCATATTTCCCTAATAGTAAAATTGAAAACCTGGAAAATGAGATTGAAGATGTGAAAACTGCTTTTGAAATTAAAAATCTTGTATTGAGCAGGTAATTATTTATGTTTGAATTTTTGTTTGTTTGTTTGTTTGTTTTTCAAGGTAGGGTCTCACTCTAGCTCAGGCTGACCTGGAATTCACTCTGTAGTTTCAGGGTGGCCTTGAACTCATGGCGATCCTCCTACCTCTGCCTCTTGAGTGCTGAAATTAAAGGCATGTGCCACCACACCTGGCCCTATGTTTGATTTATAAGAACTATGAGCTGAATGCAAAATGGGCATGAGGCAAGGTGGAGGGAATTTCTTGTTTTGATTTTTGAGGTAAGATCTTGCTCTAACCTAGGCTGACCTGGAATTCACTATGGAGTCTCAGGGTGGCCTTGAACTCACAGCAATCCTCCTACCTCTGCCTCCTGAGAGCTGGAATTAAAGGCGTGCACCACTGTTAGATCTGAGTTGGGATCAGAACCATCTGGGGTGGCGTGAACAAGAAAGGAAACCAGACTTCATTGGCTATAGACTGCTTTATTGGGGTCAAGCACTGAAGGGCTGCAAGGCCTCTTCCTGGGCTTGAGGCTGCAGTGGAGTCTTTGCAGCTGCTGAGCAGACTTTTATATAGGATGAGGGGTGAAGATGTACATCCGGGAAAACAAGATAGGAACAAAGCCCTTTCCCTTGCTGACGAGACAGTCACAGTGTTAAGATTAAACTGTACAGTGTTCAGGATCTGAATATGTTATTGTGTAGAACAGTGGATTTTCATTGAACAGGTGTTTGTTTCTTTTGGGAGCCCACGGTCTGGGAAACTTAACTACCAAAGAGTTTGGCCTTCATTCCCAAGCTTCTGTTTTAGGGCCAGATTAACTCTTCGAGCAACTGCAGGGCTTCATTAACCCTTCAGTCACTATGCTTTTTTTTTTTTTTTTTTTTTTTTTTTTTGAGAGAGAGAGAGTAGCAGAGAGAGGATGGGTGCACCAGGGCCTTTCAGCCACTGTGAACGAACTCCAGATGTGTGCGCCTACTTGTGCTCTTGTGCAACATTGCAGGCTTACATCACTTTTGTGTCTGGCTATATGTGGGACCTAGAGATTTGAACAAGCATTCTCAGGCTTTGCAGGCAAATGCCTAAAGTGCTAAGGCATCTCTCCAGCCCCTGTTTTTTTGAGGTAGGGTCTCACTCCAGCCCAGGCTGACCTGGAATTCACTATGGAGTCTCAGGGTGGCCTTGAACTCACAGCAATCCTTCTACCTCTGCCTCCTGAGTGCTGGGATGAAAGGTTTGCTGGCTTTTTTGTTTCTTAATTTTATTTATTTGAGAGAAGAAGAGGCAGATAGAGAATGGGCATGCCAGGACCTGTAGCCACTGCAAATGAACTATAGTTGCATTTGCCACCTTGTGCATCTGGCTTTACATGGGTACTGGGAAATCAAATCTGAGTCCTTAGGCTTCACAGGCAAGCACCTTAATCGATAAGCCATCCAGCCACTGGAGAGAATTTTAAAAAATATTTTATTTTGATTTATTTATTTGAGACAGAGAGAGAGGAGAGCTAGGGCCTCCAGCCACTGCACATGAACTCCAGACACACCTTGTGCATCTGTCTTATGTGGGTCCTAGGGAATCAAACCTGGGTCCTTTGGCTTTGCAGGCAAGTGCCTTAGCCACTAAGCTATCTCTTCAGCCCTTGAGGGAATTTTTTAACTAGGCCAAATGAAATGACTATTAAAAGTCAAGCATGGTGGTAAAGGCTTGTAATCCCAACACTTGAGAAGCTGAATCAGGAGGATCACAAGTTGTAGGCCAGCCTGGGCAATGTTTGAAAAGGGGGATGGAGAGATGGCTTAGTGGTTAAGGCGCTTGCCTGTGAAGCCTAAGGATCCATGTTCAATCTCCAGATTCCATGTAAGCCAGATGCACAAAGGTGAGGCAAGTACAAGGTTGCACATGCCCACTAGGTGGCAGAAGTGTGTGGAGTTTGATTGCAGTGGCTGCAGCCCTGGCATGCCAGTTTTTTCTCTCTCTCTGAAAAAAAAGAAAGAGAAAAATAAAAGGGTGGAATGGAGGGATGGCTTGGCTTAGCAGTTAAGGCACTTGCCTGTGAAGCCTAAGGGCTCCTGTTCAATTCCCCAGTATCCACATAAGCTAGATGCATAAGGTGGCCTGTGAGTCTGGAGTTTGTTTGCAATGGCTAGAGGCCCTTTCTCTGCCTCTTTCTCTCTCTTTAATAAATAAAGTAAAATAAAATATTTTTAAAAAAGAACTTTACTTTCAAAAAATAAAGGGAAAGGAGGAAAGGAGGAAGGAAGGAAGGAAAGATAATGATATAATGGTCATCAGAGTTTTGAGCATTATTCTTTAGTATCTTCCTTTAAGGAAGTGTCCAAACAGCTTATGTTTGAAATGTTACAGATTCATTTATTTCAGAAACTATTAACAGAGTAAATAAAGGAATTAGCCAGGCATGGTGGCATGCACCTTTAATCCCAGCACTCAGGAGACAGGTAGGAGGATCACCATGAGTTCAAGACTACCCAGAAACTACATAGTAAACTCCAGGTCAGCCTGGACTAGAGCAAGACCTTACCTCAAAAAAAAATTATTAAGGTTCAGGCGTGAGAGATGGTTTAGTGGTTAAGGCTCTTGCCTGCAAAGCCTAAGGACCTAGATTTGATTCCTCAGGACCCACGTAAGCCAGATGTACAAGGTGATGCATGGGTCTGAAGTGCCTTTGCAGTGGTTGGAGGCCCTGGTGTGCCATTCTCTCCCTCCTCCCTCCCTCCTCTCTCTCTCTCTCTCTCTCTCTCTGCTTCTTTCTCCATCCCTCCCTCTTTCTCAAATAAATAAATAAATAAAATATTTTCAATTCTTTTTTTTAAATTGTTGGTTTTTCGGGGTAGGGTCTCACTCTGGCCCAGGCTGACCTGAAGCTTACTATGTAGGCTCAAGGTGGCTTTGAACTCATGGTGATCCTCCTACCTCTGCCTCCTGAGTGCTGGGATTAAAGGCATGTGCCATCATGCCCGACTGAAAAATATTTTATTTATTTATTTATTTATTTATTTATTTATTTATTTATTTATTTATTTTTAGAGAGAAGCAGGCAGATAGAAAAAGAATGGGTACACCAGCTGCTGCAAATGAACTCCAGACACATGTGCCACATTGTGCATCTGGATTATGTGGGTACTGGGGAATTGAACCTGGGTCCTTAGTCTTTGCAGGCAATGCCTTAACCACTAAGCTATCTCTCCAGCCTTAAAACTAATTAAAAATTTATTTTATTTTATTTATTTGAGAGAGAGTGGGTTGGGAGAGAGAGGAAGATGGCAGATATAGCAAGAATGGGCACATCATGGCCTCTAGCACTGCAAATGAACTCCAGATGCATGCACCACCTTGTGCATCTGGCTGTATGTGGGTACTGGCCATCCAGCCACTGGAGAGAATTTTTAAAAATATTTTATTTTGATTTATTTATTTGAGACAGAGAGAGGAGAGCTAGGGCCTCCAGCCACTGCACATGAACTCCAGACACACCTTGTGCATCTGTCTTATGTGGGTCCTAGGAATCAAACCTGGGTCCTTTGGCTTTGCAGGCAAGTGCCTTAGCCACTAAGCTATCTCTTCAGCCCTTGAGGGAATTTTTAACTAGGCCAAATGAAATGACTATTAAAAGTCAAGCATGGTGGTAAAGGCTTGTAATCCCAACACTTGAGAAGCTGAATCAGGAGGATCACAAGTTGTAGGCCAGCCTGGGCAATGTTTGAAAAGGGGATGGAGAGATGGCTTAGTGGTTAAAGCTTGCCTGTGAAGCCTAAGGATCCATGTTCAATCTCCAGATTCCATGTAAGCCAGATGCACAAAGGTGAGGCAAGTACAAGGTTGCACATGCCCACTAGGTGGCAGAAGTGTGTGGAGTTTGATTGCAGTGGCTGCAGCCCTGGCATGCCAGTTTTCTCTCTCTCTGAAAAAAAGAAAGAGAAAAATAAAAGGGTGGAATGGAGGATGGCTTGGCTTAGCAGTTAAGGCACTTGCCTGTAGCCTAAGGGCTCCTGTTCAATTCCCAGTATCCACATAAGCTAGATGCATAAGGTGGCCTGTGAGTCTGGAGTTTGTTTGCAATGGCTAGAGGCCCTTTCTCTGCCTCTTTCTCTCTCTTTAATAAATAAAGTAAAATAAAATATTTTAAAAAAAGAACTTTACTTTCAAAAAATAAAGGGAAAGGAGGAAGGGAGGGAGAAAGGAAGGAAGGAAAGATAATGATATAATGGTCATCAGAGTTTTGAGCATTATTCTTTAGTATCTTCCTTTAAGGAAGTGTCCAAACAGCTTATGTTTGAAATGTTACAGATTCATTTATTTCAGAAACTATTAACAGAGTAAATAAAGGAATTAGCCAGGCATGGTGGCATGCACCTTTAATCCCAGCACTCAGGAGACAGGTAGGAGGATCACCATGAGTTCAAGACTACCCAGAAACTACATAGTAAACTCCAGGTCAGCCTGGACTAGAGCAAGACCTTACCTCAAAAAAAAATTATTAAGGTTCAGGCGTGAGAGATGGTTTAGTGGTTAGGCTCTTGCCTGCAAAGCCTAAGGACCTAGATTTGATTCCTCAGGACCCACTGGAGCCAGATGTACAAGGTGATGCATGGGTCTGAAGTGCCTTTGCAGTGGTTGGAGGCCCTGGTGTGCCATTCTCTCCCCCTCCTCCCTCTCTCTCTCTCTCTCTCTCTCTCTCTCTCTGCTTCTTTCTCCATCCCTCCTCTTTCAAAAAATAAATAAATAAATAAAATATTTTCAATTCTTTTTTTAAATTGTTGGTTTTTGGGGTAGGGTCTCACTCTGGCCCAGGCTGACCTGAAGCTTACTATGTAGGCTCAAGGTGGCTTTGAACTCATGGTGATCCTCCTACCTCTGCCTCCTGAGTGCTGGGATTAAAGGCATGTGCCATCATGCCCTACTGAAAAATATTTTATTTATTTATTTATTTATTTATTTATTTATTTATTTATTTATTTATTTTTAGAGAGAAGCAGGCAGATAGAAAAAGAATGGGTACACCAGCTGCTGCAAATGAACTCCAGACACATGTGCCACATTGTGCATCTGGATTATGTGGGTACTGGGGAATTGAACCTGGGTCCTTAGTCTTTGCAGGCAATGCCTTAACCACTAAGCTATCTCTCCAGCCTTAAAACTAATTAAAAATTTATTTTATTTTATTTATTTGAGAGAGAGTGGGTTGGGAGAGAGAGGAAGATGGCAGATATAGCAAGAATGGGCACATCATGGCCTCTAGCACTGCAAATGAACTCCAGATGCATGCACCACCTTGTGCATCTGGCTGTATGTGGGTACTGGGGAAATCAAACCTGTGTCTTGAAGCTTCACAGGCAAGCACTTTAACCACTAAGCCATCTCTTCAGCCCAAAACTATTTTTTGTTTGTTTGTTTCTTGTTTTTCAAGGTAGGGTCTCACTCTAGCTCAGGCTGACCTGGAATTCACTCTGTAATCTCAGGCTGACCTCATAGTGATCCACCTACCTCTGCCTCCCAAATGCTGGGATTAAAGGCATGCACCATGCCTGGCCCAAAACTAATTTTTGAGACAAAGTCTCATGTAATCCAGGCTGGCCTTTTATGCAGTGCTAAGGACCAAAGCCAAGGCTTTGTGCATACTAGGCGAGCACTCTACCGGCTGAGCTACATTCCCAGGCCCTAAAAGTAATTTTTTAATTTTATTTTTATTTATTTGACAGAAAGAGGGAGGGAGGGAGAAAGCGAGAAAGAATGGGCACGCCAGGGCCTCCAGCCACTGCAAACGAACTCCAGACTTGTGCCCCCGTGCATCTGGCTAACGTGGATCCTAGGGAATCAAACCTGGGTCCTTTGGCTTTACAGGCAAAAGCCTTAACTGCTAAGCCATCCCTCCAGCCCTCTTTTTCTTTTTTTTTTCTTTTTTTCTTTCTTTCTTTTTTTGGTTGTTCAAGGTTGCATCTTGTTCTATCCTGGAATTAGTCTCAGGCTGGTCTAGAACTCACAGTGATCCTCCTACCTCAGCCTCCCACATGCTGGGATTAAAGGCATTTGCAACCACTTTATTTATTTGTTTGTTTATTTATTTATTTTGTTTCGTTTTTCAAGGTAGGGTCTCACTTTAGCTGACCTGGAATTCACTATGTAGTCTCAGGGTAGCCTTGAACTAAAGTTTTATTTGTTTGTTTGTTTTAATTTAAAAAAAAAAAAAAAATCTGGGGCTGGAGAGATGGCTTAGCGGTTAAACACTTGCCTGTGGAGCCTAAGGACCCCGGTTCAAGGCTTGATTCTCCAGGACCCACGTAAGCCAGATGCACAAGGGGGCGCATGCATCTGGAGTTCGTTTGCGGTGGCTGGAGGCCCTGGCATACCCATTCTCTTTCTCTCTCTACCTGCCTATTTCTGTATCTCTCTCTCAAATAAATAAATAATAAATAAAATATTTTTAAAAAAATCTGGGCTGGAGAAATGGCTTAGCGGTTAAGGCGTTTGCCTGCCAAGCCACAGGATCCCAGTTCGATTCTTCAGGATCCACATAAGCCAGATGTACAAGGGGCACATGCATCTGGAGTTCGTTTGCAGTGGCTAGAGGCCCTGGTGTGCCCATTCTCTCTATGTCTGCCTCTCTTCTATCTCTCTCTCTCTTTGCTTGCAAATAAATAAATAAAATATATATATATTTTTAATCTTAGTTTCCAGCCAAATAGTGCTTTGCATTCCCTATCCTCTGTAGTGCAGGCCGGTTCTGAAGTCTGTTCAAGCCTCAGGGCTTCCCTGCCCCTCTGCACATTGGTGGCTGAGGATGGGTTCAGGTCCACTGAGCCTCAGCCTCGCAGCCAGCGGTGCACAAACCATGTGCTGCAGCACCCCTCCTTTGGGGCTTTTTCATAAAGCTTTGCATAAGTAGTTCCCATAGGATGCTGTTCTTAAAACCTGCTTAACCTTTCAGAGAAATCAATCTTGTCATATTTAGAAAAAAATAAAAAAGGTTTTGTCTTAAGGCACAGACTCATTGTAGCTCCAGAATGGCCTGGAACTCACTATGTTGTCCTGGCTGACCTTGAACTCACAGCATTCCTCCTACCTTACTTAGCGCTGAGATTGTAGGTATGAGCCACCGTTGCCATCTGTATTTTGAGGGGGAAAATTTTTTTTGTTTGTTTTTATTTATTTTCAGGGAGGGAGGAAAGGAGATGTAAAGGGAGAATGTGGGTGCATCAGAACCTCTTGTCTCTGCGCATGATCACCAAACACATGTGCTGCTTCATGCATCTGGCTTTATGTGGGTTCTGGGGAATCAAACCTGGGCTGGCAGGCTTCGGAAGCAAGCACTTTAACCACTGAGCAATCTCCGCAGCCCTAGAAAAAAGTTTGTGTCATAAACTGGTACTTGTATAATGCCAGCTTTTTCCTTATCATAGGATGCAACTCTTCTTTGTTTGTTTATTTATTTTTTGTTTGTTTGTTTATTTTTACTCAGGATGCAACTTTCATCTGCACTGAAGAATAACTTGGAAAACACAGCCACTGGGAGTAGGTATGATATTTTTGTTTTCTCTCTGGCATTTGAAATGGATGAGAATAATAAGGGTGATCTGCATACTGACTTAGTTCTGTTAATTTTGTTTGTTTGTGTTTTGAGGTAGGGTCTTATAGCTCAGACTGACCTGGAATTCACTATGTAGTCTTAGGGTGGCCTCAAACTCAATGGTGATCTTCCTACCTCTGCCTCCCCTGTGCTGGGATTAAAGGCATGCACTACCACGCCCGGCTAATTTTTTTTTTTTTTTTTAATTAATCCCAGCACTTGGGAGGCAAGAGGTAGGAGGAATGCCGTGAGTTCAAGGCCACCCTGAGATTACATAGTGAATTCCAGGTCTGTCTGGACCAGAGTGAAATCCTACCTTGAAAAACCAAAATATATTTGTGAGTAAAGAGAGAGAATAGGCATGCCTGACCCTCTTGTGACTGTAAACAAACCCTATATACATGAGCCAGATGCTGGGCATGGTGGCCACCACACCCAGCCAGAATTAGTTTTTATATATATATATATTTATTTTTATTTTGGAGAGAGAGACAGAGATACACAGAGAAATAGGGAGAGGAAGACAGAGATGGGCGCACCAGCAGCCTCTCAGCTGCTGTGAATGAAATCCAGATGCGTGCGCCGCCTTGTGGTCAAGTGCGGCATTGCGCCCTTGCGTCACTTTGCATCTGGCTAAACGTGGGACCTGGAGATTGGAACCGGCGTTCTTAGGCTTAGGAGGCAGGCGCCTTAACCACTAAGACATCTCTCCAGCCCCAGAATTAGTTTTTAATGGTTTTTTTTTTTTTTTTTTGCTTTTAGCTGGGCATGGTAGTACATACCTTTAATTCCAGCACTTGAGAGTCAGGAAGGATCATCTGAATATTTTGAAGGAAGGGTTTTTATTGTTTTATAGCAGCTTGGTTTTTTTGTGTTTTTTTTTTTAACTTTTTATTTATTTTTTATTTATTTATTTGCAAGCAGACAGAGAGAGAGAGAAGAGAGGCAGACAGAGAGAGAACGGGCACGCCAGGGCCTCTAGCCACTGCAAATGAACTCCAGATGCATGTGCCCCTCAGGCATCTGGCTTACGTGGGTCCTAGAGAATTGAACCAGGATCCTTTGGCTTTGCAGGCAAACGCCTTAACCACTAAGCCACTTCTCCAGCCCCCCTTTTTTTTTTGGTTTTTCGAGGTAGGGTTTCACTCTGGTCTAGGCTGACCTGGAATTAACTATGTAGTCTCAGGGTGGCCTCGAACTCTCAGCAATCCTCCTACCTCTGCCTCCCGAGTGCTGGGATTAAAGGCATGCACCACCACACCCGGCTTCCAGCTTGTTTTTTTAATTAGAAACTTTGTTGTACACCCATATCATACCTTGGTCCCATTCCCCTGCTCCCTGCCCCCATTCCACTGAAGGTCCTCCTCAGTGGGTCACTGGAATTCACAATGGGGTTATGGGTAATGAGTGTAGCAGTCTGTCTGTGAGAGAGTAATGCCTCTGATACTCCTTCCCACCCTGTAGCTCTTACAATCTTTCCACCCCCTCTTCCCCATTGTTCCCTGAGCCTTGGTGCGTGTGTAATAAGTCTACTTTAGTGTTAAGCTCTCTGCAACTTCTGGATTTCTGCTTTGATGCGTTTTGAGTGTCCTTAGTGTCTGTCAGTCTCCTTGGTGCAGGTTGTCAGACTGTCTGTGACAGCAGCCCTCGTGCTTAATTTGTCATTTCCTCTGTGGTCTTCCCTAGACATGTAGTGGGGTTTTGTTATTTTTGTTTTATTATTTGAGATAGGATAGCAATGCAGCTGTTCTGGGCAACTTAGTGAGACCCTGCCTCAAAATAAAATATGAAAAACGTATGGACGCCGGGCGTGGTGGCACACGCCTTTAATCCCAGCACTCAGGAGGCAGAGGTAGGAGGATAGCCGAGAGTTCGAGGCCACCCTGAAACTACATAGTTAATTCCAGGTCAGCCTGGACCAGAGTGAGACCCTACCTCGCAAAACCAAAAAAAAAAAAAAAGTATGGAGGGCTGGAGAGATAGCTCAGAGGTTAAAAGCGCTTGCTTGAAAGTCTGACAACTTGAGTTGGATTCACCAGTACCCCCATAAAGCCAGATGCACAAAATGGTACATGCATCTGGAGTTTGTTTGCAAGAGCAAGAGGCCCTGGTGCCCTTATTCTCACTCTTTCTATCATACTCCCTCCCTCCCTCTGCTGGCAAATAAATAATAAATAAAATATTTTTTTAAATTAGGTCTGGGGCTGTAACTCGGTATTAAAGTGCACTTGCCTAGCATACATGAGGCCATAGGTTTGATCCCCAGAACTGAAAAACAAAAAGAAGAGAATGGGGGAAGGGGAAGTGGAAGGGAAGGGATAGGAAGGGAAGCAGGAGTGTACCATTATGCCTAACTTAGATTTATTATCTTTAGGGTTAATAAGTCATATTTTGTTTCATTTTCAGTGAGTTCATGGATGACTTGAATCACATATTAAAGCTAAATAAACTGATAATGACATCACAGCAGGTAACATGACAGTGGCTGCTTCTACATCTTCATGGTTTTGGTAACAATTTCTTGCTGGTGACTAAATTGTGTATGATTAATTAAATAAGAGGCAGCTGGGCATGGTGGTGCAAGCCTTTAACCCCAGCACTCAGGAGGCAGAGGTACGAGAAAAATGAGTTTGAGGGCACCCTGAGACTACATAAGTGAACTCCAGGTCAGCCTGGGCTAGAGTGAGGCCCTACCTTGAAAAAAAAAAAAAAAAAAAAAAGAAAGATCCAAGATTAAATAAGATGGCCAAAGAGATTGGTATAATTCAAATTCACCCCTCTTATGCTCTCTACTTAAAAAAATTATTTTTACTCATTTGAGGGAAAGAGACAAACAGAGAGAATAAGTGCTCCAGAGTCTCCTGACCCTGGCACATGTGCCACTGTGCATCTGGTTTTTACATGGGTGCTGAGCCATGAGCCATCTCTCCAGTTCCTGCTCTCTACTTTTGTTTTTGTTTTTGTCTTTTCCTAGACAGGATTTTACCCTAGCCCAGGCTGACCAGGAAGTCACTGTGTATCCCCAGGCTGGCCTCGAACTCAAGGCGATCCTCCTACCTCAGCCTCTCCAGGGCTGGGATTAATGGCATGCACCACCACACCTGGCTTGCTCTCTACTTTTTGGATTTTTAAAATGTTTTATTTATTTATTTGAAAGAGAGAGAAATAGGGAGAAAGAGAGAGGGGGGCGGAGAATGGTCATGCCAGGGCCTCCAGCCACTGCAAACAAACTCCAGATGCATGTGCCCCCTTGTGCATATGGCTTATGTTGGTCCTGGGGAATTGAACCTGAATCCTTTGGCTTTGCAGGCAAGTGCCTTAACCTCTAAGCCATCTCTCCAGCCCCCTTTTTGGATTTTTTTTTTAAATATCATTTATTTATTTATTTGAGAGAGAAAAAGAGATGGAGAGAGGGAGAGAGAATTGGCACACCAGGGCCTCCAGCCACTGCATACAAACTTGAGATGCATGCACCACTTTGTGCCTCTGGCTTTACATAGGTCCTGGGAAATCAAATCTGGGTCCTTTGCCTTTGCAGGCAAATGCCTTAACCACTAAGCCATCTCTCTAGCCCTTGGTTTTTTGAGGTAGGGTCTCGCCCTGCTGGTGTCTATTTTTTTTTTCCCAGTGTAAGGTGTCACTCTAGCCCAGGCTGACCTGGAATTTTCAAGGTGATCTTGATCTCTCGGTAATCCTCCTACCTCTGCCTTGCGAGCGTGTGCCACCATGTCCGGCTCTGTTTTGGCTTTTTAAGTAAGGTCTCACTCTTGCCCAGGCTGACCTGGAATTCACTACATAGTCTCAGGGTGGCCTTGAACTCATGGAGATCCTCCTACCTCTGCCTTCCGAGTGCTGAGGTTGAAGGCATGCACCACCACACCTACCTAGCTCTCTACTTTTTAAATAACTTTTTTAATTTTCAGTAATAATTGCAAATCATTAGTGTATCATTTAAGTGACTGTTACCTCCCTTTTGAGTAGAAATAGAGGAATTGAAAATTGGAGCTCTAGGCCCGACATGTTTGTACATGAAGGTGGAAACAGGAGTTTGATGTATCCTTGGCTATACAGTGAGTTTGTGGCCAGCCTAAACTACATGAAACCTTGTCATTAAAAAGAGAAAGAAGCTGGGCGTGGTGGCGCACGCCTTTAATCCCAGCACTCGGGAGGCAGAGGTAGGAGGATCACCGAGAGTTCGAGGCCACCCTGAGACTACATAGTTAATTCCAGGTCAGCCTGGACCAGAGTGAGACCCTACCTCAAAAACAAAAAAAAAAAAAAAAAAGAAGCCGGACATGGTGGTGCTTGCCTTTAATCCCAGCACTTGTGAGGCAGAGGTAGGAGGATTGCCATGAGTTCCAGGTCACCCTGAGACTACATAGTGAATTCCAGGTCATCCTGACCCTACCTGGAAAAACAAAAAACAAAAGAAAAGAAAAAAGCTGGGTGTGGTGGAGCATGCCTTTAATCCCAACACTCTGTAGGTGTAGGTAAGAGAATCACTATGACTTCCAGGTCAGCCTGGACTAAAAGACCCGAACTTGGGAAAACGAAAAAAAAAAAAAAAGAAAAAAAAAACACAGAGAGAGAATTGTCACTTTAGAAAAGAAGAACTAACAGACAAAATATAGGATACTTTCTCTTGAGTGATAAGCTTTAATCTTTTTATTTTAATAACAGGAATCTCGGGAATTAGAGGAAAAACTGCTTGATGTTAGAAAGAAGAGACTGCGTATGTACAGTGCTTTTATTTATTTATTTATTTATTTATTTATTTATTTATTTATTTATTTATTTGATGGAGGGAGAGAGAGACAGAAGAGAGAATGGGCATGCCAGGGCCTCCAGCACTGCGCCCCCTTGTGCGTCTGGTTAACGTGTGTCCTGGGGAAAAAAAAACACAGAGAGAAATTGTCACTTTAGAAAAGAAGAACTAACAGACAAAATATAGGATACTTTCTCTTGAGTGATAAGCTTTAATCTTTTTATTTTAATAACAGGAATCTCGGGAATTAGAGGAAAAACTGCTTGATGTTAGAAAGAAGAGACTGCGTATGTACAGTGCTTTTATTTATTTATTTATTTATTTATTTATTTATTTATTTATTTATTTATTTGATGGAGGGAGAGAGAGACAGAAGAGAGAATGGGCATGCCAGGGCCTCCAGCACTGCGCCCCTTGTGCGTCTGGTTAACGTGTGTCCTGGGGAACCAATCCTGAGTCCTTTGGCTTTGCAGGCAAACGCCTTAACCACTAAGCCATCCATCCAGCCCTATAGAGTGTTTTTATTGTCTTAGTAGAACATACTTTCACCTGCTTTACAAATCAGTAGGGACAGACCTCTCAGCCACTGAGAAATTTACAATTTTCTTAAAAGTTTGAATATGGCAATTTAAAAAATAGGTGTAGCCAGGCATGGTGGTGCACGTCTTTAATCCCAGCACTGGGGAGGCTGAAGTAGGAGGATCATAGTGAGTTCAAGACCATCCTGTGACTACATAGTGAGTTCCAGGTCAGCCTGGACTAGAGTGAAACCCTACCTCGAAAAAAAAAAGGTGTAAACTGCATTTTTAAAAAATTTCTGTTGTCTTGGAGCTTTAGATTATGGCCAGGCTGGTGGCAACTGTCCTTAATGTCAGTACTCGGGAGGCAGGAGGAAGAGGATCAGAGTTCAGGTTGTCCTTGACTACACAGAGTTTGAGGCCAGCCTCAGCTACATGAGATCCTGTCTCAGAAACATTTGGGAGGGAATTATCATGGTTTATTGTCTATAATTATGGAAGTTGCCAATAATAAAAATAAATAATAATTTAAAAATTAAATTAAATCACAGTTTGAGTACATTCTCAGTGGGGGGAAATAATGAAGTGAAATCCAGGTGAGAGCCTACCTCAAAAACAAAACAAAACAAAATAGGCCCAGGCTAACCTGGAATTCACTATGTAGTCTCTGGGTGGCCTCAAACTCACAGTGATCCTCCCACCTCATTCTCCCAAATGCTGTTATTAAAGGTGTGCAACATTATATCCAGCAGAGAAGTTATTTTGAGGTCAACTGGAACTGCAGCATAACACGCTACTTATTTAAAAGTTTCTCTTGGGCTGGAGTGATGGCTTGGCAGTTAAGGTGCCTGCCTGCCAAGACTAAGAACGCTGGTTCCAATTTCCAGGTCCCATGTCTAGCCAGACACAAAGTGACTCAAAGGCACAATGCCACACTTGCCCACAAAGGGGTGCATGTGTCTGTATTTTGTTCACAGCAGCTGAGAGGCCTCTGGTGTGCCCATTCTCTATCTATCTATCTATCTATCTATCTATCTATCTATCTATCTATCTCAAAAAAAAAATTCTTTTGCCAGCCTGAGACTGCAGAGTGAATTTCAGGTCAGCCTGGGGTAGAGTGAAACCCTATCTCAGAAAAAAATTAGTAAATAAATAGATGATGGATGGATGGATGGATGGATAGATAGATAGATAGATAGATAGATAGATAGATAGATAGATAGATAAAAGTTTCACTTGCCGGCCATGGTGGTGCACACCTTTAATCCCAGTACTCGGGAAGCAGAGGCAGGAGGATCACTGGGAGTTTGAGGCCAGCGTGGGACTGCATCGTGAGTAAAATAACTAGTAAACATTCTGCTTCATAATCTTTCACGGTCCTTGTTTCTAAATTTGTCTTGTGTGTTCTATCATTTTATGTTTAACCTAATAGAATTAAAACAAGCTTCAGGAAGAAAGCTTTTAGAAATACAGACGGAGAAGAACAAACAGAAAGAGGAACTGGACAGTATGGAAAACTCGGAAAAGATAAAGACCATGCAACACAACCTACAGATGGAAATACAGAGCACTACAGTTGTTCAACATGTGTTCCAGGTAACATTTATTTAAATTAAGGAGGGCTGGAGAGATGGCTTAGCGGTTAAGGCGCCTGCCTGCTAAGCCTAAGATTGCCAGCTCCAATCTCCAGGTCCCATGTTTAGCCAGATGTAGGGACGCAAGGGCACAATGCCGCACTTGCCCACAAGGGGGCTCACACATCTGGAGTTCATTCACAGCAGCTGAGAGGCTGCTGGCGTGCCCATTCTCTGTTTCCCTCTGCCTCTCTCTGTGTGTCTCTCCAAAAAACAAAGAAGGAAATTAGTTGTGCATGCTGGCACATGCCTATAGTCCGCAGGTTTTGGGATATGAGACAGGAGTTTAAAGTTAACCTTGGCTATATAGAGTGTTCAATACGAGTCTGAGCTACATGACTCCCTACCTTAGGAAAAAAGAAAAAAAGAATATTCCTAGCCTGCTTTGGTGTGCATGCCTTTAATCCTAGCACTCAGGAGACAGAGGTAGGAGGATCACCATGATTTCGAGGCCACCCCAAGACAATATAGTGAATTCCAGGTCAGCCTGAGCTAGAGTGAGACTCTAAATTTTATTTTTATTTATTTATTACAGAGAAAGAAAGAGATAAGCAGGGGGAGAGAGAGAGAATGGGCTCACCAGGGCCTCCAGCCACTGCAAACTCCAGATGCATGCACCTCCTTGTGCATCTGGTTTCTGTGGGTTTTAAGGAATTGAACCTGAGTCCTTTTGCTTCACAGACAAATGCCTTAACTGCTAAGCCATCTTTCCAGCCTGGTTTTTAACATTTTTACACCTATACTTACTTATATACTAAAATTTATGGGGGGAGGCAGCTTTTGTGTTTTTTGTTTGTTTGTTTTGTTTTTAATTATTTTTTATTTTTATTTATTTGCAAGCAGAGAGAAAGATAGAAGAGAGGTAGACAGAGAGAGAATGGGCGCACCAGGGCCTCTAGCCACTGCAAACGAATTCCAGATGCATGTGCCCCTTGTACATCTGGCTTATCGTGGGATCCTGGAGGCAAATGCCTTAACCCCTAAGCCATCTCTCCAGCCCAGCTTTTGTTTTTTGGGGGAATTGTTCCTGTGTTTTTGTTTTGTTTTGTTTTGGTTTGGTTTTGGTTTTTGAGGGTCAAAGCTGACCTGGAATTCAACTCAGGGTGGCCTCAAACTCACAGTGATCCTCCTAGCTCTGCCTTCTTGTTAGCTTTTTGTTTACCTTTGATCCTTTTTCCTGAGTGCTGGGATTAAAGGCATGTAGCACCACGTCCGGCTTGTTATTTTTAGTTGTTTTTTGTTGTTGTTGCTGTTGTTTTGTTTTTTGTTTTTTATTTTGTTTTTTTTTTTTTTTGTTTTTCAAGGTAGGGTCTCACTCTAGCTCAAGCTGACCTGGAATTCACTATGTAGTCTCAGGGTGACCTTGAACTCACAGTGACCCTCCTACCTCTGCCTTCTTGTTAAATTTTAAAAGGTACTTAACTTTTTGTTTTAAATTCCAGAACCTCATTTTGGGTAGTAAAGTCAACTGGGCCGAGGACCCCGCCCTCAAGGAGACTGTTTTACAGCTTGAAGAGAACCTCACCATAACCTGATGATGAGATTGTGGCCATTTTAAATGTTTTTTGTCTTTGATATGTCATTTAGATAGCATATTTCAAGGGAAATGTATTAGTATGTTTGGAACCATTCTAACGTTGCAAATTTTTATTGTTGGCTTGAGTGACTGTATGATGTGTTGTGTTTGAAATATTATCATTAAAGTGATCTCTATCTTGGAAGGAAGAATCTGGTCCAACTTCCATAGACTGTGAACATTTTTTTTATATATTTGTTTTGAGAGGGAGGGAGGGAGAGAATGGGCATGCCAGAGCTTATAGCCACTGCAAATGAACTCCAGATGGATGCGCCCCCTTGTACATCTGGCTTACGTAGGTTCTGGGGAATTGAACCGAGGTCACTTGGCTTTGCAGGCAAGTGCCTTAACCGCTAAGCCGTCTCTCCAGCCCTGTGGACATTTTTTTCACAACATTCCTGGCTGTTTCAATTCTTGTTTTGTTCTTTTTTTTTTGGTTTTTTGAGGTAAGGTCCCACTCTAGCTCAGGCTGACCTGGAATTCACTATGTAGTCTCAGGGTGGCCTCGAACTCACAGCAATCCTCCTACCTCTGCCTCCCAAGTGCTGGGATTAAATGTGTGCGCCACCACACCCTGCTTTCTCTTGGTTTTTTGAAGTAGGGTCTCACTCTACCCCAGGCTGACCTGGAATTCACTATGTATTCTCAGGCTGGCCTCAAACTCATGGCGATCCTCCTAACTCTGCCTCACGAGTACTGGGATTAAAGATGTGTGCCAGCACGCCCAGCCATTGGAGGGAATTTCTGCCTGGTACTGAAAACCTAGTCAAAAGCCTATGACAGGCCAGGTGTGGTGGCACATGACTTTAATCCCAGAACTTGGGAGGCAGAGGTAGGAGGATCGCCATGAGTTTGAAGCTACCCTGAGACTACATAGTGAATTCCAGGTCAGCCTGGACTAGAGTGAAACCCTACCTCAAAAAAACAAAAACAAAAAAAAGACCACTGGGATGACCCAAAAGGCAACATAGTGCTGAGAAGAAGGGATGGAGGAATGTCCAGCACTGAAACACCTCTGTCACACCCTCCAAGGCTCAGGGACCATTGGGGAAGAGGGGGCGGAGAGAATTGAGCCAAAGGAAAGGTATGACCTCTTACAGTGCAACTGCCCAGACAGAAATTGGCCTCGATATCCATGACCTTGCAATGCCTATCAATACCTTCGCAAGACCCTCAAAATGGAAGAAAAAGATGACATCAAATTAAAAGAGACTAATGGAGAGAGGGAGGGGATATGATGGACACTGGAGTTCTAAAGTGGAATGGGGGAGGGGAGGGAAATATCATGTGTGTTTTTTGTATGTAAGTATAGAAGTTGTCAATTTAAAAATGAATAAATATGCCGGGCGTGGTGGCGCACGCCTTTAATCCCAGCACTCGGGAGGCAGAGGTAGGAGGATCATCGCCGTGAGTTCAAGGCCACCCTGAGATTGCATAGTTAATTCCAGGTCAGCCTGGGCCAGAGTGAGACCCTACCTCGAAAAACCAAAAAAAAAAAAAAAAGAATAAATAAAAAATAAAAACAGACAAGCAAACAAAAAAAAAGAAAGAACGAAAGAAAGAAATTCCCTCCAATGGAACAGGCCTTAAGTCTCCACAGAGCACTTGGTTCCCCCATAGCAAACATGCCACCATTGCACCATTGACATATTTACACTCGTATCTGCATTTAATACAACTACTCTGCAGGACTGGGGAGATGGCTCAGTGGTTACAGGTGCTTGTTTGCAAAGCCTGTAATTCCCCAGCACTCAAAGCCAGACACAAAGTGGCATATTCATCTGGATTTCATTTGCAGTGTCAAGAGACCCCGGTATACACAAATGCACACACACGCAAATAAATTATTTTATTTTTTTTTATTTATTTGACAGAGAAAGAGGGAGAGAGAATGGGCGCACCAGGGCTTCCAGCCACTGCAAACTCCTGATGCGTGCGCCCCTTGTGCATCTGGCTAATGTGAGTCCTGGGGAATCAAACCTGGGTCCTTTGGCTTTGCAGGCAAACACCTTAACCACTAAGCCATCCCTCCAGCCCAAATAAATTTTTTTTTTTTTTTTTTTGAGGTAGGGTCTCACTCCGGCCCAGGCTGACCTGGAATTAACTATGTAGTCTCAGGGTGGCCTCAAACTCATGGCGATCCTCCTACCTCTGCCTCCTGAGTGCTGGGATTAAAGGCGTGCGCCACCACGCCCGGCTCCAAATAAATTATTTTAAAAACTCATTTTTGAGGTGGTCATGGTGGCTCATACCTATAATTCTAGTACTCAGGAGGCTGTGGTAGGAGGATTGCCATAAATTTGAGGCCAACCTGGACTACAGAGTGATCCAGATCAACCTGGGCTAGATGTGTCTGGAGTTTGTTTGCAGTGGCTAGAGGCCTTGGCACACCTATTCTGTCTGTCTCTCTAATAAATAATGAGATTTTAAAAATTAGTTATTCAAAGAGCTTCAGAATGAGACTCATAGATTTTCACAAAGGAAGCTAGTCACTTTTATGTGTGCAAATTAATGAATCTCTATGGAGAGAGGCTGGAGAGATGGCTTAGCAATTAAGGCATTTGCCTGCAAAGCCAAAGGACCTTGGTTCGATTCCCTAGAACCCACATAAGCCAGATGCAGAAGGTGGCACATGCATGTGGAATTTGTTTGCAGTGGCTGGAGGCCCTGGCACCCATTCTCTCTCTCTCTCTCTCTCTCTCTCTCTCTCTCTCTCTCTCTCTCTCACACACACACACACACACACACACACACAAAAGAAAAAAAAAAAAAGAAAGTGCCGGGCGTGGTGGCTCAAACCTTTAATCCAGGTCAGCCTGAGCTAGAGTGAGACCCTACCTCGGAAAAAGAAAAAAAGCAAAAGCTCCTCAATAATAATAAAAGAATTCCTATGAGGACTGGAGAGATGGTTTAGAGATTAAAGCACTTGCCTGCAAAGCCTAAGGACCCAGGTTCAATTCCCCATTACACACGTAAGCCAGATGCACAAGGTGGTGTGTGCATTTGGAGTTTGCAGTGGCTAGAGGCCCTGGCATGCCCATTCTCTCTATCTGCCTCTTTCTCAAAATAAATAAAAAATTTTTCTTTTTTTTCTTTTTTTTTTTTTTTTTTTTTTTTTTTTTTTTTTTTTGGTTTTTTAAGGTAGGGTCTAGCTCTGGCCCAGGCTGACCTGGAATTCACTCTGTAGTCTCAGGGTGGCCTTGAACTCATGGCGATCCTCCTACTTCTGTCTCCCAAGTGCTGGGATTAAAGGCGTGTGCCACCATGCCCGGCTTTTTTTTTTTTTTTTAATTTATTTAAGAAATTATTAAGGGTTGGTCTGGTGGCACATGCCCTTAATCCCAACTTTCGGGAGGCAGAAGTAGGAAGATCACTGTGAGTTCTCAGCCAGCCTGGAAGTACAGAGTGAATTCCAGGTCAGTCCGGGCTCAAGTGAGATTCTACCTTGAAAAAACTGTATATATATATATTTTTTTTTTTTTCCATTCCCCAGTATCGGAATGTAAATAAAGCCTTACTTAAACTTAACCCCAAACCACCCTCTCTTATGGATATGAATCCTAAACTGAGAAGGCAGCTGGACTCTATGGATGATAGCAGAAGAGAATCCTGGTATTCGGTGGTTAGCCTGCGCTAGACTCGGAATACATACCATACATAGTACTTATAGCTCAGTCCCCTGTCTCCAGCCGGTGTGTGAGAGCTGGGAACCCTTCTTTCAGAGACTTCTAAAACACAGGGAATCTTTGTAGCTGTGCCAAGACTCAAACCAGAAGGAATGGCTGAAAGATGATTCAAATGCAAACAGCCAAACAGCTCCACCTGCAAAACCAATGCGAGTAAATCCTTCCAAACGACCTCAAGGGACGCGTGGCGAGCCAAAAGTGGCTTCTGGTTCCAGTTCCTCCCCAAACTGCTCTGCATTAAGGTGCCAAACCCACGGCCCGCTCAGCCACCTTCGCGCTCGCCACCTGTTCTGCAAGCTCCTCTGTTTTGTTTTTTTGAGGTAGGGTCTTGCTGTAGCTCAGGCTGACCTGGAATTCACTAAGTAATCTCAGGGTAGCCTCAAATTCCCAGCAATCCTCCTACCTCTGCCTCCCGAGTGCTGGGACACCACACCTGGCTTTCAAAACAAATGAAAAAAATTTTTAATTAATTTATTTTTTATTGACAACTTCCTTAATTGTAGACAATATTCCATGGTACTTCCCTCCCTCCCCCACTTTCCCCTTTGAAACTCCACTCTCCATCATATCCCTCCTCCTCTCAGTCTCTTTTATTTTGATATTATGATCTTTCCCTCCTATTTTGATGGTCTTGTGTAGGTAGTGTCAGGCACTGTGAGGTCATAGATATCCAGGCCATTTTGTGTCTGGAGGAGCATGTTGTAAGGAGTCCTACTCTTCTTTTGGCTCTTACATTCTTTCCACCCCTCTTCCACAATGGACCCTGAGCCTTGGAAGGTGTGTTAGGGATGTTTCAGTACTGATCACTCCTCTGTCACTTCTCAGCACCATGGTGCCTTCTGAGTCATCCCAAGATCACCATCTGAAAAGAGAAGCTTCTCTTACCAAAAGTGAGAGTAGCATTAATATATGAGTATGGACATTAAGAGAAGTACTTACTGGGCAGTTTGGTGAGCATAGAATATACATTTAGCCAGATACCAGCAGACATTACACCCCTAGGGCTCATGACTACCCCTTTGTGGGTTTTCAGTATCAGGGATATATTCCCTTCCATAGAGCAAGCCGCCAATCCAATTAGAGAGTGGTTGGTTTCCCCTATAACAGACATGCCACTATTGCACCCATTGGTTCATTTGGCTTGGCTGGCCAAATTTAAGGCTTGCAGTGTCCACTGTTGAGTATCTTCACTGGTGTGATTTCTCTCTCTCCCATTGAACTGCATGCAGCATAGCTTTTTCTAGCTTTCTGTCAGCTGGTCCACATGGAGGAGGCTTTCAGCTCAGCTCCAGCAGGATTTCTCAGAGACCTTGCATCCCAAGTATGTGGAATCTTCAGCAATAGGGTCTTACCATGTGTTCCTGGTGGGGATCCAAGGGCCTTGGTAATGGCCTATAATGTTTTGGGGGTATCTGTGACCTCCCTGACCAACAACTCACTGGAAGGTATCCCATCCCTGGCACTGAAAATTTTATAGTAACAATCTATTGCTTCTGAGTGTTCCATTGTCCAGAAAAGTAGGTTTCCATATGACTTATTTATATCCTCTTAGATTTTTATTAGCCCTCCCTCCACCTTTACTCAGTCTCTTCCCCTGACCTCACTTAGGCTTTTTCACCCCCATTAATCTCTTCTTGTACTTACATATATACAATACCATCCTATTAAGTCCCCCCTCCCTCCCTTTCTGTTCCCTTTATGTCGCCTTTCTAGCTTACTGGCTTCTGCTACTGACTTTTATTCCTACATACATAGAAGTTTCATTTTAAAAATGAAAAAAAAAATTGGGCTGGGGAAATGGCTTAGTGGTTAAGGCGTTTGCGTGTGAAGCCAAAGGATCCCAGTTTGATTCTCCAGGACCCACATAAGCTAGATGCACAAGGGGCACATGCACCTGGAGTTTGTTTGCAGTGGCTGGAGGCCCTGGCATGCCCATTCTTTCTGTGTCTGCCTCTCTTCTATCTCTCTCTCTCTCTCTGCTTGCAAATAAATAAATAATAAATACAAAATTTAAAAATTTTGAATCTCTCTGGGCTAAGCACTTATGCTGCAGCTGGTTTGCACTGTAAGAACTCAGTCATCTTCCTGTTTCCGACCCCACCCCATCCCTATTTCTGGGGCCCAGATAGTGGCTAGCCTCCAGGGCAAAGTTTTTCACTGATGATTACTTGAAAAGAAATCCCAGTAGAGTGGATCAGTATATGAAAAGGAAGCGATTGGTGGCCAATTCATACATAAGGATGATGGGATTGACCAGTAGTTTCTAAGTGACACTGGAAGCCAACGAGAGAAAAACAAAAAAGCTGAGACCAGGGCTAGAGAGATGGCTTAGTGGTTAAGGCGCCTGCCTGCTAAGCCTAAGAACGCCAGTTCTAATCTCCAGGTCCCACATTTAGCCAGATGCAAAGTGATGCAAGGGTGCAATGCCACACTTGCCCACAAGGGGGCACTTGCATCTGGAGTTCGTTCACAGCAGCTGAGAGGCTGTTGACACACCCATTCTCTGTCTTCTTCTCCCTCTCTCTCTGTCTCTGTGTCTTCTCTCCAAAAAAAATTTAAAAAATTTAAAAAAAAAAAAGCTGTGGGCCAGAGAGATGGCTTAGCAGTTAAGACATTTGCCTTTAAAGCCTAAGGATTCCCGGTTCAATTCTCTAGGTCCCATGTAAGCCAGATGCACAAGGGGGCGCACAAGTCTGGAGTTCATTTGCAGTGGCTAGAGGCCCTGGCACGCCCATTTTCCCTCTCCTCTCCCTCTCTCTCTTTCCCTCTCTCTGTCTCTAATAAATAAATAAATAAATAAATAAATAAATAAATAAAAATAAAATCTTGGGCTGGAGAGATGGCTTAGCTGTTAAGGTGCCTGCCTGGTAAGCCTAAGAACCTGGTTCCAATCTCCAGGTCCCACATTTAGCCAGATGCAAAGTGACGCAAGGGCGCAATGCCGCACTTGGCCACAAGGGGGCGCACACATCTGGATTTCATTCACAGCAGCTGAGAGACTGCTGGCGTGCCCATCTCTATCTGTCTCCCTCTCCCTCTCTCTCTGTCTCTCTCTGTGTCTCTCTCCAAAAATAAATAAAATAATTTTTTTTTTTTTTTGGTTTTTCGAGGTAGGGTCTCACTCTGGCCCAGGCTGACCTGGAATTAACTACGTAGTCTCAGGGTGGCCTCGAACTCTCGGAGATCCTCCTGCCTCTGCCTCCCAAGTGCTGGGATTAAAGGCGTGCGCCACCACGCTCGGCTCTTTTTTTTTGGTATAATTTTTTAAAAAATTTTAAAAATAAAATCTTTATAAATTAAAAGCTGAGATTACAGACCAAATTATTAGCTAGGAATGAAGGCCATAGGGGCTCTGCCTGTATCTCCTGGGGGAGAGGGGAAAGGCTGAGAATCACACTGAGGACAGTCAGGTCTCAAAGGTATTGAATGCTTAGATGAGACCTACCATGCCAAATTGGAAAATTTTGAGAGCCTGATAAAAAATAGCTGTTGCTCCAAAGGAGTGCTGAACACAAGAGCTGATGTCAACCAGCTTGAAGACAATCTTCTCCAGGCCTGCCCTGCTACCTAGTGTGTTCCTGTCCAAAAGAATTAAGTAAAATAAGAGTAGATGACTGCTGGGCGTGGTGGTACACACCTTTTAATCCTAGCACTGGGGAGGAAGAAGTCGGAGGATCACTGTGAGTTCAAGGCCACCCTGAGACTACAGAGTGAATTCCAGGTCAGTGTGGGCTAGAGCGAGACCCTACCTTGAAAAACCAAATAAATAAAAGTAGATAACTGAGATTTAAAAAAAAAAAAAAATTGACAATTTCTATACTTACAGGCAATAAACCATGATATTTCCTTCCCCTCCCCCACTTCCCCCTTCACAACTCCACTCTCCATCATATACCCTCCCTCTCCATTAGTTTCTCTTTAATTTTATGAACTTGTGTTTTCCTCCTATTATCAGGGTCTTATGAAGGTAGTGCTAGGCACTGCGAGGTCATGGATATCGAGGCCAATTTTGTGGTACCCTTCCTTTGGCTCTTACATTCTTTCCACCACCTCTTCCGCAATGGACCCTGAGCCTTGGAAGGTGTGATAGAGATGTTTCAGTGTTGGACACTTCTCCATCCTTTCTTCTTGGCACTGTTGCCTCTTGGCTCATCCCAGGGGTCATTGCATCTGAAAAGAAAAGCTTCTCTAACCAAAATAGGCTTTTATTTAAAAAAATTTATTTTTTAATTTTATTTTTATTTTTATTTTATTTTTTTGGTTTTCCTAGGTAGGGTCTTACTGTAGCTCAGGCTGACCTGGAATTCACTCTATAGTCTCAGGGTAGCCTCGAACTCATGGTAATCCTCCTACCTCTGCCTCCCAAGTGCTGGGATTAACGGCGTGTGCCACCATGCCCAGTGGCTTTTTTTTTTTTTTTTAATAGGCTTTTGATTAGGTTTTCAGTACCAGGCATGTATTCTCTCCCCCGTAGAATGGGTCTCCAGTCCAATTAGAGAACAATTGGTTTTCCCCAGAGCAGACATGCCACTATTGCACTTGTTCAACCATTTAGCCTGTCTGGCCAAACATGAGGCTTGCAGTGTTCACTGTTTTCACTGCTGATGACTTCTGTCTCCCATAGGGTTGCAAGAGTGCAACTTTTTCCAGCTGGTCCACAGGGAGAAGGTTTTCTGCTCAGCCCCAGCTTGATTTCTCAGTGACCTTGCTGCCCAGGCCTGTTAAGTCTTCAGCAATAGGGTCTTACCATCTGTTTCTCATAGGAAACCAAGGGTCTTGGCAATAACCTGTAATGTTTTGGAGGCAAAGGGACCTCCCTGGCCAGCAATTCACTGGAAGGTATCCCATCCCTGGCACTGAAAATTTTCTAGTAACCATCTATGGCTTCTGGATGTGCCATTATTCAAAAAAGTAGGTTTTCATTCGTCTTATTCAGAATATCTTGAATTTCAATTGACCCTCCCCCTCTGCCCTTCTTTTACACATTCTCTTCCCCTGGCCTTGCTTAGGCCTTTCCCCTCCCTGTAATCTATTCTTCTACTTACATACATATAGCACCATCCCCTTAAGTCCTTCCATCTCCTCCCTCCCTTATAGCCTTTTTCTAGCTTTTGGGCCTCTGCTACCAATTTTTGGTTCTAGCTCACACACAAGTCTATACATTGGTAGCTAGGATCCACATATGAGAAAGAACATGCTACGTTTGGCTTTCTGGGCCTGGGTTACCTCACTTAGTATAATCGTTTCCAGATCCCTCCATTTCCCTGCAAATTTCATTTTTCTTTAATGCTGAATAGAATTCTATTTTGTAAAGGTACCACATCTTTATTATCCATTCATCTGTGGAGGAACATCTAGGCTGGTTCTTAGCTATTTTATTTCCTAGCTAGATTTCCTAGCTATTGTGAATAGAGCAGCAATAAACATGGTTGTGCAAGTAGTGAGAAGAGTCCTCTGGACATATGCCTAGGAGTGCTATAGCTGGATCATATGGTAAATCTATTTTTAGCTGTCTCAAGAACCTCCACACTGATTTCCACAATGGCTGTACCAGATTATATTCCTACCAACAGTGTAGAAGGGTTCCGCATCCTTCCAAATGTTTATTGTTCTTTTTTTTTTTTTTTTTTTTTTTTCGGTTTTCCAAGGTAGAGTTTCACTGTAGCCCAAACTGACCTGGAATTCACTATGTAGTCTCAAGGTGGCCTCGAACTCACTGTGTTCCCCCTACCTCTGCGTCCCGAGTGCTGGGATTAAAGGCGTGCACCACCACGCCCAGCTAGACTTGATTCTTTTGCATGGAGAAAGACAAGGATCTATTTTCATCCCTCTACATATAGATATCCAGTTTTCCCAGCACCACTTGTTCAAGAGGCTCTTTTCTCCAATTAATAACTTTGGCATTTTTGTCAAAAATCAAATGGCTGGGGCTGGAGAAATGGCTTAGTGGTTAAGGTGTTTGCGTGTGAAGCCAAAGGATCCCAGTTTGATTCTCCAGGACCCATGTAAGCCAGATGCACAAGGGGCACATGCATCTGGAATTCGTTTGCAGTGGCTAGAGGCCTTGGTGTGCGCATTCTCTCTCTGTCTGCCTCTCTTCTATCTCTCTCTCTGCTTGCAAATAAATAAAACTTGGAAAAAAAACTTTTAAAAAAATCAAATGGCTGTAGCTGCCTGGATTAACATTTGGGTCCTCTATTCTGTCCCATTGATCTGCAAGTCTGTCTTTGGACCAGTACTGTGCTGGTTTTGTTACTGTGGCTTTGATAACGGAGATCTTTTGGAATGGAGCTCCCCAGCAATGGGAAGCACCACTCTCACCTCTGGAATCTTTTATGTAGCACAGGCTTGGGCCAAAGTGCAAGGTTGAACCAAGGTTAAGTGTCTTAAATGTGTCAGGTCTGCCTCCAAAGGAGAAAGTCTTTGCCCTCTACTTATGCAATTGACCTGGCAGTGACTTTGTCCTTACAATGTTAACTACCTCCAAAGGCTTCTGGGTCAAGAAGACTCTGCCAAACTCCACCCCCTTCTTCCTTCAGGGCAAAGGACCTGTCCTCTGTCCTCTGGCATAGATACATGGGAATGAGATTTAACAGGGACTCTGGGACTCTGGCTTCTATTGAAAACAATTTTTTCCCCCTGAGACAGAGTCTAACTCTAGTCCAGGCTGACCTGGAACTCACTGTATAGTCCAGGCTGGTCTCAAACTCATAGCAACCCTCCTACTTTAGCCTCTCAAGTGCTGGGATTAAAGGCATGTGCTACCATACCTGGCAATATAAATCTTTTTTTCTTAAGTTTTGTTTATTTTTATTTATTTATTTGAGAGTGACAGACAGAGAAAGAGGCAGAGAAAGAGATAGTGAATGGGTGCACCAGGGTCTCTAGCCACTGCAAATGAACTCCAGATGCATGCACCTCCTTGTGCATCTGGCTTATGTGGATACTGGGGGAATCGAGCCTCGAACTGGGGTCCTTAGGCTTCACAGGCAACTGCTTAACTGCTAAGCCATCTCTCTCCAGCCCAATATAAGTCTTTTAATAGCATCCTTTTTAATTTTTTCTTCTTTTTTTGGTTTTTCAAGGTAGGGTCTCACTCTAGCTCAGGCTGACCTGGAATTCACTCTGTAGCCTCCAGCTCATGGCGATCCTCCTACCTCTGCCTCCCAAGTGCTGGGATTAAAGGCATGTGCCACCACACCTGGCCACTAATCTTGATTAATATTTACAGAAGGTGAAGGATATTACAGAGTTACACTAGATGGTCACAACATTAGTAATGGTGCTAGGAAGATGACTCAGAGGTTAAAGGCACTTGCTTGCAAAGCCAGCTAACTTAGGTTTCTCCATGCTCATGTAAAGAATCAGATGCACAGGGGCTAGAGAGATGGCTTAATGGTTAAGGCGTTTGCTTGCAAAGCCAAAGGATCCCAGTTCAATTCTCCAGGACCCATGTAAGCCAGATGCATGAGGGGGCACATGAATTTGTTTCCAGTGAATTTCCCACAGTGGCTCTCTTTCAAAAATAAATAAATCTCCCTCTCTCTCTCTCTAAAAATAAATAAATAAAATATATTTTTTAAAAAAGAATCAGTTGCACAAAGTGACACATGCTTCTGGACTTCATTTATACTAGCAAGAGGCCCTGGCATGCCCATATTCTCTCTCTCTCTCTCTCTCTCTCTCTCACACACACACACACACACACACACCATATATATACATACATATATATACATACATTTGTTGTTGTTGTTTTTGTTTTTCAAGTTAGGGTTTCACTCTAGCCCAGGCTGACTTGGAATTCACTCTGTAGTCTCAGGCTGGCCTTGAACTCTCAGCAATCCTCCTACCAGTGGCTCCAAGTGCTGGGATTAAAGGTGTGTGGCTAAAAATAATATTTTTTAAAAAGATGCCAGCATTTAATCCCAGCATTTGGGAGGCTGAGGTATGAGGATGGCCATGAGTTCGAGGCCACCCTGGCACTACATAGTGAATTCCAGGTCAGCCTGAGCAAAAAAAAAAAAAAAAAAAAAAAAGAAAAGAAAAGTTATAGTGATGTAAGGGTCAATGAATATATACAGATGTATTTTTATTTGCAATCATAGAGAGATATAAAAGAGGGGCAAAAGGGCTGGAGAGATGGCTTAGCAGTTAAGCACCTGCCTGTGAAGCTTAAAGACCCCGGCTGGAGGCTTGATTCCTCAGTACCTATGTACACCAGATGCACAAGGTGGCACATGCATCTGGAGTTCATTTGCAGTGGCTGGAGGCCCTGGTGCGCCCATTCTCTCTCTCTCTCTCTTTGTCTCTTTCTCTGCCTTTCTCTCTCTCTGTTGTTCTCAAATAAAAAGAAAAGTTATCTTAAAAAAATACACAGCCGGGCATAGTGGTACATGCCTTTGATCCCAGCACTTGGGAGGCAGAGGTAGGAGGATCACTATGAGTTCAAGGCCACCCTGAGAATACAGAGTGAATTCCGGGTCAGCCTGGGCCAGAGTGAGTACCCACCTCAAAAAACCAAAAAAATGGGCTGGAGAGATGGCTTAGTGGTTAAGTGCTTGCCTGTGAAGCCTAAGGAACCCAGTTTGAGGCTCCATTCCCCAGTACCCACGTAAGCCAGATGCACAAGGAGGTGCATGCATCTGCAGTTCATTTGCAATGGCTGGAGGCCCTGCTGTGCCCATTATCTCTCTCTCTCCATGCCTATTTCTGTATCTCTCTCTTAAATAAATAAATAAATAACAAAAAAATTAAAATAGGGCTGGAGAGATGGCTTAGTGGTTAAGGTGCCTGCCTGCTAAGCCTAAGAACCCCGTTCCAGGTCTCACGTTTAGCCAGATACAAAGTGATGCAAGGGCGCAATGCTGCACTTGCCCGCAAGGGGGCGCACACATCTGGATTTCATTCACAGCAGCTGAGAGACTGCTGGCGCACCCATCTCTATTTGTCTCTCTCTGTCTCTCTCTGTGTCTCTCTCCAAAAATAAAAAATAAAAAATAAATTTAAAAATAATAAAAATAAATAAATAAAATAAAAATTTCCTGTGAGTTGTTGGCCAGGGTGGTCACAGATACCCCCAAAACATAGGCCATTGCTGAGGCCCTTGGTTTCCCACCAGGAACAGATGGTAAGATCCTATTGCTGAAGACTCCACATACTTGGCTGGCAAAGTCACTGAGAAATCCTGCTAGAGCTGAGCTGAAAGCCTCCTCCATGAGGACCAGCTGATAGAAATTTGGAAAAGCTACGCTACATGCAGTTCAATGGGAGAGAGAAAACACCAGTGACGGTACTCAACAGTGAACACTGCAAGCTTTAAATTTGGCCAGCCAGGTCAAATGAGCCAACAGGTGCAATAGTGGCATGTCTGTTATGGGGGAAACTAACTGCTCTCTAATTGGACTGGAGGCCAGCTCCATGAGAGGGAATACATCCCTGATACTGAAAACCTGTGACAGGGGTAGTCATGAGCCCTAGGGTTGTAATGTTTGCTAGTGTCTGGCTAAATGTATATACTATGCTCACCAAACTGCCCAGTAAGCACTTCTCTTAATGTCCATACCCATATATAATGATACTGTCACTTATGGTTAGAGAAGCTTCTCTTTTCAGATGGTGGTGACTTTGGGATGACTCAGAAGGCACCATGGTGCTGAGAAGTGACAGAGGAGTGATCAGCACTGAAACATCCCTAACACACCTTCCAAGGCTCAGGGTCCATTGCGGAAGAGGGGTGGAAAGAATGTAAGAGCCAAAAGAAGAGTAGGACTCCTTACAACGTGCTCCTCCAGACACAAAATGGTCTGGATATCCATGACCTCACAGTGCCTGACACTACCTACACAAGACCATCATAATAGGAGGAAAAGATCATGACATCAAACTGAAAAGAGACTGATTCAGAGGGGGAAGGGATATGATGGAGAGTGAAGTTTCAAAGGGGAAAGTGGGGGGAGGGAGGGAAGTACCATGGAATATTGTCTACAATTAAAGAAGTTGTTAATAAAAAATAATTTAAAAAATAAATAAAATAAATAAAAAGAGGCAGACACAAACTGTTTAACAAAAGGGAAATAGTCCTAGGTAAACCTTCATGTTTGGTGAACCAACTGATGCACAACAGCGCAAAACCTAATAGGAAACACCGGGTCCAGAGGCCAGGAGGGAGGAGGGTCGGGGCTAGCCTCGCTCTCGCACCGCCCGCCCTGTGACGTCACGAGCAGGCTCCGCCCCCGGATGCCCACTCGCAAAAGCGGCTCTGCGGCTCCCCGGCTCCCCGGAAGCAGCTGCCCCTATTCGGGGGTCATGATGGGCAGCAAGATGGCGTCGGCCGGCAGGGTGGTTCAGGTAAAGATTCTGTAGCTCTTCCGCGCTTGGGTGGCAGGGCCAGTGCAGAGGTAGCAACATGGCCAAGGAGGAAAGACGATGGGGGCCGAGGATGCGGGGTGACCGCGGCCGTGGACGAGGTCCAGCGCGCGGGGAACGGTCGTGTGCCTGCGAATGGGACCTCGAGCTCCCTGCATCGGGGAATGAGCAGGGCTCTGGGGCTGAGGGTTCGAGCCCAGCCGCGGGAGTACGGCACGTCGCAGTTTGGGGGGGTCTCCGTAGCCCTCCTGAGCCTCGGAGGCTGAGTGTCCTCCAAGCACCCCGGCCAATCACATTCAGAGGCTGTCTGTGATGCCCTCGCTCAGCCAATCCGGAGGAAGGCAGTCGCGGGGAGCGGAGGGGGAGCCAGTCCTGGCGCTGCCCGGGTGTCCCTTCAAGGACTTGGGAATGGCGGGGTCACTGGCCCCCGGGCTGCCTCCTCGCCTTGGAGCCGGTCAGACTCAGCCTCTTCCACGTCTTGTTGGAATGCTAGTACATGCATTAGTGTTGGTTTGCAAGTCCCTTGCCCGCTGTGTTTAGGTCGGCACCCACAGTAGCATTGTTAATCTACCCATCAGCTACTAGCTCCTGGCACCTTTCTCCAGCTGTACCCTGTAGCGTAAATAGAAGAGGTAAAATTTAAAAAATAAAATAAAAATTAAGTCGGGCGTGGTGGCGCACGTCTTTAACGCCAGCACTCAGGAAGCAGAGTTAGGAGGATCTCTTGAGTTTGAGGCCACCCTGAGTCTACATAGTGAATTCCAGTCAGCCTGGGCCAAAGTGAGAGCCTACCTCAAAAAAACAAAATAAATATATAATAATAATAAATTTTTTAGAAAGAGGTAAACTTGATAGATAAATAGACACGTAAGCCAGATGCACATGGTGACACATGGGTCTGCAATGCATTTGCGGTGACTGGAGGCCCTGATGTGCCCCTTTTTCTCCCCCTACTCTGTCTTCTCTGTCTCTGTCTCTAATAAATAAAAATAAATCTTAAAAATTTTATTTAAGCGGGGCATGTTGGTGCCACTGTGGCAGGCATTGCAAGAAAGTACCTTTAACCACTGAGCTGTCTCTTCTGTCCCTATATTTTTCCTTTTTAAAAAAAGTATTATTTATTTGACAGAGAAAGAGAGAGAGAGAGAGGGAATGGGTACACCAGGGCCCCCAAGCACTGCAAACGAACTCCCATGCGTGCGCCCCCTTGTGCATCTGGCTAACGTGGGTCTTGGGGATTGAATCTGGGTCCTTTGGCTTTGCAGGCAAATGCCTTAAATGCTAAGCCATCCCTCCAGCCCCCCTATCTTTTTCTAAAAAACAAAAATATTTGTGTGTACATGTGTATGAGTGCATGTGTATGAGTCAGTCCTTGGATTTTTTTGTCCTCTTTTTCCACCTTCTTGTAAAAATCTATTTATTTATTTATTTGTGTGTGTGCGTGCACATGTGCACGTGTACGCACCAGGGCCTAACAAACACTAGACTCCTGGCCTCTCTTTGCATCCAAGTTACATGGGTGGCTTGGGAGTTGAACTCAGGCAGGTAGGCCAAGCACTTTTAATTTCTATGCCATCTTCCCAGGCCCCTTCCACTTTCCTTTTTTTTCCTCCCCAATGTTTTATTTGCTGGGTGTGGTGGCACACACCTTTAATCCCAACACTGGGGAGACAGAGGTAGGAGGATCACTATGAGTTTGAGGGCACGCTGAGACTACATAGTGAATTCCAGGTCAGCCTGGACTAGAGTAAGACCTACCTCGAAAACCCAAAAATAAATCAATAAATTTATTTATTTATTTTTGTGCAAGCAGAGAGATGCAGAGTGAGAGTGAGTGTGTGGGTATGTCAGGGCCTCTAGCCACTACAAACCAACTCCAATGCATGTGCCACTTTATGCATCTGGCTTATGTGGGTCCTGGGGAATTGAACCCAGGTTGTTAGGCTTTGCAGGCAAGTGCCTCAACTACTGGGCTATTTCTCCTGCCCCCACTTTCTTTTTGAGATAGAGTCTCATTGTTTTCCCACTGCATGTGTGCCAATCTAACTGGCTTGGAAACTTCTGGATTCTCCTGGCTCAGCCTCCCATTGCTGCACGGGATGACAGACTTGGCATCTGGCTGAAGACCTGAGCTCAGGCAGGCAGGAGAATCTGAAGCTTTTGGATTGTTTGTTTTCAGTCTGGCAGTTCCTTTGTGTCTCAAAGAAGGTGGAGCACTGATACCTTGAGGTTGTCCTCTGACCTCCACAGGAGGCACTGCGGCACAGATACATGGGTTGGGGGGGGGGTGGGGTGGGCAGGAAGGAAGGAAGGATTTTTTTTTAAGTGGTAGACCAGGCTAGAGAGATGTCTTAACAGTTAAGAGCATTTAAGAGGGCCTCTTGGCTAGATGCCAACAATTTCAACTCCTCGGAACCCAAGTAAAATTAAAAAGAAAGAAAGAAAGAAAGAAAGAAAGAAAGTGGTAGGGCAGGAGAGATGGCTTAGTGGATAAGGCATTTGCCTCCAAAACCAAAGGATCCTGGTTCGACTCTTCTGGACCCACGTAAGCCAGATGCACAAGGGGGCACATGCATCTGGAGTTCGTTTGCAGTGGCTAGAGGCCCTGGTGTGCCCATTCTCACTCTTTCTCTCTCTGTCTCTAATAAATAAATAAAATATAATTTAAAAATGGAATAGATGGCTATAGCATATTTTGGGCACATGCATCTGGAGTTCGTTTGCAGTGGCTAGAGGCCCTGGTGTGCCCATTCTCACTCTTTCTCTCTCTGTCTCTAATAAATAAATAAATATAAAATCTTTAAAAAAAATGAAATATATTTAAAGAAAAAGAAGTGGTAGATCAGAGCCAGCCATAGTGTCACACACCTGTAATCCCAGCCTGGGAGGTGGAGGCAGGAGGATTAGGAGTTCAAGACCAGCCTGAGCTACATAGCTATAGCTAGACCCTATCTCAAAGAAATAAAAACAAAATAACAAATCAAGAATGTAGTTTGGAGCCGGGCATGGTGGAGCATGCCTTTAATCCCAGCACTCAGGAGGCAGAGGTAGGAGGATCACTGTAAGTTCTAGGCCACCCTGAGACTACATAGTGAATTCCAGGTCAGCCTGAGCTAGAGTGAGACCCTACCTCGAAAAACAAAAAAAAAAACAAAACAAAAAAAAATGTAGTTAGGGAGCTGGAGAGATGGCTTAGTGGTTAAGTCACTTGCCTGCAAAGCCAAAGGACACAGGTCCAATTCTCCAGGACCCATGTAAGCCAGATGCTCAAGGTGGTGTATGTGTCTGGAGTTTGTTTGCAGCAGCTGAAGGCCCTGGTGCACTCATATTCTCTCTCTCTCTCTCAAATAAATAAAATTAAAATATAGTTTGGGGGCTGGAGAGATTGCTTAGTGGTTAAAGCACTTGCTTGCAAAGTCTGAAGACCTGGATTTGATTCCCCAGCATCCAGGTAAAGCCAGATGCACAAAATGGTGCATACATTTGGAGTTGATTTGTAGTGGCAGGAGGCCCTTGCATGCCTATACTCACCCCTGGCCAAGTAAATAAATAAATAAATAAAAAAGAATAAGTTTTGGGATGGAGAGAGAGAGTTCCACTATTAAGGGCACTTGCTTGCAAGGCTGAACAGCCTGGGTTTGGTTCCCCAGTACCCATGTAAAGCCAGGCGTACAGAGTAGCACATGCATGGCAATGAGGCCCTGGTGTGTCCATTCATATATTCTCTGCCCCCCTGCCCTTGAAAATAATAAATAAAAACTTAAAAACAAAAAGGAATATAGCAGCTGGGTGTGGTGGCACGCGCCTTTAATCGCAGCAGTCAGGAGGCAGAGGTAGGAGGATTGCTGTGACTTCAAGGCCACCCTGAGACTACATAGTGAATTCCAGGTCAGCCTGACTTAGAGTGAGACCCTACCTTGGGGGTGGGGGAACTTTAAACTTTCCTTCTGGTAAAGATGAGGTTCAGCTTTGGATCTTCTAAGCAAAGCATTTAGTGCTAATGGGATAATGGAATCCAGATGAGCAGATTGGAGAAATGTGAATAGTCTGAGGATTCTGGGCTGTGCAAGCCCCTGGCCCACCCATAATATCTCTCTCAAATAAAATAAAAATAAGCCAGGCATGGTGGCTCTTGGCAGTAATCCTAGCATTTGGGGGGCTCAGGTGGGAGGATTGCACGAATTTGGGGCCAATCTGGCTAGAGTAAATAGGTCAGCCTGGACTAGAGACCCTTCTTCAAAAGATAGATAGCCAGACGTGGTGGCACATGCCTTTAATCCCAGCGCTTGGGAGCCAGAGGTAGGAGGATCACCATGAGTTCGAGGCCACCCTGAGACTACATAGTGAATTCCAGGTCAGCCTGAGCTAGAGTGAGACCCTACACACATGCACGCGTGTGTAAATAAAAAGTGTCTAATTCTAGCTTTGAACTCACTAACCCAGGTTGGCCTTCAACTCTTTGTAATATTCTATCTGTGCCTTCCAAGTGCTGGAATTGCAGAAGCTACTACACCCAGTTTTTTCCTTGGTTCTTTGTTGTTTTTTCTCTAAGTAAGGTCTGACTCTGTTCAGTCCAGTTCTCGTTGCTGGCAAAAATCAAGAAATTTATTTTGGCAGGGGAAAATGATAGCATGAACAGAGGGAGGACATCACCCCTGGCCAACATCAGGTGGACAATAGCAACAGGAGAGTGTGCCAAACACTGGCAAGGGGGAGCTGACTATAACACTCATAAGCCCACCCCTAACTACACTGCCTCCAGGAGGTGTTAATTCCCAAATCTCCATCAGCTGGGAACCTAGCTCTCAGAACACCTAAGTTTATCGGGGACACCTGGAGCAAACCACCACTGACTCTAACCCAGGCTGACAGAGAACTCACTCTGTAGCCCAGGCTGGCCTCAAATTCATGGTGACCCTCCAAACTCAGCCTCTGAGTTGTGAGAATTATAGATGTGAGCCACCTCAGATGTACTTTTTTTTTTTTTTTTGTTTTTTTTGAGGTAGGTTCTCACAGCTAGTCTTCGGGGGGGAGCTCAAACTCACAGTGGTCCTCCTACCTCTGCCTCCCAAGTGCTGGGATTAAAGGCGTGTGCCACCATGCCCAGCTATTGTTGTTTGGGTTTTTTTTTTTTTTTTTTTGAGGTAGGGTCTTTCTCTAGCCCAGGCGTGGAATTAACTATGTATTCCCAGGGTGGCCTTGAACTCATCTTGTACCTCCTACCTCTTCCTTCCGAGTGCTGAGATTAAAGGTGTACACCACCATGTCCAACCAGATGTACTTTCTTGGGCTGGAGAGATGGTTTAGCGGTTAAGGTGCATGACTGCGAAGCCTAAGGACCCAGGTTTGATTTTTCAGGTCCCGCATAAGCCAGATGCACACGATGGTGCATGCATCTGGAGTTCGTTTGCTGTGGCTAGATGGCTTGGCGTGCCCATTCTCTCTCCCCCTCTCTGTCTCAAATAAATAAATAAATAAATAATTTAAATATATTAATCTATTTGAGAGAGAGGAAAAAGAGAGGCAGATAGAGAGAATGGGTGTTCCAGGGCCTCTAGCTATAGCAAAGAACACCAAATGAGTGCATTACCTTGTGCATCTGGTTTTATGTGGATACTGGAGAATCGAACCTGGGTTCTTTGGCTTTGTAGACAAGTGCCTTAACTGTTGAGCCATCTCTCCAGCCCAAATCAGCTCCCCCGTTTTTCAAGGGAAAGTTTCAATCTAGCCTAGGCTGACCTGGCATTCACTATGTAGTCTCAGGCTGGGCTAGGGTGATCCTCCTACCTCTACTTCATGAGTGCTGGGATCAAAGGCATGCACCACTACTCCCCGCAGCTATATAAAAATATTTAAATTTTTTTTTTTTTATTTACTTATTTAAGAGAGAGAGAATGGGCACACCAGGGCCTCCAGCCACTGCAAATGAACTCCACATTCCAAATGCATGTGTCATCTTGTGCATCTGGCTTACATGGGTATTGGAGAATTGAACTTGGGTCATCTTGTGCTTAAGGAGGGCACACCAGGGCCTCCAGCCACTGCAAATGAACTCCACATTCCAAATGTTGTGCATGGGTATTGGAGAATAAAAAGTGCCTTAACCACTAAGTCATTTCTCCAGTCCCTAAAAATATTTTTAAAATATATTTTATTTATTTATTTGAGAGAAAGACAGAAAGAGAGAATGGGCATGCCAGGGCCTCCAGCCACTGCAAACGAACTCCAGATGCATGTGCCCCCTTGTGCATCTGGCTTACGAGGGTACTGGAGAGTCGAACTAGGATCCTTTGGCTTTGCAGGCAAACGCCTTGACTGTTAAGCTATCTCTCCAGCCCCCCTAAAAATATTTTTTAATGTTTCATTTTTATACATTTATTTGAGAGAAATAGGCAGAGAGAGAGAATTGGCGTACCAGGGTCTCTAGCCACTGTAAACTCCAGATGCATATGCCACCATGTGCATGTGTCTTATGTGGGTCCTGGGAAATCAAACCTGGGTCTTTGGCTTTGCAGGTAAGTGCCTTAACCCACTAAGCCATCTCTCCAGTCCCTGGAAGCTTTTTTTTGTTTGTTTGTTTTCTCGAGGTAGGGTCTCACTCTAGCCCATGCTGACCTGGTACTTACTATGTAGTCTCAGGGTGGCTTCGAACGCATGGTGATCCTCCTACCTCTGCCTCCCAAGTGCTGGGATCAAGGACATGTGCCACCACACCCAGCTCAGTCTATCTCTAGGTTCATTTAAGTTCTTCTGAGGATGGGGAGATGGCCCTTGGATCTGCATTCAAATTCCCAGAAAGCAGGTAAAAGCCAGGCTCTGTGGCATGTATGTATAATGCTGGTGTGCTTACAGTGAGAATAGAGGCGAGGACCAGACTATTTTCTCCTAGTGAATGCAATAGTGAACACAATGAGGACGAGGGACTGTGCCTCAAAATGAGGTGGTAGGCAAGGACCAACAGGCAGAAGTTGTCCTCTGACCTCTGCACACCATGGTGTGCATGTGCCCGTGCTCACACACAGGTGATGACACATCTAAAAAAAAAAATAAGTTTCTCTATAGCTGGAGTTTCAAGGACAAAAATATTTGTTAGAAAAACATTGTAATTGGGCCTGGTGATGCACACCTTTAATCCCAGCAGTCAGGAGGCAGAGGTAAGAGGATTGCTGTTTTTCAAGACCAGCCTGGGACTACAGAGTAAAGGTCCAGGCCTGGGCTAGAATGAGACTCTACCTCAAAAAAACAAACTAAGGGAGCTGGAGAGATGGCTTAGTGGTTACGGCCCTTGCCTGCAATGCCAAAGGACCTCGGTTCAATTCCACAGGACCCATGTAAGCCAGATGCACAAGGTGGTGCGTGTATCTGGAGTTCTTTTGCAGTGGCTGGAAGCCCTGGCATGCCCATTCTCTCCCTCTCCCTCTCTCAAAAAAGTAAATAAATAAAAATAAAATATTAAAAAACTCTTAAATCTAAAAATGTATATTTATATGGGTAAAAACTTAAAAGTAATTTTTTTTTTTTTTTTTTTTTTTTTCTGAGGTAGGGTCTCACTCTAGCTCAGGCTGACCTGGAATTCACTATGTCGTCTCAGGGTGGCCTCAAACTCATGGTGATCCTCCTACCTCTGCCACCCGAATGCTGGGATTAAAGGCGTGCGTGACCATACCTGGCAAAAGTAATATTTTTAACTATTTTATTTATAAGCATATTTATTTATAAGCCAGGGCCTCCTGCCACTGCAAGCAAACTCCAGATGCACGGGCCACTTTGTGCCTTTGTTTTATGTTGGTTTTGGGGAACTGAACCCAAGTTGTTAGGCTTTGTGGACAAGTGCCTTAACCTCTGAGCCATCTCTGTAGCCCTAAAAATAGTATTTTATGTAGGCTTGAACGTTATCAATGGAATTTTCTTTATATTTCTCTGCATTTTTTTTCAGTTTTTACATAGATCATGGTACATTTATAGACAGAATATTTGTGCGTGTGTATATGTGTATATATGTATGTGTGTATGGGCTAGCTCTTGCATACCATGACACACATGTGGAGGTCAGAGGACAGCCTCGGCACACGTTGTCCTCCTCCTTCTACCTTGTCTACCTTCTACAGGGTCTCTTGTTTGCAGACTAGCCGGATCTATGAGCTTCAGGATTCTCCTCCCTCTGCTTCCCATTGCTATAGGCTCACCGGGATTACAGATGTGTGTTTAATTTACATTGAGGTTTATATAAGTAGGCTCTGGGGTTCAAACTCTGGATGTCACTCTTGCATAGCAAGTTTTTTTTTTTCAAGGTAGGGTCTCGCTGTAGCCCATGCTGACCTGGAATTCATTCTGTAGTCTCAGGGTGGCCTCAAACTTGTAGCGATCCTCCTATTTCTGCCTCCTGAATGCTGGGATTACAGGCGTGCACCACCATGCCCAGCTAGGACAAGTGTTTTTTAATTACCTAGCTTTCCTTTGTTTGTTCTTTGTCATAGTCTAAACTGTTAAGTAGGATCATAGTGGGGCACTCACACTCAAATCAGGAGGGCAGGAGAGATGGCTTAGCAGTTAAGGCACTTGCCTGTGAAGTCTAAGAACCCAGGTTCGATTCCCCAGTAACCACATAAGCCAGATGCACAAGGTGGTGCCTGTGTCTGAAGGTTCATTTGCACTGGCTGGAGGCCCTGGCACACCCATTCTTTCTGTCTTTCTACCTCTTTCTATCTTTCTCCCTCACTCTCTCAAGTAAATAAATTTATTTGTTGTTTTTTTTCAAGGTAGGGTCTTACTCTCACTCCAGCTCAGGCTGACCTGGAACTCACTATGTAGTCTCAGGGTAGCCTCGAATTCACGGTGATCCTCTACCTCCCACGTGCTGGGATTTAAGGCATGTGCCACCGTGCCAGGCAATAAAATATTTTTTTAAATAATCAGAAAATTTCCAGCTCTTTACAAGTCTATAACACAAGGGCATGTCCCGTTCTCATCACTGACTGGCTTGCTGTCAGTGGATAGTGCACTAAGGTCCTGTGGATGATAAAAGACAGAGTTACAAATAACTAGTAAGATAACTTCTAGGCCAGCTCTCTTGGTTGAGTCAAAGTACAATTTCAAGTTGTTATCAAGTAATTTATTTTAACAAAGGTTTTTATGACAGTTAGTAGGTTGTTGCTTTTGCACTTAATGAATGTTTCTTTTTCCTTTAGGTAGTGAAGCCACATGCTCCTCTGATAAGGTTCCCTAACAGAAGAGACACTCCTAAACTCAGTGGTAAGTTGTACTTAATTTAAAAAAAAAAAGCTGGGTGTGGTGGCGCATGTCTTTAATCCCAGCACTTGGGATGCAGAGGTGGGAGGATCACCATGATTTGAGACCAGCCTGAGACTACATAGTGAATTCTAGGTCAGCCTGGGCTAGAGTGAGACCCTACCTCAAGAAAACAGACAAACAAACAAGAAAAGAATAAGAAAACAAATTAGCCCTTTGTTGCTCATGTTTTAAACTGTAATGACTTAGCAGTGGATGGCTGAAATTTTAGTGACACTCAGGTTTTAAAAAATGTTCTATTAAGCTGGGCGAGGTGGTGCATGCCTTTAATCCCAGCACTCGGGAGGCAGAGGTAGGAGGATCGCCGAGAGTTCAAGGCCACCCTGAGACTTCATAGTGAATTCCAGGTCAGCCTGGACCAGAGTGAAACCCTACCTCGCAAAACAAAAACAAAACAAAACAAAAAACGTCCTATTAGCTGGGCATGGTGGCGCATGCCTTTAATCCCAGCACTCGGGAGGCAGAGGTAGGAGGATTGCCGTGAGTTCAAGGCCACCCTGAGACTACATAGTTAATTCCAGGTCAGCCTGGGCCAGAGTGAGACCTTAACTCGAAAAACCAAAACAAAACAAAAAAAAAAAAAAAAAAAAAGTGAAAAAAAAATGTTCTATTAGCTGGGCGTGGTGGTCCACGCCTTTAATGCTAGCACTTGAGAGGTGGAGGTAGGAGGATCACCATGAGTTCAAGGCCACCCTGAGACTACACCTGAGACTACATAAGTTCTATTTTTTAAAAATATATTTTTATTTATTTATTTGAGAGAGAGAGAATGGGTGCACCAGGGCCTCCAGCCACTGCAAACAAACTCCAGATGCATGCACCCCCTTGTGCATCTGGCTTACGTGGGTCCTGGAGAGTCGAACCAGGATCCTTTGGCTTTGCAGGCAAACGCCTCAATCACTAAGCCATTTCTCCAGCCTAAATGTTCTGTTTATCTGCAAGCAGTAAGTGACAGAGATTGACAGAGAATGGACATGCCAGGTCCTCTAGCTGCTGCAAATGAACTCCAGATGCATATGCCACTTTGTATACCTGGCTTTTACGTGGGTACTGGGGAATGAACTCCGGTCATTAAGTTTTGCAGGCAAGTGCCTTAACTGCTGGACTATCTCTCCAGCCCAGTACTTTTATTAGTTATTCATTTATTTATTTCTGACAGGTTGGTAGGGGGCGCCAGAGTCTCTGCCCCTGTAAAACACCTAAATAATTTCTCTGATTTTGTTTTGTTTTGTTTTGCTTTTCAATTTCAGCCTCAGAAGCTATGAGATCAGCAGGGCTCCCCCGCCCCACTCTATAATTACACAACATTCTAAAGGAAGTAAAGTACCAGATTTGCTGATGCATCAGGGTCCACCAGACACTGCAGACATAATCACAGCCTTACCTCAGAAATACAGAAGGAAACTCATCTCTCAAGAAGAAATGGAATTTATCCAAGTATGTCATTTTTTTTATTACGATTGTGCAAAACGCCGTAACATTTTGGCTTGGTTGTCATTGTCTTGTCAAGTGCAGTCATAGATAAGAGGTAGGCTGGGACTGTTAGACTACCATCAAAGCTTCAGAAAAGGCACATGATGCTATATGAAGGAATAAAACCATGTAACATTATGTACATGTGTGAAAATTGTCAGTTAAACAGCACAAAAACCACCCATGTGAAAGGGCTTGGGAGCTGGCTCACCTTGCAAACATGACCTTGAGTCTGGATTGCCAGCACACAGGTAAAAAGCCTGGTGCAGACGTGCCCCCTGTAATCCCAGTGCTGGGGAAGGGGATTGCTGACTAGCTAGTCAAGCCAAACCCCTGAGGGCCAAGTTCAGTGGGATACCCTGTTTCAAAAGATAAGGTGGAAGCTGGGCTTGGTAACACAGCCCTTTAATCCCAGGATTTGGGAGGTAGAGGTAGGAGGATCGCCATGAGTTTGAGGCCAGCCTAAGACCACATAGTGGATTCCAGGTCAGCCTGAGCTAAAGTGAGACCCTACCTGGAAACACCCCCCCCCCAAAAAAAAAATTGTGGCCAGGCATGGTTCAGCACCCAGGAAGCAGAAGTAGGAGGATTGCTGTGAGTTTGAGGCCACCCTGAATTCTAGGTCAGCCTGGCCTACAGCAAGACCCTACCTGGAAAAAAGAAAAAAATAAAAGGACTGGAGAGATGGCTTAATGGTTAAGGTACTTGCCTGTGAAGCCTAAGAACCCAGGTTTGATTTCCCAGTACTCAAGCCACATGCACGTGATGGCACATGCGTCTGGAGGGTCCCCCCCCCACCCCCGAGGTAGGGTCACATTCTAGCTCAGGCTGACCTGGAATTCAGTCTGTATACTCAGGGTGGCCTTGAACTCATGGTGATCCTCCTACCTCTGCCTCCCGAATGCTGGGATTAAAGGCGTGTGCCACCATGCCTGGCGTGTCTGGAGGTTTTTTTGCAGTGGCTAGATGTCTCTTGTGTGCCCATTCTCTCTGTCTGCCTCTCTCACTTTCTCTCTCAAACTGGATAAATAAAAAATTTTTAAAAATTAAAAATTAGAGCCAGGCATGGTGGTACACGCCTTTAATCCCAGCACTCAGGAGCTAGAGGTAGGAGGATTGCTGTGAGTTCAAGGCCACCCTGACACTACATAGTGAATTCCAGGTCAGCTTATGCTAGAGCGAGACCCTATCTTGAAAATCTAAACAAAACAATTTAATGCATGCACACCTTGTGTCATCTGCTTCGCAAAAAGGAGGATCTGGAGAAGGCCACCTGAGACTACATCCTTTTTAAAAATATTTGCAGGCAAGGGGCCTATAGCCAGCAATCAGATGCATAATCCATTTCTCCAGCCTAAATGTTCTCTCAGCCTAAATTTTATCTGCAAGCAGTAAGTGACAGAGATTGACAGAGAATGGACATGCCAGGTCCTCTAGCTGCTGCAAATGAACTCCAGATGCATATGGGTACTGGGGAATGAACTCCGGTCATTAAGTTTTGCAGGCAAGTGCCTTAACTGCTGGGCCATCTCTCCAGCCCAGTACTTTTATTAGTTATTCATTTATTTCTGACAGGTCGGTAGGGGGCGCCAGAGTCTCTGCCCCTGTAAAACACCTAAATAATTTCTCTGATTTTGTTTTGTTTTGTTTTGTTTTGCTTTTCAATTTCAGCCTCAGAAGCTATGAGATCAGCAGGGCTCCCGCCCCACTCTATAATTACACAACATTCTAAAGGAAATAAAGTACCAGATTTGCTGATGCATCAGGGTCCACCAGACACTGCAGACATAATCACAGCCTTACCTCAGAAATACAGAAGGAAACTCATCTCTCAAGAAGAAATGGAATTTATCCAAGTATGTCATTTTTTTATTACGATTGTGCAAAATGTCGTAACATTTTGGCTTGGTTGTCATTGTCTTGTCAAGTGCAGTCATAGATAAGAGGTAGGCTGGGACTGTTAGACGACCATCAAAGCTTCAGAAAAGGCACATGATGCTATATGAAGGAATAAAACCATGTAACATTATGTACATGTGTGAAAATTGTCAGTTAAACAGTACAAAAACCACCCATGTGAAAGGGCTTGGGAGCTGGCTCACCTTGCAAACATGAGACCTTGAGTCTGGATTGCCAGCACACAGGTAAAAAGCCTGGCGCAGGACGTGCCCCTGTAATCCCAGTGCTGGGAAGGGGATTGCTGACTAGCTAGTCAAGCCAAACCCCTGAGGGCCAGGGTTCAGTGGGATACCCTGTTTCAAAAGATAAGGTGGAAGCTGGGCTTGGTAACACAGCCCTTTAATCCCAGGATTTGGGAGGTAGAGGTAGGAGGATCGCCATGAGTTTGAGGCCAGCCTAAGACCACATAGTGAATTCCAGGTCAGCCTGAGCTAAAGTGAGACCCTACCTGGAAACACCCCCCCCCAAAAAAAAAAATTGTGGCCAGGCATGGTTTGGCACCTAGGAAGCAGAGGTAGGAGGACTGCTGTGAGTTTGAGGCCACCCTGAATTCTAGGTCAGCCTGGCCTACAGCAAGACCCTACCGGGAAAAAAGAAAAAAATAAAAGGACTGGAGAGATGGCTTAATGGTTAAGGTACTTGCCTGTGAAGCCTAAGAACCCAGGTTTGATTTCCCAGTACTCAAGCCACATGCACGTGATGGCACATGCGTCTGGAGGGTCGTCCCCCCCCACCCCTGAGGTAGGGTCACATTCTAGCTCAGGCTGACCTGGAATTCACTATGTAGTGTCAGGGTGGCCTTGAACTCACGGTGATCCTCCTACCTCTGCCTCCCGAATGCTGGGATTAAAGGCGTGCGCCACCATGCCTGGCGTGTCTGGAGGTTTTTTTGCAGTGGCTAGATGCCTCTTGTGTGCCCATTCTCTCTGTCTGCCTCTCTCACTTTCTCTCTCAAACTGGATAAATAAAATTTTTTTAAAAAATTAAAAAATTAGAGCCAGGCATGGTGGTACACGCCTTTAATCCCAGCACTCAGGAGCTAGAGGTAGGAGGATTGCTGTGAGTTCAAGGCCACCCTGACACTACATAGTGAATTCCAGGTCAGCTTATGCTAGAGCGAGACCCTATCTTGAAAAACTAAACAAAACAATTTAAAAAAACAAAACAAAAAATGTAAAGAGGGCCGGGTGTGGTGGCGCACGCCTTTAATCTCAGCACTTGGGAGGCAGAGGTAGGAGGATCGCCGAGAGTTCGAGGCCACCCTGAGACTACATAGTTAATTCCAGGTCAGCCTGGACCAGAGTGAGACCCTACCTTGAAAAACAAAAAAAAAAAAAAAAAAAAAAAGAGGGGTTTGGGGAGATGGCTCAGTGGGTGAAATAGCTTGCCATAAGCATGAGGGTCTGAAACTGCCTGAGTTCAGTTCCTGGCACCCATGTAAACAGCTGGGCATGGCCACACATGTCTGTATGTAACCCCAGTCCTGTGGGGAACAGAGACCAGAGGATCTCAGGGGCTAGTGAAACCTGCAGCTCCACATTCAGAGAGACTGTTTCCAGGAACTACATAGATGAACAACAGAGGAAGGACATCCAATGTTCTGTGACCTCTGCATGCCTGCAAGTGCATTTGCACATGCACACAAACATACACACCACACTCTACACACACTCAAATACATTAAGGGGGAGGATGGGCCACGTTACAAAAGAATGTCAAGAGGGCTTGCATAGTGTGCATAAACCCTGGGTTCGATCCCCAGCACTGCATGTTTGAGTGTGGTAGCATACTCCTGAAATACCAGCTCTTGGGGCAGAGGTAGGAGGATCACCATGAGTTTGAGGCCACCCTGAGACTACATAGTGAATTCCAGGTCAGCCTGGGCTGAAGCGAGACCCTACCTTGAAAAACCAAAACAAACAAACAAACAACAACAACAAAAAAACAGTTGTTCAAGATCATCCTCATGTACATAGTTTGTGGCCAGCCCAGGACACACGAGAGCCTATTTCAAGGAAAAGTGATTAAAACTTTGTCGGTGTGGTGGCTCACCCTTGTAATCCCAGATTTCAGGAGGCTGAGCTAAGGTAGGAGGATTGCCACAAGTTTGAGGTCAGTCTGGGCTACATACTAAGTTTCTAGTCCAACCTGGTCTGTTAGTGCAATCCTGTCTCAAAACAAAAAATTCAGGCCGGGCGTGGTGGCGCACGCCTTTAATCCCAGCACTCGGGAGGCAGAGGTAGGAGGATCGCTGAGAGTTCGAGGCCACCCTGAGACTACATAGTTAATTCCAGGTCAGCCTGGACCAGAGTGAGACCCTACCTTGAAAAACAAAAAAACAAACAAACAAAAAAAAATTCAAAAGATCATTTTTTTTTGTAAATTTGTATGATGGTCATGAAAAAATTTCCTGTCATTTTAATATGTAATTCATTGCTTTGTTTTCCTTTTCAGCGTGGAGGTCCAGAATGATCATTGTGGCTGCCATTTGTCATCAGACAAAAGAATTATCTTTACAAAAAAGGACTTCCAAAAACACAAATGAAAAATTGTATATTAAACAACCTTAATAAATAAATATGCTGCACAAAAAGGAAATATAGAAACTTTAAGTAAATACTTGTATCACCTAATTTATGTAACTTGGTTGGCTTCTCCACAAGCCTGCCTCATTATGTCCTTTGTACTTATTAAAGTCTGCATTTTTAAATGTTAACCTATTACTGTTGAGTCAAGTGTTACCAGAGTGAAAGTACACAATAGCCAGTAACAGGTTTCACATGGACTCACTCTTGTTTCTGTTTAGATCAACAGAATTTATTAGGCAGAATTACATGGACTTGATTTTTCAGAAATTACAAGAGGACCATTGAAACATTTGTCATTCATGAAATTTGTAGAGTATAACCAGTTCATCAAGCATTACCTACTTTAAAAATGTGTTCAGGCTGGAGAGATATGGTTAAGGCCACTTAACCATTAACCTGTGAACTAGAACACTTGTTCGAATTACAGGTCCACACAAAAGTTTGAACACAAAAAATTCATGGCTGCTCATTGGCAGAGGTTAATCCAGTTCACCCCACCTCAAATTAAAATCCAGTTCAGCAGGGCTGGAGAGGGATGGCATAGGGTCTCTGTCAAACAAAAAATGAAAAACTGGCGCACGCCTTCAGCACTTGGAAGGCAGAGGTAGGAGGATCAAAGACTACATAGTTAATTCCAGGTCAGCCTGGACCCAGTGAGACCCTACCCAGCAGATGGCAAGTGGGTGAAATAGCTTGCATGAGGGTCTGAAACTGCCTGAGTTCAGTTCCTGGCACCCATGTAAACAGCTGGGCATGGCCACACATGTCTGTCTGTAACCCCAGTCCTGTGGGGAACAGAGACCAGAGGATCTCAGGGCTAGTGAAACCTGCAGCTCCACATTCAGAGAGACTGTTTCAGGAACTACATAGATGAACAACAGAGGAAGGACATCCAATGTTCTGTGACCTCTGCATGCCTGCAAGTGCATTTGCACATGCACACAAACATACACACCACACTCTACACACACTCAAATACATTAAGGGGGAGGATGGGCCACGTTACAAAAGAATGTCAAGAGGGCTTGCATAGTGTGCATAAACCCTGGGTTCGATCCCCAGCACTGCATGTTTGAGTGTGGTAGCATACTCCTGAAATACCAGCTCTTGGGGCAGAGGTAGGAGGATCACCATGAGTTTGAGGCCACCCTGAGACTACATAGTGAATTCCAGGTCAGCCTGGGCTGAAGCGAGACCCTACCTTGAAAAACCAAAACAAACAAACAAACAAACAACAACAAAAAAAAAAAACAGTTGTTCAAGATCATCCTCATGTACATAGTTTGTGGCCAGCCCAGGACACACGAGAGCCTATTTCAAGGAAAAGTGATTAAAACTTTGTCGGTGTGGTGGCTCACCCTTGTAATCCCAGATTTCAGGAGGCTGAGCTAAGGTAGGAGGATTGCCACAAGTTTGAGGTCAGTCTGGGCTACATACTAAGTTTCTAGTCCAACCTGGTCTGTTAGTGCAATCCTGTCTCAAAACAAAAAATTCAAGCCGGGCGTGGTGGCGCACGCCTTTAATCCCAGCACTCGGGAGGCAGAGGTAGGAGGATCGCTGAGAGTTCGAGGCCACCCTGAGACTACATAGTTAATTCCAGGTCAGCCTGGACCAGAGTGAGACCCTACCTTGAAAAAAAAAAACAAAAAAAAAAAAAAAAAAAAAAATTTCAAAAGATCATTTTTTTTTTGTAAATTTGTATGATGATCATGAAAAAATTTCCTGTCATTTTAATATGTAATTCATTGCTTTGTTTTCCTTTTCAGCGTGGAGGTCCAGAATGATCATTGTGGCTGCCATTTGTCATCAGACAAAAGAATTATCTTTACAAAAAAGGACTTCCAAAAACACAAATGAAAAATTGTATATTAAACAACCTTAATAAATAAATATGCTGCACAAAAAAAGGAAATATAGAAACTTTAAGTAAATACTTGTATCACCTAATTTATGTAACTTGGTTGGCTTCTCCACAAGCCTGCCTCATTATGTCCTTTGTACTTATTAAAGTCTGCATTTTTAAATGTTAACCTATTACTGTTGAGTCAAGTGTTACCAGAGTGAAAGTACACAATAGCCAGTAACAGGTTTCACATGGACTCACTCTTGTTTCTGTTTAGACGTAACAGAATTTATTAGGCAGAATTACTGCTTTATGGACTTGATTTTTCAGAAATTACAAGAGGACCATTGAAACATTTGTCATTCATGAAATTTGTAGAGTATAACCAGTTCATCAAGCATTACCTACTTTAAAAATGTGTTCAGGGGCTGGAGAGATGGCCTAGTGGTTAAGGCCACTTAACCACTTAACCTGTGAAAACTAAGAACACTTGTTCGAATCTGCAGGTCCCACGTTTAGCCAGACACAAAAGTGATGCATGTAATGCTGCACATGTGCGCAAGGGGGCGCACACGTCTCGAGTTCGTTCATAGTGGCTGAGAGGCCGCTGGCATGAACATTCTCTGTCTCTCAAATTAAAAAAATGTGTTCAGGAGGCTGGGTATGGTGGTGCACACCTTTAATCCCAGCACTTGGAAGGCAGAGGTAGGAGGATTGCTGTGAGTTTGAGACTGCCCTGAGACTACATAGTGAATTCCAGGTCAGCCTGGGTAAGAGCAAGACCCTACCTCAAAAAAACAAACAAAAAAAATGGAAGTTAATAAAAAAAAATGCTTGCCGGACGTGGTGGCACACGCCTTTAATCCCAACACTCAGGAGGCAGAGGTAGGAAGATCACCATGAGCTCAAGGTCACCCTGAGACGACATAGTGAATTCCAGGTCAGCCTGGGCTAGAACAAGACCCTGCCTCAAAAAAACAAAACAAAACAAAAATGCTTAAGGTGGGTATGGTGGTACATGCCCTTAATCCCAACAGGATTAACCCAACCAAATTTTTAAAATTTAAAAGAAAAAATTTAATATTTAGCAAGAGTGAGAGCAAGAGACAGGAGAGTGAGAGAATTGGCACACCATGGCCTCAGCCACTGCAATTGAACTCCATGAAGCTTGTGCCATGTAGTGGGCATGTGCAACCTTGCATTTGCCTCACCTTTGTGCGTCTGGCTAATGTGGGATCTGGAGAGTTGAACATGGGTCCTTAGGCTTTGCAGGCAAGCACCTTAACTACTAAGCCACTTCTCCAGCCCCCAGCCCAACTTAAAACAAATTGTTTTAAGCCGGGCGTGATGGCGCACGCCTTTAATCCCAGCACTCAGGAGGCAGAGGTAGGAGGATCGCCGAGAGTTCGAGGCCACCCTGAGATTACATAGTGAATTCCAGGTCAGCCTGGACCAGAGTGAGACCCTACCTCGAAAAACAAAAAAAAAAAAAAAAAAAGTTTTTCTTGGTTTTTCGAGGTTTTACCTGGGTGTGGTGATGCACACTTTTAATCCCAGCACTTGGGAGGCAGAGGTGGGAGGGATCGCTGTGAGTTTGTGACCACCCTGAATACTACCTAGTGAATTCCAGGTGAGCCTGGACTAGAGTGAGACCAACCTTGAGAAACCAAAACAAAAAACAAAACCTTTTTAATTAACATATTTCTATGTACAAACACGTGTGTGTGTGTATGTACATTCCAGAGTCTCTTGACATTGCAAACATGGATGTGCCATTTTGTATTTGCCTTTTACATGGTGCTTGGGAATTTGGAATTTAACCTGGGTCAACAGGCTTTGCAATCAAGTGCCTTTAACCAGCTCTCCAGCCAAAAAGGGAATGTAATACAGATTTTTAAATTTTTTTCATTTACTTATTTGTGTGTGTGAGAAAGGAACAGGCAGATAGAGAATGAGCATGCCAGGACGTCTAGCTGCTGCAAACGAACTCCAGACACATGCACCACTTCGTGCATCTGGCTTACATGTGTCCTAGGGAATCAACCTGGGTCCTAAGGCTTCTCAGGCATGCACCTTAAATGCTAAGCCATCTCTCCAGGGCTGTAGTGCAGGTTTTCAGTCCAAGAGTTAAGACAGGTGCTCAGAAAGGTGAGACACACCCAAGGGCATAAGGCGTGGGATTCTCACAGAAGAGTTGCACTTGTATTGTCTTAACCAAAGCATTATAGGGTTTTGGTGATTTCTGAAGTAATTTCCTTCAAAATTGGGTTGATAAAGGTCTTTTTTTGTTTTATTTATTATTTATTCATTTGAGAGCAACAGACAGAAGGAGAGAATGGATGCACCACGGCCTCCAGCCACTGCAAACGAACTCCAGATGCATGCACCACCTTGTGCATCTGGCTTACGTGGGTACTGGGGAATCGAGCATCGAACCAGGGTCCTTAGGCTTCACAGGCAAGTGCTTAACCCCTAAGACATCTCTCCAGCCCTTTGATAAAGGTCTTTAAATGAAATCATAGTGATGTATTTGGTTGGATTACAATTAAAACTCTAGATCACAGGGATGCAGGAAGTTAGGATATCTCCACTGTTAACAAATAAACATTTATGAGATTCCCAAATAATACCTAGGAGAGAACTGAGGCCCGACACAAGGTCACATACACTCCTTAGGCCTGGTTCATTAGTACTCTAACATAAATCTATATATAAAAGGAATATATAGGGCTGGAGAGATGGCTTAGCCATTAAGGCGCATACCTGCGAAGCGTAAGGACCCTGGTTCAATTCAATTCTCCAGGTCCCACGTGAGCCAGATGCACAAGGGGGCGCAGGTGTCTGGAGTTTGTTTGCAGTGGCTAGAGGCCCTAGCGCGCCCATTCTCAATCTCCCTCTTTCCCCTTCTCTCTGTCTCAAGTAAATAAATAAAAGGAATATATATATATATATATTTTATTTTGGTTTTTCGAGATAGGGTTTTGCTCTAGCTCAGGCTGACCTGGAATTCACTATGTAGTCTCAGGGTGGCCTCGAACTCATGGTGATCCTCCTACCTCTGCCTCCTGAGTGCTGGGATTAAAGGCGTGCGCCACCACACCTGGTAAATCCTGTTTCTTGATACGCACACCTCTCTCTGGTTTTGGGGGTGGTGGAATTGCTGAGAAAAAAAAGAAAAAAAAAAAAAAAGAAAAAGCAGCCAGGCGTGGTGACGCACGCCTATAAACCAGCACTCGGGAGGCAAAGGTAGGACGATCGCCTTGAGTTCAAAGCCACCCTGAGACTACACAGTGAATTCCAGGTCAGCCTGGGCTAGAGTTAGACCCTACCTGGAAACATCTGCCTCTTCCCCCCCTCACCCCCACCCCGCTTCCCCCCCCAAAAAGCCGGTAATAAGACACAGCGATCCACGAGCTTACTTCGGAGACTGGCTACAACGGGCCCCGCCCAGCTTCCGTAGCGCTGGCCCCGCCCCTCCGCGCAGCAACCCCGCCCACCCCGGAAGTGCGTGGGCGGAGCTATCACGGCGCCTGTGCCAGGTCGACGGAAGTAGCTGTTGGAAGCTCTTGGGTACCTTTAAATTCCTGCGGCGCTGGGAGCTGGGCTCTTCCCCGGAGTGGAGCCGCGTCCTGCGCATGGCTGTGGACGTGAAGTCTCGAGCCAAGCGCTATGAGAAGCTGGACTTCCTCGGCGAGGGCCAGGTGAGGTGGTCTGGGGGTCCCGAACGGGAGCCCCTCCCTGCTGTGCGTCTTCCTCGCCTGCCCTGCCCCTACCCCCGCCAGGCTCCCCCGGGATAACCCCCGAACCCACCTCCGTGGTCTGCACGACCACGTTGCAAGCTGCTGCGAATCAGCCCCAGACCCTTGCTTTCTGTGTTAAAAAAAGAAAGAAAGAAAGAAAGGAAGAGGGAGGGAGGGAGAGAGAGAGGCAGGCAGGCTGGAGAGATGGCTTAGTGGTGAATGTGCTTGCCTGCTAAACCAAAAGATATAGGTTCGATTCCCCAGGACCCATGTAAGCCATTTGCACGAAGTGGTGCATCGTTTGCAGGGGCTGGAGGCCCTGGTGTCCCCATTCAATCAATCAATCTCTCTCCTCCCCTCTCAAATAAATAGTAAAAATAAACAATAATTAAAATAAAAGGCAAACACAACAACAAAAAGACCCCTCACCAACTTGTTATTCCTGTTTTTTTTTTTTTTTTGTTAGTTCGCTACGGTCTATAAGGCCAGAGATAAGAACACCAACCAGATTGTCGCCATTAAGAAAGTGAGTTACCTTTTTGTATTGTTTACTCTTGTCTCTTTTTTCCCCCTCTCTCGTCTTTTTCTATCCCTGTCTGGTCTGGAATTCACTTTGTAGATGACCTAACTGATCTTGAACTTGTGGTCCTCCAGTCTCGTCCTCTTGAATGCTGCCACGTAGCCCAGGTCTGTCTCAAATCTCTTGGCAGTTCTCCTGAGTGCTGGGATTACAAGCATGTGCCACTGTGTGCCATGCCTGACTGCATTTGACTTCTCATTATGGTATCATCGTACTCTGATAATGTGAACTGTGCTTGTCATTTCCAGAGACAGTGGCTTTAGTTAATGTCATGTGTTCCAAGGTGGATTTCTGAGGCTGAACCAGTTTTTGTTCCATTAATATACAATTTTTTTAAATGGTTTTTCGAGGGAGGGTCTCACTGTAACCCAGGCTGACCTGGAATTCACTGTGTAGTGTCAGGTTGGCCTGGAACTCACAGTGATCCTCCTACCTCTGCCTCCCAGTCCTGGGATGAAAGGCGTATGCCAATACGCTTGACCCAATTTTTTTTTTTTTTTTTTTTTAAGAAGAAGCTCTGTTGTTTTTGTTTCATAAATTTAGATGTTGGCTGGAGAGATGGCTTAGTGGTTAAGGTGCATGCCTGCGAAGTCTAAGGACCCCAGTTCGATTCTCCTGGTCCCACTTAAGCCAGATGCACATGGTGGCACATGCGTCTGGAGTTCGTTTGCAGTGGCTGGAGGCCCTGGCACACCCGTTCTCTCTCTCTTTCTCTCTCTCTCTCAAATAAGTAAGTAAATAAATAAATAAAATCTTAAAAAAATTGGTGCTTGGCGAAGTGGACAAGTACTGCCCAAATATGTTCAGTTTTCAGAGCTTTTAGTATCAGATCTGTGTTCTTCTGAATCCACTCTTTGCCCTATCTTTAGATTTCCCATGAGTGGCTTTCACTGGCATTAACAATACTGATGTGGTGCATTTTTCAAAATGACTTTTGTAGTGGCTTTTAGACATACATTCATTCAGAAAACTTTGGTCACAGATGGCAAATTTTCTGTATGTCATACACTTTGATCTACATCTTGTTTCCACTTAATCTTTCACACAGCCAGTGAAGTAGGTAAAAGTATCCTTGTTTGGCTCTAGGGGTGATTGAGGTTGGGAGAGAGATGAGATGACTTGGCAAGATCACACAGCCAGTAATTTGCTGAAGCTAAGATTTGAATGCAGTTGTCCTGATGCCAGCCACGTTCATTGCTTTCCCATCTTCTGAAATCTGTAACTGTCAAGAGGCTGTTTGAAGCCTGGTGTGGTGGCACACACCTTTAATCCCAGATTCAGGAGACAGAGGTAGGAGGATCTGTGAGTTTGACACCACCCTGAGACTGACTACATAGTAAATTCCAGGTCAGCCTGGGCTACAGTGAGACCCTACCTCAAAAAACCAAAAACAAACAAACAAACAAAAAAAGGCTATTTGTTTTATAATTCAGGACTTCCTGGGAGGACAGATGACCTCCATGATCCTGTGTTCCTGTTGCTGTTTTGAATCTGTTTCTCTTTCAAGAACTGTTGAACATCTTTGTAGTTACTTAGTTACTTAACTCCTGTGAATCACTCCTTGAATAATCAGGTTTGTATCATCCAACTTGTCAGGCATTCCTTCTCATTCTTTTATTTATTTATTTTTATTTTTGGTTTTTCAAAGTAGGGTCTTACTCTAGCCCAGGCTGACCTGGAATTCACTCTGTAGTCTCAGGGTAGCCTCAATCTCATGGCTATCCTCCTACCTCTGCCTTCTGAGTGCTGGGATTAAAGGCATGCACCAACCACCACGCCCCGTCTGGTTTAACACATTTTTTGTTTTGTTTTGTTTATTTTCATTTATTTGAGAGACAGACGGAGAAAGAGGCAGATAGATAGAGAATGGGCGCACCAGGGCCTCCAGCCACTGCAAACGAACTCCAGATTCATGTGCCACCTTGTGCATCTGGCTTAAGTGGGTCCTGGGGAATTGAGCCTCGAACCAGGGTCCTAAGGGTTCACAGGCAAGCAGTAAGCCATCTCTCCAGCCCCTTAACACATTTTAAAAAAAGATTTTATTTTTATTTATTTATGAGAGACAGAGAGAGGGAAAGAGAGAGAGGGAGAGTGAGAATGGGCGCACCAGGGCTTCCAGCCACTGCAAATGAACTCCAGACACGTGCGCCCCCTTGTGCATCTGGCTTACGTGGGACCTGGAGAGTCGAACCGGGATCCTTTGGCTTCGCAGGCTTGCACCTTAACTGCTAAGCCATCTCCAGCCCCCTTAACATATTTTTAATGCATGTGTATTCTCCTCCCTTCTCTCCCAGATCAAACTTGGACATCGGTCAGAAGCTAAAGATGGTAAGTGTTTCCTATAATCTGAGAGATTAAGAAATGCTTTTATTGTGACCTGGAGAAGTAAGGAAAGTCTGAGAGTTAACAGCTCTGCTAGAGTTGTTGCAGTGTCTCTGAAAAACAGACTCAGTGTGAAGAGGACATTTGATGATTTTCACCACGTAAGCGTTCAGACGAAAATTCAGATCACTGGGTAATCAGCAAGCAGCAGGGCTGTCAGTTGCTGGTCTTGATGTCATCATTGTCTTAGCTGTTACAAGCGATTACTTCCTTTTCTTTCTTTCTTTTCTTTTTCTTTTCTTTTTTTCTTTTTTGGTGGTGGTGTTTCTTGTTTTTTTTTTTTTTTTTTTTTTTTTTTTTTTTTAAAGGAAGAGTCTCACTCTAGCCAGGCTGTAGTTTCAGGCTGGCCTTGAACTCATGGGGATCCTCCTGCCTCGGTCTCCCAAGTGCTGAGATTAAAGGTGTGTGCAACCATGCCTGGCTACCTTTTTTATTTCTGAGCTTGTCACTTTTGAAAATTCAGGATACTTCTTCATGGAAGAGTACACAAAGTTTATTTTTATTTTATTTTTTCGAGGTAGGGTCTCACTCTAGTTCAAATTCACTGTGTAGTCTCAGGCTAGCCTTGAACTCACAGTGATCCTCCTACCTCTGCCTCCCGAGTGCTGGGATTAAAGGCGTGCGCCACCGTACCCTGCCTATTTTTATTTTTAAATATTTTAATTTTTATTTACTTATTTGAGAGAGACAGAGAGAGATTGGAAGTGCCAGGGCCTCCAGCCACTGCAAACAAACCTCAGATGCATGTGCTACCTTGTGCATCTGGCTTACGTGGGTCCTTGGGAAACAAACCTGGGTCCTTCAGTTATGCAGGCAAGTGCCTTAACTGCTAAGCCATTCCCTAGCCCCACAGTTTGTTTATTTATTTATTTATTTAGGCTTTTTGAGGTAGGTCTCACTCTAGCCCAGGCTGACCTGGAATTCACTATGTAGTCTCAGGGTGGCCTCCTACCTCTGCCTCCTGAGCACTGAGATTAAAGGCATGCAACACCACGCCCAGCCCAAAGTTTATTTTGAAATGGACATATGAGGAAAAGGTTTCTTATTCAAAAGCCTGTAGCAAATCCTTTTATTTATTTTATTTATTTGAGAAAGAAGCAGAGAGAGAGAATGGGTGCACCAGGGCCTTCAGCCACTCACTGTAAACAAACTCCAAATGCATGTGCCACTTTGTGCATCTGGTTTACATGGGTCCTGCGGAATCATACTTGGGTCCTTTAGCTTTGTAGGCAAGCGCCTTAACTGCTAAAATACCTCTCCAGCCCTCCTTTTATTTTATTTTATTTTATTTTATTTTTTTTATTTATTTATTTATTTATTTATTTATTTATTTATTTATTTATTTTTATTATTGGTTTTTCGAGGTAGTGTCTCACTCTAGTCCAGGCTGACTTGGAATTCACTTTGTATTGTCAGGGTGGCCTTGAACTCACGGTGATCCTCCTGTCTCTGCCTCTCAAGTGCTGGGATTAAAGGTATGCGCCACCATGTCTGGCTTTATTTATATTTTTTGAGGTAGGGTCTCACTCTAGCACAGGCTTACCTGGAATTCACTATGTATTCTTAGGGTTAAATTTTTTTAAATATTTTATTTATTTATTTGAGAGAGAAAGGCAGAGAGAGAGACAGTGGACACTCCAGGGCCTTCAGTCACAGCAAATGAATTCCAGACGCATGTGCCACCTTGTGTATCTTAACCACTAAGCCATCTCTCCAGCCCACAATTCCTTTTAAAATTAAAGGCTGGGGCTGGAGAGATGGCTTAGTGGTTAAATGCTTGCCTGTGGAGCCTAAGGACCCCGGTTCGAGGCTCAATTCTCCAGGACCCACGTAAGCCAGATGCACAAGGGGGTGCACACATCTGGAGTTCGTTTGCAGTGGCTGGAGGCTCTGGCGCACCCATTCTCTCTCCCTCTCTCTCTACCTGCCTGTTTCTGTATCTCTCTCTCAAATAAATAAATAAATAATAAAAAATTTAAAAAAAAACATGTTTAAAATTAAAGGCTTCTGTCTGGGGAGATGACTGAGTACAAGCATGAGGGGCCTGAGGAGAGCTAAGAGCCCATTCAAGTTTGACCCCCAGAACCCACACAAACAGCTAGATGTGGCCACATGTATTTGTAACCTCAGTCCTGTAGAGAAGAGACTCCCCAGAGCTAGAGATGAAACAGTAAGCTCTGGACCAGTAAGAGACCACGGCTCAAATAAGGATGGGTGGAAGAGTAATGGAGTGGGATACCCAATATTCCACTCTGTATACTGTTGGCAGGCACATCCTACTGTAGGTGAACATGTGGGGTGCCTCAAAGGCACATACATGTGCACACATCTCTCACACACAACCAAAAAGAGCTCCTATGAAAAAGATGGGACATTTGTGACAGTGCCAGAGCTGTAGTCTATTTTGAGTTAAGTGCTTTTTTTAAAATTTTATTTATGGGGAGTAGAGAGAGAGAATTGGTACGCTAGGGCCTCTAGCCACTGCAATTGAACCTGGGTCCTTAGGCTTCGCAGACAAGCACCCTAACTGCTAAGCCATCTCTCTAGCCCTGAGTTAAGCACTCTTTTAAAAAAATATTTACTTGTGCCGGGTGTGGTGGCGCAAGCCTTTAATCCCAGCGCTCAGGAGGCAGAGGTAGGAGGATCTCTGTGAGTTCGAGGTCACCCTGAGACTACATAGTGAATTCCAGGTCAGCCTTAGCTAGAGTGAGACCCTACCTCGAAACCCCCTCCCCCTGCCAAAAAAAAAAGTAAGCAAAGAGAGAATGAAAATGAATGGGCCTCCATTCACTGCAAACTGCCAGGGTCTCTACCATTGCAAACAAACTCCAGATGCATATGCCACTTTGTTCATCTGCATTTACCTGGGTACTGGAGAATTGAACCGAGGTTGTTAGGCTTTGTAGGCAAGTGCTGAGGTCTCTCTCCAGCTGTAAGTTAAGTGCTTTATAGCAGAGAAGATCCAGCATTAGTGCCAATTTTCTTTTAGCATATATAATCAGCTTCTTATATTTGTATGGCAAGAGAAGAACCTGTTATCACCTATCTGCTATATACTTATGTATATTAGCATAATGGTACTCTGAATATGTTATAGATATTGCAAATGCTTTTTTGCTACTTATCATAATACGTGTTAAACAGATTTAAAACAATATAAAAGAAAAAAGGCTTTCATAAAAATTGTTAAAAATTCCCCCTTCCCTTTTTGATGAAATGTTTGTTATTATTTCATGCAGTGACCTTTGATTTGAAATTTCAGAATTACTGACTTTTTGTTTTGCCTTTTCATATAGGTATAAATAGAACAGCTTTAAGAGAGATAAAATTATTACAGGAGCTAAGCCATCCAAATATAATTGGTGTGAGTATGATCTAAATTGATTTTTGGGACATTTATTTTTTGAATATTGATTAAAGGCTTAGCTCAGTAAAAGCATTGCAGGCTTATGGGAAATTACCAGCAATTTAAAAATTCAGTCAAAGCTGGGCGTGGTGGCACACCCCTTTAATCCCAGCATTCGGGAGGCAGAGGTAAGAGGATTGCTGTGAGTCCAAGGCCACCCTGAGAGTACAGAGTGAATTCCAGGTCAGCCAGGGCTACAGTAAGACCCTACCTCAAAAAAAAAAAAAAAAAAAAAAAAAAAAAGTCAAAGAAAAAAAATTCAGTTAAGCTGGCATACACTTTTAAGCTCAGCACTCTGGAGGCAGAGCTTGGAGGATCACTGTGAGTTTAAGGTCAGCCTGGGACTTCAGAGTTCCAAATCAGTGCACACCTTTAATCTCAGCACTTGGGAGGCAGAGGTAGGAGGATTGCCGAGAGTTCGAGGCCACCCTGAGATTACATAGAATTCCAGGTCATCCTGAGCTAGAGTGAGACCCTACCTTGAAAAACCAAGAAAGAAAGAAAGAAAGAAAGAGAGAGAGAGAGAGAGAGAGAGAGAAAGAAAGAAAGAAAGAAAGAAAGAAAGAAAGAAAGAAAGAAAGAAAAAGAAAGAAAGGGACAGACAACAGCAACAAAAACATTAAGTCAGATGTGGTGGTGCATATCTGTCATTCCAGCACTCAAGGAGAGGCAGGAGGATTTCAAGGTGTTTTTTTTGTTGTTGTTGTTGTCTCACTCTAGCCCATACTGGCCTCAAACTCACAGCATTCCTCTCTCTTCCCACCCCTGTTTTGGGGATAAACGGTGTGCGCCACCACGCCTGGCAGTCCACCTTCCCCCTGTCCCCAGGTAGGATCTCACTCTAGCCTAGGCTGACCTGGAATTCACTTTGCCATCTCAGGGTGGTCTCCAATTCATTTCGATCCTCCTACCTCTGCCTCCTGAGTGCTGGGATTAAAGGCGTGTACCACTACGTCCAGCTTGATTTATTTCTTTGCAAGTAGAGAGAGAGGGAGAGACAAAGGGAGTGGGGGAATTCAAGGCATCTTGCCGTTGCTAAGGAGCTCCAGACAAATGCACCACTTTATGCATCTGGCTTTACCTGGGTACTGGGGATTTGAGCCTGGACTGTCAGGCTTTGCAAGCATGTGCCTTTAACCACTGAGCCATCTTTTTTGGGGGGCGGGTTTCAAGGTAGGGTCTCACTTTAGCCCAGGCTGACCTGGAAATTGCTATGTAGTGTTAGGGTAACCTCAAACTCACAGCAGTACTCCTACCTCTGCCTCCCAAGTGCTGATAATTTTTGCTTTTATGTTTGTTTATTTGAGAGAGAGGCAAATAGAATGGGTATGCTAGGGCCTCCACCCATTGCAAACAAACTCCAGAAGCTTGTGCCACCTTGTGCATCTGGCTTACATGGGTACTGGGGAATTGAACCTGAGTCCTTAGGTTTTGCAGGCAAGTGCCTTAACTGCTAAGTCATCTCTCCTGCCCCCCTGCAAGTTATTTGTGAGAGAGAAAATGGGCATGCCAAGGACTTTTTGTCATTGCATATGCTACTTTGTGCATATGGCTTTACTTGTGTACTGGAGAATAGAACTCTGCCTGACAGCCTTTGCAAACAAGCACCATTAACTGCTGAGCCATCACTTCAGCTCAGAGAATTGCATTTTTTTTTTTTTTTTTTTTTTTGAGGTAGGGTTTCACTCTGGTCCAGGCTGACCTGGAATTAACTATGTAGTCTCAGGGTGGCCTTGAACTCACGGCGATCCTCCTACCTCTGCCTCCCAAGTGCTGGGATTAAAGGCGTGCGCCACCAACGCCCGGCGAGAATTGCAATTTTGAGACTAGCCTGGGCTGTATATAGTATGTTTGAAGTCAATCTGAGCTACATGATGAGATCCTTTCTCAAAAAGCCAAGCATCAGGGCTGAAGAGATGGCTTAGGGGTTAAGGAACTTGCCTGTGAAGCCTAAGGACTCAGGTTCAGTTACCCACTACCCACATAAGCCAATTACACAAGGTGGCACATGTGTCTGGAGTTCATTTGCACAGGCTCTCTCTCCCTCTCTCTCTCTGCCTCTTTCATAAATAAGTAAACAAACAAAAAACAAGCTGGGCATGGTGGTGCACGCCTTTAATCTCAATACTGGGGAGGCAGAGTTAGGAGGATTGCTGTGAGTCAAAGCCACCCTGAGACTACATAGTGAATTCCCGGTCATCGTGGGCTAGAGCAAGACCCTACCTTGAAAAACAAAAAAATAAAATAAAAATAAAACCAAGGACTGGGATTACCTCAGTGGTAGAGCAAATAAAAGCTCATTAATTCATTAATAATAGTTACCTCACTTGGTATGATACTGAATCACATTTTCAAAATATTTTTGCTTTGCAGCTTCTTGATGCTTTTGGACATAAATCTAATATTAGCCTTGTCTTTGATTTTATGGAAACTGATCTAGAGGTAAGATTTCTGGATACTTTCCCCATAGCTTATCAAAGGACAATGTAAATTTTTGTGTGTGTGTGTGTATGCATGCATGTGTGGTATGCAGTGTGCATGCTTGTGTGTGTGTGAAGGTGCATATCCTCCTGTATCTGAATGCATGCATGTGGAAGCCAGATGTCAGTAGTGGATGTTTTCCTCAATCCTCCACCTTTTTTCCAAGACAGAATCTTTCATTGGATCCAGAGCTCACCAAGTGAGCTAGACAGTCTAGCCAGCAAGCCCTGGGGTTCCTCCTGTCTCCATTGTTATAGCACTGGGATGACATATACGTGTACCACTGCACCTGACACTTTTACATGGATGATGGGGATCAAAACTCAGATCTCCAGCTCCTAAAGTATATTTTCTACCTGACTTTTTAAAAAAATATATTTTACTTATTTGAGAGAGTGAAAGAGGCAGAGAGAGAGAGAGAGAGAGAGAAAGAATGGGCACACCAGGGCCTCCAGACACACGTGCCCCCTTGTGCATCTGGCTTACCTGGGTCCTGGAGAATCCAATCAGGATCCTTTGGCTTTGCAGGCAAATGCCTTAACCGCGAAGCCGTCTCTCCAGCTCTCTACCTTACCTTTTTAACAACTACTTAATTTTGTTAATGTCTGTCTGAAATCAAAGTCCAAAGGATCTATGACTTTTATTTTCCCCCAAGTTAGGGTCTCGCTCTAGCCCAGGCTGACCTAGAATACACTAGGTAGTCTCAGGGCAGCGTCAAACTCACAGCGATTCTCCTACCTTTGCCTCCCAAGTGCTGGGACTAAAGGAGTGTACCTGGCCTGTGACTTCTTTATTTGTAGTCACTTGGCTCTGTTCCTAGTGATAAACTTAGAGATTTAGATTTCATTAGCATTTCTGGCTACTGGGTTCTCTACAGCTTGTTTGACTTTTTTGTTGTTGTCGTTTTTTCAAGATAGGGTCTTGCTTTAGTCCAGGCTGACCTGGAATTCACTGTGTGGCCTCGAACTCATGGTGGTCCTCCTACCTTTGCCTCCTGAGTGCTGGGATTAAAGCTATGCACCACCATGCCCAGCAACTTCTTTTGTTGTTGTTTCTGAGGTAGGGTCTCATTCCAGCCCAGGCTGAACTGGAATTCACTCAGGCTGTCCTCGAATTCACAGCAGTTCTCATACCTCTGCCTCTCAAGTACTAGGATTAAAGGTGTGTGCCTCCATGCCCAGAAAAGAGAGAAAGTGGATGCACCAAGGGCCTCTAGCTGCAGTAAATGAACTCCAGATACATGTGCCACTTTGTGCATCTGGCTCTACATGGGTACTGGGGAATCGAACTCAGATTGTTAGGCTTTCCAAGCAAGCACGTTAACCACTGAGCCATCTCTTTAGCCCACTTGTTGACATTTTTATGAGCATTAGACTGATCAGCATCTTTGAACTCCCATTACCATGGATTAAAAATCCATCCTTGACAGCTGGTCAGCCTGGGCTAGAGTGAGACCCTATGTCGAAAAACCAAAATAATAATAATAATAATAATCCATCCTTGAAAAGCCCAGCATGTCACACGCCTTTAATCTTAGCACTCGGGAAGCAGAGATAGGAGGATCACCATGAGTTCGAGTCCACCCTGACGGTACAGAGTGAATTCCATGTCAGGCTGAGCTAGTGCGAGATCCTATCTTGAAAAACCAAAAAATAAAAAATAAAAATCCATCCTTGGTTTGGAGAGACAATCCAAGTATTTAGATCAACTAGATTTTTTTTTGTTGTTGTTTTTTGGTTTTTCGAGGTAGGGTCTCACTCTAGCCCAGGCTGACCTGGAATTCACTATGTAGTCTCAGGGTGGCCTTGAACTCACAGTAATCCTCCTACCTCTGCCTCCCAAGTGCTGAGATTAAAGGCGTGCGCCACCACGCCCAGCTAGAATTCTTTTAAAAAAATTTTTTTTTAAATTTATTTATTTGATAGAGAAAGAAGCAGACAGAGAGGCAGATAGAGAAAGAATGGGGGCACCAGGGCCTCAAGCCACTGGAAATGAACTCCAGACACATGCACCACCTTGTGCATCTGGCTTACGTGGGTTCTGGGGAATTGAACTAGGGTCCTTTGGATTTCCAGGCAAATGCCTTAACTGCTAAGCCATCTCTCCAGCCCAATATCAACTAGAATTCTTAAACATTGCTGGTGAGAATGTAGATGGTATAGTTACTTTAGAAATAGTTTGATAATTTGTTACAAAATTAAATACACCTGTACCAACCAATGATAGAAAAGATTTCTCGCAACACAGTAACAAATGACAAAATGATTTCAGTAGATATTCCGTGGTAGCATTTAAGCCCATAGTGTATTATGTTAGCTCCTAGTATCAGTACCACTGAATCACTAATATTATGTCAGTATTATTATGGTCATTAGTACTGATCAGTAATATGACTTGGCAACACCACTATTAGATATTTATTCAAGAGATGCAGAAACATTACTAACAGAAATTACTTGGGCTTCTGCTGGCTCAGGACCGGGGCTGCGGGGCATCGGTGCAGCTCCATATGTCGAAGGTGTCCTTTAAGATCGCGCTCACACCAGACCCACAGCTGCCCTACAAAGTACTCAGTGTTCCTGAAAGGACACATTTTACAGACAGCAGTCTTAAAGTTTGCAGCAGAAGAAATGGAATAGGAATAAATTCTGCTCAGACTGCTGGAAATGTTTTTCTAAAGCATGGCTCAGAACTACGAATTATTCCTAGAGATTGTGTTGGAAGTCATTAATACACGTAACTTGGAGCACAATTCCCAACCAGAACAAATATTGATGTTTGTTGTTGCTGTAAAATTGGAATCAGGTATTTAAGATACTATGAAAACACCAAGAATTAAAGAAACAATGAATGGTGGCTCTTTTGTCCCTTGTTGTTCATACTTTTCATATGAAATGGAAGTCTTATGAGTGGAAGGCACGACCTCCACAGAAGGTGGTACAGTTGATGATTGAGAGTTCACTTGTGGCGGATGGATTATCTGACTTGTCTAATAATTCTTACCAGAACATTTGGAAAGTGAAAGTTCACTTACTCTTATATCATACTTACCTTTGAGTTAAAATATAAAAGGATTATGGGTCATGGATGACAATGGACTTGATATTATCTTATAAGCAATCTTGTAGTTTGATTACTGTATAGTCTGATGAAGTTAATAGACATTTCAGTGAAAAGGTGTCATAGTTTTTTATTGTTTATGGTTTTTTTGTTGTTTTGTTTTTTGAAGTAGGGTCTCACTCTAGTCCAGGCTGACCTGGAATTAACTATGTAGTCTCAGGGTGGCCTCAAACTCAGTGATCCTCCTACCTCTGCCTCCTGAGTGCTGGGATTAAAGGCATGTGCCAACATACCCAGCTTGTTTAGGGTTTTTTTTTAATTTCAACCTTAATATATCCTATAAATTTTAATTTCTCATCATGAAGCCAAAAAGTGAATTTTTAGATCTGTCCATTGTGTCTATAAATTTATGTCTTATACCAAGTATTTTAACTGTGATCTTGGAAAATCCAGTATTTATAATTGAATTGACAAAAGTAGAAACATCTTTTGTTGAGTTATGTATTCTTTTAATACCAACTTATATGACAGAAATCCTCAAGAAACCATTTTTTTAGTATATTTTTGAATAGCATTCAGAAAGTGTTGTTGCAGAGGAGATCTGAAGTGTACAATGTTTCTTTGAGCAAAGAAGTACTGATTGGAAGTGCATACGAGTAGAAGTTACTGAAGACCTAGCCTTTAAGGAAGTGTCACTACTAGTCATCTCTGGATAAGAAGCAGGGGAGGGAAGTGAGAAATCCCAGATGACCAGACTGGGTCAAGGAAAGCAAAGGACAGCAGTGACAAGGAACAGCTCTGGCACTGAGCTGCAGGAAAAGCCCATGGGCTGGGCTGGACAAGACTAAAAGAATAGGTTGAGCCGGGCGTGGTGGCGCACGCCTTTAATCCCAGCACTCCCAGCACTCGGGAGGCAGAGGTAGGAGGATCTCTGAGAGTTCAAGGCCACCCTGAGACTACATAGTTAATTCCAGGTCAGCCTGGGCTAGAATGAGACCCTACCTTGGAAAAACCAAAAAAAAAAAAAAAAAAAGAATAGGTTGTAGAAAGTGAAAGGGAAGACAAACTGTGACATAGAATTAAGTATCAAATGACAAAGATAGGAGGCTGTATTATATGAATGTGTACACTTCAGAAACACCCCTGATGAAAGTCCCCTGAAAGAAAGCATTGTCCTTAGAGAGAAAATCTCTCTCTGTGCATGTCTTGAAAGATGAATTAAAGGCTCAGTGGCTCAGCCAAGGCTTGAGCAGCTGAGTTTTCAGTAGTGAGCTCTGGAGGCAAGGAAAAGGTAGGCTTTCAATAAATAGTTACTAAATTCATGCATAGTCTCTAGGGCCAATTTTGACCCTGAAACAGGGCCTCAGTTCATTAATAGGAAAATGTAACAGCTTCTGAAAGCTACATTAGTGGTTTAGGAAATTACTAGATATCAATGGATGACAAATTATCAAAGCAGGGCGTGCCAGCTGATACAGATAATTTTTTTGTTGTTTTTGTTTTTTGAGGTAAGGTCTCACTTTAGCTCAAGCTGACCTGGAATTCACTATGCAGTCTTAGGGTGGCCTCAAACCCATCCTCCTACCTCTGCCTCCCGAAAGCTGGGATTAAAGGCGTGAGCCACCACGCCTGGCTTCTGTTTTCTTTCTTGTCTTCATTCATGGCACATGCTGTCACTGTCATGACCCAGACAGTTCCAGGAGTATATCCTTAGAGTCTAACAGTCTAGTTCTTGAGGTAAGACAGTGCTTTTTGTTGGTTTTATTGATTGGTCTTGGGTCATGTGTCCATCTCTGAGGTAGTCAATCTCCAGGCCAAGGCCAAGTGCAAAGCCCTAGGTCCAGGTCACTCTTCACTGTGAACTGAGCTGGGATGAGATGGATTCCCATTAAGTACTGAAAGCACTTTCAGAGGGAACAAACAGAACTAGGCTAAAATTGTAGACTGCAAAGCAGCGCTTTCTTCAAAAACTGGAGATGCTCTTGTTTAGCCACCTAATTCCAGAAATTCTGATAATGCCTTTGAAAGAACAATGGGTAATTTTCTTGGGGTTTTTCCTGTCTGGATATACTTGTTTTTAAATCTGTGTTTATATATTTTTTTTATTTTTGGTTTTTTAAGGTAAGGTTTTACTGTAGCCCAGGCTGACCTAGAATTCACTGTGGAGTCTCAGGCTGGCCTCAAACTCACAGTGATCCTCCTACTTCTGCCTCCCAAGTGCTGGGATTAAAGGCGTGTGCCACCATACCCGGCTTAAATCTGTGTATATTTTTATGTGTTAGAGTTCATCCAGAATAATGAAGCATACTGTGATTTCCTCTTGATTTACAGGTTATAATAAAGGATAACAGTCTTGTGCTGACACCATCCCATATTAAAGCCTACATGTTGATGACTCTTCAAGGGTTAGAGTACTTGCATCAGCACTGGATTCTACATAGGGTAAGGTTTTAAGTTTCTTTCTTCCCCTCCCTCCCTTCCTTCTTTCCTTCCTTCCCTCCCTTCCTTCCTTCCTTTCCTCCCTTCCTTCCTTTCTCTTTCTGTGTAATGTGTCTATGTGCATAGGGTATGCATACATGTATACAGGGGTCAGAGGAGAACATGAGGGGTTCTTCTCTATTGCTCTTCCCATGCTGTTTCCTTGAGAAGGAGTCTCTCACTGAACTGGAACTGCCATTTTGTTTGACTGGCTGACCAGCTCGCCTCCTGATTGCTCTGTCTTCACTCCCATCAGGATTGGGACTACAGGCATGCATGACTATCCTCTTTATTTATGTGGGTGCTTGGGATCAAACTTGAGTACTCATGCTTGCTTCTCATTGAATCATTTCCCTAGACCTATCTATCTATGGACTTACTTCCCTCCTCCCTATTCTTCCTAATCTTGCTGTGTATCCCAGGCTGGTCTGTATTTGCTGTGTTGCCCAAGGTAGTCTCAAATTCATGATTTTCTTGCCTTAGACTTCTGTCCTTGAACTCATTAGCCTTCTTTCCTGAGTGTTCACTTTACAGATATGCACCATCATTCCCAGTTTGTTACCCTGTTTTCTTAGTTTAAAATTTAAGCTAATTAGGGCTGGGGATATAGCTCAGTTGGTAAAATATTCACCTAGCGTGTACAAAGCAATGGGTTCAGCACTTGGGAGGCAGAGGTAGGAGGATTACTGTAAGTTTGAGGCCACCATGAGATTATATAGTGAATTCCAGGTCAGTCTGGGCTACAGCGAGACCCTAGCAATAATGAATGAATGAATTGAATGAATAAATGAAAGGAGAGAAGAAAGACAGAAATTAAGAAAGAAAGAAAGAAAGAAAGAAAGAAAGAAAGAGAACAAAAAAGGAATTCAAGGTAATTTTCATATAGCGAGTTCAAGGCCACCTGGGATACATAAAGACTCTGTCTCAAAACAACAACAACAAAAAAATACTGAACTAACTAAATATCATGTTGGTATTGTCCCCTACCCTGCTTATTTGTTTGTCTGTTTTACACCTCTGATACAGGATCTGAAACCAAATAACTTATTGTTAGATGAAAATGGAGTTCTAAAGCTGGCAGATTTTGGCCTGGCCAAATCATTTGGGAGCCCAAACAGGGCTTATACACATCAGGTTGTAACCAGGTAAGAGTGCTACCAGCTTGTGTTGTACGGATTGCCATAAATGAGCATCAGCAGGCTTCTTGGAAGTGTCTTGACAGTGTTCAGAAATCGGGGTTGGTGTCTTCTAAAAAATACATAGCCATCCAAGCCTCAGAGACCATTGTTCAAGAGGTGAGAGAAAGAATGTAAAAGCCAGGCAGGGCATGGTAGTATACACCTTTAATCCCAGCACTTGGGAGGCAGAGGTAGGAGACTACATAGTGAATTCCAGTTAGCCTGGACTAGAGTGAGACCTCACCTTAAGCACCCCCCTCTCAAAAAAAAAAAAAGGGGAAGGGGAGGAGTGACTGATGCTACCCACACAAGACCTGCATAATAGGAGGGGGGAAAATGACATGAAAATATAAGAGAGGGCTGGAGGAGATGGCTTGGCAGTTAAAGCACATGCCTGCAAAGCCAAAGGACCAGGTTTGATTCCCCAGGATTCACCGAAGCCAGATGCACAAGGTGGAATATGCGTATGAGTTTGTTTGCAGAGGCTGAAGGCCCTGGTGTGCCCATTCTGTCTCTCTGCCTCTTTCTCAAATAAATAAGTAAATATAAATAGGGTAGGGGTCTACTGCTCAAGTTTTAGAAAGTAACTTGTACTTTGTGAAGCAGGAATGCCCTCTTGGGTTACCTCTGACACTCACTTTACCATCTTTTCAGGTCACTGTTCCTGACAGATTTCTTTGGTTAAGTAGCTCAGATTGATGGCAGGTACACTGCTTATGGGCACATGGAAGGCTGGCAGTGACTTTCCATTCAGTACAAACCTCTTGTCTTGGCTGGTGTTGGGCATCTGTGTGGCTGCATTGCTGTTGTTATCCTGAGTCTTTAAAGGGGAGGGCAGGATGGTTTAGTTACCAGCTTCTTCGTGATGCTAAAGTTGTCCAAGAGTGGAGAGAACCAGTGGTTCGTGGTACAGAGCACATCACTGAATCTGGGAAAGCTGTGTTCTCATGATTGATTCCCATCACAAACATGGGCATCAGGGCTGGAGAGATGGCTTAGCGGTTACGGTGCCTGCCTGCAAAGCCTAAGAACACTTGTTTGAATCTCTAGGTCCCATGTTTAGCCAGACGCAAAAGTGACAAAAGTGTGCAATGTCACACGTGTACAAGGGGGTGCATGCGTTTGGGGTTTGTACACAGCGGCTGAAAAGGCCCTGGCATGCCAATTCTCTTTCTGCCTCTTCCTCTTTCTCAAAAAAAAAAAAAAAAAAAAAAAAAAAAAAAAAAAAAGGCATCACAAAAGGAGCAGAGACCACTGGTCTCCAGCTTTGCTATTCAAGCAATCCTGACTTTTTAAAATACTTTATTTTTATGTATTTATTTATTTATTTGACAGAGAAAGAGGGGGGGGGAGAGAGAGAATGGGTGTGCCAGAGCCTCTAGCCACTGCAAACAAATTCCAGACACATGCACATGCGCCTCCTTGTGCATCTGGCTAACATGGGTCCTTTGGCTTTGCAGGCAAACGCCTTAACTGCTAAGTCATCCCTCCAGCCCTAATCCTGACTTTTTAAAGGTAGAGACAGCATCTGTGGGCATCACTGCAACATGACATGCCAGCAGTGTCCTGCTCAGGAAAGATGGATCCTGGTTGAGTGTAGACTTTCTGTACTCAGCTTGGAGGCGCTCCTGAGCTCTCCATGGGTAGGACTGGAGACTGTTTCCGAGATCAGTGCAGGAGCAGTGTAAGATAGGTAGTTAAGGTCATGCAGGGGCCATTGTATGCTGCACTATCAGGTTGTCACTGCTTGAAACAGCCCTGGTCACTCATTGTCTGTCTTGAGACCCCACATACCATGGAAAAAAAAATTAAAAATAAATAAATAAATAGAAGGGCTGGAGGGGTGGCTTAGTGGTTAAAGTACTTACCTGCAAAGCCAAAGGACCCAGTTTCAATTCCCCAGGACCCACATAAGCCAGATGCACAAGGTAGCACATGCATCTGGAGTTTGTTTGCAATAGCTGAAAGCCCTGGTGCACCCATTCTCTCCCTCTCTCTAGTAAATAAATTAAAAAAAAAAAAACTTTAGTTGGGTATGGTGGTACACGCCTTTAATTCCCAGCACTCAGGAGGCAGAAGTCAGAGGATCATGAGGACCTTGAAAAACCAAAAAAACCAAAATTTAATAATAAATAAATAGAAAAGAGAATAGTTGGAAAGAAGGGATTTAGTGGAAGGGGTTCAGGATGAAAAAAGTGGAGGATGGTAGGAGGAGAGTATGATCATGGTATATTGTCTATATGTATGAAGGTTGTCAATAAAAAGTAAAATATATAGATTACCACAATATAAAACACACTTTCCAAAGGGAATCTAACTCAATCCTCAAACATTTCTTTTTTCTTTTTTTTTGTTTTTTCGAGGTAGGGTCTCACACTAGCTCAGGCTGACCTGGAATTCACTATGTAGTCTCAGGGTGGCTTCCAACTCTCGGCGATCCTCCTACCTCTGCTTCCCAAGCACTGGGTTTAAAAGCGTGTACCATCACGCCCGGCTTAATTTTTTATTTCTTAAGTTTTATTTATTTGAGACAGACAGAGAGAATGGGTGCACCAGGGCCTCCAGCCACTGCAAATGAACTCCAGACACATGCGCCACCTCGTGCATCTGGCTTACATGGGTCTTGGGGGATCGAACTAGGGTCCTTTGGCCTTGCAGGCAAATGCCTTAACTGCTAAGCCATCTGTCCAGCCCACAGACATTTCTTTTGTTGTTTTGTTTTGAGGTAGGGTCTCACTCTGGTCCAGGCTTACCTGGAATTCACTTTGTATTCTCAGGGTGTCCTCAAACTCACGGTGATCCTCCTACCTCTGCCTCCCGAGTGCTGGGATTAAAGGCGTGCGCCACCATGCCCAGCTCCACAGACATTTCTTTTTAAGGTTGTTCTCGTTGTAGCCTAGTCTGACCTGTAAATCATTCTGTAGTTCCAAGCTGGCCTAAGACTCACCACCATCTTCCTTCCTCTACCTCTTGAGTACTGGGATTGAAAGCGTGCACCACCATGCCCAATACTCAGACACTTCTGCCTAGCAACTTCTCTTTACTTTAACTTCCTAAGTGTTGGGATTACAGATGTGTGCCACTATACCTTGGACTACAGAGTAACTTTCAGATCAGTCTGGGCTAGAGTAAGACTGTTCCTTGAAAAAAAACCACCCAAAATAGGGGCTGGAGAGTTGGCTTAGCAGTTAAAAGGCATTTGCCTGCAAAGCCAAAGGATCCCGGTTTGACTCTACAGGACCCACGTAAGCCCAGGTGTACAAAGTGGTGCATGCATCTGGAGTTCATTTGCGGTGGCTGGAGGCCCTGGTGCTCCCATTCTCTCTCTCTCTCAAATAAATAAAATAATTTTTTAAATGTTAAAAAAAATAATAAAATAAAAAATAAGTAAAAAGCCTTAGTAATTCAGATCCCATATGACACTGATTTTTTTTTTTGACACTGATTATTTTTGTTCTTCAGATGGTATCGGGCTCCTGAGTTACTGTTTGGAGCTAGAATGTATGGTGTGGGTGTGGACATGTGGGCTGTTGGCTGTATATTGGCAGAGTTGCTTCTAAGGGTAAGTCCTGAATAAATACACATACTTTAGTTTTTGGTTTGTTTTGTTTTTTTTGGTTTTGCAAGGTAGGGTCTCACTCTGGTCCAGGCTGACCTGGAATTAACTATGTAGTCTCAGGGTGGCCATACTTTAGTTTTGTTGTTTCAGTTATTTGGTCTCATAATTTTGTAGGAATTCTTTTTCCATTATTATTCCTGCAGCAAAAAGCTTACAAGCTGAATCAACTTTTTAAATGAAAGACTCCGCCAGACATGGTGGCACATACCTGTAAATCTCAGCACTCAGAAGGTTGAAACAGGAGAATCAAGACCAGGCTTGGCTCCATAGATCCTGTCTCACAAAACAGACAAACAAGCCTCAGCTGAGGTGGGCATGTTTGTAATCTCAGCCTTTAATAAAGGGCTGGAGCCAGGCATGGTGGCGCATGCCTTTAATACTGCCACTCAGGAGGCTGAGCTAGGAGGGTTGCTGTGAGTTTGAGAGCACCCTGAAACTAAGAGTGAATTCCAGGTCAGCCCGGGCTAGAGCAAAACCCTACCATGAAAAAACAAAAAAAGGGTTGCAGAGACAGCCTAGCAGTTAAGGCGCTTGCTAGCAAAGCCAAAGGACCCAGGTTCAACTCCCCAGTACCCATGTAAAGCTAAATGCACAAGGTGGCTCATTGATCTGGAGTTCATTTGCAGTGGCTAGAGGCCCTGGTGCACCCATTCTCTCTCTATATATATATATCTGTTCTTTTCTCTCTCACACACAAAGAAATAAAAATAATTAAAAATAATAATGATATTAAAAGCCAGGTGTTAGCTGAGCATGGTGGCGCATGGAGCACTTGGAAAGCAGAGGGAGGAGGATTGCCATGAGTTCAAGGCCACCCTGAGACTACATAGTGAATTCTAGGTCAGTCTGAGCTAGAGAGTGAGACCCTACTTCAAAAACAAAACAAAACAAAGGTATGGCGCACACCTTCTGTGAAGGCAGAAGGATTATAATAAGTTCAAGGTCATCCTCAGCTATATAAAGAGGTTTAGGCCAATCAGTGATAGATGAGACATATGTAGTATGTAAACAGCACATGTTGGTACCATCCTCTCCCTCCTCCCTGCCCCTTTTCTGAAGAGGCCTTCCTCATTGGGGATGCAGGTGAACCCCAGGGCGATTGTGGGTCATGCATTATAGGGCGGGGGAGAGGCAATGTCTGTGCAAAATGCCCCAACATGTGGCTCTAAGAATCTTTCCTCCCCCTCTTCTGCAAAATTCCCTGAGCCGTGCTGGGAGCATTTTAAGTCTCCTTCAGTGATGGGCACTTAGGAGCCTCTGGATCTCTGGTTTGGTTGGTGTGAGTGTCCTTAGTATACTATCTCCATCACCCTTGTGCTGATACCAGATTTGCTAAGAAACCAGCACTCTTGCTCATCTCCCCAGTTCCTCTGTGGTTTCAGCTGGGGCCGGTGGAGTGCTCTGGGTTGTTTTTCTCCTCAAGTCCAGCTCCTGTCTAAAAAAGAGAAGCAAATTCTCCAATGAAGAGTGAAGGCAGCACAGTTAAATGGGATAACCATTCTTAATTTAGAGGGGATTTAAAGGGTGTAGACCCTTTTATCTAAAGTTATCTAAGGTTAGTGGGAATTTGACAATGGAAAGCAGAATCATTATCAGGATATGATTCTGACTTGTTTACCAGTTCCAGATACCAAGTGGTTCTGTTAGTCAGTCCAAGAGCAGTTAGATCCACCATGGCTGGTTTTTTTTTTTTTTTTTGTTTTGAGGTAGGGTCTCACTCTAGCCCAGGCTGCCCTGGAATTCAGTGTGTATTCTCAGAGTGGCCTTGAACTCACAACGATCCTCCTACCTCTGCCTCCTGAGTGCTATTGTTTTTTGGTTTTGTTTTTAGATAGAAGGCAGATTTGGAATTTAAAAGCAGATAATTGGATAACCAGAACCAGGGTTGTTTTGTATTTCTTTTTCTTTTTTTCTTTCTTTTTTTTTTTCTCCCACTCTAGCTCAGGCTGACCTGGAATTCACTCTGTAATCTTAGGGTAGCCTAGAACTCACGGCAATTCTCCTATCTCTGCCTCCCAAGTGCTGGGATTAAAGGTGTGCACCACCACACCTGGCTTACAATTTACTTTTTTATTATCAAACTTAATCACATTACATATACGACAGCTATCACAAATCACCTGAAATGTTTGTCTCTTGCTTTCTTTCAGGTTCCTTTTTTGCCAGGAGATTCAGATCTTGACCAGCTAACAAGAATATTTGAAACTTTGGGCACACCAACTGAAGAACAGTGGCCTGTAAGCCTTCATTCATTTTCTTTGAAATGTACTTAGGATTTTATCATTAATTAATTGTCAAATGTTTTATAAAGTGCTGTCAGGTTATTCCTAAAGAAATGTATTCACTTTTATCTTTGTGGTGCTGGGAATGAAAGTCAGGACCTCGCACATTTGGGCAAGTACTATGCCACTGAGCTACATCCCCGGCCTTTATTGTCCTAAATTATGAGTAAGATAGCCTCAATATAAAATGTCAAATGACAAGTCTACAAAGGGAAATGTTAAAATTATGACATCTACCATTTTGTATACATTTAGTCCTTCCCCAATGCCAGTAATCCTTTCTCGGAATTCAAAAAAACTAAACAAAATAAAAAAATAAATATTTTTATTTATTTAAGAGAGAGAGAGAAAGAGACAGAAACAGGCAGACAGAAAGAGAGTGAGTATAGTCATGCCAGGGCCTCCTGCCATTGCAAACAAGCTCCAGAGAAATGCACCACCTTGTATATCTGGCCCTACATGGGTACTGGGGAATCAAACCTGGGCCATCAGGCTTTACAAGCTAGCATCTTTAACAACCAAGCAAGCCATTGCTCGACCCTTCTTAGTCATTCTTAAAATTGTAGAACTTTTGATTTTACTTCCCATTGTAGTTAGGTTCTGAAGATTAGTGAATATTTTAATCAAATTTTTACTATTCTGGTTAAAACTATAATGAAATTAACTGAATCTGAAATTAATATAAAAGTTTATTTTGCGCAAGTACTTCCTCAACTTCTTATCTGAAAGTTTTAATTTATTGAGTTTTTTTTTTGTTTTGTGTATATTGTTTTTCTAAAAAAATTAATTACTTATTTATTATTAGCGCATGGTCGGTATGTGCCAGAGTCTCTTGCTGCTGTAAGTGAACATCAGATGCTTCAGCTACTTTTTTGGGTCTGGCTTGCATGGGTGGCTTGGAAATAGAACTCAGGCCTACAAGCTTTGCAAGCAAGTACCTTTAACCCCTTAGGTGTCTTCCAACCCTGTTTTGTTTTTCTAGGTAGGGTCTTGCTGTAGCCCAAGCATACCTGGAATTCACTCTGTAGTCTCAGGCTGTCTTTGAATTCTTGATGATCCTCCCCAAGTTCTGGGATTAAAGGCATATAACACCACACCCAGTTAAATGTTTTTTATTTATTTGGAAGCAGAGAGGGAGAAAAAGAGAGAGAATGATAATGGGCCCACCAGGGCCTAGTGCCACTACAAACAAACTCCACACCCTTGTGGCACTTTGTACATCTGGCTTTATGTGTTTACTGTAGAATCAAACCCAGGTCATCATCAGGCTTTGCAAGCAAGTGTCTTTAACCACTGAGCCATCTTTCCAGTCCCATGTTTATGTGTCTTTTAAAGACAGTTTTACTGTGTAGTCCACATGGGCCTAGAACTTGTTATTTATTCTCTTGCCTCAGCCCCAGGAATGCTAAATGTGCACCACCATGCTCAGTCCAAACTGTTTTTTTTTTTTTTTTTTTTGAGAGAGACAGAGAGAGAGATAGATAGAGAATGGGCGCGCACGCCAGCAGTGTCTCAGCTGCTGCGAACGAAATCCAGATGCGTGCGCCCCCTTGTGGTCACGTGTGGCATTGCACCCTTGCGTCACTGCATCTGGCTAAACGTGGGACCTGGAGATTGGAACCACTGGAGATTGGAACCAGTGTTCTTAGGCTTAGCAGGCAGGCGCCTTAGCCACTAAGCCATCTCTCCAGCCCCCAAACTCTTTTTTTGCTTATGTATGTGTAAGGGCTTTAGCACCATTGTTGAAAAGACTTCATAGTCCAGGCATGGTGGTGCACACCTTTAATCCCAGCACTTAGGAAGCAGAGGTAGGAGGATTGCCATAAGTTTGAGGCCAGCCTGAGACTACATAATGAATTCTAGGTCACTACTTCGAAAAACCAAAAAAAAAAAAAAAGACTTCATAGATTGCTTTGTATCCTCTTCACCAAGCTTTAAGCAGATATGTGGATCTCTAGGTCCACCATTATCCTTCATTGATCTGTGTGTAAATCCCACCTCCCAACTATACTACACAGTCTTAATTGAAGTAGCTATGTATTGTCCTTTTCAAAACTATTTCAGAGGCCGAACTCACTGTGATCCTCCTGCCTCTGCCTCCTGAGTGCTGGGACTAAAGATGTGCACCACCATGCCTTGGCTATTAAAGGTTTTTTTTTTCTTGTTTATTTTTATTTATTTATTTGAGAGAGTGAGAGAGAATGGGTATACCAGGGCCTTCAGCCCTGCAAATGAGTTCCAGACGCATGCACCATCTTGTGCATGTGCTTATGTGGGTCCTGGCAAATTGAACCTGGGTCCTTTAGCTTTGCAGGCAAGTGCCTTAACCTCTAAGCCATCTCTCCAGCCCAATAATCAGTCTTTCTGTATACTTTGTCAAAATTTGGATGAAAGCTAAATCATATCAATTAGAAAACTGATTTCTTGAGCTGTAGAAATGGCTTAGTGGTTAAGGCACTTGCGTGTGAAGCCTAAGGACTCATGTTCGACTCTCTAGGTTCCATGTAAGCCAGATGCACAGTGACAAAAACACACAAAATTGCACATGCACACAAGGGGGTGCATTTTTTTATTGTGTTGAATCTTCTGTACCTTAAATATACTGCAATATACTGCTCACCACTTTATAGAGATGATTATTTATTTTATCAGCATTTATTAGATTTCAGTAAATGAGTCTATACATGTCATATTTCTGACCTAAGTATTTCACTTTTTCTTCTGGTATAGTTGTAAAAGTGTTGTGTTTTCAATTTTGGTGTTTTAAAAAATATATTTTTATTTATTTATTTGAGAGAGAGAGAGAGAGAGGGAGGGAGGGAGGAAGAGAATGGGCACGCCAGGGCCTCCAGCCACTGCAAATGAACTCTAGATGCATGTGCCCCTTTGTGCATCTGGCTCATGTGGGTCCTGGAGAATTGAACCTGAGTCCTTTGGTTTTGCAGGCAAATACCTTAACGGCTAAGCCATCTCTCCAGCCCCCACATACTCATTTTTTATATTTATCTTATATCCTGTGTTCCCTTGCTTTGCTCACTAGTTCTAGTTTTGTTGTTTTATAGATTTGTTGGGATTTTCTACATAGATCACTTTTTTTATTCTATCTATATGCCTTTCAGTCATTTAAAAAAATATTTTATTTTAGTTTTTGTATTTATTTCTAGCATTTGCACATGCCACCTTGTGCATCTGGCTTATGTGGGTCCTGGGGAATTGAACCTGGGTCCTTTGGCTTAGCCTGCAAGCGTCTTAACTGCTAAGCCATTTCTTCAGCCCTCAGTCCTTTATTTAAATTTGAATTTCTTTTCTTTTCAGGACATGTGTAGTCTTCCAGATTACGTGACATTTAAGAGTTTCCCTGGAATCCCATTGCAGCACATCTTCATTGCAGCAGGAGATGATTTGCTGGAACTCATACAAGGCTTATTCCTATTCAATCCATGCACTCGAATTACAGCCTCACAGGTATTTTAATACACCTTTCTTAAGTGAAAGAAAGAGGAGGAAGTACAGAAAGTTCCTGCCATATTGAAGGCGGGAGTAGAGATAGAGGAGACTTAACCAGGAGGACCTGGAGGTTTGGAAGAGATAAATGGGCAGCCTTAATACATATTTTTAAAGTTTTTATTTATTTGTTTGAGAGAGTGTGCAAATATGGCTGCACTAGGACATGTTGACATTGCAAAGGAATTCCATATGCATGTGCTACTTTGTGTGTCTGGCTTTCCATGGGTACTGGGTTAATTGAACCTGGGCTGTGAGAAGCTTTGTAAGTAAGTGCTTTTTGTTTTTTCAAGATAGGGTCTCACTGTGGCCCAGGCTGACCTGGAACTCACTATGTACTCTCAGGGTGGCCTCAAACTCACAGTGATCCTCCTACTTCTGTCTCCTGGGATTAAAGGTGTGTGCCACCATGCCTGGCAGGGTTTTTTGTTTTTGTTTTTGGAGTAGGGTCTCACTCTAGCCCAAGCTAACCTGGAATTCACTATGTAGTCTCAACATAGCCTCAAACTCATGGGGATCCTCCTCCCTGAGCCTCTCAATTGCTGTGATTAAAGGCATACACCACCACACCTGGCCTACCTTAATTTTTGAAACAGGGTCTCTGAACCTAGAACTCACCTTTATCAATTGAGCCATCTTCCCTGCCCCAAGTTTAGAGAACCAAAATGTGCAATATCTTTTTTACTTTAAAAAGAATATTTTGAAAAGCAAAAAATAAAAATAAAGCCGGGTGTGGTGGCGCATGCCTTTAATCCCAGCACTTGGGAGGCAGAGGTAGGAGGATTGCCGAGAGTGTGAGGCCACCCTGAGACTATATAGTGAATTCCAGGTCAGTCTGGACCAGAGTGAGACCCTACCTCACAAAAAAGCAAAAAATAAAAATAAAAAATAAAAAGGCTATTTTGGGGCTGGAGAGATGGCTTCGCAATTAAGGTGCTTGCCTGCAAAGCCTAAGAACTTATGTTCAAATCTCCACGTGCCAAGTAGCCAGATGTACAGTGATGCAAGCATGCAGTGTCACCCATGTGCCACAAGGGGGTGCACACATCTGGAGTTCACAGAGGCTGAAGGCCCTGGGGTGCCCTTTCTTGGTCTCTCTCTCAATGAAAAATATATATATATATTATTTTGGGCTGGTGAAATGGCTTAGCGGTTAAGGTGATGGCCTGCAAAGCCTCAAGCCCTTGGGTTTGATTCCCTAGTACCCATGTAAAGCCAGATGCACTAGGTGGTGCATGCATCTGTAGTTTTCAGTGACTAGAGGCCCTGGCTGGAGGACCTGGCATGCCCATTCTCTCTCTCTCTTCAAATAAATAAATAATTTTTTGTTTGTTTGTTTTTTGAGGAAGGGTCTCACTCTAGTCCAGGCTGACCTGAAATTCATTATGTGGTCTCAGGTTGGCCTTGAACTCACAGCGATCCTCCTATCTGTGCATCCCGAGTGCTGGGAATAAAGGCGTGCACCACCACACCTAGCTCTAAATAAATAATTTTTTTTTTTAAATGGAAATAGAGTTTGCTTGTCTGTGTGTTTGTAATGTGGTGCATGTGCCCTTGTGGTGACCCAGCACAACATGGCGTGTCCTGCTCAATCACTCATTTTTTTCTCATTGACTGCCCCAGCCAGCGGGGCTTCAACAGGAGCAAGGACCCTAGAGAACCTGAAATGAAAGGGACAAGAGACACAAGGAATGGAACCAAGACAAATGCTGATCAAGGCTCAAAGTTTATTGCAAAAGTCTCAGCTTATATATTAGTAAGCAAAACAAAGAAGCTCCTGAGAGCAGAGACCTTGTTCCAGTTACACAGCTGCACAGGGAGGGAACCTCAGATAAATGTCTATCAGTGATATTCCTTGTGGCTAAACACCCTGATCTAAGAGCAGCAGGGTTGCTAGGATACCCAGCTGGGGAATGTGCCTTGCACAAGGTCATAGGGGGGGTTACAGCAGTCTTATATATCTTTAAGTTACACATTATTCCTATCTACAGGTCAAGGTAGGGTCTCTGGGGAGGCTTAGTTATGTAGTTGCTCACAGACACTCAGGAAACTGAAATCTAACTTAGAAGATGCAGTTTTTTCCTCCAAATGGCTGCAGTTTGGCTCAAGGTTCCCAACAATTGACAAGGGAGCTTGCTTTTCCATGAGCCTGCGTGATTTCCTGGTCTTTACTCCCTTTCGTGGGACCAGGGTTACAGGTACCCAGCTGGGATCTGGAGATTTGAATTCTGACAATTTTAGGCTTCCTGAAGCCTCCATGATTGTACAATTAGTGCACTTAAACACTGAGTCATCTCTCCAGCCCTAAAGTGTGCAATACCTTTGTCTTTTTGTTTTTGTTTTTTTTTTTTTTTTTGAGTTAGGGTTTCCATTCTAGCCCAGGCTAACCTGGAATTCACTATGTAGTCTCAGGCTGCCCTTGAACTCACAGCAGTTGTCCTACCTCTGTCTCCCAAGAACTGGGATTAAAGGTATGCACCACCATATCTGGCTACAATTTCTTACTAAGCACTGTTTGTAATTAGTATAGGCTACTGTGGAAATATTAGGTGTCCTCTGTCCCATCCTCTTTCTCTCTCCTTCTCTTAAAAAAAAAAAAAAAGTATTGGGGCTGGAGAGATAGCTTAGAGATTAAGGTGCTTGCCTGAGAAGTCAAAGGATCCAGGTTTGATTCCCCAGTACCCACATAGAGCCAGATGCACAAGGTGGAATATGTGCCTGGAGTTCATTTGCAGTGCCTGGAGGCCCTAATGTGCCCATTCTCTCTGTCTTGCTTTTCTTTCCCCCTCTCTTTCTCTGGTTGCAAATAAATTAATTTTTTTTAAGTAGCTGGGTGTGGTAGTGCACGCCTTTAATCCCAGCACTCAGGAGGCAGAGGTAGGAGGATTACTGTGAGTTGGAGGCTGCCCTGAGACTACATAGTGAATTCCAGGCCAGCCTGAGCCAGAGTGAGACCCTACCAAAAAGGGTCTTTTGCTGCTGCAAACGAATACCCACCTCGCTTTACATGCATGATTCAGCAATTGAACCCAAGTTAGCAGGCTTTGCAACCAAATGGCTTTCACTGCTGAGCCATCTCCCCAAGCTCCCCTTAATTTATGGCCGGGCATGGTGGCACACGCCTTTAAGAGTTCAAGGCCACCTTGAGTACATAATGAATTCCAAGTCAGTCTGAGTTAGCTTGAGACCTTATCTCAGAAAAACCAATAACAAAAAACAAAAAAAAACTTAATTTATGACGTACGTATGGTGTGCACACCTGTTAAATCCAGCACTAGGGAGGCAGAGACAGGAGAATGGCCACAAGTTTGAAGACAGCCAGTGCTGCATAGCTAGACCCTGTCTCTAAGGCAAAACAACAAACGCTTATTTTTGGTTTCTTTTCTTTGAAAAGGCATTACAAACCAAGTACTTCAGTAACCGCCCAGCACCAACGCCTGGATGTCAGCTGCCAAGACCAAACTGTCCTGTGGAAGCCTTAAAGGAGCAGTCAAATCCAGCCATGGTAACAAAAAGGAAAAGAACAGAGGCCTTGGAACAAGGTAAAAATTGAGTTTTTATAAAAAATTAATTGACTTAGAAAGTTTCAAATAGTTCATGTATGGATTGTGGCCAAATGGCACCTAGGAAATGAAGCCTCTGAGCTACCTGCTTGTCATAAATTTAAGTTGTTTAAAGTAGATTTCGGCTGGAGATATGGCTTAGTGGTTAAAGTGCTTGCCTGCAAAGCTAAAGGACCTCGGTTCGGTTCCCCAGGACCCACGTAAGCCAGATGCACAAGGGGGCGCATGCATCTGGAGCTTATTACAGTGGCTGGAGGCCCTGGGGCACCCATTCTCCCCCCCAAATAAATTTTATATATATATTTATTTTTTAAAAGTAAAGTAGATTTGCTGTTAACTGTTGTCTTCTATGGAAAATACTTGTGGCACTTTGAGTATACCTCAGGAAAACTCAATGCCTGCCCTCTTCCCTTCGCCCTCTTCTTAAGTACTGTTTGTTTAATGTTTGACAATTGCCGATAAGAGTTGGAATGCAGTGACTGGTTACACTCATTAGAAGGCTCAATGTAAACAACGTTTTTTGTTTTGTTTTGCTTTTAGGAGGATTGCCCAAGAAACTAATATTTTAGTTGCAAAGAACATTGGACAGTATTTTACCACTGAAAGAAATAATCCAAAAGGCAAATGGTGGAAAACAACAGAAAACATTAAGTAAATGCTGTAGAAGTGACCTTGTAAATATTCTACACATGTAAGATATGTAAAACTGCCAGGCGTGGTGGCGCACACTGTTAATCCCAGCTCTTGGGAGGTAGATGTAGGAGGATCGCCATGGGTTCAAGGCCACCCTGAGACTACATAGTGAATTCCAGGTCAACCTGGGCTAGTGAGACCCTACCTCGGACCCCCCCCCTCAAAAAAAAAGATATGTAAAACTATGGGTTATTTTTATTAAATGTATTTTAAAATAAAGTATTTTACTGTAGTTTTTATGACTAGAGTGTAAACACAAGTTCAGGTCCCTCAAATGAAGAATTGAACATGCATTAGAAAAGCTCTAACAGAGCCAGGCGTGGTGGCGCACGTCTTTAATCCCAGCATTCGGGAGGCAGAGGTAGGAGGATCGCTGCGAGTGCAAGGCCACCCTGAGACTACAGACCCACCGCCAGCCGGGCAGGGCCAGTGCAACCCAAGATGGCCGACTTCAAGGATCGGGTGTCAGATGAGGAGATTTGATGAAGTGTTCAATGATGTCTGGCTACTACTTAATAATGACAGTCTTCTTAGGGAGGGGGCAGCACATGAGTTTGCCCAGTAGAACATGGATCAGTTCACACCTGTAAAGATAGAAGGATATGAAGATCAGGTCTTAATCACAGAGTATGGTGACCTGGGTAATAGCAGATTTTTAGATCCAAGAAACTAAATTTCCTTTAAGCTGGATCACTTATGGAAAGAAGCAAGTTTTCCCCGGTCAGAAGATATAGACGGGGGATTGAAGTTGTGGAGAGAATCCTATGACAGTGCTTTAAAAGCTATGTGAAAGATCATTACTCCAACGGCTTCTGTACTGTTTATGCTAAAATTATAGATGGGCAACAGACCATTATTGGATGTATTGAAAGCCACCAGCTTTAGCCCAAGACCTTCTGGAATGGCCGTTGGTGATCAGAGTGGAAGTTCACTGTCACACCACCTACAGCCCGGGTGGTTGGAGTACTCCAGATTTAGTAATTGTTTCTAATGAACTCCAAACTGCCAAGGAGTTTATTAAAGTCATAGAAAGTGCAGAAAATGAATACCAGACAGCCATTAGTGAAAACTAGCAAACAATGTCAGACACCACCTTCAAGGCCTTGCGCCGGCAGCTTCCAGCTACCCACACCAAAATTGACTGGAACAAGATATTCAAGCTACAATATTGGGAAAGAAATGCGGAATGCTTAAAGGCTGACTGTAGGAGTCTTCAGTATGTGAAAAGAAAAGGATTCAACATAGTGTGGTCATATGATAAATAAGTGATTTATGAACAAGAGTGATATTTTGCTAGTTAACAAAGTTAACAGATTTTCTAGCCTCATGGAATACTGTTGAACCTAAAGCGTTGTCTTGATTTTTTTTTGTGTGTGTGGTCTCTGCCTTGTAATTCTTTCATCACTTTATCTACTTGTAAGTCTTTGTTAATTCTGCTACATATAATGTTGAGAGAGCTAACCTCTTAGAAACTTTTCCTACCCATGAAGTCCTGTTATTGATTTATACAGATAATCTGTTCAGTACTTTTTTTTTCTTTGAGGTAGGGTCTTGCTCTGGTCCAGGCTGACCTAGAATTAACTATGTAGTCTCAGGGTGGCCTTGAACTCATGGCGATCCTCCTACCTCTGCCTCCTGAGTGCTGGGATTAAAGGCGTGCGCCACCACACATGGCTCCTTTTCTTTTATTTAATTTTTTTTTACTTTATTTGAGAGCAACAGAGAGAGAAAGAGGCAGAGTGAGAGTATGAGCACACCAGGGCCTCCAGCCACTGCAAACGAACTCCACATGCATGCACCACCTGTGTATCTGGCTTGTGTGGGTACTGGGGAATCAAGCCTCGAACTGGGGTCCTTAGGCTTCACAGGCAAGCACTTAACAGCTAAGCCATCTCTCCAGTGCCAGTACTTTTTTTTTTAACGCCTATACTTCAAAGTGCTTCCAGTACTTCAGTGTTTTTTTGTTGTTTTTTTTGCTGATCCACCGACTGCTAAAGAAGCTATGCTACAAAGTGTAGCTGGATGGAGACACATTCATCCTTCATCATCTGCTTTGATCAATTATATGTTTTGTAGCATCTCATAACTGTAGTTTCAAAAGTCTGGATTGGGGCTTTTCGGGTCCAATGTGAGACACAGGAAGTTTCTGGAAACCATCATAGCCAGCTTCTCTGGAGGAAGTTGTTTTCAAATCCAAAGGCGTGAACCACGTTCCTTGCACAGGGACATTTGCTATCTCATTCCCTCCTTAGCTCCTCCCATCTAGCGCCAGTGTGCTGCAGTTATGCACAGCTGCATCTTAGAAGAGCTTTGCCCATTTGTGTTTCTGCTTAACATTCAAGAACTGCTGACATACTGTGGATAGAATAAAACCTTGGAAAAATGCAGATTTTGAAGGTATAATAGGTGTCTCATGCTTTAATACTTTCTTGCAGGCTTATTCTTTAGGCAGATGAATCAAACGACTATGTAAATCACAAAAACTGAAAATGAACCAAAGTGAAAAGGAAAACTTCCAGGCAGTATCTTTCTATTGTAGCCTGTCATTGAAGAGAATAAATAAGATGCAAAACTCATTCCAAATTACTCTTCCTCTGACAGTCCTGCCTGCCAGGAACTCAGATGTAACTGTGATATCAACCCTTCCCAGGTATATTGGCAGGTGTGTGTGTGTGATCTCTGAATGCACAGGTAACAGATACGATATGACAGCTGGTAATGGTGGATTTGTTTACACTTCTATGACTAGGCCTTAGGGGAAGGTCAGTTTTTTTTTTAATAATTAGTGTCTTCCTACCTGTCTTCAAATACATGTCAAAACAGACAGGTGTTTTGCGTCAGCTTTGTTTTTGCTCAGTAACCCACTCAAGCAAGAGCTTGTTTGCAAGTGAAAGCTGTATAAGCATTTTTGTTTATTTCAAATAAAATATATTTGTATTAAAAAAAAATTACAGTGGGGCCGGGCCTGGTGGCACATTCCTTTAATCCCAGAATTTGGGAGGCAGAGGTAGGAAGATCTCTGTGAGTTCAAGGCCAGCCTGAGACTACATAGTGAATTCCAGGTCAGCCTGTCTAGAATGAGACCCTACATCAAAAAAATAAAATAAAATAAATTCCCAGGCTGGGAGTGGTGGCTCACATTTTAATACCAGCACCCGGGAGGCAGAGGTAGGAGGATCACCACAAGTTCAAGGCCACCCTGAGACTACAGAGCTAATTCCAGGTCAGCCTGAGCTAGAGTGAGACTCTACCTTGAAAAACAAAAAAAATTTTTTTAATAATAAAAAGAAATTCATGGTGGGGATGGAGAGATGGCTTAGGACTAAGGACCTGAGTTTGACTCCCCAGCACCCATGTAAGCCAGATGCACAAAGTGGCACATGTATCTGGAGTTTGTTTGCAACGGCTAGAGACCCTGGCACACTCATTCTTGCTCTCTATCTGTCCCCCCTTCCCTCTTTCCCTCCCATTCTCTCTCTTAAATAAATAAAGATTTAAAACATAGGGCTGGAGCCAGGCATGGTGGCACATGCCTTTAATCCCAGCACTTGGAAGCAGAGGTAGGAGGATCCCTGTGAGTTTGAGGCCACCCTGAGACTACAGAGTGAGTTTCAGGTCAGCCTGGGCTGGAGTGGGACCCTACCGTGGAAAAAATATATATCTATGGCTGGAGAATTGGCTTAGCAGTTAAAGTGCTTGTCTGCAAAGCCAAAGAATCCTGGTTCAAGCCCCCAGGACCCACATAAGCCAGATGCACAAAGTGGTGCATGCATCTGGAGTTCTGTTGGCATTGTTAAAAACGGGCTGGAACTGTGGGGAAGCTGGCCTGGGCTGGGGGACATGGCCAGGGACTTTGGGCTATGGGGGTTTCAACTGTCCTTATCGTCGGGAACCCACCCTGATTGGCCCTCCCTGCCCTCGGGCAAGGTTGTAGTGAGCCCTGTCATTGCCCAGAGTGGGCAGAATTGGCGAGGCCTTCCCCTCTTTTGATCCCAAAAGCATCTGTCCATAAGTCACGCTTTGCCCAATCCCCACAGTTCCTGACCTTGTGTCTAGCTGCTGAAACCACGTAGCTTTTCCCGCCTCATAACTTCTGCCTTCCAACACCAGCCAATTAGATAGCAACCCATAAACTAAGTATCTAATCGCCATATAGTCTGTATGTGCCTTAACACTTTCTCAAGTGTTTATAAACCCATTGTCCTGTTGAATAAATGAGAGCGTGCTATCCATCAGACTGTCTCCCGGGGGTTCATTGCCCGTCGTCGCACTCACCCGCTGCTCTAGGATCCTGCTTTCCCCCAACTTCTCTTGTGCCCAGGAAGCCGGTGGCCAACAACCCCTAGAAATGGCGATAACCCTCAGAGTTCATTTGCAGTGGCTGGAGGCCATGGCTTGCCCATATTCTCTGCCTTTCAAATAAATTTTTTAAAAATTAAAGTTTAGGGCTGGAGAGATGCCTTAGCGGTTAAGGTGCCTGCCTGCTAAACCTAAGAACCCGGTTCCAGCTCTCCAGGTCCCACGTTTAGCCAGATGCAAAAGTGAGGCAAGGGCGCAATGCCACACTTGACCACAAGGGGGTGCACGCATCTGGATTTTGTTCACAACAGCTGAGAGACTGCTGGCGTGCCCATCTCTATCTGTTTCCCTCTCCCTCTGTCTGTCTCTCTCTGTCTCTCTCTCCAAAAACAAATAAAGTAAAAAAAAATATTTAAAAATTAAAGTTTAGCCAGGGGGCTGGAGAAATGGTTTAGCGATTAAGGCGTTTGCCTGCGAAGCCAAAGGATCCCGGTTTGATTCTCTGGGACCCATTTAAGCCAGGTGCACAAGGGGCACATGCATCTGGAGTTCATTTGCAGTGGCTAGAGGCCCTGGCATGCCCATTCTCTCTCTGTCTGCCTCTCTTCTATCTCTCTCTCTGCTTGCAAATAAATAAAAAACCTTTTTATTGTCAACTTTCATACATATAAATAATATACTATGCCGGGCATGGTGGCACACGCCTTTAATCCCAGCATTCGGGAGGCAAAAGTAGGATTGCCATGAGTTCGAGGCCACCCTGAGACTACATGGTTAATTCCAGGTCAGCCTAGACCAGAGTGAGACCCCACCTCAAAAAAACCTAAATAAGCCAGGTGTGGTGGTGCATGCCTTTAATCCTAGCACTTGGAAGGCAGAGGTAGGAGGATTGCCATGAGTTCGAGGCCACCATGAGACTACATGATGAATTCCAGGTCAGCCTGAGCTAAAGTGAGACTTTACCTCAAAAAAAAAAAAAAAACCCACTAAATAATATACTATGATCATAATCCCCTCCTATCATCCTCCCTACTTCCCTTCCCAAATTTCCCTTCCACTGAATCCTTTCCTCTTTCCAACTAGACTCTCTTTAATTTTTTTTAGTTTTTTTAGTTTTTCGAGGTGGGGGTCTCACTTCAGCCCAGACTGACCTGGAATTCACTATGTAGTCCCAGGATGGCCTCGAACTCATGGTGATCCTTCTACCTCTGCCTCCCAAGTGCTGGGATTAAAGGCACACACCATCGCACCTGGCTCTCTTCTATTTTGATGTCATTTTATCTCTCCTATTTTGCAGTTTTTTTTTTTTTTTTTTTTTTTTTTGGTTTTTCGAGGTAAGGTCTCACTCTAGCCCAGGCTGACTCTATATTCTCAGGGTGGCCTTGAACTCACAGCAATCTTCCTACCTCTGCCTCCCGAGTGCTGAGATTAAAGGCGTGCACCACTACGCCCAGCTTTAATGTAAATTTTATACGGGGGCCAGGCTCATTCTTGTAATCAATCCCAGGACTTGGAAGGCTGAGGCAGGAGGCTTGCCATAAATTCACGGCCAGTCTACATCAAGAAGCCTAGTAGGTGGGTTGGAGAGAGTGATTAAGGTCTGTTCAGTCAGGTTCGCATTGCTGGCAAAAAACACCCAGCTAAGAACATGAGCCCTTTGGTTTTGTAGGCAGGCACCTTAACTGTTAAGCCATCTTTTCAGCTCCTTTTTTTTTTTTTTTTTTTTTTTTTTTTCATTTCATTAATTTTTGCCCTAATCTTTATTTCTTCTTCTTTTTTTTTTTTTTTTTTTTTTTTTTTTTCAATGTAGGGAGGGTCTCGCTCTAGCCCAGGCTGACCTGGAATTAACTATGTAGTTTCAGGGTGGCCTTGAACTCATAGCGATCCTCCTACCTCTGCCTCCCGAGTGCTGGGATTAAAGGCATGTGCCACCACACCCGGCTGGTCTACTGATTTGTTGTTTATTTTGTTTTTCGAGGTAGGGTCTCACTCTAGTCCAGGCTGACCTAGAACTCACTATGTAGTCTCAGGGTAGCCTCAAACTCATGGTGGTCCTCCTACCTCTGCCTCTGGAGTACTGAGATTAAAGGCGTGCGTTACCACGCCCGGCTGAGACAGGGTTTTGATAGGTAGCCAAGCTGCCCTTAAACTTGGTATACTCATTCATGCCTCAGATTCCTGATAGCTGGGATTACATTGATGTACCAACCACACCTACCAGAATACTTTATAAATAAATAAATATATGTATGTGTGTCGAAAAACCAAAAAAAAAAAAAAAAAAAAAAAAGAAGAAGTTGGCACTCCTTTTTTTTTTTTTTTTTTTTCCGAGGTAGGGTCTCACTCTAGCTCAGGCTGACCTGGAATTCCCTCTGTAGTCTCAGGGTGGCCTCGAACTCACAGTGATGCTCCTACCTCTGCCTCCTGAGTGCTGGGATTAAAGGCGTGTGCCACCACGCCCAGCTTACAACTCCTTTTTTCCTGTGAGTCATGGTAGGCCAAGTGTGTGTGATGACTGGCACTTCCAGAGGTATTGGCCGTGGACTTGCCTTGCAGCTCTGCCAAGCAGGTGCCACAGTTTACATTACTGGCCTCCATCTGGACACCCAGTCTACAGCCCAGGAGGCACAATCCCTTGGGGGCTGGTGTGTACCTGTGGTGTGATTCAAGCCAGGAAAGTGAAGTTCGAAGCCTGTTTGAGCAAGTAGATAGAGAACAGCAAGGGCGGCTGCATGTGTTGGTTAACAATGCCTATGCCAGGGACCAGGCAATCCTGAACACCATCAATAAATCATTCCGGGAAATCCCTGCCTCCATTTTGGGATGATATCAACAATGTCAGGATCAGGTATGTTCCCCCCCTTACTTCACTGTGAGGGCCTAGGCTCCCCTTAATAGGTCTGACTTCCTTCCTTCTTTTTTTTTTTTTTTTCAAATTTTTATTTATTGAGTGAGTGAGAGGTAGAGAAGCAGAGAGACAAGAGAGAGAATGGGTGTACCACTTTCTTCTTCTTCTTCTTCTTCTTTTTTTTTTTGAGGTAGGGTCTCACTCTGGCCCAGGCTGACCTGGAATTCACTAGTAGTATCAGGGTGGCCTCCAACTCATGACAAGCTTCCTACCTCTGCTTCCCAAGTGCTGGGATTAAAGGCGTGCACCACCACGCCTGGCCTTTCCTTCCTTCTTTTCTTTCTCTTTCTCTTTCTTTCAAAGCAGAGTCTCTCTCACTCTAGCCCAGAGGCTAACCTGAAACTCACTCTACAGAACCAGGCTGGCCTCAAACACATGGTGACCCTCCTACATTAGCTTCTGGGATGCTGGGATTAAAGGAGTGCATCACGGGCTGGAGAGATGGCTTAGTGGTTAAGCGTTTGCCTGTGAAGCCGAAGGACCCTGATTCGAGGCTCGATTCCCCAGTACCCACATAACCTTGTGCATCTGGAGTTCATTTGCAGTGGCTCCAGGCCCTGACACGCCCATTCTCTCTCCCTCTCTCTGCCTATTTCTGTATCTCTCTCTTAAATAAATAAAAATAAAATACTAAAAAAAGAGAAAAAAAGGAGCATATCACTAAAAAAAAAGTTGCCAAACTGAAAACTTAATAAATATGGGAATTTAATTAGTAAATAAAATATTAACTAATAAACTTATTGTAGAAAGAGTAGAAAAAGTTGATTATTTAAGTTGCCTCTTAAAATTTTTAAAGAATATGATCAAAATACATTATATACATGTATCAAAAACATTATTAAATCTACTTTATGTAGTTAATAATATGTATCCATTATCTTTTTTCTTTCTTCCTTTCTTCATTGATTCATTCATCCATTATTATTATTTTTTTTTTTTGAGACACGGTAGCCCAGTCTGGTTTTGACCTCACAAGATCCTCGTGCCTCAGCCTCCCCAGTGTCGGATTATAGGTGTAAACCACCACACCCAGCAGGGAATCACAGCAAGAGCTCATGCTGCCTTCAGAGTTTTTGTTGTTGTTTTGTTTTGTTTTTTTGTTTTCAAGGTAGGGTTTCGCTCTAGCCCCAGGCTGACCTGGAATTCAACTCTGTAGTCTCAGGTTGGCTTTGAACTCATGGTGATCCTCTTACCGCTGCCTCCCAAGTGCTGGGATTAAAGGCGTGCGCCACCATGCCCAGCCTACATCCCAGCTTTCAATGTGTCTTGACTTCAGCAGCTTGAATTCTAATGCCTACTGGTTTCTCTTCAACATATACTTGATGGCAAAGAATGGGACCTTTTATGGGTTCTTGAGTAGTTTGGATCTTTTTGTGGGTGCTGAACTGAACAAAGACAGCCCCCAGGGCTAAAACTTTGGACACCTGAATGTATTGGATCATGTAAAACAGGGAGTTCTGAAGTTTTGTGCCAGGGGGTTTTGAATAGAAAAGCCTCTTCCGTAGGATGTTTTTCCTTCTGCTCCTCTGAGGCAATGTCTGTGTTTTCCAGGGCCCGAGCAAGCATATAGCTGACCTTTCTTTGATGAGCCAGGGCTTCTTCCTTGTCATTCAGCTGTACGCACAGAAATAGAAACACCGGTTAGGAAATCAGGGAGTGTATTCAAAGAAAGGAGTATTGTTTCTTAGCAAAGTATTCAGTCCTAGTAAAGGAGGATTGGAGAAAGCTACCTTTTTGTTGTTTGTTTTTCAAAGTAGGGCCTCACTCTAGCTCAAACTGACCTGGAATTCAGTATGTAGTCTCAGGTTGGCCTTGAACTCACGGCGATCCTCCTACCTCTGCCTCCCGAGTGCTGGGATTAAAGGCGTGCGCCACCACACCCAGCTTAATTCTTTTTTTTTCTCTCTCTCTCTCTTTTTTTTTTTTTTTTTTCAAGGTAGGGTCTCACTCTACTTCAGGCTGACCTGGAATTCACTCTGTAGTCTCAGGGTGACCTCAAACTCATGGTGATCCTCCTACCCCTGCCTCCCGAGTCCTAGGATTAAAGGTATGCACCACCATGCCCGGCATTTATTAATTCTTTATCAAAGGTAAGACAGAACCCAAACCTTGGGGTTCATAAATTCTGGGGACCCTTCCTGAATCCTAAAATCCTGCATTACTGGGGCTGGGAAGATTGCTCACTGGGAAGGAAAAAGTCATAAATGCTTCAAATTCCAGAATTGGCTCTCTGCCAGCAAATAGGTAGAAGATCACCCTTCTTGCTGGTTCAGAGCCTGCTTCCTGCATGAACCTAAATAAAAAGAACAGGCTTTTTGGGTACGTGACTCTGGCCTAATGAGATAACAAAAAATGAGCTAACTAACTGCTTATCTGGCTTCTGTCTGCTTGCACCATAAAAGGAAAGATTGTAATATAAAAGTATATAGATAGAGGTGTAGGACAATAAGAGAATGTAAGCAAGAAAAGCAAGAACTAAAGTAACGCCATGACAGACTTTCAGAATATTCACAGGCCTGAGTTTCTATTTCCAGAAGGAGCTGACACAGCACTTCTGCAGTTGCTGGAAAAACTCCAAACTGATAAGTATTCAAAATAATCCTTGAAATGAGCCAATCATAAGAAACTCAGCAAACGTTTATACATACTTGTGGCCCTCTAATATAGAAAGTATATTCAAAATGCCCCAGCAACCAAATAACCAATGAGCTTATTACATGTACCTTCTTACTAGCTGTTAACCAATCATGTTAAGAATTTTCCTCTTCTTTGTCTAAACCCAATAAAAGCTGCCTTAGTTCTGCACTTCCCAGTCTTCTCCTGCGTGGGAACGACTGGGGGCCCCAAATAAAAATCCCTCTTGCAATTTGCATCAAGATCGTTTCTTGGGTGAATTGGGGTGTCGCCTTTCCGAGACAGAGCCTTCCCGATTTGGTCTTACACTACAAAAGCCTCCCTTCTGGGGTTCAATTCCCCAGAGTCCATATAAATCCGGATACACAATTTGACACAGCTTCTGGAGTTCCTTTATGGTGTCAGGAAGCCCTGGTTATGCCCATGCTTATTCTCAATTTCCCTCTATCTCTCTTTTCTTGCAAATGAATAAAAATACATTTAAGAGCCGGGCATGGTGGCATTTAATCCCAGCAAAAGATTCAGTAGAGGCCACCCTGAGACTGGTTAGCCTGGACCAGAGTCTTTAATCCCAACACTCAACAAAAAAATACATTTAAGAAAAGCAGAGGTAGGGGACTCCAGAGGCAGAGGTATGAGTTCGAGGCCACCCTGAGAGTCAAATAGTGAATTCTGGTCAGCCTGGGCTAGAGTTAAACTCTACCTTAAAAAAACAAAAGAAAAACACACACACACATACATACACACACACATCTTCAGTATATTCAGTCCTGTGCGATCGTGATCATGGTATCTTGTTTATGGAAGTTGCTAATAAAAAAAAGTTAAAAAAGAAAGTCAGGTGTGGTGGCGCACACCTTTAATCCCAGCACTTGGGAGGCAGAGATAGAAGTGAATTCCAGGTCAGCCTGAGCTAGAGTGAGACCCTACCTTGAAAAACAAAACAAAACAAAAAGAAAAAAAAGAGTAAGAGTGGGAGCAAGAGTGAGAGAATTGGCGTGCCCGGGCCTCCAGATGTGTGTGCTAGCTAGTGTGCATGTGTGGTCCTGCGCACTTGCGTCACCTTGCATCTGGCTTACATGGGACCTGGAGAGTTGAATATGGGTCCTTAGGCTTCGTAGGCAAGTGCCTTATCTGCACCATGCCCAGCTCAGATTTTTTTGAGAATGGAGCTTTCTGATTGGGCCACTTTGCCAGTGAGCCCTGGGATCTGCCTTCCTCTGCCTCCCTAGTGCTGGGATTCTAAGCATGGGCCATTGTGCCTGGCATTTTTGCATGAGTCTGAGGATCAAACTCGGGTCCTCATGCTTGTGAGGCAAGTTTACCAACTGAACTACCCCCCCCATCACCTATTCTAGAATGATCTTGAATCAAGTGCATGGGGATTGTTTCAGAAGAAAACCTGGCGTTAGTGTCACTTCTGTAAGCCATCTAGAGGGGAAGGCTGTACATATGTATATCATATCAACGTGTACTTAGCCTAAGAGATAGTAAAGTTATTCATATCTAAAATTAAGCCAGGCGTGGTGGCGCACACCTTTAATCCCAGCACTCGGGAGGCAGAGGTAGGAGGATCTCCATGAGTTCGAGGTCACCCTGAGACTACATAGTGAATTCCAGGTCAGCCTGAACTAGAGTGAAACCTACCTTGAAAAACAGAACAAAAGAAAAAGAAATCATATCTAAAATTATTTTTATGTGTTCATATGCAAATTCATCTCTAGAGTTAGGTATGTTTGTTCAAACACCCAAGTCAATGTCTTAGTTTGCCTTCTGTGGAGGAGGAATGGCGGGACTGATTTCAGGACTGTGCTAATGATTAAAAGCATCACAGTGTGCCTTGAACACTTAAATGCGCGAGTATTTCTGTCCCAAGCCGCACACCTGACTTCAGGTGCTTGAGCTGCTTGAGAGGTGACACTTTAAATCTGCCCAGGGCAGTTTGGGTAGAAGTGGCAGAGAGAAGGTCATGCACGTGGGGAAGGGATAGAAAGGACAAGGACAGTTTTGAATGAGGAGGAGGCCCATCGACCATCTTAACCACAAGCCCTGAGGGAAGAAGCAGAGGTAAAGTACTCACCATGTCTATTAGCATCTTCAAGACTTCTTGAGGATTGTTCTGGTCTTCAGCTCTCTTGGAACTATTTTCTGAAGGCAGTATACCCAACAGTTTCTGTCCCAAGGTCTTCTTATTCCTCGGTGATGGAGGTCCTAGAATTGAATGTGAAAATCCAAGCTGAGAAAAGTGCACTCAGTATCTGGGCATGGCAGCTGATGCCTTAATTTGATGTGTGTGCTGAGGATCTGAGCTTGTGTCTTCATACTTGCACGGCAAGCACTTTACCCACTGACCATCTCCCAAGTCGTGAGCTTCATTTTCTTTACCTCTAAAATCCTCGAAAATGAGAAGAATATTATCTACTTGCCGCTACGTTGTTGTTTTTATTTTGTATTTAAAAAATATTTTATTGGGGGAGGACAGGGAGGAGGATAATGGAGTCACCAATATGAATGTAAAATTAGAATAATATAAATAAAAAATAAATTATAAAAATTTTTAAAAAGAACAAATAAATTTATTAGCCAGGTGTGGTGGCACACGCCTTTAATCCCAGCACTCAGGAAGCAGAGGTAGGAGGATCGCCGTGAGTTTGAGGCCACCCTGAGACTACATAGTGGGTTCCAGGTCAGCCTGAGCTAGAGTAAGACCCTACTTCAAAAACCAAAAAAAAAAAAAAAAGCACATTTTATTTGTTTATTTATTTATTTGAAAGAAAGAAATAAGACTACAGAGTGAATTCCAGGTCAGCCTGAGCCAGAGTGAGACCCTACCTTGAAAAACCAAAAAAAGAAAGAAAGAAAGAAAGGAAGGAAGGGAAGAACAAAAGAAAGAAAGAAAGAAAGAAAGAAAGAAAGAAAGAAAGAAAGAAAGAAAGAGGGAGAGAAAGAGGCAGATAGAATGGGCGTGCCAGGGTCTCCAGACACTGCAAATAACTCCAGACGCATGTGCCACCTTGTGCATCTGGAGAATCGAACCTGGGCCCTTAGGCAGGCAAGTGAAGGGTTAATAGCCTTCCCTGAAAACTAAAGGGAACTAAAGAGTTAATAACTATCCCTAAAACTAGCAGGCAATAAAGAAGTCACAGAGGTATTCAGCCTCATTAAGTTCAACACCTTCCCTGATTGATATACTCCCCTTAGCTCAGATGGCCTTGAAGGACAAGAAACCATCTGAGGATCCTCCTGTAGACAATCCTGGCTGAAGAAGTCTATTCTGAACAAGGACACAAACAGCTACAATTTTCTCATCTACTGTACCTGGTACAGCCTGTTGCTTAGGATCCTCCTATAAGTTTGAATCCCAGCCTGGCTCAGTGCTTCAGTCTTCACCCCACAGGAAGGCTGCTGCCCCTCACTGCACCTCTCAATAAACTGCAGAGATCAAGTCTGATGTTCTCTTTGTTTTTTTTTTCTTTCTTTTTTTTTTTTTTTTTTTTTTTTGGTTTTTCGAGGTAGGGTTTCACTCTGGTCCAGGCTGACCTGGAATTAACTATGTAGTCTCAGGGTGGCCTCGAACTCTCAGCGATCCTCCTACCTCTGCCTCCCGAGTGCTGGGATTAAAGGCGTGCGCCACCACGCCCGGCTTTTCTTTTCTTTTTTAAATTTAATTTATTTATTTGCAAGCAGAGAGAGATAGAGAGAAGAGAGACAGATAGAGAATGGGCACGCCAGAGCCTCTAACCACTGCAAACGAACTCCAAACACATGTGCCACTTGTGCATCTGGCTTACATGGATCCTGGGGAATCAAACCTGGATCCTTCGGCTTCACAGACAAATGCTTTAATCTCACCAGCCCTCTCTTTTGCTTTACAGCAAGTGCCTTAACTGCTAAGCCATCTCTCCAGCCCTGTGTGTTCCTTCTAAATCTCCCTACCTAGATTCTATCTTCTGCGTGTCTCTGCTCTGCCACAGTCGTTTCCCTTAAATGAATCTCACGGCCTATGTTGTGCCTTCCACACGAGCATGTTTCTTACTTTCCATGTGTTTGTGACTCTGCTGCAGGCCTTCTCCTAGATCCCATTTCCCGTAAACAAACCCCACAATTTGTGATTTCTCACTAAATAAACTTAATAATTCATAATTTAAAAAGAATAAATATACAAGCCGGGCGTGGTGGACCACGCTTTAGTCCTAGCATTCAGGAGGAAGAGGTAGAAGGATCACTGAGAATTCAAGGCCACCCTGAGACTACATAGTTAATTCCAGGTCAGCCTGGGCCAAAGTGAGACCCTACCTCAAAAAACAAAAAACAGCTGGGCGTGGTGACGCACGCCTTTAATCCCAGCACTCGGGAGGCAGAGGTAGGAGGATCGCCGAGAGTTCAAGGCCACCCTGAGACTACATAGTTAATTCCAAGTCAGCCTGAACCAGAGTGAGACCCTACCTCAAAACCAAAAAACAACAACAACAACAACAACAACAACAACAACAACAAAGAATAAATATATAAATAAATAAACCAATAGGGCTAGGGAGATGGCTCAGTGGTTGGGGTGCTAGCTTAAAGCCTGCAGTCTGCGTTCAATACCCCAGGCATCCACATAAAGAAGGACTGGTATTCCTTACCAATGTAAGTGCATGCATGAAGAAAATAAGTAAAAATAAAGTAAAGCTGAGCATGGTGGTGCACGCCTTTAACACCAGGACTTGGGAGGCAGAGGTAGGAGGATCCCCATGAGTTCAAGGTCACCCTGAGCTACAGTGAGACTCTTCTTGGGCAAGAGCTGTGTATCTTTTCTCCTCTTGAGTGCTATAATTTCTAGAATAAAATCTTGGGCCAGGGACATGGCTCAGCAGTTAAGGGCACTTGCTTACAAACCTTGCCAGCCCAGGTTTATTTCCCCAGTACCCATGCTAAGCCAGATGCACAAAGTGGCGCATGCATCTGGAGTTCATTTGCAGTGGCAAGATCTCTTGGCATGCCCATTCCCTCCCACCTCTCTTTTTTTCCTCCTTGCAAATAAAAAAAATAAAAATAGAGCTGGACATGGTGGTGCACATCTTTATCCCAGCACTCAGGAGGCAGAGGTAGGAGGATCGCCGAGAGTTTGAGCCCAGCTTGAGACTACATAGTGAATTCCAGGTTGGCCTCAGCTAGAGTGAGACCTTACCTTGAAAAAATAAATAAATAAAATAAAATTAGGGCTGGAGAGATAGCTCAGAGGTTAAGGCATTTGACTATAAAACCTAACAACATAGGTTTGATTCCCCAGTACCCACATAAAGGCAGATGCACAAAGTGGCACATGCGTCTGAAATTTGTTTGTAGTGGTAAGAGACCCTAGCATGCCCATTCTCTCTCTGTATGTAGTCTCAGGGTGGCCTCAAACTCACAGTGATCCTCCTACCTCAGCCTCCCAAGTGCTGAGATTAAAGGCATGCACCCCCACGCCTGGCTTATTTATTTATTTATTTATTATTTTTTTTGTGTGATTTTGCAAGGTAGGGTCTCACTCTGGTCCAGGCTGACCTGGAATTAACTATGTAGTCTCAGGGTGGCCTCGAACTCTCGGCGATCCTCCTACCTCTGCCTCCCGAGTACTGGGATTAAAGGCGTGCGCCACCACGCCCGGCCTGGCTTATTTTTTAAAAAATATTTTATTTATTTGCAAGCTGGGCATGGTGGCGACACCTTTAATCTCAGCACTTGGGAGGCAGAGGTAGGAGGATCACTGTGATCCCCCCAAAAAATCAAAGTTGGTACTTCTAAATGTTACTGAACATACAAAATCACTGAGCCTGGACTGGGTATTTTTTCAGTCTGACTGTCTAACCACTGAGCCCTAATCATTCTATCTCCACCTCCCTCAGCAATGGGGTTATAGGCATATGTGACCACGCCTGGCTTTCTACATAGATGCGAGGGGTCAAGCTCAGGTCCTCTTTCTTGCTCAGCAAATGCTTTGACCTGCTGAACTGTCTCGCAATCTGTTGTTGTTGTTTTTAATATTTTATTTTTATTTATTTATTAGAGAGAGAGAGGCAGACACACACACACACACACACGAGAGAGAGAGAGAGAGAGAGAGAGAGAAAGACAAAATGGATGTGCCAGGACCTCCAGCCACTGCAAACGAACTCCAGACACATGCACCACCTGTGCATGTGGCTTACATGGGTACTGGGGAATTGAACCTGGGTCCTTTGGCTTTGTAGGCAAGTGTCTTAACCGCTAAGCCATCTCTCCAGCCCCCCTTATTGTTTTTGAGGTACCCCAGCCAACCCTCTTGCCTCTGCCTCTGAGGGCCTGGATGACAGGCATGCACCACCATACCCAACGGATCATAGCACTTTAAGTCTTCTGCTAAGCACAGTCTCAAATACGTGAAATACAGAAGTACTGTAAAAAAGCTTCCCTTGGGCTAGAGAAATGGCTTTGTGGTTAAAGCATTTGCCTGCAGAGCCAAAGGATCTTGGTTCGATTCTCCAGGATCCACGTAAGCCAGATGCACAAGGTGGCACATGCATCTGGAGTTCACTTGCAGTGGCTGGAGGCCCTGGTGTGCCCATTCTTTTTTCTCTCTCTCTCCCCCTTTTACTCTCTTGCACTCTCAAATAAATAAATAAATAAATAAAATTAAATAAATAAAAAGAAAAGAAAATATTAAAAAGAAAGAAAGTTATTCAAAAAAGAAAAAAAGCTTCTCCTCTCGCTTTATGAGTTCATTGATTCCAATAGCCCATCTGCATAGGTCATTGCCTGTCACTCCCTTTTTCTCCAGTAATTGCTACTTTTTTTTTGACATAGTCTTATTACATAACCCAGGCTCGTCTCAAACTCTCAAATCTTCCTGCCTCAGCCTCCTGAATACTGGGATCACAGTTATGCACCACCATACGTGGGGCATCATAATTGCTGGCATTTTAAGATTATTAATTTAATTTAATTTATTTATTCGAGAGAGAGAGAGAGAATGGTTGCACCAGGGCTTCTAGCCACTGCAAACAAAAAACTCCAAACACATGCACCACCTTGTGCATCTGGCTTATGCGCATTCGTGGAATCGAACCTGATCCTTAGGGCTTCATAGGCAAGCGTGCCTGAACCAGTAAGCTGTCTCTCCAGCCCATAGTTGCTAAATTTTCTTTCTTTTTTCTTTTTCTTTTTTTTTTTTTTTTTGGTTTTTCAAGGTAGACTCACTGTAGCCCAGGCTGACCTGGAATTCACTCTGTATTCTCAGGTGGCCTTGAACTCACAGTGATCCTCCTACCTCTGCCTCCCGAAGTTCTGGGATTAAACGCATGCACCACCACGCCCAGCTTAGGTTGCTAAATTTTAAACGAGTCACAATGACATGTGAAATTTCAATTATACCTGCCTTGCATTAAGTTTTGATTCTAACCCAAACTAACCAAACCTGGCCTGCATTACAGCGTGGGGCAGTTACCGCCCTCTGTAAGGCGCTCCCCACCGAGCCATGGTGCTTTTCTGCACATCTTGTCCATCTGGGTCAGTCTCAGTGATCATTCTTCCTCATCAGCTGTTGCTCAAATGCAATCCTGAACGCATCTGCCATCATATGTTTTTTTACTCTTCTGCGAAAGTTCCAACTAATTTTGAAAGGAAGTGGGAAATGTCAGGGACAAAATCAGAATGATTCTTGCCTGTGCAGGCTGCCTTGCACTGACACTGTAAACCCAGCAGCAGCCCACTCAGTCGGATCACCAGCAGTTTCCCTCATGTCTATCAACCCCCGCCAAGCTAACCCTTGGAGCTCAAAGACCCTGGCTAGGCCCTGTGTGTCCTGCCTAAACCTGGACACAGCTAGTAAGAAGGGAGGATGTCCTTCAGTTTAGACAAAAGCCCTGGACATCTTTCCAGTATCTCCTATAGCCGAACCTGACTCTGACCTATGTTAATTCCATGTTATTTTTGGTTTGTTTGTTTTGTTTTTTTTCTGAGGTAGGGTTTCACTCTAGTCCAGGCTGACCTGGAATTCACTATGTAGTCTCAGGGTGGCCTAGAACTCATGGTGTTCCTCCTACCTCTGCCTCCCGAGTGCTGGGATTAAAGGCATGCACCACCACGCCTGGCTTTGTTTAAAAGATTTTATTTTTATTTATTTATTAGAGACAGAGAGAGGGAAAGAGAGAGAGGGGGAGAGTGAGAATGGGGCATGCCAGGCCTCTAGCCACTGCAAACGAACTCCAGATGCACCCCTGTGTATCTATGCCTGGTTTTTAATTCCATGTTTTGCTAATGGATTGCTACTTTGACTGTTAGTTTTCCTATGTGGAAAAGCCTTAAATTCCATACCTTCAATTAGAAATATACCAAATTACAAAAAAAAAAAAAAAAGGGGGGGGGAGTGGAGAGATGGCTTAGCGGTTAAGGCGTATGCCTACAAAGCTAAAGGACCCAGCTTTGATTCTCCAGGATCCCCATTAGCCAGATGCACAAGGGGGCACTCGTGTCTGGAGTTCGTTTGCAGTGGCTGGAGGCCCTGATGCGCCCATTCTCCCTCTCTCTCTTTTTGGCAAATAAATAAATAAATATGAAAATAAAATATTTAAAAAAAAGAAATATACTAAATTACAAATTGCTTTGCAAACATACTATATTTGTAATTTCAGTTTCATTACAAGTACAGTTTCGCAGCAGTGTATGCCTTTTAACTTCAGCACTAGGAGGAGGTAGAGGGGAGGATCACCATAGTTTGAGGCCACCCTGAGACTACATAGTGAATTCCAGGTCAGCCTGGAGCTAGAGCAAAACCCTACTTTAAAAGTGAAAAAGCCGGGCAGGGCGCACGCTTAATCCCAGCACTCAGAGGCAGAGGTAGGAGGATCAAAAATCAAAGTTGGTACTTCTAAATGTTACTGAACATACAAAATCACTGAGCCTGGACTGGGTATTTTTCAGTCTGTCTAACCACTGAGCCCTAATCATTCTATCTCCACCTCCCTCGGCAATGGGGTTATAGGCATATGTGACCACGCCTGGCTTTCTACATAGATGCGAGGGGTCAAGCTCAGGTCCTCATTCTTGCTCAGCAAATGCTTTGACCTGCTGAACTGTCTCGCAATCTGTTGTTGTTGTTTTTAATATTTTATTTTTATTTATTTATTAGAGAGAGAGAGAGAGGGGCAGACACACACACACACACACACACACACACACACACACACACAGAGAGAGAGAGAGAGAGAGAGAGACAAAATGGATGTGCCAGGACCTCCAGCCACTGCAAACGAACTCCAGACACATGCACCACCTGTGCATGTGGCTTACATGGGTACTGAGGAATTGAACCTGGGTCCTTTGGCTTTGTAGGCAAGTGTCTTAACCGCTAAGCCATCTCTCCAGCCCCCCTTATTGTTTTTGAGGTACCCCAGCCAACCCTCTTGCCTCTGCCTCTGAGGGCCTGGATGACAGGCATGCACCACCATACCCAACGGATCATAGCACTTTAAGTCTTCTGCTAAGCACAGTCTCAAATACGTGAAATACAGAAGTACTGTAAAAAAGCTTCCCTTGGGCTAGAGAAATGGCTTTGTGGTTAAAGCATTTGCCTGCAGAGCCAAAGGATCTTGGTTCGATTCTCCAGGATCCACGTAAGCCAGATGCACAAGGTGGCACATGCATCTGGAGTTCACTTGCAGTGGCTGGAGGCCCTGGTGTGCCCATTCTTTTTTTTTCTCTCTCTCCCCCTTTTACTCTCTTGCACTCTCAAATAAATAAATAAATAAATAAATAAATAAATAAATAAATAAATAAAATTAAATAAATAAAAAGAAAAGAAAATATTAAAAAGAAAGAAAGTTATTCAAAAAAGAAAAAAAGCTTCTCCTCTCGCTTTATGAGTTCATTGATTCCAATAGCCCATCTGCATAGGTCATTGCCTGTCACTCCCTTTTTCTCCAGTAATTGCTACTTTTTTTTTGACATAGTCTTATTACATAACCCAGGCTCGTCTCAAACTCTCAAATCTTCCTGCCTCAGCCTCCTGAATACTGGGATCACAGTTATGCACCACCATACGTGGGGCATCATAATTGCTACATTTTAAGATTATTAATTTAATTTAATTTATTTATTTGAGAGAGAGAGAGAGAATGGTTGCACCAGGGCTTCTAGCCACTGCAAACAAACTCCAAACACATGCACCACCTTGTGCATCTGGCTTATGTGCGTACTGTGGAATCGAACCTGGATCCTTAGGCTTCATAGGCAAGCGTGCCTGAACCAGTAAGCTGTCTCTCCAGCCCATAGTTGCTAAAATTTTTTTCTTTTTTTTCTTTTTCTTTTTTTTTTTTTTTTTTTTTGGTTTTTCAAGGTAGACTCTCACTGTAGCCCAGGCTGACCTGGAATTCACTCTGTATTCTCAGGGTGGCCTTGAACTCACAGTGATCCTCCTACCTCTGCCTCCCGAGTTCTGGGATTAAATGCATGCACCACCATGCCCAGCTTAGTTGCTAAATTTTAAACGAGTCACAATGACATGTGAAATTTCAATTATACCTGCCTTGCATTAAATTTTGATTCTAACCCAAACCAACCAAACCTGGCCTGCTGGCCACAGCGTGGGGCATAGTTACCGTCCTCTGTAAGGCGCTTCCCACCGAGCCATGGTGCTTTTCTGCACATCTTGTCCATCTGGGTCAGTCTCAGTGCGTGATCATTCTTCCTCATCAGCTGTTGCTCAAATGCAATCCTGAACGCATCTGCCATCATATAAGCTTCTTTTTTACTCTTCTGCGAAAGTTCCAACTAATTTTGAAAGGAAGTGGGAAATGTCAGGGACAAAATCAGAATGATTCTTGCCTGTGCAGGCTGCCTTGCACTGACACTTTAAACCCAGCAGCAGCCCACTCAGTCGGATCACCAGCAGTTTCCCTCATGTCTATCAACCCCCGCCAAGCCAACCCTTAGAGCTCAAAGACCCTGGCTAGGCCCTGTGTGTCCTGCCTAAACCTGGACACAGCTAGTAAGAAGGGAGGATGTCCTTCAGTTTAGACAAAAGCCCTGGACATCTTTCCAGTATCTCCTATAGCCGAACCTGACTCTGACCTATGTTAATTCCATGTTATTTTTGGTTTGTTTGTTTTGTTTTTTTTCTGAGGTAGGGTTTCACTCTAGTCCAGGCTGACCTGGAATTCACTATGTAGTCTCAGGGTGGCCTAGAACTCATGGTGTTCCTCCTACCTCTGCCTCCCGAGTGCTGGGATTAAAGGCATGCACCACCACGCCTGGCTTTGTTTAAAAGATTTTATTTTTATTTATTTATTAGAGACAGAGAGAGGGAAAGAGAGAGAGGGGGAGAGTGAGAATGGGCATGCCAGGGCCTCTAGCCACTGCAAACGAACTCCAGACGCGTGCACCCCCTTGTGTATCTATGCCTGGCTTTTAATTCCATGTTTTTGCTAATGGATTGCTAATGTTTGACTGTTAGTTTTCCTATGTGGAAAAGCCTTAAGTTCCATACCTTCAATTAGAAATATACCAAATTACGAAAAAAAAAAAAAAAAAAAGGGGGGGGGGAGTGGAGAGATGGCTTAGCGGTTAAGGCGTATGCCTGCAAAGCTAAAGGACCCAGCTTTGATTCCCCAGGATCCCCATTAGCCAGATGCACAAGGGGGCACTCGTGTCTGGAGTTCGTTTGCAGTGGCTGGAGGCCCTGATGCACCCATTCTCCCTCTCTCTCTTTTTGGCAAATAAATAAATAAATAAATAAATATGAAAATAAAATATTTTTTAAAAGAAATATACTAAATTACAAATTGCTTTGCAAATATACTATATTTGTAATTTCAGTTTCATTACAAGTACAGCCGGGCGTGGTGGTGCACGCCTTTAATCTCAGCACTAGGGAGGCAGAGGTAGGAGGATCACCATGAGTTCGAGGCTACCCTGAGACTACATAGTGAATTCCAGGTCAGCCTGAGCTAGAGCAAAACCCTATTTTAAAAGTGAAAAAAAAAGCTAGGCATGATGGCTTAGCAGTTAAATGCACTCCTAGGCAGAGGTAGGAGGATCCCGAGTTCAAGGCCACCCTGAAGACCCACGTTAATTCCAGGTCAGCCTGGGCATGCATCTGAGTTCCTACCTTGCAAAACCAAAAAAAAAAAAAAAACCCAAAAAAGTGAAAAAAAGGGCTCTCTCTCCCTGCCTATTTCTTAAATGCTCTCCTAAATAAATAAATAAATAATACCGGTTCAAGGCTCGCTTCTCCAAGACAAAACAATTACAAGATGCTATCAATTATTAAATGCCTGGCAGTTCATGACACTAAGCCAACCCTGTATGTCTTCTCTCTCTCTCTCTCCAACCCTTCAACATTCTGGTTATTATCCTTCACTTGCCAAATAAATAAATAAATAATAAAATAAAATAAAGTGAAAAAAAAGACAAAACAATTACAAGTACAGCTATCAATTATTAAGTGCCTGGCAGTTCATGACACTAAGCCAACCACTGTATGTCTGCCTTTCTTTTTTTTTTTTTTTTCAACATTCTGGTTATTATCCTCATTTGCCATATGCTATACTGGAGTCACCTGCCCTCAGGGTGGCCTCAGATAGTGGTGATCCTCCTACCTCTGCCTCCCGGTCAGGCTGGCTTGAAGCTCCCTTCTACTGTACCCCACTGCTTGTCTTTCTTTTTTATTTTTGGTTTTTCCAGGTAGGGTCTCACTCTAGCGCAGGCTGAGCTGGAATTCACTATTTAATCTCAGGCTGGCCTCAAACTCACAACGATCCTCCTACCTCTGCCTTCCAAGTGCTGAGATAAAGGCGTGCATCACTATGCTTGGCCCCACTGCTTTTCAAATGGGTTCTATGTTTATCTTCCCACTCCCAAGGGTTAAATCTAGTGGTTCTAAGCATAAATGTGCCTTTCCCTTTTACTATATAGCAATGTTAGGGGCATATCTAAATGAGCAAAATATGAATTTAGGGACTGTTAAATACAAACTTAGGGAAACCAATTTATGTGGTTTCAGATATCATGCCACATACTGTTTGTATTGTGCAGCCAAGTAAACAAGATCCAGTGTGCAAGTTATGCAGACACATGTCACTAAGCCCAGGTGCCACAGCCAGTGATGCTAAGCTGGCGTTAATTGTGGCAGACACCCCGTTATTCTATCAACAGAGCAGCCGAACAAAGCTTTTGCTGTCATGATCTCATGACAGATACCTCGTGTTTGAGCTGAAGAACCAGCTTCCGAGTGGATGCTGCCATTCTGGCACACGAACAGGGATTCCCTCCAGGACCACGACACAGGCAGGCTCCGAGGACTGCGAGCTTGAAACCCGAAGGCATTAGGTCTGATAGTAGACAACATACCGCCCTAGCTGCACCCACGCACAGGGCACCCGCACACCATGCACATTACCATTCAAGATTCCGAGCCAAAGTAAGTGGAAAGGAAGAAGAAATATATAAAAAGTTGAAGGCTGGAGAGATGGCTTAGCAGTTAAGGCGCTTGCCTGTGAAGCCTAAGGACCCAGGTTCAATTCCCTAGTACCCACGTAAACCAGATGCACATGGTAGCGCATATGTCTGGAGTTTGTTTGCAATGGCTGGAGGTCCTGGCACGCCAATTCTCTCTCTCTCTCATTCTGTCTCTCAATTAAACAAATAAATACATAAATAAACAAAAAAAAATTCAAATTATTACCCACTTGAGCTAGGTGTGGTGGCACATACCTTTAACCCTGGCATATGGGAAGCTGAGGTAGGAGGATTGCTGTCTCAGGCCAGCCAGGGCTACAGGGTGAGTTCCAGGTCAGCCTGGTTAGAGTGGGCCCTAGTGGCTGGAGGCCCTGGTACACCCATTTTTCTCTATCTGCCTTTCTCTCAAATAAATTTAAAAAAATTGTTTTTAAGCTGAGACAAGGGTTTCAAGGATCCAAGTGAGATTAACCAGAAATGAGAATGTCGATATTGCAATGAAACCTTCAAACAAATCTATCTTCCTCTTTTTTTTTTTTTTCTGAGGTAGGGTCTTTTATGTACCCTTAGGGTGACCTCAAACTCACAGTGATCCTCCTACTTCTGCCTCCCAAATGCTAAGATTAAAGGCATGAACTAATAAGATAAAAATATTGTTTTAAATATTTTTAGGGCCTGGAAAGATGGCTTAACAGTTAAGGCTTTCAAGGACCCTGGTTCAAGTCTCGATTCCCAACCCAGTGAAAGATGCAGATGGCTAATGCCTCTGGAGTTTGTTTGCAGAGGCTGCCTCTCTCTCTCTATCTGCCTTTCTCTCAAATAAATAAAAAAAAATTGTTTTTAAGCTGAGACAAGGGTTTCAAGGCCAAAGATTAACTGAGAATGTCGATACAAATGAAACCTTCAAACAAATCTATCTTCCTCTTTTTTTTTTTTTTCTGAGGTAGGGTCTCGCTCTAGCCCAGGCTAACCTGGAATTAACTATGTACCCTTAGGGTGACCTCAAACTCACAGTGATCCTCCTACTTCTGCCTCCCAAATGCTAAGATTAAAGGCATGCACTACCATACCCTGCTGCAGATAAAAATATTGTTTTAAATATTTTTAGGGCCTGGAAAGATGGCTTAACAGTTAAGCGCTTGCCTGTGAAGCCTAAGGACCCTGGTTCAAGTCTCGATTCCCCAGGACCCACGTAAGCCAAGATGCACAAGATGGCGAATGCATCTGGAGTTTGTTTGCAGAGGCTGGAGGCACGGTGCACCCATTCTCTCTCTATCTGCCTCTTTCTCTCTCTGTCACTGTCAAATAAATAAAAATAAACAAAAAATGGAGACATGGCTTAGCAGTTAAGGCATTTGCCTGTGAAGCTTAGGACCCAGGTTTGATTCCCTAGTTCCCATGTAAACCAGATGCACATGGTGGCGCATATGTCTGGAGTTTGTTTGCAATGGCTGGAGGTCCTAGCATGCCAATTCTCTCTCTCTCTCTTTTCTGTCTCTCAATTAAACAAATAAATACATAAATAAACAAAAAAAATTCAAATTATTACCCACTTGAGCTAGGTGTGGTGGCACATACCTTTAACCCTGGCACATGGGAAGCTGAGGTAGGAGGTTTGCTGTCTCAGGCCAGCCAGGGCTACAGGGTGAGTTCCAGGTCAGCCTGGGTGAGAGTGGGCCCTAAGTATTAAATGTGTCAATCTACGTAAACTACTTGTGGAACCACATGTGACACTTGGTGATGACAAGGTCGTGGTCTCTTTTAGTAAGAGTTCTTATGTTGAAATTCTTTCTCTCAATGAGAGGACATGCTTATTCCTTAATTCATACATCCCAGGACCCTGTGTACCTTATTATCCAAACTCCCACACTGCAAGCCAATGATGGGACATCAGCATAGGTAGCCTTGTCACCTTGGAAACTAACTGAAGCGACCTAGCCTTAGTCCAATAGCACCTGCTTTAAAGTCCTTGGAGACTATGGTGGGGATCAGATAACATTCGAGAGTCCTCTTCTGTTGTCAGCCCCTACCCACCTGAAGGGAGGCACGTCTCCCACAGCTGCTGCTACAACTGTTAAACTAGGAACTAAATGGGGCAGGAAACTGGCCGCACATCCCCTGATGTCCACGAGTGACAGACATGTCTCAGGGTATGTAGCAGCAAGGTGAACGGAGCTGACTTGGGAAAGTCTCTGGGCTTCTCCCGCCTGAGTCACGACAGCTAAGTGTGGTGTTCTCCTAGGACGCGTGGCAGAGGACAGGAGCGGAAAGGAGACAGTGTTGCTCCCACTCAACTTTCACACACACATACCTACCTCAAGACCTGACACTTCTATGCAGCCGCTCACATCCTGGCCCACGTGGTCCAGAGCCATCTTCTGTTGTTTGATATCAAGCATGGCCAGAGCCTCCAAGCATCTCTGATTCAAAACTAGAAAGGGCCCCACATGTCGTGTTATCTCACAGGCCAGTTGGAGTGCTGGGAATATTTTGGAACTAGATTGAGGTAGTAACTGCACAGTGTTGTCAATACCATTGAGTTTGTTTTTTTTGCTTGTGTGTGTGTGGTGTATACATGTGTATATGCCTTTGTGGTACCCCATGTGCTTGCCTGTTGCAGGATGCACTCCCCTGTGGTGGCTGGAATGGAAAACTGGGTGCCCTGCTCCATGGCCCTTCCACTGGTTCTTGTGCCCAGCAGGAATCTCTTAGTGACCACGAAGCTTGCAGTTTTTTCACTAGCTTGGGCAGTTCTTGGGTCTTTGCTCCCCAGTGGGTGTTGGCTTACAGGTATGCATGACCATGCTCAGCTGTATTGTTTTGTTTTGTTTTGGAGGCAGGGTCTCACTCTAGCCCAGGCTGACCTAGAATTCTCTATAGAGTCTCAGGGTGGCCTCAAACTCACGGCAATCCTCCTACCTCTGCCTCCCAAGTGCTGGGATTAAAGGCGTGCGCCACCACGCCCCGGCTATGCTCAGCTGTTTAGTGTGAGTTCTAGTGGCTGAACTCAGGTGGTCTCAGGCCCGCATGCTTGCACAGGAACTGCCCTTACCCACTGAGCCATCTCTCCAACCTGTATTGCTCATTTATTTATTTATTTATTTTTGAGGCAAACCCAACAGACTGGCCTTTTTTTTTTTTTAATGCGAGAGAGAAGGAAAGAATTGGCATGCCAGGGCCTCCAGCCATTGCAACTGAATTCTAGACATGTGCGCCACCTTGTGCACATGTGTGGTCTTGTATGCTTGCGTCACTTGGTGCATCTGGCTTACGTGGGACCTGGAGAGTTGAATGAGTCCTTAGGCTTCACAGGCAAGCACCTTAACTGCTAAGCCATCTCTCCAGCCCGTATTGTTCATTTATTTTTTATTTTTATTTTTTTTTTAAATTATTTTTTGGTTTTTTCGAGGAAGGGTTTCACTCTAGCCCAGGCTGACCTGGAATTCACTATGTAGTCTCAGGATGGTCTTGAACTCATGGTGATCCTCCTACCTCTGCCTCCCAAGTGCTGGGATTAAAGGTGTGCACCACCATGCCCAATCTGTATTGTTCATTTTTACATGACTGATCTTATGTTGGTTAGATTTCACCTTGGTTTTATTGTATGTTTTGTTTTTCAAGGTAGGGTCTTATTCTAACCCAGGGTGACCTAGACTATGTAGTCTCAGGCTGACCTCAGACTCACAGCAATCCTCATACCTCTGCTTCCAAAGTGTTAGGATGAAAAGCGTGAGCCACCATGCTCAGCTTTTATTTTATTTTTTGTTTTTCTTTTTGTTTGTTCCTTTTTTTTTTTTTTTTGAGGTAGGGTCTCAGTCTAACTCAGGCTGACCTGGAATTCACTATGTTGTCTCAGGGAGGCCTCAAACTCACAGCGCTCCTCCTACCTCTGCCTCCCATTATTTTATTTTTATTACCTTTTTTTATTTTAAACAGCCTAAACGACATTTCCTTCCTTTTATTATCCTTAAATTATATTACTTCAAGATACTAGCACTGTCTCTAATGTGACTGATAAGTGTGTTCTTACTAAAGGATGCTCTATATAAAACTGATTTTGTTGTTGTTGTTGTTTTTGTTTTTTGTTTTTCAAGATAGGGTCTCACTGTAGCCCAGGCTGACCTGGAATCCACTATGTAGTCTCAGGGTGGCCTTGAACTCTCAGCAACCCTCCTACCTGTGCCTCCCCAGTGTTGGGAACAAAGGCCTGCACCACCATGCCTAGCTAAAATTGTTTTTTAATATGCTTATGCTTATGATAGGGATAAACGTCTTTTTTATTTTACTTTTTTTTTTTTTTTTTTTTTTTGGTTTTTGCAAGGTAGGGTCTCACTCTGATCCAGGCTGACCTGGAATTAACTATGTAGTCTCAGGGTGGCCTCGAACTCTTGGCAATCCTCCTACCTCTGCCTCCCGAGTGCTGGGATTAAAGGCGTGCACGACCACGCCCGGCTATTTTACTTTTTAAATATATTTTATTTTATTTTTATTTATGAGAAAGAAAGAGAGAGAATGGGCATGCCAGGGCCTCCAACCACTGTAAATAAACACCAGCCTCATGAGCCACCATGTGCATCTGGCTTTATATGGGCACTGTGGAGCTGAACCATGGTCCCTAGGCCTTGCAGGCAAGTGCCTTTTTGTTTTTCGAGGTAGGGTCTCACTCTGGTCCAGGCTGACCTGGAATTCACTCTGTAGTCTCAGGGTGGCCTTGAACTCATGGCGAATCTCCTACCTCTGCCTCCCAAGTGCTGGGATTAAAGGCGCCCGGCTCTTTCGCTTTTTTAAAAAAATATTTTACTTATTTATTTGAGAGAAGGAGGGAGAGAGAGAAAGAGAGTGGGTGTGCCAGGGCATCTAGCCCCTGCAAATGAACTCCAGACACATGCGCCACCTTGTGCATCTGGCTTACATGGGTCCCGAAGATTCAAACCTGGGTCTTTAGGCTTCATAGGCAAGTGCCTTAACCACTAAAACATCTCTCCAGCCCCTTTTTCTTTTTCTTTTTTAATATTTATTTGCAAGCAGAAACAGACAGAATCAATGGGCATGTCAGGACATCATGCCACTGCAAACAAACTCCAGATGCACGGACCACTTTGTGGATCTAGCTTTACATAGATGCTGGGGAATCAAACCCAGGTCATTAGGCTTTGCAGGCAAGTGCTTTAACTGCTAAGCCATCTCACTAGCCCTAGATTTTCAAAGAATAATCAGAGCTGGGCGTAGTGGTGCACTCCTTTAATCCCAGCACTAGGGAGGCTGAGGTAGGAGGATTGCCGTGAGTCTGAGGTCACCCAGAAACTACATAGTGAACTTCAGGTCAGCCTGGACTATAGCGAGATCCTGTCTCACAAAGACCAATAAAAGTAAAAAAAAAAAAAAAAAAAAAAAAAATCAAAATACCACTCCTTACTTACCTGCATTTTCAGACTTCAGCATTTTAACTTCTTCTGTTTTCACTTTCAGATTCTCTTTGAGGACCGCATTGTCACAGTGTAGTCTGGAAACAACCATGCTCAAGTAACTACAACATTAATACTTTCTCACTGAATGAAAAAAAATATATATATATATTTTGGTTTATCAAGGTAGGGTCTCGCGCTAGTACATGCTAACCTGGAATTCACTATGTAGTCTCAGAGTGGCCTCAAACTTAACGACAATCATCCTATATCTGCCTTCCAAATGCTGGGATTAAAGGTGTGCACCAGTACACCCAGATTTGAATGAAAAAAAAAATTTTTTTTTTTTTGGTTTTCTGAGGTAGGGTCTCACTCTAGCTCAGGCTGACCTGGAATTCACTATGTAGACTCAGGGTGGCCTCGAACTCATGGTGATCCTCCTACCTCTGCCTCCTGAGTGCTGGGAGTAAAGGCGTGCGCCACCACACCAGGCTGAATGAAAATATTTTTACTTCCATAACTTAAACACAAAAGCTTCAATATAGTTTTCCTCCTTCAAAGTATTCTAGAATGTAGTCAAGGATTAAAAAGCCAGGAATTTGAGGCTGGAGAGATAGCTTAGCGGTTAAGCACTTGCCTGTGAAGCCTAAGGACCCTGGCTCAAGGATCAGTTCCCCAGTACCCTCATAAGCCAGAAGCACAAGATGGCTCATGCATCTGGAGTTCATTTGCAGTGGCTGGAGGCCCTGATGCACCCATTCTCTCTCCTTGCCTCTTTCTCTGTCTGTCTGTCACTCTCAAATAAATAAATAAAAATAAAGCAAACAAACAAACAAAAAAGCCAGGAATTCTCAAATTCTCAATGAATGTTATATAGAAATTCTCCTGTTCTTTGTTTCAACATGAACAGTTTAAAAATAACAGATTCAGGCTGGAGAGATGGCTTAGCAGTTAAGGCATTTGCCTGCGAAGCCAAAGGACCTAGGTTCAATTCCCCAGGATCCACAAAGCCAGATGCACAAGGGGTACATGAGTCTGGAGTTTGTTTGCAGTGGCCGGAGTGCCCATTCTCCCTCTGTCTGTCTTCTCTCTATCTCTCTCTTTGTGCTTACTGATAAATAAATTAAAAAACAAAAAAAGAAATAAGAAATAACAGATTCAAGGCCGAGCTTGGTGGAGGTGGTATATGCCTTTTATCCAAGCACTTGAGAGACTGAAGTAGGAGGAATGTCATGAGTTCAAGACCAGCGTGGACTACAGAATCAGCTCCACATCAGCTTAAGTTAGGGTGAGAGTCTGCCTCAAAAGAGAAGGGGAGGGAGGCTGGAGAGATGGCTTAGTGGTTAAGGCGCCTGCCTGCAAAGCCTAAGAACACCCGTTTGATTCTCCAGGTGCAACTTTTAGCCAGACGCCAAAAGCGATGCAAGCATGCAATGTCACACATGCCCACAAGGTGGCACACGCATCTGGAGTTCGTTCACAGCGGCTGAGAGGCTGCTGGGGCACCCATTCTCTCTCTGTCTTTCTCTCTGTCTCTCTCCAAAAAGAGAGAGAGAGAGAGAGAGAAGGGGAGGGAAGGAGAGGGGAAAAGACGGGAGTGGAGGGAAACAAATAACATAGAATGAAAAAAAGAGCCACATGTGATAGTACATGCCTTCAATACCAGAACTTGGGAAGCAGAGGTAGGAGGATCGCCATGAGTTTGAGGCTACCCTTATACTGCAGAGTGATTTCCAGGTCAGCCTGAGATAGAGTGAGACCCTACCTCGAAAGAAAAAGAAAAAGAAAAGAAAGAGAGAGAGATAGGGGAAGAAAGGGAGGAAGGGAGGGAGAGAGAGTGAGCATATTTAACATTTGTGTGCACATAGTCTTGTGTAGTCTAGAGGTCAATGTTAGGTGTTGCTTTTCACCCTATTTTTAAAATATTTTATATTTATTTATTTATTTGAGAGAGAGAGAGAGATAGAAATAGGCAGGTAAAGAGAAAGAGAGAGAGAATGGGCATGCCAGGGCTCCAGCCACTGCAAACGAATTCCAGATGTGTGTACCCCTTATGCATCTGCTTACGTGGGTCCTGGGGAATTGAACCGGGGTCCTTAGACTTTGCAGGTAAACACCTTAACCACTAAGCAATTTCCCCAGCCTCCCCAAATTTATTTTTACAATTAGCTTAAACAGGAAGAAAGCCTAAACTACACTTGAATTATATAGATTTTAGAGATTTTCAAGGGAAAACTATAGAACAGAATAGAATCCATCAGGACTGAGGGTGTAGCTCAGTGGTAGAGTGATTTTACTGCCTGCACAAGGCCCTGGGTTTCATTCCCAGCACCGAAAAAGTAAAGCCATATACAAACCTGTCATACTTTTGGATCCAAGATTCTTCTATGCTTTTAAATCTATTCTGATCAAATTCTATTTCCCACTGCAAGGTATTTATTTCCTATGGAGAAAAAAATAGCACTTTCATGGAAAAATATCACATATAAATCATTTCAAGATACTGTGAACAGGTGAAATAAATCATTTAATCATGTCATAGAAATGATTTAAAGAGGAGAAATTATCACTCAGAAAAGTCTATGACATTTGTGAAAACATCTAACACACTTCTTTAGCACTCAAAGAAGCTTTGCCAAAGTGGAAAAACACTTCAAATTGGGTTCAAAATTTATTGGACTGCTAGAGTGAGATCCTACCTCAAACAACAACAAAAAATTTATTGGAACCAGATTTCTCATCACTCCCACCTTTGCCTATTATGGCGGGTTGAATATAAAATGTCCCCCATAGCTTAAAATGTTTGTGATTAAGCCTTCTACTTACTCCCAGCTAGAGGAGCACTTGGGAGATGGAGTCTTGCTGGAGAGGTGTGTCACTGGCAGTGGGTCTTGAGATTTTATAGTCCAGTTCCCCCTTACCAGGGCTAGTGAACTCACTCTTGTAACTTCCTCCTGCTGATGTGACACCCTGCTGCCTGTTCTTGCCTAGCTTTAGCCACCTTAATGAAACCTTCTTCAAACCATAAGCAAAAATAAACCCTTCCCTTCCATAAGCTGCTTCAGATTGGGTGTTTAGTCCCGAGGACAAGAAGGTAAATGCTTATACCCATATAGACACCATAAACAAAATTCGCTGATGGAAGTCTTAGCCCAAACCACCCCATCAAGGGAGGGCACACGAAGCACTGGAAAGTGACCATCCAGGATTCTTCCTAACAGAGAGGAGGAGATGGCCAGAAACACCTAGACCCTTAAAGGGATTATTTTAGTTTTCAGGAAAAAAAAAAAAAGAGCTAGAGAGATGGCTTAGCAGTCAAGGCGCTTGCCTGCGAAGCCTAAGGACCCAGAACCCACGTAAGCCAGGTGCACAAGGTGATGATTTCACTGGCTAGAGGTCCTCATGTGCCAATTCTCTCTCTCTTGCTCACTTGTGCTCACACTCTCTCATAAATAAAATAAATAATAATAATAATAAAAACACAAAAACACCCAGACCCTGCCAGGGAAGCTAAAGAACAAAAAGAGAAGAAAAATGGAAAGGACCATCTGGCAGGTTTCTGCTACCATGAATGGGGAGATAAAGGAAACCTTACTTTGCCCATGTGACCGTCTGTTTTATTTTTTATTATTTATTTATTTATTTTTATTTATTTTTTTTGGAGAGAGACACAGAGAGAGACAGACAGAGAGGGAGAGGGAGACAGATAGAGATGGGCACGCCAGCAGTCTCTCAGCTGCTGTGAACGAAATCCAGATGCATGTGCCCCCTTGTGGGCAAGTGCGGCATTGCACCCTTGTATCACTTTGCATCTGGCTAAACGTGGGACCTGGAGATTGGAACCGGGTTCTTAGGCTTAGCAGGCAGGCGCCTTAACCGCTAAGCCATCTCTCCAGCCCGACAGTCTGTTTTAAATTGTTAAATTCCCAAAGAGGAAACCCCAAGACTGAAGCAGAGGGTTTGCACCAATAACAAACCCATTATTATGATGAGTTTAAGGAAATTCTCTTGAAATCATGATTGGACTGAATCAATGTTAGTAACGGCAAATACCTTCTCCAAGGATTTCTTTTGTTCTATAGTTTTTTGAAGAACTGCCTGGGTGTGACTTGTGGCTTTGCCAAGTACTGCCTAAGAAAAATAAAAGTAGCACCAATACAAATTAAATTTCTAATCATTCCAATATATACAGTGAAATCCACATTAAAAACCATTTTTATTTATTTATTTATTTGCAAGCAGAGAAAGAATGAGGGGGTGGGCATAGAAATGGCCATACCAGGCTCTCTTGCCACTGTGCTCAAACTCCAGTTGCATGTACCACTTCGTAAATCTGCTTTTACATGGGTTCTAGGGAATCGAACCTGGGCCAGCAGGCTTTGGAAGTAAGTGCCTTTAACCATTGAACCATATTCCCAGCCATTTTGTTTTTCATTTTATGTATTTATTACTCATGGAGGAATGGGAAATGTGTGTATGGGCATGTCAGGGCCTCTTGCCATTGCAGAGGAACTCTAGATGCATGCATGATTTTGTGTATGTGGGTTCTGGGGAATTGAACCTGGGACAGTAGGCTTTGCAAGCAAGCACCTTTAACCTTTTAGCCATCTTCCCAGCCCTGTTTTTGTTTTTGTTTTTTTCGAGGTAGGGTTTCACTCTGGCTCAGGCTGACCTGGAATTCACTATGTAGTCTCAGGGTGGCCTTGAACTCCTGGCAATCCCCCTACCTCTGCCTCCTGAATAATGGGATTAAAGGTATGTGCCACCACACCCAGCTTCCAGCCATTTTTTTCTTTTAAATATTGGAAATGTTTTAAAATTAGATTGTGATGATAGTTTCACAAGTCAAAGTTTAATAAAAATCAACTGTACTGTATATGTAAAGTACATAAAATTGATAGTATGAAAATCATAAAGTTGTTTTAAAAAAAAATCTATACCTCCAGCCCAGGTTTAAGTCCCCAGCTACTGGCATAAAGCTAGACTCAAAAAAATAGCACAGGGGGGCTGGAGAGATGGCTTAGTGGTTAAGGCGCCTGCCTCCTAAGCCTAAGAATGCTGGTTCCAATCTCCAGGTCCCACGTTTAGCCAGATGCAGTGATGCAAGGGCGCAATGCCGCACTTGACCACAAGGGGGAGCACACATCTGGATTTCGATCGCAGCAGCTGAGAGGCTGCTGGTGCGCCCATCTCTGTCTTCCTCTCCATCTCTCTCTGTGTCTCTCTCCAAAAAAAAAAAAAAAAAAATAGCACAGGGCTGGAGAGTTAATTTAGCAGTTAAGGCACTTGCCTGAAAAGTCTAAAGACCCAGATTAGGTTCCCCAGAACCCACGTAAACCAGGTGCACACAGTGACATATGTATCTGGCATTCTTTTGCAGTGGCTAGAGGCCCTGGCATGCCCATTCTTTCCCCCTCCGTCTCTCTCTTTCTCTCTTTAATAAATAAATAAATAAATCTTTGTAAAATGTAGCACAAGCCAGGCGTGGTGGTGCATGCCTTTAACCCCAGCACTTGGGAGGCAGAGGTAGGTGGATCACTGTGTGTTCAAGGCCACCCTGAGACTACAAAGTGAATTCCAAGTCAGCCAGGACTAGAGTGAAACCCTACCTCAAAAACAAAACAAAACAAAACAAAACAAAACAAAAAGTAGCACAAGGGCTGGAGAGGTAACTTAGCAGTTGAAGATGCTTGCTTGCAAAGTTTGCTAGCCTGGGTTTGATTCCCCAGTACCGACATAAAGCCAGATGCACAAAGTGTCACATGTGTCTGGAGTTCATTTGCAATGGCAAGAGGCCCTGCATGTCTATACCTATTCTCTGTGTCTGCCTCTTACTCTCTGTCTCCTCTCACACACACAAATGAATAAATAAATAATAATTGAGCCGGGTGTGGAGGCGCACGCCTTTAATCCCAGCACTCAGGAGGCAGAGGTAGGAGGATCGCCGAGAGTTCGAGGCCACCCTGAGACTACATAGTTAATTCCAGGTCAGCCTGGACCAGAGTGAGACCCTACCTTGCAAAACCAAAAAATAAATAATAATAATAATTGATGCAAGCACCTGGTGTTACATTTGCAATAGCAAGAGGCCCTGGCACACTCATATATACAAATAAATAAATAAAAATTTTAAAGAACTTATAGCTCAAAAAAAAAAAACCTATAGCTCAAAACCCCTACAGCATACCATTGTGTGTGTGTGTGGGAGACCTGGTGTTTGTATATGTGTGTATCTGAAAGAGGGTCTCACTATGTCGCTGAGTCTGGCCATGAACTCTCCATCTTCTGCCTCTGCCTCTGCCTCCCATGTGCTGGCACTACAATACAACTTACTAGAATGTAAGTGATGGGAGTTTCAAAGTAAATTCTCAGCCCAGCACTCGGGAGGCAGAGGTAGGAGGATCGCCATGAGTTCAAGGCCACCCTGAGACTACAGATTGAATTCCAGGTCAGCCTGAACTAGAGTGAGACCCTACCTCGAAAAACCAAAAATAAATAAATAAAATTAAAAAAATAAAAGTAAACTCTCACCATGCTTTGAAGAATTTTCAACGCTTCCTCTTTACCTTCAAGTTGTCTTTGAGCTGCTTCAAGTTCAGTTTTTAAAATTTCTACTTCCTGAGGAAAGAAATATAATTAGGTTTTCTGCCTGCAACCCAAAATTATCAATTTAGCTAGTCCACATTACCCTTGTCTCGAAATTTCTACAAATGGCTGGGTGTGGTGGTGCATGCCTTTAATCCCAGCACTTGGGAGGCAGAGGTAGGAAGACTGATGTGAATTCGAGGCCAGCCCGAGTCTACAGAGTGAATTCCAGGTCAGTCTGGGCTAGAGACAGACACTACCTCAAAAAAAAAAAAAAAAAAAAAAAAAAAAAAAGCTGGAGAGATGGTTTAGCGGTTAAGCACTTGCCTGTGAAGCCTAAAGATCCTGGTTTGAGGCTCGATTTCCCAGTACCCACGTAAGCCAGATGCACAAGGTGGTGCATGCATCTGGAGTTCGTTTGCAGTGGCTAGAGGCCCTGGTGTGCCTATTCCCGCTCTCTCTCGCTCTCAAATAAATAAGTAAAAATAAATAAAACATTTAAAAAACCGACAAATGAAAATTTAAAATTCCTCTGAACATTTAAGTGAACCAGTCAGACTAAAACCAGGATCCTCACTGTCAAGCACCAGTTGTAACTAAGAGCCTAAATCTTTTGTTTTTACCCACTGGGGACACATGATTAATAATGTGAAAAGAAAAATCTTTAGGTACAGAACATAAGCATGTGGACATCTGTGCCACTCAGGAGCAATTGCAGTTTGACTTGTGCTCCCCCAAATTATGTTCAAGTATTTTCTAGTGAACATGAGCCGAATAGGACAAAAGATCTTAACAGATAAGAAAAACAAAAATGAAGCCCAGCTACTTCTGGTGTGGTGGGTACATGGAATGTACAATAGATACAAGCAGAGATACAAGAAGAGAGAGACGAGAGTCAGAGAAAATGGGCAAACAAACTCCAGATGTATGTGTCACTTTGTGCATCAGGCTTTATATGGGCACTGGGGAATAGAATCCCGATCTTTAGGCTTTGTAGACAAGTGCCAGCTGAGCCATCTCTCCAGCCCACAAGACTTTAAAAAAGAGCAAAGGGAGGTGGTTAACTTTGTAATGATGTGCCTAGTCCAAAGAATAAATATAGGAATGGTTTAAAGAAGGAGGAGGAGGAGGAGAAGAAGAAGAAGCAGCAGCAACAGAGCGTGGTGGCGCACACCTTTAATCTCAGCACTTGGGAGGCAGAGGTAGGAGGATTTCTGTGAGTTCAAGGCCACCCTGAGACTATAGAGTGAATTTCAGGTCAGCCTGAGCTACAGTGAGACCCTACCTCGGGAAAAAAAAAAGAGAGAGAGAAAGAAAGAAAGAAAGAAAAAGAAAAACATAAATGAGGAATTCTTTAGACAAATTAGGCTTAGCAGAGTCTAACTGAACAAAGAGATTTTTCCAGCTTCACTCTGCAAAGTGGAAGGCAGCATTTATGGCAAGATAATCCTGACTTCGACTTCCTGTCTGTTTACCTACTGTGACACACTCAAGGAACAGAGGCAGCAGCCTTAAGCCAAATTCAGATCAAATTACAATGTCTGATGAGACTAAGGTGGGCCTCAACCCAAGGACTGATGTCCTTATAAAATGAAGGACATTTTGAAAAACAGACATATAGGGGACAGGGCCATGTGTGAAAGGCAGAAACAGAGACTGGATTCATGCAGCCACCAGCCTTGGAATACCAAGGAGTGTGGAAGCCAGGAGAACTGAAGAAGAGGAAAAGAAGAATGCTCTGGAGCTTTGGAAGGAAGCACGGACTCCACAATCTTGTTTCCAGACTTCTTGCCTACAAACTGACTGTAGATTTCTGTTGTTCTCAACCCCCAGCTTGTGGTATTTTGTCCCAGGAAACTAACAAAGTCCCTTTCACAAGAAGAATTACACTCACACTAAAGTGGGCTATGACTATCTGGCCCATTAGCTCAATTGGTCAGAGGGTGGTTCTGAGAAAGTGGGCTCTCTACTCTGATACAAGGGTTCTCTGGTCTTCTGACTCCAAGGACACTAAATTAACACAGGTTAGCTCAAGCCACCTGTAGAGGGGAAGCCCGTGGAAAGAAGTGATTGACAGCATGCTGATAATCCCAGCACACAGAAGGATCATGTGTAGGGGCAAAGAACTGGTGGCATGTTTACATAGGGCTTTTTTTTTTTTTTTTTTGCAAGGTAGGGTTTCACACTAGCTCAGGCTGACCTGAAACTAACTGTAGTCTCAGGCTGGCCTCGAACTTATGGCGACCCTCCTACCTGTGTCTCCCAAGTGCTGAGATTAAAAGCATGCGCCACCATGCCGGGCTAAGGGGTCTTTTTATGAGACAAGAAGCATGAAAGACAGAGGAGACTCTTTGATTTGGGGTCTGGGATGATGGCTTAGTGGCTAAAGGTGCTTGCTTTGCAAAGCCTTCTGGCAGGGGGGGGTGTTAAATTCCCACCACCCACATAAAACTTGATGCGTGTAGCAATAAGAGAAACCAGCACGCCTCCACACACCCACACTTCATCCACACAACATGTATACATGTAAATAAAGTTTTGAAAGTATGAACTCAAGGGGGAAAAGGAGGGGTGCTGGAGGGACAGCTGAGGGGTACAGTTTGCTTAGCATGCACAGAGGACCTACCTCTAAAGTTTCACGAAGACGTTGCTTTAATTGTTCATTTGACAGTTCTGAGTTAGAATCTATTGGAGGGATTTGAATGTTTTCTTTAGTTAAATACAGAACATTTGTTTATAAAATATTAAATACAGTTTTTCTCTAAATTTCAAAAAGAAGCTTTTTTTTGTTTTGTTTTGTTTTTCGAAGTAGGGTCTCACTCTAACAGAGGCTGACCTGGAATTCAAGTTCCAGGCTGGCCTCAAACTCACAGCTATCCTCCTATTTCTGCCTCCTGAGTGCTGGGATAAAGGCATGAGCCTAACAAAAAAATTGTTTAATATGTTAACTAATGATAAAAATATGAAAAATCATAAAATAACTATTATATTCAATAATCCCTATAATACTCAGAAGGAAGCCTAAAACATTTCTTTTTTTTTTTTTTTTTTAATATGGAACACTTCATGAATTTGCGTGTCATCCTTGCGCAGGGGCCATGCTAATCTTCTCTGTATTGTTCCAATTTTAGTATATGTGCTGCCGAAGCGAGCACATTTCTTTTTTTTTACAGAGAAGTTATAACAATTTATTTACCATTTTATGTTTAAATTTTTTTCAACTTTTTTATTGACAACTTCCATAATTATAGACAATAAGCCAAAACATTTCATAAATGAAAATACACATAGTTTTGAGTAAAAAGGACTCTCAAAGAACTATAATACAGCCAGGTGTGGTGATGCCCGCCTTTAATTCCAGCATTTGGGAGGTAAAGGTAGGAGGATCGCTATGAGTTGGAGGCCATCCTGAGACTACATAGTGAATTCCAGGTCAGCCGGGGCTACAGTGAGACCCTACCTCGAAAATAAAACAAAACAATACAAAATAACTATAATATGAAGCTTATGTTAATGTGTTAACTTCTACATTCAAACACAAATGTATAGAAAAATGTGAATATTGGTGAATAAAATATATAGTTTTTGGGTTTAGCTTAAGCTTAATCAATGTAGGAATATGAATATCTAGGAACTAAACCTGAACTTAATTTCTTTCCCCAGGGACAATGACCAACTGTATGTTATCTATAACTATTATTGCCTATTTTGTTCACTGACATTATCCCCAGAACCTAGACCCATGCCATGCCTATAACTAGCAGTACCCTTTTTTTTTTTGAGTTAGGGTCTCACTCTAGTCCAGGCTGACTTGGAATTCACTATGTAGTCTCAGGGTGGCCTCAAACTCACGGCAATCCTCCTACCTCTGCCTCCGGGGTGCTGGGATTAAAGGCGTGCGCCACCACACCCGGCAGTACCCAATTTTTTTTGGCTAAGGAAGAGAAAGAAAAAGTCTACCACACACACACAAAAATCAATACACTGTACTAATGCAAAATAACTACTGTTATTTTGTACTCCATAACCTCTAGGACAGCTGGGAAGGAAAACATCAGTTACTTTTGAGCTGTCGGCATTGACTCCAGAGATGAGCAGTGCATCTCTGACGGCCACAGCGTCCATGCATTGGAAGAAGGATAATGGTATTGATAGCAATTCACAAGGGAAAAGAAAGAAAGAAAATCCGGCAGTCTTACCTGTGCTACTTTGCCGGCTGTCACTGAACATTCTGGATCCTCGAGGGCATGTATCTTGCAAGCTCTTATTCCTGGAAGACTGAGAAAGGGTTCCATTTCTTTCTTCCCCCTTCCTTGAAAAGGGAGGAGGGCCAACGTGTGTTCCATCCGATCTCTTTCTAGATGTAAGTGAGTGTGGAATATCCATGTGATAAATGCCACCAGGTCTTCTTCCAAGGCCATACCCTAGATCACCTTCCGTCAAGTCATCCTCTTCTGTTCCCCAGGTCTGCACCTCTGACTCGCTCCATGACCTCACCGCCTTGCTCATTAGTCAGACGCTGTCTTCACCATGGGAGGAAACAGGCTGTCTGTGGTTAGGAAAAGCGAGAGTTAAAAATCAGTCAGCTGCTGGGCGTGGTGGCGCATGCCTTTAATCCCAGCATTTGGGAGGCAGAGGTAGGAGGATCACTGTGAGTTCGAAGCCACCCTGAGACTACACAGTTAATTCCAGGTCAGTCTGGGCCAAAGTGAGACTCTACCTCAAAAAACCAAAAACAAAGCCAGGCATGGTGGCACACGCCTTTAATCCTCCCAGCACTTGGGAGGCAGAGGTAGGAGGATCACCATGCGTTCGAGGCCACCCTGAGATTACATCGTTAATTCCAGGTCAGCCTGGAGCAGAGTAAGACCCTACCTCAAAAAAAAAAAAAAAAAAATCAGTCAGCTGCTGGGCTTGGTGGCACATGCCTTTTTCTTTTTTTCCAATTTTTTATTTTATTTTATTTTATTTATTTATTTTTGTTTTTGCAAGGTGGGTTTTTTTTTTTTTTTTTTTTTTTTTTTTTTTTTTAGTCCAGGCTGACTTGAAATTCACTATGTAGTCTCAGGGTGGCCTCGAACTCACCATGATCCTCCTACCTCTGCTCCCCAAGTGCTGGGATTAAAGGCGTGTGCTACCACGCCCAGTTTATTATTTTATTTTTATTTATATATATATATATATATATTGAGAGAGAGAGAAATGGACAGAGAAATAGGCAGAGAGAGAGAGAGAGAGAGAGAGAGAATGAGCATGCCAGGGCGTCCAGCCACTGCAAACAAACTCTAAATGCATGTGCCCCCTTGTGCATCTTACTTACATGAGTCCTGGGGAATCGAACCTGGGTCCTTTGGCTTTGCAGGCAAGCACCTTAACCACTAAGCAATCTCTCCAGCTCACACACACCTTTAATCCCAGCACTTGGGAGGCAGAGATAGGAGGATCACCATGAGTTTGAGGCCATCCTGAGACTACATAGTAAATTACAGGTCAGCCTGGGCTACAGTGACACTCTACCTCTAAAAGAAAGAAAGAAAGAAAAAGAGGGAAGGAGGGAGGGAGGGAGGGAAAAAGGAAGGAAGGAAGGAAGGAAGGAAGGAGGGAAGGGAGGGAAACAGAGCTGGGCATGGTGGCGCACGCCTTTAATCCCAGCACTCAGGAGGCAGAAGTAGGAGGATTGCCGTGAGTTCGAAGCTACCCTGAGATTACATAGTGAATTCTAGGTCAGCCTGGGCTATAGTGAGACCCTATCTCAAAAAACAAAACAAAAAAAGAAAGAAAAGAAAAGAAAAACAGGGGCTAGAAACATGGCTTTGCGGTTAAGATGCTTGCCTGTGAAGCCTAAGGACTGAGATTCGATTCCCTGGTACCCACGTAAGCCAGATGCACAAGGTGGCGCATGTGTCTGGAGTTTGTTCGCAGTGGCTAGAGGCCCTGGCTTGCCTGTTTGCTGTCTTTCTCTTTGTCTCTTTCCTTCTCAAATATAAACAAACAAACAAACAAACATGTGCATTACCACAGCATGAATGGAAACAGGCTAGGGCTGGAGAGATGGCTTAATGGTTAAGGTGTTTGCCTACAAAGCCAAAGGTTCAATTCCCCAGTACCCACATAAAGCCAGGTGCACAAGGTGGCACATGCGTCTGGAGTTTGTTTGCAGTGGCTAGAAGCCCTGGCATACCCATTCTCTCTATCTGCCTCTCTCTCTTTCAAATAAATAAATACAAGGTATTTTTTGTTTTGTTTTTTAAATAAACAACCAGGGGCTGGAGAGAAGGCTTAGCGATTAAGGCACCTAACTTTGAAGCCTAGGAACACTTGTTCTCATCTCAAGGTCCCACGTTTAGCCAGATGCAAAAGTGATGCAAAGCCGGGGGTGGTTGCGCACGCTTTTAATCCCAGCACTCGGGAGGCAGAGGTGGGAGGATCACTGTGAGTTTGAGGTCACACTGAGACAACATAGTGAATTCCAGGTCAGTCTGGACTAGAGTGAGACCCTTCCTCGAACCCCCCCCCAAAAAAAGTGCCGCAAGCCAATGTCGCACATGCACACAAGGGGGTGCATACGTCTGGAGTTTGTTCATAGTGGCTGAAAAGGCCCTACTGCACCCATTCTCTCTCTGCTTCTTCCTCTCTCTCTATCTCTCTCTCTCAAAAAAAAAAAAAAAAAAAAAAATAAATTAAAAAACCAGGCATGGTACACGCCTTTAATCTTAGCACTTGGGAGGCAGAGGTAGGAGGATTGCAGTGAGTTTGAGGCCAGCCTGAGACTACATAGTGAATTCCAGGTCAGCCTGAGCTAGTACAAGACCCTACTTTGAACAAAGAAAAAAGAAATAGGCTAGATCAGAAAGACAAATACCATCTGATCTCACTTATATGTGGAACTTAAAACAACAAAACTCAGGCTGGGGAGATGGCTCAGTGGTTAAGGGCACTTGCTTGCAAAGGCTGAAGGTCTGGGTTTTATTCCCCACCACCCACGTAAAGCCAGATGCACAAAGTGGCACATGTGTCTGGAGTTCATTTTCAGTGACACTAGGCCCTGGCATGCCCATTCTCATTCTCTCTCTGCTTGCAAATAAATAAATATAATTTAAACAACAAAACTCAAAGAAGCCGAGAGTAGAATGGTGATGGTTGGAGGATGAGATAGGAAAAAATTGGAAGATGCTGATCAAAGAGGACAAAGCTCTATTAGACATATTAGATATATTTCACAGCATGGTAAATATAGCAAATAATGGATTGTATATCATACCATCTCTCTGCTTTAATTTTTTTCTTTTTGACTTTGTAATTTATTCCTCCATATTTTACTTTTCAAATTATACCCTGAAACCTGGCCAGTCAAATGGGGTGTTTGGTGAAGAGGTGACTCTGGCCTATGGCAGGTATCTCAGTAGGCTGGCCCCCATTAGGTTAGGTCAATCACCTGCACACTTTCCTTCAACACACCCAAACCTATTTCAAGCAGCCCCAAGTAAAACGGACATTCCTTTGATAGGATTAGTTCACAGCTGTAATTCTAGGGCCTAACCCAGACTGTAAAACATAATCCTTGCTCAATAAAGACTTGTTTAATGGGGCTGGAGAGATGGCTTAGTGTTTAAGGCGCTTGCCTGCAAAGCCAAAGGACCTAGGTTTGATTTCCCAGGACCTACGTAAGCCAGATGCACAGGTGGTGCATGTGTCTAGAGTTCGTTTGCAGTTTCTGGATGCCCTGGTGCACCCATTCTCTCTCTTTCCATCTCTCTGCTCATTCTCTCTCCCAACTAAATAAATAAAAATAAAACATTAGCCGGGCAAGGTGGCACACACCTTTAATCCCAGCACTTGGGAGGCAGAGGTAGGAGGATCACCATGAGTTTGAGGCTATCCTGAGACTACACAGTGAATTCCAGGTCAGCCTGGACTAGACTGAGACCCTACATCGAAAAACCAAACAAACAAAATAAATAAATAAATAAAATAAAACATTTTTAAAAAGACTTTGGGCTGGAGAGATGGCTTAGTGGTTAAGGTGCTTGCCTGTGAAGCCAAAGGACCCAGGTTCGATTATCCAGTACCCACGTAAGCCAGATGCACAGGGGGTGCATGCGTCTGGAGTTCATTTGCAGTGGCTGAAGGCCTGGCACACCCATTGTCTCTCTGTTTCCTCTCTCTCTGCTTATAAATAAATAAATAAAATATTAAAAAATAAAAAAGACTTGTTTAGTGGATGAATCAAAGAAAGAAGGAAAGGACAAAGATAAACACCTGTCTCCAGGACAAGAGAGCCAAATAATCACTTCTCCACTGGGCAACAGGGGCTCACAGCTTGCCTTCTTTCCAAAAGAAAATGTCTCCTGCAAAAGTGCCTCCAGAGAAATCACCACATGGCGGCCACCTACCTGATGACAGAAGGGCAGCTGCTGAGCACCCCACACACTCCCTGGGCTTCCCTTCAGGAAGGAGTGCAATGAAGATGGGCTTTCGACACTGGGCATTTCCAAACAGTTGCTTTGCTGCTGGTTTAGAAATATTTCCCCCTTTTCTCAAAAAGAAAAAAAAAAACCTAGGGTGGAGCTTCAGTTCAATCAGAAAATCATAAAGAATGATTTTTAAGCCGGGCGTGGTGGCGCACGCCTTTAATCCCAGCACTTGGGAGGCAGAGGTAGGAGGATCGCCGAGAGTTCGAGGCCACCCTGAGACTACATAGTTAATTCCAGGTCAGCCTGGGCCAGAGTGAGACCCTACCTTGCAAAAAAAAAAAAAAAAAAAAAAAAAAGGAATGATTTTTAAAAATCAGGGGAGTGGAAATACATATATCCTGCTGTTTAAGTAGTTGCATATCAGGACTTTCAAAGAAATATAACTAGTCTTGCATTTCTTTCTTTTCTTTTCTTTTCTGTTTTTTTTTTGTTTGTTTGTTTGTTTGTTTGTTTTCAAGGTAGGATCTCACTCTAAACCAGGCTGACCTGGAATTTACTATATAGTCTCAGGGTGGCTTCAAACTCATGGTGATCATCCTACCTCTGCCTCCTGAGTGCTGGGATTAAAGGTATACACCATCACACCCAGCTTAAGCCTTGCTTTTTTTTTTTTTTTTTTTTTTTTTTTTTTGAGGTAGGGTCTCACTCTAGCTCAGGCTGACCTGGAATTCACTCTGTACTCTCAGGGTGGCCTTGAACTCATGACGATCCTCCTACCTTTGCCTCCCAAGAACTGGGATTAAAGGCGTGCGCCACCATGCCCGGCTGCATTTTTTTTAAAACCTACATATATATGTGAAGCAAATCTAGTGTATAAAAGGTTTCTGTTATTTTAGGGTCAAAGTGTTATACATTTTCCTATTAGAAACAAGGGCCCTTAAAAGATTTTAATAGACAAATAAATCATTAAAGAAGATAAGTAGGGTGCTGGAGAGATGGCTTACCAGTTAAAGTGTTTGTCTGCCAAGGCAAAGGACCCAGGTTAGATTCCCCAGTACCCATGTAAAGCCAGATGCACACCGTGGCACATGTGTCTGGAGTTCATTTGCAGTAGCTAGAATCCCTGATGTGCCTATTCTCTCTCTCTCTCTCTATCTTTCTCTCTCTCTGAAATAAATAAATAAAACATTTTTTATAAAGAAGATAGGGGCTGGAGAGATGGCTTAGCGGTTAAGGCAATTGCCTGCAAAGCCAAAGGACCCCGGTTTGATTCCCCAGGACCCATGTAAGCCAGCTGCACAAGGGGGTGCATGCGTCTGAAGTCCGTTTGCAGTGGCTGGAGGCCATGGTGCGCCCATTCTCTCTCTCTCTCCCCCCTCTCTCAAGTAAATAAATAAATATAAATAAAACTTTAAAAAGAAGAAGGCTGGAGAGATGGCTTAGCGGTTAAGCCACCTGCCTCCTAAGCCTAAGAACGTCAGTTCCAATCTCCAAATCCCACATTTAGCCAGCTGGAAAGTGACACAAGGGCGCAATGCTGCACTTGACCACAAGGGGCACATGCATCTGGATTTCATTCGCAGCAGCTGAGAGGCTGCTGGCGTGCCCATCTCTATCTGTCTTCATCTCCCTCTCTCTCTGTTGCTCTCTGTGTCTCTCTCCAAAAAAAAAAAAATAATAATAATAATAATTTTAAAAAAAAGAAGAAGAAGATAGGAAGCTGGGTGTGGTGGCGCACGCCTTTAATCCCAGCACTTGGGAAGCAGAGGCAGGAGGATAGACATGAGTTTGAGGCCACCTTGAGACTACACAGTGAATTCCAGGTTAGCCTGGGCTAGATCGAGACCCTACCTCCTAAAAGAAAAAAGAAGAAGAAGAAGATAGGTAGGGACTGGGATGATGACTCAAGGGATAAAGTGCCTGTTGCCCAAGCATGAGGACCTGATTTTGGATCCCCAGTACTTATGTAAAATGCCACGTAGGCCAGGCTGGCCTCAAACTCGAGATCCTCCTCCAACTCAGCCTCCCCTGTATTGGGATTACAAACATATATACGCCAATACACCCGACAGAAATTTTAAAAATATATTTATTGGATTGCTGGACAGAAGGTTTAGCGGTTGAGGCACTTGCATGCAAAGCCAAAGGACCCAGGTTCAATTCCCCAGAACCCAGGTAAGCCAGATGCACATGGTGGCACATGTATCTAGAGTTCGTTTGCAGTAGCTAGACACCCTGGTGCACCTATTATTATTCCTTCTCTCTAATAAATAAAAAAAAAAAACAAATATTCTATTAAAAAATTCTCAGTGGCTCAGCAGTTAAGGCTCTTGCTTGCAATAACTAAATACCTGGGTTTGATTCCCCAGTACCCATGTGAAGCCAGATGCACAAAGTGGTGCATGCCAGATGCACAAAGTAGCACATGCATCTTGAGTTTGTTTGCAGTGGCTGGAGGCCCTGGCACACCCATTCATATTTTTTTCTCTCTCTCTCTGCTTGCAATTAAATAAAATATTAAGCTGGGCATGGTGGTGCACACCTTTAATCCCAGCACTTGGGAGGCAGAGGTAGGAGGATCACTGTGAGTTTGAGGTCACCCTGAGATTACATAGTGAATTCCAGGTCAGCCTGAGCTAGAGTGAGACCCTACCTCAAAGAAAAAAAAGAGAGAGAGAGAGAGAGACTGGGTGGTGAGAGAATGAGGAGATACTTCACTGGTACAGCATTTGCTTAACATGTGTGAGGCCCAGGATCAGCATTAGGGACCAGCAACAAAGAAAACAGAATTGATCAATACCAGGGGAAGAATGGTAAGAGCAAAGTGTAGACAACTATAGTGTTGCCTAAGAATCTTTTTTCCCTAAGACAAGATCTTGTCATATAGTTTAGGTTGTCTTAAAATTTACTATGTAGAAAGCTGGGTGTGGTGGCACACGCCTTTAATACCAGAACTTAGGAGGCAGAGGTAGGAGGATCTCTGAGAGTTCAAGGCCACCCTGAGACCACATAGTGAATTCCAGGTCAGCCTGAGCTAGAGTGAGACCCTACCTCAGAAAAAAAAAAAAAAAAAAAACATTACTATGTAGATCAAACGTGCCTCAAACTCTATCTGCTGAGACCTGTGATCATAAGTGTGTATCAACACACCCAGTTTAGGAATTTGCTGTTAATTTTTTTTTTTAACCCCCAGATAGGTTCTCAACATATAAGCAAAGCTGGCCTTGAACTCACAACCTTCTTGTTTCTGCTTCCTGAATGCTAGGATTCTAGGCATACATTACCAAACCTGGCTAGATTTTTGGGGGAGGTGAGGTAGGATCTCACTGTAGCCCAGGCTGACCTGAACTCACTTTGTAGCCGAGGCTGGCTTCAGATTCACTGTGAGCTTCCTATTTCAGCATCCTGAGTGCTGAGATTAAAGGTGTGTGCCACCAACCTGGGAAGGTTTTTTTTTTCTTTTTCTTTTTTGAGATATGGTATATGTAGCCCTGACTGGCCTGGTACCTGCTATGTAACTTAGGTGGCCTTGAAATTTTGGTAATTCTCCTGTCTCAGCTTCCTGAGTGCTGGTATGCACCATCATGCCTGGCTCAAGAATATTTAATGTACAACATTGATTTGGATGTCACAGGTCGGTCTTCTTGTAACTCAGAACTAAATGCTGTGAGTTTCCCTATGCCCCAGCACGCTTTTGTTTGTGTGTGGGGGTAGTGGGTGTAGATGCTAGGGATTGAACCCAAAGCCTTGCTTATGCTGGGCAAGCACTTTACTACTAAACTACGTCCCCAGGCCCCTAGTGATTTGGAAATGAACTCTGAGGGCCGTTGCCCATGTAGCATGACTATGTGACACTAAGAAAGCCGGGCGTGGTGGCGCACACCTTCAATCCCAGCACTCAGAGGCAGAGGTAGGAGGATCCCCGTGAGTTCGAGGCCAGCCTGAGACTGCATAGTGAATTCCAGGTCAGCCTGAGCTAGAGTGAGACTCTACCTCAAAAAAAATTAAATAAAAAATAAAATAAAAATAAATTAAAAAAGGGAAATATTTAGAATTACAAACCTTGTGAGTTTAATGTATTTTAAAAATATTTTATTTGGGCTGGAGAGATGGCTTAGCAGTTAAAGCCCATGCCTGCGAAGCCTAAGGATCGCAGTTCGATTCTCCAGATCCCAGGTAAGCCAGATATACATGACAGCACTTGTGTCTGGAGTTCATCTGCAGTGGCTAGAGGCCCTGGTGTGCCCATTCTCACTCTCTCCCTCTCTCTGTCTCTAATAAATAAACAAATAAAAATAAAATGTAAACAAAAAATAGCTGATCCTCCTACTTCTGCCTCCTAAGTGCTGGGATTAAAGATATGTACCACCATGCTCAGCTTCCACCTTATTCTTATTTATTTATTTGAGAGACAGAGAGTGAGTATGGACACACCAAAGCCTTCTGCAAATGAATTCCAGATGCATGTGCCACTTTGTGCATCTGGCTTTCCATGAGTACTGGGGAATCAAACCCAGGCTACTAGGCTTTGTAAGCAAGTTCCTCTAACCGCTGAGCCATCTCTCCAGCCTCTCTTCACCTTCTCCTTGGAGGCAGGGTCTCTCACAAACCTAGCAATCACTGCTTAGGTCAGACTAGTGAATCCCAAGGGTTCTCTTTCTCCACTTTCCCAGCGCTGGGATTAGAAGAGTCCCCCCACACACCTGGCGTTTACATGGAAACTGGGAATCTGAATTTAAGTCTTCATGCTGCGCAGTGAGCACTTTAACCACAGAACCATCTTCCTAGCTCCGAATGTTGGGTTCTTCAGAGTGCTAAACTTCTGTTTCTGTATCAGCATTTTTCAAAGTGTGTTCCTAATTTGCTAGCTTTTTAGTACTGCCAGAAACAATGGGTCCATAGGATTTCATTGAGAAATATGTTTTCTTTTCTTTTCTTCTTCTTATTTTATTTATTTATTTATTTATTTGAGGTAGGGTATCACTCTAGCTCTAACTCGTGGCGATCCTCCTACCTCTGCCTCCCTAGTGGTGGGATTAAAGGCGTGCGACACCACGCCTGGCTGAGAAATATGTTTTCTTGTTCCAGTCCAGGCATACATGACTTGCTCCAAATTTCACAGGTAGCCAGGACTGGAAACTATATCTGGTTCAGGATATGGAATGAACTCAGGAAAGGATATGGAATGAACAGATCACAGATTGTTAGTAATCTTCCTTTTTTTTTTTTTTTTCTTCACTAAAACAACTCTGGCTGGGCATGATGGTGTACACCTTTAATTTCAGCACTCAGGAGGCAGAGGTGGGAGGATCACTGTGAGTCTGAGGCTAGTTTGGAACTACAAAGTGAATTCCACATCAGCCTGGGCTACAGTGAGACTCTACCTTGAAAAAAACAAAACAAAACAAAACAAAACAAAAACCTCTGAAAAGTCATCAGTGACTGTGACTGCTGAGTCCAACATTGAGCCTTTCCCACAGCCTCCTCCACAGATGCAGGACATGTGACACACTTAACATACCTACCAGGTCCCTGGAACACCAGGGCTTCTCACTCCTACCCCAAGAAATCACCATCTCCTTCTCCTTTGTCCTTAACTATCTCCAGGCTGTGCTTTTTTTTTTTTTTTTTTAATAATTTATTTATTTGAGAGAGAGAGAGAGAGAGACAGACAGACAGACAGACAGACAGATAGACAGATAGAGAGAATGGGTGCATCAGGGCCACCAGCAGCTACCTTGTGCATCCGGCTTGCATGGGTCCTGGGGAATAGAACCTGGTCCTTTTTGGCTTTGTAGGCAAGCACCTTAACAGCTAAGTCATCCCTCCAGGCCCTATTTTCTTTTTCTTAAAATATTATATATATATATATATATATATATATATATATATATATATATATATAATTTTTTTAGATTTTATTTTTATTTATTACAGATGGAGAGAACCCAGGCTACTAGGCTTTGTAAGCAAGTTCCTCTAACCGCTGAGCCATCTCTCCAGCCTCTCTTCACCTTCTCCTTGGAGGCAGGGTCTCTCACAAACCTAGCAATCACTGCTTAGGTCAGACTAGTGAATCCCAAGGGTTCTCTTTCTCCACTTTCCCAGCGCTGGGATTAGAAGAGTCCCCCCACACACCTGGCGTTTACATGGAAACTGGGAATCTGAATTTAAGTCTTCATGCTGCGCAGTGAGCACTTTAACCACAGAACCATCTTCCTAGCTCCGAATGTTGGGTTCTTCAGAGTGCTAAACTTCTGTTTCTGTATCAGCATTTTTCAAAGTGTGTTCCTAATTTGCTAGCTTTTTAGTACTGCCAGAAACAATGGGTCCATAGGATTTCATTGAGAAATATGTTTTCTTTTCTTTTCTTCTTCTTATTTTATTTATTTATTTATTTATTTATTTATTTGAGGTAGGGTATCACTCTAGCTCTAACTCGTGGCGATCCTCCTACCTCTGCCTCCCTAGTGGTGGGATTAAAGGCGTGCGACACCACGCCTGGCTGAGAAATATGTTTTCTTGTTCCAGTCCAGGCATACATGACTTGCTCCAAATTTCACAGGTAGCCAGGACTGGAAACTATATCTGGTTCAGGATATGGAATGAACTCAGGAAAGGATATGGAATGAACAGATCACAGATTGTTAGTAATCTTCCTTTTTTTTTTTTTTTTTTCTTCACTAAAACAACTCTGGCTGGGCATGATGGTGTACACCTTTAATTTCAGCACTCAGGAGGCAGAGGTGGGAGGATCACTGTGAGTCTGAGGCTAGTTTGGAACTACAAAGTGAATTCCACATCAGCCTGGGCTACAGTGAGACTCTACCTTGAAAAAAACAAAACAAAACAAAACAAAACAAAAACCTCTGAAAAGTCATCAGTGACTGTGACTGCTGAGTCCAACATTGAGCCTTTCCCCACAGCCTCCTCCACAGATGCAGGACATGTGACACACTTAACATACCTACCAGGTCCCTGGAACACCAGGGCTTCTCACTCCTACCCCAAGAAATCACCATCTCCTTCTCCTTTGTCCTTAACTATCTCCAGGCTGTGCTTTTTTTTTTTTTTTTTTTTAATAATTTATTTATTTGAGAGAGAGAGAGAGACAGACAGACAGACAGACAGACAGATAGACAGATAGAGAGAATGGGTGCATCAGGGCCACCAGCAGCTACCTTGTGCATCCGGCTTGCATGGGTCCTGGGGAATAGAACCTGGGTCCTTTTGGCTTTGTAGGCAAGCACCTTAACAGCTAAGTCATCCCTCCAGGCCCTATTTTCTTTTTCTTAAAATATTATATATATATATATATATATATATATATATATATATATATATTTTTTTTTAGATTTTATTTTTATTTATTACAGATGGAGAGAGGGAAAGAGAGAGAGAGGGAGAGTGAGAATGGGCACACCAGGGCCTCTAGCCACTGCAAACGAACTTCAGATGCATGTGCCCCTTGCACATCTGGCTTACGTGGGGCCTGGAGAATTGAACCGGGGTCCTTGGGCTTCACAGGCATGTGCCTTAACCGCGAAGCCATCTCTCCAGCCCAAAATATTTTATATATATATTTATTTATTTATTTGAGAGAGAAAAGGGGAGAGAGAGAGAGAGAGAATGGATGCGCCAGGGCCTTAAGCCACTGAAAACAAACTCCAGATGTATGCGCCATCATGTGCATCTGGCTTATGTGAGTCCTGGGGAATCAAACCTGGATCCTTAGGCTTTGCAGGCAATCGCCTTAACCACTAAGTCATCCCTCCAGCCCGTTTTCTTTTAAACCTCCCGTAGCCCTTTATGGATACATTTGCCTTCTATTTATTTATTTTGTTTTTTCGAGGTAGGGTCTTGCTTTAGCCCAGGCTGACTTGGAATTCACTATGTAGTCTCAGAGTAGCCTTAAACTCATGGTGATCCTCCTACCTCAGCCTCCCAAGCACTGGGGTTGAAAGCGTGTGCCACTACATCTGGCTTATTTTTTATTTATCTATTAGAGACACAGAGAGGGAGAGAAAGGGGCATGTGCCACCTCAAATGAATTCCAGATGCATGTGCATTGCCATGTGCATCTGGCTTACATGGGACCTGGAAAATCGAACCTGGGTCCTTAGGCCTCTAAGGCAAGTGCCTTAACCACTAAGCCATGTCTCCAGCCCTGTCTTCTACTTTTAGCACTCTTTTAAAAAAATTTATTTATTTATTTATTTGAGAGAGTGAGAGAGGGAAAGAGGCAGAGAGAGAGAGAGAATGGATGCGCCAGGGCCTCCAGCCACTGCAAAGGAACTCCAGATGCATGCTCCACTTTGTGCATCTGGCTTACGTGGGTCTTGGGGAATTGAACCGAGGTCCTTTGGCTATGCAGGCAAACACCTTAACTGCTAAGCCATCTCTCCAGCCTCGATCACTCTTAAATACATATCTACAACTGGCTATCCTGCCAGTAATTCAAATACAGTTTGTTCAAAAACAAATTCATTATCCTCCCCACCCCCAACCCAGTCTTCTCCTGAGTGCTCTATTTTTACACTCAAGAGCAAACCTTTGGAATCAGTTCTTCCTCTTTGGCCCCTTCACATGCCTTCTGTCCCTAAGTCACCTAGACCCACAAAAAACCTCTCCAAGGCTGCACCATTTTTTTGCACATGAACTTCCTGAGAAACATGCTGTTACTTTTCTGGGCCAAACCAATAGTTCCTGAGTTGGTCTACCACAAGCCACACTACATACACATTGTTGCCAAGTCAATCATCTTCAAACACAGATCGAATGATGCCCTCTCTTGTCCTAAAACACTCCATGGCTCCAAAGGCATATATTAGAAACTGTCCTTTCACATTTGGTTCCATCTGTCTGTACTCCCTGGATGTGTTCTGCGCTCGCGGAACTCCCTCCCCAGAGTCACCTCTGAACCCGATGGTGCCATTCTCCAGCTGAGAAGGGCTTCCTCCTCTCGGTTCAGGGCAGCACTCTCCAGGGGAAGCCTTCCTGATGCCCATGGGACATAAGTGATTCCTACTATCTCTGAGCTCTTCCAACCCATACTGCACCTGTCTTTTTCCCTCATGTATGTGGTGTGTGTGTGTTTTAATTTTCCAGGTAGGGTCCCACTTTGGCCCAGGCTGACCTGAAATTCATTCTGTAGTCTCAAACTGGCCTGGAATTCACAACAGTCATCTTACCTCTAACCCCCTGTGTGCTGGGATTAAAAGTGTGTGCCACAGCCGGGCATGGGGTTGCACGCCTTTAATCCCAGCACTCCACTCAGGAGGCAGAGGTAGGAGGATCGCCATGAGTTTGAGGCCACTCTGAGACTACATAGTGAATTCCAGCTCAGCCTGGGCTACAATGAGACCCTACCTCGAAAAACAAACAAACAAAAAAGCGTGTGCCACCATACCAGACCCCATTGTACTTTTTTTTGTTTGTTTTTTCCAAGGTAGGGTCTCGCTCTAGCCCAGGCTGACCTGGAATTCACTGTGTAGTCTCAGGGTGGCCTCAAACTCATGGCGATCCTCTTACCTGTGCCTCCCAACTGCTGGGATTAAAGGCATGTGCCACCACGCCCAGCTTTTTTAAAACTTTTAAATTATTTATTTTTTATTTTGGTTTTTCGAGGAAGGGTCTCACACTAACCCAGGTTGACCTGGAATTCACTATGAAGTCTCAGGGTAGCCTCGAACTCACGGTGATCCTCCTACTTCTGCCTCCCAAGTGCTAGGATTAAAGGAGTGTGCCACCATGCTTGACTATTTTATTATTATTATTTGATTGATTTGGGAGAGTGAGAGAGGGAGAAATGGGCATGCCAAGGCCTCCAGCCGCTGCAAACAAACTCCAGACACGTGTACCATCTTGTGCATCTGTCTTACGTGGGTCCTGGGGAATCAAACCTGGGTCCTTTGGCTTTGCAGGCAAACATCTTAATCACTAAGCCATCTCTCCAGCTTCCCCATTGCACTTTTTAAATAGTCCAGCTTTCCTCTCTGATCTTGCATCTGATTGCACATGCCAGCCTGGACACTTGCTCACACAAGTATGTGTTTCATTTGTTTATATATAGCATATGTTTCCAAAGACATTTGATGGACAAAATTCAATGAGAAGATAAATTTCTGCTGGAAAAAAGCATGTGCTGGAAGCATCTATACCATTAGCCAGACAACTCTGCCTTAGCAAACAAGTTAATCAAACACACTTACTTCCTGTCCAGCTTGGCAGAGAAGGAGCCTGAGCTCTCTTTAGACAACCATGGCCTGGTTCACTTTGCTGTAGGGTTTTTTTTTTTTTTTTTGGTTTTTCCAGGTAGGGTCTCACTCCAGCCCAGACTGACCTGGAATTTACTATGTAGTCTCAGGGTGGCTTTGAACTCATGGCCATCCTCCTACCTCTGCCTCCTGAGTGCTGGGATTAAAGGTGTGTGCCACCACTCTCGGCTCTGCTATAGTGTTTTTTTATGTTAACTTTAAAACATTTTAAACTTTAGTCTAAGTTTAAAAAAAAACAAAAAAAAAAAAAGGGAAAGCCGGGCGTGGTGGCGCACGCCTTTAATCCCAGCACTCGGGAGGCAGAGGTAGGAGGATCGCCGAGAGTTCGAGGCCACCCTGAGACTACATAGTTAATTCCAGGTCAGCCTGGACCAGAGTGAGACCCTACCCCACAAAAAAAAAAAGGGAATAAGTACTCAAACCTCCTATATATACTTTCCTCAAAATCCTCTAAGGTGAGTGTGAGGCACAGTCATCGGACTTCAAAATTCAGTATTATGCACCACAGACTTAGTAGAATTTCCTGTTTTTAATTCAGGAGCTAGACTGGGACACTGCACATTTGTGTGCTGTACTTCGAATGCATAGAGAACAAGGAGGGCTTTTTGCAATCGCTGAGCTACGTGTTCAGTGTCAGGCGGGGTCAGGGAGCCCAGCAGGAGCGGTGTCGCGCGTCCCGGGCGCCCCCCGCCGGGGCGGACCCGCACCCTCCCGCCCGGGCCTCGGCCCCCGCCCCCGGCCCCCGCCCGAGCGCTCACCCGCGCCGACCCTCCTCGTCGTGAGCGCGCGCGGCTCCCACGCGCGGCCTCGGCGCCCGTGCGCAGGCGGATGTTTGCCTCCAGCCTCGGCTGCGATGCCGCCCAGCGCACACGCGGAAGCCCGGCGGGGACAGGGCTTCAGGAGCCTGCTTAGGGGAAGATGCACGTGAGCAGAGAGAGAGAGACTCCGAGTGGGCACCGGGAGAAGCGGGCTTCCGGTACTGAGCAACCGAGAAGGCACCGTGGGCCCACGTGAAGAGGAAGGAACGCGAGGAAGTGGCTGCAAAGCTAGCTGGCCAGGGACGAGCGCCACCCTCCCCCCTTTGACCCATCAAAACGTAGTGGACCAGCTTCCTTTCCTTGGTGAAGCTATTCTGGTGTTCTTTCTTTCATATTTTAAAACTATTTTTATTTTATTTATTTGAGAGAGAGAGAGAGAGAGAGAGAGAGAGAGAGAGAGAGAGAGAATATGGGCGTGCCAGGGCCTCCAGCCACTGCAAACAAACTCCAGATGCGTGCGCCACCTTGTGCATCTGGCTCACGTGGGACCTGGAGAATCGAACCGGGATCGTCTTCGCAGGCAAGCGCCTTTACTGCTAAGCTATCTCTCCAGCCCTTAAAAAAAAAAAAATTTATTTATTTATTTTATGAGAAAGAGGCAGAGAGAGAGAGAGAGAATGGGCGCGCCAGGGCCTTCAGCCACTGCAAACGAACTCCAGACACATGCGCCCCCGTGTGCATCTGACTTACGTGGGACCTGGAGAATCAAACCGGGATCCTTTGGCTTTGCAGGCAAACACCTTAACCGCTGAGCCACCTCTCCAGCCCTTTTAGTGTTATTTCTATTCAAAACACTGTACTAACTGAAGGTCAAAAATCTTGCTTAGGGGCTGGAGAGGTGGCTCAGCGGTTAAGGAGCTTGCCTGCGAAGCCGAAGAAACCGGGGGTTCGGTTCCCCAGCACCTAGATGCACAAGTTGGCACATGCATCTGGAGTTTGTTTGCAATGGCTAGAAGCCCTGGTGCGCCCAGTCTCTGCCTCTTTCTCAAATAAATAAAACACTTAAAAAATGGCATGGTGGTTCATACACTTAACCCTAGCACTGGGGAGGCTGAGGTAGGAGGATCTCTGTGAGTTCAAGGTTAGCCTCAGAATACAGAGTGCCAGGGGCTGGAGAGATGACTTAGCGGTTAACGGCTTGCCTGTGAAGCCTAAGGACCCCAGTTCAAGAGCCGGTTCCCCAGTACCCACGTAAGCCAGATGCACAAGGTGACACATGCATCTGGAGTTCATTTGCAGTGGCTGGAGGCCCTGGTGCACCCATTCTCTCTCTCTCTGCCTCTTCCTCTCTCTGTCGCTTTCAAATAAATAAACAAGAATACAGAGTTCCAGGTAGAAAAGCAAAAAAGAAAAAAAATATATATATGTATGTATATGTAGACAACCTGGGCTACAAAGTGGGACCCTGTCATAAAGACAAACCAAAGACTCTAAGACATATAAATAAAATATCTGGGCTGGAGGGATAGCTTAGCTGTTAAGGCTGGAGTCTGTTTGCAGTGGATCAAACCTGAGTCCCACTTGCTTTACAGGTAAGTACTTTAACTGCTAAACCATCTCTCCAGCCCTGGCCATACACTTTTGTAACTCCAGTCCCATGGGTAGCTGAGACCAGAGAATCATGGGAGAGTGGCTGGTACTTACAAACATGTCAAGCTTCAGAATCAGTGCCTGCATTTCAAGGAACCCGGCAGGTGAGTGAGAGAGGGGGACATGCAACATTCTCCTCTGGCATGTGCACACATCCCCACACACATAGTATGTGTGTTTACAGTATGCTATGAACCATGCTACTTCAAAACACCTGAAGTAGGAACATCCCAGTCATGTAACATGGAATGAGCAGATGAAATGTGATAGGTCCATAGAATGGAATATTTACCACAAAAAGAATTGGGGTACTAGTACAGGTTAGAACATTGATTAACCTTAAACACATTATGCTAACAGATAGAAATTAAGACACAAAAGGCTGCGTATTCTATGACTCCATTTATATAAAATGTCCACAATATGAAATTCAGAGACAGAATGTACACTAGTTACTGTGAGAGACTGGTGGAGCACACCTTTAATCCTCAGGCCTGGGCTACAGTGAATTCCAGGACAGCCTGGCCTAGAGTGAGACCCTCCTCGAGTCCCCACCTGCACAAAAAATAGGCTGCAGAGAAACTGCTAATGCTCAGAGGACCTTTTTTTGAGGTGTGGTCTCACTCTAGCCCAGGCTGACCTGGAACTCAATCTGTAATTCCAGGTTGGCCTTGAACTGACAATGATCTTCCTACCTCTGCCTCCCAAGGTGTGAGCCACCATGCCCAGCTCATTTTTTATTTTTATTTTAAGAGATCATCCACATTTTTAGTGATAAATTTAAGAGATATATATCCATTTGATCAGATTTATTACTTAGCAATTAAATTTGATGACCGCTTTTTGCTCTCAATCCTTAATAATATATATTTGAAATTGTTTAGCTTTCTCATGGAGAAAAATAAATTGGGCATTAGCCTTTACATTATCCACCATTATGCAATAATTTTACCAATCCTTGGGAAATGTTAGTTAAGTGGATAGAAAGACATCAACAAGAGTGACTGTCATGTGGCCAGTCTTACAAGTCAAGAGCTATTTGTTATCTTTTTTAAAAAAGATTTTATTTTTATTTATTTATTTAGTAGAGACAGAGAGAGGAAGAGAGTGAGAATGGGCATGCCAGGGCCTCTAGCCACTGCAAACGAACTCCAGATGCATGCTCCACCGTGTGCATCTGGCTTCCGTGGGACCTGGAGAGTTGAACTGGGGTTCTTAGGCACTAAGCCATCTCTCCAGCCCCTATTTGTTATCTTTGACCCACTGCTCAATCCACTTCAAGATCTGGCTTATATTGTCCTCTAGCTCTTCTGGTGTGTTGCTGGGCAGCTGATGCACAATTTCTTCTTTGTAAGATGCTGTGGCTTCTTCGTAAAGAACTTGAAAAATCTCACACTGGATATTGTCCTTTAGTTTCTTCTCATTATAACCCCTGGAAGGCAAAGAGAAGTTAAGTAAAGAAACAACAACAAACTAAGTGGCATTAAATGGATACTTTTTTGAACACATCAAGAAATCACATAAAAATACTCCTCATGTGCTGTGTGTGTGTGTGCGCACATGCTGTATGCCCTGTGTGTTCGGAGGCCAGAGGACATCAGGAATCCTCCTCTGTTCACTTCTGCCTATTTCCTTGAAACAGGGTCTCTCACTGAACCTGGAGAACTCACCGTAATTTGATTAGCCTGGCTGGCCAGTGCATCCTAGTCATCCCTCTGTTTTTGTCTGTCTCAGTGCTGGGTTATAAAGGTCTGTGGCTATACCCAGCTTTTTGTTTTGTTTTTGTTTTTTTGAGGTAGGTTCTCCCTCTAGTCTAACCTGACTTGGAATTCACTACGTAGCCTCAGGCTGGCCTTAAACTCACAGTGATCCGCTTACCTCTGCCTCCCAAGCCCTGGGATTAAAGGCGTGTGCCACCATGCTCATCTTATACCCAACTTTTTTTTTTTTTAATTTTTATTTATTTATTTGCAAGCAGAGAGATAGAGAGATAGAAGAGAGGCAGACAGAGAGAGAATAGGCACATCAGGGCCTCTAGCCACTGCAAACGAACTCCAGATGCATGTGCTCCTCTTATATCTGACTTACGTGGGTCCTGGAGAATTGAACTGGGATCCTTTGGCTTCGCAGGCAAACGCCTTAACCACTAAGCCATCTCTCCAGCCCCCAACTTTTTAAATAGGTGTGAGGGATAGAACTCAAGCTCTCTTGCTTGCAGGGTAGGCAGTGATGCCCAATGAACCAGCTCTCTTCTTTTCTTTCTTTTTTTTATATTTATTTATTTATTTATTTAATTGAGAGAGAGAAAGAAGAGAGAGAATGGGCACATCAGGGCATCCAGCCATTGCAAATGAACTCTAGGTGAATATGACACCTTGTGCATCTGGCTTACGTGGGTCCGGGAGAATCGAACCAGGGTCCTTTGGCTTTGCAGGCAAACGCCTTAACCACCAAGCCATCTCTCCAGTTCACTTTCTTCCTTTCTTACCTTGTTTCAAGTCGTTTGTACAATATGGTGTTATCTGTTCTCAACACAAAAACGATGTGAAACCAGCGTTCAGGAAAGAAATCGCAGCCATGGTAATCAACAATAACGCCACCTTCTCTCATGTGATTCTCTAATTCATCAACAACCTTAACAAATACAATGAAGAGTCACCACAGGAAACTGAAATTGCCCTTTCTGTGAAGTTCAACAAATGCATACTTTATGAAGTCATACTTACTCTGTCTTCATCTAAAATGGGACAATCATATTCTTCATCATAGCCATCATATAACTCCCCTAGAAGAAATGTAAGTGAACTTGTAAACATAGTATTTTTTTTTTTTCTTTTCTTTTCTTTTCTTTTCTTTTCTTTTCTTTTCTTTTTTTCTTTTCTTTTCTTTTCTTTTTTTCTTTTCTTTTTTTTATTTAGGGTCTTACTCTAGCCCAGGCTGACCTGCAACTCACTCTGTAGTTCCAGGCTGGCCCCAAATTCACAGTGATTCTCTTACCTCTGCCTCCCAAGTGCTGGGATTAAAGATGTGTGCCATCATGCCCTAGTTAAGATAGTATTTTAGGGCTGGAGAGATGGCTTAGAGGTTAAGGCACTTGCCTGCAAAGCCAAAGGACCCAGGTTTGATTCCCCAGGACCCACGTAAGCCAGATGCACAAGGTGGCATGTCTGTCTGGAGCCCTGATGCACCCATTCTCTCTCTCTCTCTCTCTCTCTCAAATAAATAAAAAAAAATTAGGGCTGGAGAGATGACTTAGCAGTTAATGCTCTTGCCTGCAAAGCCAAAGGACCTTGGTTCAATTCCCTAGGACCCATGTAAGCCAGATGCACAAGGTGGTGCATGCGTCTGAGAGTTCGTTTACAGTGGCTAGAGCCCCTGGCGTGCCCATTCTCCCTTTCTCTGTCTCTTTCTATCTCTCTCAAATAAATTAAAAAAATAAAATATTGGAAAAAATTAAAGTCTTAAAAAAGTATTTTTAAATTTGAACATGTGCACATTTGCTATTACAAACACCAGATACTTGGCACCACTTTTTGCATCTGGCTTATGTGGGTGACTGATGAAATGAACCCAGCAACAGGCTTTGCAAACAAGCACTTTTTTATTTGTATTTCCTTTTTATTTTTTATTTTTGGGTTTTTCAAGGCAGGGTCTCACTCTAGCCCAGGCTGACCTGGAATTCACTATATAGTTTCAGGGTGCCTCGAACTCACGGTGATCCTCCTACCTCTTCCTCCTGAGTGGGATTAAAGGTGTGTGCTACCATGCCTGGCTTGTATTTTCTTTTTTGAAATTACATTCTTTTTTTTTTTTTTTTTTTGGGAGAAAGATATAGAAATAGGCAGGAGGAGAGAGACAGAATGGGTGTGCCAGGCCTCCAGCTACTGCAAACAAATTCCAGATGTATGTGCCCCCTTGTGCAGCTGGCTTACGTGGGTCCTGGGGAATCGAACCTGGGCCCTTTGGCTTTGTAGGCAAGCACCTTAACCGTTAAGCCATCTCTCCAGTCCAAACTTTTTTTTTTTTTTTCGAGATAGGGTGTCACTCCAGCTCAGGCTGACCTGGATCTCATTCTAGTCTCAGGGTGGCCTTGAACTCACGGCGCTCCTCCTACCTCTCTGTGCACCATCATGCCCAGCTTACATTCTTAGCTAGTACAATAACACCCCTAGTTAATCATCTGTCTTGTTTACATCCTGATATTTTGAATTATCTAGTTCATGTTTGCATTGGATCAAGAAATGTGGCTGGCTTTAAATTTTCAGAAGTGTGGGCAATCAATCCAAGATAATTCAGGACAATGTTCCACTGAGACCCTGAAGCACCTTGCCTGTTATTTACTAATAATGGTCAATGATCTATTTATTTATTTATTTACTTTTACTTTTTTGGAGGTAGGGTCTTGCTCTAGCCCAGGCTGACCTGGGCTATGCAGTCACTATGCAGTCTCAGGGTGGCCTCAAACTCATGGTGATCCTTATACCTCTGCCTCCCAAGTGCTGGGATTAAAAGTATGTGCCACCATACCCAGCTTACAATAGTCAATTTTTAAAAATTTATTTACTTGCAAGGAGAGAGAGAGAGAATATGAATAATAGGCACACCAGGGTCTCCTGCCACTGCAAATGAACTCCAGATGCATGTACCACCTTGTGCATATGACTTATGTGGGCCCTGGGGAACTGTATTTGGAATGCCAGGCTTTGCATGAAAGCACCTTTAACCAGTGAGTAATCTCTCCAGCCCACTAATGATCAAATTCTATTTTGTCCTATGTGGGTGAAAATGTTAGATCTACAATATTTCTCATGTTTCCTGTTATTTCAACAACTGTAGGGAATGCTCAAGTCTTTTACATATAAAATGATGCAGTATTTGCATATAACTCAATGATATCCTTTTATATACTTTAAACCAATTCCAGGTTATTATAATATCTTCAATAATATTCATAACAGACTTCATATTCAGAACAGATAAATTATTTTTAGATTTTTGATTTTTTTTGTTGAGGTGAGGTCTTGCCATGTTTTTATATTTTTTTTATTTTTCAAGGTAGGGTCTCACTCTAGCCCAGGCTGACCTGGAATTCACTAAGTAGTCCCAGGCTGGCCTCAAATTTACAGTGATCCTCCTACCTCTGCCTTGTGCACCACTATGCCCAGCCTTTTTTTGTTTCTGGTTTTTCAAGGTAGGGTTTCACTCTAGCTCAGGCTGACCTGGAATTCACTACATAGTCTCAGGGTGGCCTCAAACTCACAGCAATCCTCCTACCTCTGCCTCCCAAGTGCTGGGATTAAAGGTGTGTGCCACCATGCCGGGCTTTTTTTTTTTTTAAGATAGGGTCTTACTCTATCCCAGGCTGACCTGGAATTCACTATGTCATCTTAGAGTGGCCTTAAACTCACAGGATTCCTCCTAACTCTGCCTCCCAAGTGCTGGGATTAAAGGCATACACCACCATGCCCGCCCCCTTTTAATTATTGTTTAGTAAAGCAAACATCTGTTGAGAAAAATGTGAAAAGCACTCAAAGTATCAAGGCAAACACGAATAGGATTTTAGCTGACATCCCCAAAAGAAGAAGGAAAAGTTGAATTTGATCTCAGAAAAGTGGGCAGGCTAGGCAGGAAAGATCTGCATAGGGAAGATGGTTTTAAGCACAGGAAACAAGATATTCAAAGGTAGAGACAGCAGGCCTTTTTAGAACAACTAGCCAACAGAAGGTATTAAGTAAGCTGAGGCCAGGCCAAAAGGGCCTTCAGCACTGCATTAAAGAGTTTTGTCTTATTCTAAGGAAAGGAACATTAAGTATATTAAACACAAAATAAGATGATTAGCCTCAAATTTTAAAAATCATTTTGGGGGCTGGAGAGATTGATTGCTTAGTGGTTAAGGTGCTTGCCTGCAAAGTCTAAAGATCCAGGTTCAATTCCCCAGTACCCACATAAGCCAGATGCACAAGGTGGCGCATACGTCTGGAGTTCATTTGCAGTGGCTGGAGGCCCTGGTGTATCTATTCTTTCTATCTGCCTCTTCCTATCTCTCTCTCTCTCCCTTCCTCTTTCTCTCTCAAGTAAATAAATAAATTAATTAAAAAATTATTTAGGTTTCTGGGTGGAGAATGAGTTGGACAGAACCAAATCTAGAAGGACAGGAATTCCTTTATCAAGGCTACTGCAGAATTCTAGGTGAGTACCAGAGTTAGTGATGGTGCAGAGGGAAAGAAATGGATTTCACTTCAAATGTTGAAAGGTGACATTTACACTATAGAATGTTTCAGCAGAAAGCCAAATTTATAGTTATTCATATGCAGGAGCTCAATGCATCAAAGTTCAAATGGCTTCACTTGATTAAATGACTGAAAGATCAAAATATTGTCAATTTCCTAAACAAAGTTTTATGATTCAAAGAAATTGCACGTAAAGATATATTACTTGCAGGAAAAACAAAACAACAGAAAACTGATTGTGGGGTTGGAGAGATGACTTAGTGATTAAGGTACTTTCTTGCAAAGCCAAAAGACCCAGGTTCAATTCCCCAGGACCCATGTAAGCCAGATGCACAAGGTAGCACATGCATCTGGAGTTTGTTTGTAGCAGTTGGAGGCCGTGGCATGCCCATTCTCTCTCCCTCTCTCTTTTGCAAATAAATAAAATAGAAAAAAATATATATATAAAAAACACACCTGATTGTGAAGTCAGAGTGAGAATGCTAATTCTTACCTTAAAAGACAGACATTCCTAGCTGTTAGCACCCAAATTATAAAATCATGTTTTCTGTCCCTGTCAGCCTAGAATTTATACAATCAAATGGAAGCTGTTTCTTGATCATGTGGGCATACTAGATATTATGACACTCCTGCCAATTCCAAAAACAGGAGTCTTTTCCTTCAGAAACATTTATAACAGCAATGCAATTAGTGTAAGTTAGTAACTTAATATAGGGAAACTGACATGCTTTGAAAATATCTGGCTTTACATGTAGAGAGTAATTCAGCCTGGAGACGTTAAAGCCAAAGACGTGACATTGGCCTGGTGTGGTGGCGCATGCCTTTAATCGCAGCACTCAGCAGGCAGAAGTAGGAGGAGAGCTTTGAGTTCAAGGCCAGATTGAGACTACATAGTGAATTCCAGGTCAGCCTGGTGCTAGAGCGAGACCATGCCTCAAAAAACCAAAAGAGAAAGATGTGACATTTGAGTTAGGCTTTCAATGAATTTTTAAGGCAGAGGAATGCATCTATTAGTAAGTAGCACATGTAGGGCTGGGCAGTGGTTAAAGGTGTTTGCTTGCAAAGCATGTCAGCCTGGGTTGGATTCCCCAGTACACATGTAAAGTCAGATGTACAAAATGGCATATGTGTCTAGAGTTTGCACTAGCAAGAGGCCATGGCTTGTCTATGCTTTCCCTCTAATAAAAAATATTTTATTTTATTTATTTGAGAGAAAGAAGCAGAGAGACAGAGAGAATGGATGTGCTATGGCCTCTAACCCTGCAAATGGACTCCAGATGCATGCGCCATCTTGTGCATCTGGCTTACGTGGGTCCCAGGGAATCAAACCTAGGTTCTTTGGCTTTGCAGGCAAGCATCTTAACTGCTGAGCCATCTCTCCAGCTCTAGTAAGTACAGTTTCACTCTAGTCCAGGCTGACTTGGAATTAACTATGTAGTTTCAGGGTGGCCTCAAACTTGCAGTGATCCTCCTACCTCTGCCTCCCAAGTGCTGGGATTAAAGGAATGCACACCATGCCCAGCTTTTCTTATTCTTTTTAAAGAATAAAACATGGGGCTAAAGAGATGACTCAGCAGTTAAGGCACTTGCCTGCAAAAAAGCTTAACGACCAGAATTTGATTATTCCCCAGTACCCACATAAAGCCAGATACACAAAATGGTGCATGCATCTGGAGTTTGTTTGCAGAGGCTGGGGCCCTTTCTCTTTCTATGTGTCTCTCTTTTCTTCCTGTTTCTCTCTGCTTGCAAACAAACAAACAAACAAAAAACAAGCAAGCAAACAAATAAAATAAAAAATTTTTAAAAAGAATAGGGACGTTAAAACATAAATGTAGAAAATTCTCACTGTGTAGTTTAACTGAATGGGGAAGTAAGTAAAGTTGCAGATAGGGTTGAAGGTAAACTCTAGCCAGTGTATCAGATTTATGTAAGCAAAAGGGGTGATGTATACCTGTAATCCCAGCACTCAGTGGGGTAAGGCAGAAGGATTCCAAATTTGAGGCCAGCATTGGCTCCATAGTGAGTCCTGGGCAACCCAGAGCTACAAAGATTGATCCTTTTCCCAAAAAGCTCTCCAAAAGCTATTTAAATAAAAGGTTTCTATCATGTTATTCATTCCTCCTTTCTACCCTTTTCTAACAAAATAATGAATAGTATCAAAAGGGAGGTAAATTGGATGTTGTGATGCATGCCTTTAATCCCTGTACTTGGGAGGATCACCATGATTTGGAGGTCAGCCTGGGCCAGAGTGAGTCCCTGCTCCAAAAAAAGAAATAAGGGGGCTGGAGAGATGGCTTAGTGGTTAAGGCGTTTGCCTGCAAAGCCAAAGGATCCCAGTTTGACTCTCCAGGACCCACATAAGCCAGATGCACAAGGGGGCTCATGCATCTGGAGTTTGTTGGCACGCCCGTTCTCTCCATCTCTCTCTCTCTCTCAAATAAATGAATATATTTAAATATATTTTAAAAAAGAAATAAGAAGGGCAGAGATACTAGAGTCAATTGAGTAGAAGACTCAGCCACAGTACCAATACTTGGAGGGGATGGGACAGGGGTACTTATAGGGATGTTTCAGAGAAATCATCACAATTTTAGTGGCCAAGTAGATCTATGTGAGAGAATATGTATGAGTAGGAAGTTGGAATCACAAGGGGCAAGCAGAGTCAAGGATGATTTCAGGACATGTTCTTTAAATGTGTCTGGAAACTATTACATGGCTATGTTTAATTGTCTATGAATTAGGCTATTTTAAGCCAAGCATGGTGGCACACGCCTTTAGTCCCAGCACTTGGGAGGCTGAGGTAGGAGGGTTGCTGTAAGTTCAAGGCCAGCCTAAGAATATATAGTGAATTCCAGGTCAGCTAATAGGGCTGGAGAGATGGCTTAAGGTGTTTGCCTGCAAAGACACAGGACCTAGGAGTCCCCAGAACCCACATAAGTCAGATGTACAAGGTAGCACATGTGTCGAGTTTGTTTGCAGTAGATAGAGGGCTCAGCACACCCATTCTTCTTAAATAAATAAATATAAAAATAATTCTGGGGGCTGGAGAGCTGGCTTAGTGGTTAAGGCACTTGCCTGCAAAGCCAATGGACCTAGGTTCGATTCCCCATGACCCTCATGAGGTGGCACATGTGTCTTGAGCTCATTTACTGCTGCTAGATGTCCTGCTGTGCCCTTTCTCTCTCAAGTTAATAAATAAAATTTAAAAAAACTTCTGATATATTGGGACTGATAATTCTATTATGAGGCAGGAGGGAAGGCTATCCTGTAAATTATACTGTTTAGCAGAATCTTCAGCCTCTACATGACAGACTTTTTGTTGTTGTTTTGGTTTTTTGAGGTAGGGTCTCACTCTGGCCCAGGCTAACCTGGAAATAACTGTAGTCTAAGGGTGGCCTCGAACTCATGGCAAAAATCCTACCACCTCTGCCTCCCAAGTACTGGGATTAAAGGCGTGTGCCACCATGCCCGGTTTACATGACAGACTTAAGACACAAATGCCAATCCCCTTGGCCCTGAGTTTTGGTAACCAAAAATGTCCCTGTAAGTTGCTAAAAATTCAAATGGCAAGAGTAACCCCACTGGGAACTAATGCTTTACAGGCAACTGCCTAGTTTTCCTTAAAAGTTATCACCAAAAAGCATGGTGGTGCACGCCTTTGATCCCAGCACTCAGGAGGCAGAGGAAGGAGGATTGCTATGAGTTCGAGGCCAGGCTGAGACCCTACCTCAAAAAACAAATCAAGACAAAACCAAGTTATCATTTGGGGTTGGGGAGATGGTTGGTAAGAGCACTTGCTGCTTAAACCTGAAGACCTCTCAGAGACCCAAGTTTGACTCCCCAGAACCCACATTAATAGACAAACAGGGCTGGAGAGATGGCTTAAGGCATTTGCTTACGAAGCCTAAGGACCTAGGTTATTCCCCAGAACCCATGTAAGCTAGATGCACTTGGTAGCACATGGGTGTGGAGTTTGTTTGCAGTGGCTAGAGGCCCTAACACACCCATTCTCTCCCTCACTCAAATAAATAAATAAATAAAATATTAAAAACAAACAAACCAACTAGCCAGGTGTAGTGGTGCCCACCTTTAATCCCAACACTCTGGGCTTTGCCCCACCCCAACAGAGGAAGAAAGATTGCTGTGAGTTTGAAGCCAGAGTGAATTCCAGGTCAGCCTGGTGGGTTAGAATGAGACCCTGCCTGAAAAATCAATCAACCAAGCTGCCTGTGGACACACATGCCCAAATCCCACTGTTGGGGTGGGGCAAAGCCCAGAAAATTGCCAAGACTCATTTGGTTGAGGAAGAGAGACTGTCTAAAGGAAATACATAGATAACGCAGGATGAGGACACCAATGTTCTTTTCTGGTCTCTGTATGTATGCACATGGGGCGTGTGCATCTGTACACACAGTGTAAATACCACAACACACCACACACATACTCTACATACACATCATCGTCACTTAAAAAAAAAAACCTGGGCTAAACCGGGCGTGGTGGCACACGCCTTTAATTCCAGCACTTGGGAGGCAGAGGTAGGAGGATCACCATGAGTTTGAGGCCACCCTGAGACTACATAGTGAGTTCCAGGTCAGCCCGGACTAGAGTGAGACCCTGCCTTGAAAAAATAAAAAACAAACAAACAACAACAACAAACCTGCGCTGGAGAGATGGCTTTGCGGTTAAGGCACTTGCCTGTGACCCAGGTTCAATTCCCCAGAGCCTATGTAAGCCAGATACACAAAGTGGTGCATGTGTCTAGAGTTCATTTGTAGCAGCTAGAACTGGTGTACCTATTCTTTCTCTGCCTCTTTCATTCTCTCAAATAAATGAATAAAATAAAATAAAATATATTTTTTTAATCTCTGAGGCTGGGTGTGGTGGTGCACACCTTTAATCCCAGCACTCGGGAGGCAGTAGTAGGAGGATTGCTGTGAGTTCAAGACCACCCTGAGATAGAGCAAACCCTTACCTCAAAAAAAAAAAAAAAAAAATCTCTGTAAGATCCTGTCTAAAGCAATAGGTGGATGTACAACATCTGACATGCTCCTCTGGCGTCTGCACACACATGTGCAGACATCACACACACACACCATATAAACCTCTTCCCTACTTCTCTACTTAAAGATAAGAGGAAGCCGGGTGTGGTGGCGTATGCCTTTAATCCCAGTACTCGGGAGGCAGAGGTAGGGGATCACCGAGAGTTCAAGGCCACCCTGAGATTACATAGTTAATTCCAGGTCAGCCTGGGCCAGAGTGAGACCCTACCTCAAAAAAAAAAAGAAAGAAAGAAAGAAAGAAAGAAAGAAAGAAAGAAAGAAAAGAAAAGAAAAGAAAAGAAAAGAAAAAGCCGGGCGTGGTAGCGCATGCCTTTAATCCAGCACTCGGGAGGCAGAGGTAGGAGGATCGCCGAGAGTTCGAGGCCACCCTGAGACTACATAGTTAATTCCAGGTCAGCCTGGACCAGAGTGAGACCCTACCTTGCAAAACCCCAAAAAAAAAAAAAAAAAAAAAAAAGAAAAAGAAAAAAAGATAAGAGGAAGACTTAGACTGGGGATATACAGTGGTGGATTTACACAGCATACAATCTTTACACTAAGCTGCACAGCAAATTCAAGGCCAGCCAGGGCTACATGAGACAGTGTGGCAAGCTCTTGTCCCCACCAAAATAAGATAGTAACACTGAGGAACAAAACCACACAGCATATAAATGTAAAAGGGAGAATAATGGGATGGGGCTGCAGCTTAGTGGCAAGCCATGTCTAGATTCAGTCAGCAGCACTAGAAATAAAAACGAAGAATGACTAGCAATGTTGAGATACAAGTTTCAGGTCTGGAGAGATGGCTAAGTGGTCAAGGTGCTTGCCTGCAAAACTTAGCAACCTGGATTCAATTTCTCAGTAGCCAAGTAAACCCAAATGCACAAAGTAGCACATGTATCTGGAGTTTGCATACAGCAGCTGGAGGCACTGATGAGCCCATTCTGTCTCTCTTCTCTCTCTGCTTGCAAGTAAATGCATTTAAAAAAAATTTAAGCCGGGTGTGGTGGCACATGCCTTTAATCCCAGCACTTTGGAGGCAGAGGTAGGAGGATCGCCATGAGTTCGAGGCCACCCTGAGACTAAATAGTTAATTCCAGGTCAGCCTGGGCCATGGTGAGACCCTACCTCGAAAAAACCAAAAAAAAAAAAAAAAAAAAAAAAAAATATATATATATATATATATATATATATATATATATATATAAATTTTTCAGGGCTGGAGAAATGGCTTAGCAGTTAAGACATTTGTCTATGAAGCCAAAGGACCCAGGTTCAATTCTCCAGGACCCACGTATGCCAGATGAACAAAGGGGCACGTGTCTGGAGTTCGTTTGCAGTGGCTGGAGGCCCTGACATGCCCATTCTTTCTCTGTCTCTCTTTCTCTCTGCTTGCAAATAAATAAAAAATAATTTCAGCCAGGCATGGTGGCACACGCCTTTAATCCCAGCACTTGGGAGGCAGAGGTAGGTGGATCACTGTGAGTTCAAGGCCACCCTGAGACTACAGAATGAATTCCAGGTCAGCCTGAGTTAAAGTGAAACCCTACCTCGAAAAACCAAAAAAAGAAAGAAAGAAAGAAAAAAAGAACTAGAGAGATGGCTTAGTGGGTTAAAGTGCTTGCCTGCAAAGCCTAAGGACCCAGGTTCGATTCTCCAGTACCCAAGCAAGCCAGATGCATAAGGTGGTGCATGCATCTGGAGTTTGTTTGCAATGGCTGGAGACCCTGGTATGCCAATTCTCATTCTCTCTTCTAGATTGCTCTGCTTGCAAATAAGTAAGTAAATAAATGAGTCAGAGGGCTAGAAAAATGGCTCAGCAGTTAAAAGCACTTGTTTGCAAAGCCTGGTGGCCTGGATTCGATTCTCCAGTATCCATGTCAAGCCAGATGCACAAAGCAGTGCATGTATCTACAGCTTGTTTGCAGTGGCAGGAGGCCCTGGCACACTCATACTCTCTCTCAAATAAATAAATAAATTTTTTAAAAAGTGACTAAGAAATGGGGTAGGGAAATGACTTTTATACGTTAGGAGCACTTACTATGCAAGCATGACAGCCTGAGACTACCCAAGCTCAATTCCCTAGCACCCACAAATAAACAGCTGGGAGCAGCCACAAACATCTGTAAGTCTAGTCCTGTGGGGAGCAGAGACCAGACAATGGCTGGGGCTTGTGAAAACTGCAAGCGCTGGGATCAGCGAGAGACTTCATCTCAAAGAAAAAGATGATGAACATGTAGGGGACACTGGATGTTCTTCTCTAGCCCCTGCCACAGTGTGTGTGGGGGGGGAGGTGACAAAACACACACACACTCACACTCAGAGGCAAAAAAAAAGTGATTTACAAGAAGTCATGATCTACACATTTGAGGACATTAAAGGTAACACCATAGTTATCATACAGAAGTCTGCAACAACTTCAAGTTGAGGAAGAAACTGCTTTTGAGAACATAACTGCCAAAGCACCAACAATCAAGTTGATAAAGCCAACTTTATTTTTTATGCATGAAGGCTAAAGAAAAAAACCATTGAGTTCTATTAAAAAATTGAACATTTCCATTGAAATAGCATAATAACTATATTTACTAATTAAATATTGTTTTCTAAAACAACTTGAAAACATCCAGCATGCTTGTTTTGGTACAACAGGTTCAGGAACAGTATACATGTTACATGCATCACAACTACATTACAAATTATCATAGTCATCATCATCATCATCATCGTCATCATCATCTTCACGTTTTCTTTTCAATGCATTTGATGAGTCATTGGCAGTATTTTGTGATACCATATTAGTAGTAATAAGAATGTTTTTGGACCCAATTAATGATGGATTAATCAGAACATTCTGAACTGCTGATGTTGCAGGAATTGAGGCTTTTACCGCAGGGGACTGGGAAGCAGGCATTTGTACTGTGAACCTTTGTCCTGTGAGGGACATCGGAGTCCCTACTTTAGTTGAAACAGACATGGTTTGTGGGGTTGGGGTGCCTAGCGTGGGAGTACTTGGTCTGCTAGAAACTGAACCAACACTTAACCGTGGAACTGTTATTCTTCCTGCAGAAGCAGATGCCTTTTTTTGTAAAGACTTAAGCCTATAGTTTGGAGCTGTTAAGCAGTATCTATCAGGTGGCAATCTGGGACCTGAATATGGCTTGATCAATGGCAAAGGGGTTTGATTTCTTTGCCTTGCAATATCTAATAAAAAATCTCTCGGGGGAGGAGACGTGAAAGACTGGTCAGCGCGACACTGGATTGCCAATCGCACATCATCTGCATCAACAGTAGCTTTCTTAGCATGGCTTGAATAAATTTTAGCATCATCTAGAATTGTGGTCACATATCGGAAGGCAAACTCCAGCATCTGATTTATAACTCTTGGCTCATATTCTGTAATCCCCATATCCTTCAGGATTTGTGCCATCATCTGTGCATCTTTCGGCATGCTCTTGGGAGACGCCATCTTGCCAGACTCCATGATATCCGGTGATCAGACTTTAGGTCATTTGAAAAAAAATATGGACATTAGATCAAACCGAATTAAGTTACTTTAGTAGCAAGTATTAGGAGCTTAAAAAAAAAAGCTTTTAAAATATGGTAAAGAATTTAAAATATGCTGGGTGTGGTGGCACGCCTTTAATCCCAGCACTTGGGAGGCAGAGGTAAGAGGATCGCCATGAGTTCAAGGCTACTATGAGACTACACAGTGAATTCCAAGTCAGCCTGGGCTAGAGTGAGACCCTACCTCGAGAAACCACAAAAAAAAAAAAAAAAAAAAAAAAAAATATATTCAAAATGCAACTTTAACTTTAATGAGCAATATTTAAAAGTCCCCTTTACTTAAAGGCATTGAATTTCCTACTCTATATGAATTGTAGAATATTAAAAAGATGACACAATTACTAAGTAACAAAAGATTAGGGGAAACAAAGTATAAAAATAAGGGAAAATATATCACTCTGGAACATATGCAGTTGTTCATGGGTGGGATGGGCATATCCTACTGCTTTTGTTCAAAATATTCTGTCCTTTCTAGGAGATCAATATACTGTCTCATACATTTGTTAGCATTACTTGAACCTTTGTGTTTGCTGAAATCAAGTGTATTTTCTCTCTCTAATATTCAGAGCCTATCTGTCTATCCATTCTTCTCACAGACCTCTCAAATTGCTACTTTTCTCAAGAATTGCTAGCTATTTTGGGTTAAGGGGAAATGGTGGATTTAACACTACACACAAAATACTTTTTATTTCTGCGAGTCCTATCAGTTTAACACAAGGCCTTTTTGCTTTCTTTAATAAACACTTAGTAATACTACTACTCCATTATGTGTATTTAAAAGATGAAAATTAAAAGTTTTAATACTGCCAGGTGTGGTGGCACATGCCTTTAACCCCAGAGCTCAGGAAACAGAGGTAGGAGGATCGCCATGAGTTTGAGGCCAACTTGAGACTACATAGTGAATTCCAGGTCAGCCTGGGCTAGAGAGAAACCCTACCTCAAAAAACAAACAAACAAAGTCTTAACACCAAAGTATCCCTTACCTTCACGAGCTAAATCACCCACATTAATATATTTCAGTCCTGATCTTGATGCAAGTTCTTTGCCCAGTGTGGTTTTTCCAACCCCTGGAGTACCTGTAAGAGAAGCCATAGAACAGTATTGTTCGTGAAATATTACTAGATGTCAGCTACCTTCTGTCCTAGGGTTTTTTTTTTTTAATGTTTTATTTGTTTGCAAGTAGAGAGAGTGTGTATCTATGTGGCCTCTAGCCACTGCAAATGAACTCTAGATGCATGTGTCACTTTGTGCATCTATCTGGCTTACACAGGAATTGTTGTGGTTCTTTTGCAAATGAATTCTAGATGCATGTGTCAAATGCTATCTGGCTTACCAGGATGAGCCATCTCTGAGGTCTGAACACTAGGGTTATACTTAACAACTGGTGCCTGAACCAGTGAGCCATCTCTCTAGTCTCTGTCCTAGGTTCAACTATGATCTAATCAAAACTTCCCAGAGATGAGTGAGAACTAGCAAATTCTTAATCTGAATTCTCTTTGGGTCCTACTTGAATATTCAATTTTGATCTAATCAAAACTTCAACATGGAACTGAGAATCAGAAAGTTATCTGATTCTCTTTGGGTAAACCATCAAATAATTTTGATAAAAATTCTGACTAACAAACATCAACTGGAACTGTGGTGGCATAAAGTTTAATGCCCATCTCAAGAACCATCAGAATTTAATGAATATAATAAAAGAATTTGAAATCAGCCTGGCATGGTGGCACCCCCGCATTCAAGAGACAGAAGGAGAATTGCCATGAATTTGAAGCCAGCCTGAGACTACGTAGTGAATTCCAGGTCAACCTGGGCTAGACCAAGACTTTACCTCAAAGAACCCAAACGGACAAATCATTCATAGAAAAAATGTAAGCAGCCTGAAATACAACCTCATTACCACTATTGATCTCCAATGTGATACTCTTCTCCAGAGCAATCCAATATAAGCCAGTTTTTTTTGTTGTTGTTGTTTTTGTTTTTTTGAGGTAGGGTCTCACTCTGGCCCAGGCTGACCTGGAATTCACTATCTAGTCTCAGGGTGGCCTAGAACTCAAGGCGATCCTCCTACCTCTGCCTCCCAAGTGCTGGGATTAAAGGCGTGCGCCACCACGCCCGGCTCATAATCCAGGTTTTTACTTATCTTTCCAAAGAAGCTTTACACATGTATGTTTATTCATACATGCAGATATACACACATACAACATATATACCCTACTGGATAAATGAAAATACTGCACAACATTCTTTGCCTTCCTCTTTTAACATCTAATACTAATTACAAGATAATCAAATACATCATTTTCAGTTGTTCAGGTTTAATGCCATTAAATAATTAAAGAATAAATCAAGTCCCCAGAAGCAGACTAACATTTACATCAAATCCACTATAATATACCAAGTCTGGTGCTGAGGAGATGGCTCAGTGGTTAAATGCACTTGTTTACAAAGCCTGCTGGTCCAGGTTTGAATCCCCAGTATCCATATAGAACCAGATACACAAAGTGGCACATGTGTCTGCAGTTCGTTTGCACAGGCAAGAGGCATGTTCTCCCCCCTCTTCCTAATAGATAAATGAAAATAAAACACTCATTCTACAGATTTCTTATAATATGGACTTTTTTTTTGAGGCAGGATCTCATGTAGCTCATGCTAGTTTCCAACCTGCTGTGGTTTAGGATTGCCTTGAACTTCTGACCCTCCTACTTACACCTCTACAACGATGGGGTTAACAGGTGTACCAAATTAATGTGGTGCCCATGCAAATCAGGTATTTTTTTCTGTATGTTGCAACATCCATACCCTTTTTATTTATTTATTTGAGAGGCAGAGAGGAAGAGGCAGAGAGAGAGAGAGAGAGAGAGAGAGAATAGGCACACCAGGGCCACTAGTCACTGCAAACGAACTCCAGACCATGTGCCCCCTTGTGCATCTGGTTTACGTGGGTCTTGGGGAATCGAACCGGGTCCTTAGGCTTCGCAGGCAAATGCCTTAACCGCTAAGCCATTTCCCCAGCCCCCGTTTCAAGTCGTTTTGAGGCATCTTAGTTCATTTTAGGGATGTCGTGCAAACTAAGAGAGGCTCCAAAGAACTAGAAAAGCCTCACAATAGCTCGGGATCTTCACAGTATTCTTAACACCAGAAATAAACATAAAGGCTGTTAGATGCTTTCTTTAACATTAAAGAAAGAAAGCCTTCACAATAATCAACGAATGGATACAGTAAATCGTTCACGCCTCTCCGCAAACGTCCCAATTCATTTACTCGAGCCTCCTTTGGGAAGTCTTTCTTAGATACGAAGGCAAAATAAAGAAAGAAAGAAAGAAAGACAGGCAGGCAGACAGACAGACCTAGGAAGGCATAAGGAATCGTGGGATCCACCATTACAGATCTGAGGACTAGACACTGCCTTATAGCACCTCGATATGATTTCCAAACCTAGGCTGGGGCGTAGACGCTCACACCTATAATCCCAACATCTGAGAAGCTGAGGCAGGGGGATCTCCCTGAGTTCAAGGCCAGCTTGGTCTATATATAAACAAATATATGTATATATAAAAATATATATGGAAGCCTGGCGTGGTGGCGCACGCCTTTAATCACAGCCCTTGGGAGGCAGAGGTAGGAGGATTGCCATGAGTTCAAGGCCACCCTGAGACTACATAGTGAATTCCAGGTCAGCCTGGGCTAGAGTGAGACCCTACCTCAAAAAACCAATATATATATGGAGAGAAAATATGAACATGAATAATTTCGGCCACTCTGGGCTTCATGAGACCGTGTCTCAAACAACAAAAGCGCCTCAAGCCTACCCCTGACAGAGAATCAAGAGCCCGTTCTCCAGGCAAAATACCAGTTTTATAAAGATGAAGCAGCTCGTCGGGCCTCCATCTCTTGGAGGAGCGCGCCAGGACAACAGAATCCACGTCCCGAGTCCCCTCCCCGGTCCCCGACGACGCCACACCGGCCCACAAAGGAACAACCCGAGCTGCCCCGACTCGGGCGCCCCGAGGCCTCCCAGCCCTCCCCAGCCGCGCGCCCTAACCCGTGAGCAGGATGTTCGGAAGCTGCATAGTCCTCGCCGACACTGCACCCCCCGCAGCGCCTGTGCGCACGCGCGCGACGCCAGCCTGGGAGGAACCGGAAGGGGAGGGCCGCCGTAAACGCCTGTAGCCGTGTAGGCTCTGCGAGGTAATCCCGACCCACCCTACGCCCACCTTCCCTACCCCAGCCACCCATCATTGACTCCCTAGGCTAGTATGGCACGGTTCTGTCGCGTGGTGGGACCTAAGGCCCAACTCTGGCTCGCGCCTCGGCTCTGGCAGTGCGCTGGACGCCTAAGTCGCTCCCTCTCTGCAAGGCTGCGTCGCGGAGGCGCCGCCGGTCAGAAAGGCCCCCGGGAGGCGGGACCTTCCCGGGCGCTGGACTGCTGAGTCGGGTACAGCGACGGGTGGGCTTCCCTTCCACCGGGATCGGAGCCCGGGCTCCTTCGCTCCTCTCCATCCATCCGGGGATGCAGCTACTGCAAAGTAAGGCCGCCGCGACTGCGGCTGGATCTAGTAATGTCCTAGAAACGCGGGGCTGCCTCTGCCTTCCTGGCTTCCCGGGTTCTGGTCGCTCCTCCTCCAGACCCGCCCATCCCTTAGGAAGTGGGAGACGTGGGCGCCGAGCCCTGCTCCGGTGCCGGCGCGGGCCAACGCTGCCCGGCTCTTGGACGAGCCCTCTGCGCTTAGTATCGCATGTGAATTATGGGGGCTGCTCGGAATAATTTTCCAAGATCTCTTCTACCTCTCACGTCTCCTTTCAGAGGAACCCGACATCAGTAGAGACAGTAACCGGCTTATTAAAGGTGGCGGATTTTTGTGTGTTTTTTTTGTCTTGTTTTCAAAGAGTAGATCCCTGACCATAACATCAGTTTGCATCTTTTATTTCGACGAGTGTAATTTCTCAAATGGATTCCCCCCCCCAACCAATATGCCCCTCTCCCTCTTGTAAACTTCAAAATCTAATCCTGAACCATTTTAGGAGAGGAAAGGTGAACAACTTCTTGTGGGAATTTTTACTCCGTAGGTTTGTGTGCACCTACAACGCAAATGGTCCAGTGTTTTCTCTCTCTCCCTCTCTTTCTTTCTTTTTGAGAGTGACAGAGAGAGAGAGAGAGAGAGAGAGAGAGAGAGAGAGAGAGAGAATGGGTGCACCAGGGCCTCCAGCCACTGCAGACGAACTCCAGATGCATGCGCCACCTTGTGCATCTGGCTTACGTGGGTCCTGGGGAATCAAACCTTGAACCGGGGTCCTTAGGCTTCACAGGCAAGCGCTTAACCGTTAAGCCATCTCTCCAGCCCCCAGTGTACTTTCTAATGTATAGGTTTTTGTAAAGTAAGTCGTAAGTCTGATCTTGTATCTCTTTTTTTTTAAGTTTGGAAGTGAACTAATTTGCAACCGTAATTTGAAATAAGAAAGACATCAATTTGCAATATAAAAATTGCTCAAATAGGATTGTCACGTTTTTCTTTGTAACAAGAAGTAAGTGCACAATTATGTGGTTTTCTGTTTAATACATCATTGGTTTTATGTCATTTTATACTATCGCAAGTAGACTATGTTATTTAATGTAAATTTTATGATTTTTTCTTTATGACTCCTACATTTTTGTTGTTGTTATTTTGAGAGTGACAGAGAAAGAGGCAGAGAGAGAAAAAGAGATAGAATGGGCGCACCAGGGCCTCCAGCCACTACAAACAAACTCCAGATGCATGCGCCACCTTGTGCATCTGGCTTACATGGGAACTGGAGAACTGAGCCTCTAACCAGGGTCTTTAGGCTTCACAGGCAGGCGCTTAACCGCTAAGCCTAAGCCATCTCTCCAGCCCCCATTAGTACATTTTTTATTAGTTACTGAGCCTTTACTATGTTGCTGGTTATATATCTGCTTATAGTGATTAATTCTGAATTTACAGTTTTTCTTAATTTGAGGTGTTTTCCTTTTTTCTTTCTAGAGAATTATACTTCCATGTACTCAAGGTTGTGTACTACGGATGGAAACTATTTAAGATTATAATGTCAAAAATTTCTCTTAGACCAAAGGTATCTTCTACAAAGGTATGACTCACTAATAAGTACATGTCATAATTGCCAAAAAGAACTACAGAAGCCAGGTGTAGTGGTGCTCACCTTTAATTCCAGCACTTGGGAGGCAGATGGAGAAGGATTGCTGTGAGTTAACGGCCACCCTGAGACTACATAGTGAATTGAATTCCAGGACAGCATGGGCTAGAGCAAGACCCTACCTTGAAAACCTACCAAAAAAAAAAAAAAACTGTAGAATTTTGTGCTGTTCATTGTGATTTACCATTGCAATCAAAGTAATAGTACCTAATGTTTGTTGTAATTACTGGCTTCAGTTATGGTAATAAATTGCAAAATTACAATAACCTTAGATCTTCATGATGGCTCTCACCTTTAATCCAAACACTCAGAAGGCTCAGGTAGGAGAATCATTCAATTCAAGGGTACCTTGGACTAGAGTGAGACCCTGCCTCAAAAAAAAAAAAAAAAAAAAAAACCCACAAACTCATAACCTTAATTTCATATATATTTTTATTGTATTTTATTTATTTATTTGAGAGAAAGAGACAGAGTGAGAGAATGGGCACACCAGGGCCTCCAGCCACTGCAAACAAACTCCAGATGTGTGCACCCCTTGTGCATCTGGCTTACATGGGTCCTGGAATTGAACTGGGGTCCTTTGGCTTTGCAGGCAAATGCCTTAACCACTAAGCCATCTCTCCAGCCCTAATTTTGAAAGAACATTGATGATCCCAGTTCCAAAAGAGAGTGAAGACTCTTAATGTAGAAAGCTAGAGAGTTATGTAAGTGGTAGTTGGTGTTCTAACTAAACTACAGCCCCTACCTATTTTTTATTTATTTACAAACAGAGTGTAAGGGCACACCAGGACCTCTGCTGCTCCAATTAACTCCAGGTACATGCTACACTTTGTACATCTGGCTTTATGTGGGTACTGGAGAATCGAACCCAGGCCATCAGGCTTTGCAAGCAAGGATCTTTAACCACTGAACTCCCCAGCCTCCCTTTTCTTATCTTTTTTTTTTTTTTTTTAATATTTTTATTTAGTTAGTTCCCAGTAGAGGAGATAGAGAGAATGGGTGCACCAGGGCCACCAGCTGTTGCAAATGAACTCCAAATGCATGAAAACTGTGCATATGGCCTTACTTGGACATGGGAATCAAACCTGAGTCACTAGGCTTTGCAGGCAAGCATCTTAAATACTGAGCCATTTTTCCAGCCCCTTTTCTGATCTTAACTAACTTACACAACTGCTGTGTTTCTTTCTCTCAGTAGATGAGAGTCCACATTATTTAAGAAATTTCAGACTAAGGCTTGCTGTTCAACACAGGCTAGCATTAAACTTGTTGCTTTTCCTTCTGTCTGCTGAGATTACAGGCCTGTGCTAACATGCCTGGCCATTTTAAAATTTATAATTCTCTGCAAAACCTTTGTTTTTGGGTGTTTTTTTTTTTTTTTTTCTAGGTGGGGTCTCACTCTAGCTTACCTGACCTGGAACTCTATAGTACCAGAATGATCTCAGACTCATAGCAGTCCTACTTCTGCCTCCTTCCAAGTGCTGAGATTAAAGACTCCATTTACAAATTATTTTAAAGAAAAGAAATGGGGCTGGAGAGATGCACAAGGTTGCACATGCATCTGGATGTGTTCCTACATCAAAGAAAAAAATTCATTTCTCAAAAAAGATTATAATTAAGTTTATTTTCTTACTCTTATATAGATTCGTTATTGCCATGATGTAGACAAGAATTCTCAAATTATGCATTTATCGTAAAATAGAAAAATAATCAGGGAACTGGAGAGATGGCTCAGTAGTTACGGGGCTTGCCCCCAGGTTCACTTCTCCATTACCCACATAAAGCCAGATGCACAAGGTGTCAGATGCCTTTGGTGTTTGTTTGCAGCTTCTGGAGGCCCTGGCACACCCATTCTTCTCTCTGTCTGTCTCTCTCCTCTTCTTCTCTCTCTGCTTGCCAATAAATAAATAAAATATTAAAAAAACCTTTGCTGGGCGTGGTGGCTCACGCCTTTAATCCCAGCACTTGGGAGGCAGAGGTAGGAGGATCGCTGTGAGTTCGAGGCCACCCTGAGACTACATGGTTAATTCCAGGTCAGACTGGACCAGAGTGAGACCCTACCTCAAAACAACAACAACAACAAAAAAACAAAAACTAAAACCTTTGAAGGTAGGAGGATTGCCATGAGTTTGAGGCCACCCTGAGATTACATAGTGAATTCCAGGTCAGCCTGGGCTAACGTGAGACCCTACCTTGAAAAACCAAAAAATGAAAAAAACCAAAAAAAAAAAAAAAAAGTCAGTTTTTGTTTTTGCCACTCTGAGACTACATAGTGAATTCCAGGGCAGCCTGGGTTAAATTGAGACCCTATCTTGAGCCCCCACCCCGCCCCTGCCCTCAAAAAAAACCATTTACGTTTTTGTATGTAAGTATAAAAGTCAATCAAAAACAAAAACAACAACAATAACAAAAAAAAAAAAAAAAACATTTAAGGACTGGAGAGATGGCTTAGTGGTTAAGACACTTGCCTGCGAAGCCTAAGGACCCGGGTTCAATTCCCCAATACTCATGTGTCTAGACCCTGGTGCACCTATTCTCTCTCTCTCTCTGTCTCTTCCTCCCCCACAAACAAATAAAATATTTAAAAAATAATAATTAGGAACACATAGAGCCAATTTTATTTAAAAAGCTAATTTGTTGTCAGCATTTGGGTGGGGGAGACAGGCTCTCAAGTTCAAGGTCAGCATAAATTACACAGCAAGGCCCTATTACACAAAAACAAACAAAAAATTCCCCAAGTTGTTGAGTGAGGTAATGTACACCTGTGATTCCAGCACTTGGGAGGCTGAGGCAGAAGGATTTCAAGTTTGAGATTAGCCTGAGCTACACAGCAGGACCCTATGTCTCACAAAACATAAATAGATAGATGTGTAAATTTTTTCTTTAAGTGTTATTAACACAAATATTTCCTTTCCGGAGTAGTTCATTTATGTAGGGAATACATGTTAAAATTGCAATAATTTTTACAGTTCTCTTTTTATTTTCTAGGTCACAGAGTGGGTAGACCCATCGTTTGATGATTTTTCAGAGACTACAGCCATCTCCACTGTTACTGCCTCATCTTTAGGTTTGAATAACTTGAGTCATACTAGAAAAAATGTGCCTTCCACTTTAGAAAGTAGGAGATTTCCAGCTAGAAAAAGAGGAAATCCATCTTCCTTAGAACAGACGTATGCCCTAGAAAATTCGAAAGAACATCTGTCTGACAATGAGCCTTGGGTGGATAAATACAAACCAGAAACTCAGGTATTAAATTGCATGTCTACATAATTTCAGCGTGGGTAAAGGTTCTTTGCAAGCAGAGTTGTCCCTTTTCAGATTTTAACTTACAAGAACATTTTTCTATAAAATAAATATATTTACATATTATTTGCACGTGTGATGGGGGTCTCTTACCACTGCAAACAAATGCCTGTCTGGTTTTACATGAGTGGCTAGGAAATAGAACCTCGGCTTTGCGAGCAAGCATCTTTAACCATTGATCCATCTGTCTCCCTAACCCCTCATGAGAATCATTTCAGTGAAGCAGGGATAGATAGATAATTTTAAAATATTCTACTTATTTATTTATTTGAGATAGAGGCAGATAGACAGAGTGGGCACATCAGGGCCTGTAACCATTGTAAATGAACTCCAGGTATGTGCACCACCTTGTGCATCTGGCTTTACATGGGTCCTGGGGAATTGAACTTGGGTCTTTAGGCTTCACAGGCAAGTGCCTTAACTGCTGAGCCATCTCTCCAGCCCTGTAGTTTTTTTTATGGCAGACTAAAATTTTTTCAACTTACTTTGAAACCGTACCATTTGTTCTTTGTCCTACATTTAATTTAACCCTTGCCTAGAATTGATCTCTTTGTATTATTTTGCTGAATATAGTACCCCTCTCTTTTATTTCTGAATTTAAAAAAGTTTTTATAATTATAAACTTAACCAAAATTACTATCTATTGTATCAACAAAGGGTGGGGTGTTTCTTTTTCAGTTTTTAGTAGTTTTATTATTAATTTTTTTTTTGTTTTTGGTGTTTTCTTAGTATTTATTTATTTATTAGAGAGAGAGGCAGAGAGATAGAGAGAATCTTGTACATCCAGCTTGGGGACTGGGGAATAGAACCAAAGTCCTTAGGTTTTGCAGGCAAGCACCTTAACCTCTAAGCTTTCTCTCCAGATCTTGGGTTTTTTTTTTTTTTTTTTTTTGGTTTTTTGAGATAGGGTTTTACTCTAGCTCAGGCTGACCTTGAATTCACTGTGTATTCTCAGGGTGGCCTCAAACTCTTGGTGATCCTCCTACCTCTGCCTCCCAAGTGCTGGGATTAAAGGCATGTGCCACCAGCTACCATGCCCGGCTTTTTCTTTTTCTTTTTGTTTTCCAAGGTAGGTGTCTCACTGTAGTCCAGGCTGACCTGGAATTCACTATGTAGACTCAGGGTGGACTCGAACTCTTGGCGATCTTCCTACCTCTGCCTCCCAAATGCTGGGATTAAAGGCATGCACCACCACACCCCAGCTCTGTTTTTGGTTTTTGAGGTAGCGTCTTACTCTCTAGTCCAGGCTGACCTGGAATTCAGTCTCAGGGTGGCCTTGAACTCACAGTGCTTCTCCTACCTCTGCCTTCCACGTGCTGAGATTAAAAGCATGCACCACCATGCCTGGCTTAGTTTTATTTATTTATTAGAGAGAGAGAAACCGAATACGGGCATACCAGGGCCTCTTTCCACTGCAGAGGAACTGTAGATGAATGTGCCACTTTGTGTATCTGGCTTTACATGGGTACTAGGGAATCAAACCCAGGCCTTCAGGCTTTGTAACCAACTTTATTTATTTATTTATTTATTTATTTATTTATTTATTTATTTATTTTTGGTTTTTTACTTTAAACACTGGAATTCACTATGCAGTGGCCTTGAACTCTAGCCTCTGCCTCCCAAGTGCTGGGATTAGAGTTTTTTTAAACACTAAGCAGTCTATAATGATATAAAATTCAAGTCTAATCAAAAGGATCTACTATTTACAATTGAACATGTTTGTGGTTTGTAGTATTTTTTTTCCATTAAATGTTCAGGTTAATGAGTGGTGATCATTGAGCTGAAGTGTATTTTTTATTCTGGAATTTTTATCTTAGCATGAACTTGCTGTGCATAAAAAGAAAATTGAAGAAGTTGAGGCCTGGTTAAAGGCTGAAGTTTTAGAAAGGAAGCTAAAGCAGGTAACTACATAAGAAATTTGTTTAAAATATTTCTCACCATGTGTTTCTTTTCTTTTTTTTTTTTTTTTTTTTTTTTTGGTTTTTCGAGGGATGGTCTCGCTGTAGCCCAGATTGACCTGGAATTCACTAGGTAGTCTCAGGGTGGCCTCAATCTCTCAGCAATCCTCCTACCTCTGCTGTCCAAGTGCTGAGGTTAAAGGCCTGTGCCACCATGGGAGGGTCTCACTCTAGCCCAGGAATTTACTATGTAGTCTCAAGCTGGCCTCAAACTCAAGGTGATCCTCCTTCCTCAGCCTCCTGAGTGCTGGAATTAAAGGTATGTGCCACTACACTGAGCAGAGAGAAAGAGAGAATATAGGTGCACCAGGGCCTCCAGGCACTGCAGATGAACTCCACATGAATGTGCCACTTCAAATGAACTCCAGACACATGCACTCCCTTGTGCATCTGGCTTACGTGGATCTTTGGGAATCAAACCTGAGTGCTTTGGCTTTCCAGGCAAACACTTTAACTGCTAAGCCATCTCTCCAGCCCTTGTTTTTTTACTTTTCTTTTCTTTGTTTGTTTGTTTTGGTTTTACAAGGTAGGGTCTTGCTCTAGCCCAGGCTTACCTGGAATTCACTATGTAGTCTCAGGGTGGTCTTGAACTCACAGCAATCCTCCTTACCTGTGCCTCCTGCATTAAAAACATGCCCCACGATGCCTGGCCCTTTTTTCCATTTTCTATCATCTCATGCTCAAGAAATCAGGCAAATTATAAATTGGTGGGTTTTTTTTTTTTTTCAGCTAAATGGCCTGAAACAGTCACCATTCATTTTAGATTGATGTTTTTTGTTTCACTTCCTAATTCTACAGTTATCTTTAGCCTCCCTCCAGAGGCAGAGTATTCTCTCTTCTGATCTGGAACTTTGAGATTCTTCAGGCATAAACCAAAATAACAGCACTCATCTGCCCATTAAATACCTATCATTTTCCTCCCAATTTTTTAAAAGTTTTTTTTATTCATTTATGAGAGGGGTGGGAGAAGAAATGGGCATGCCAGGATCTCTAGCCACTGCAAACGAACTCCAGATGCATGTGCCACCTTGTGCATCTGGCCTATGTGGGTCCCAGGGAATCAAACCTGGGTCCTTTGGCTTTGCAGCAAGCGCCTTAACCAATGAGCCATCTCTCCAGCCCTCTCTTAACTCTTTTATAAACACAGTGATATTTAATTCAGACTTTGCAATACTACAGTATGCCTTGCTTGAAATTTTTATTCCTCACTTACTAAATCTATACTTACTTGGCTAAAAAATACCATTATCAACAATGCTCTGATCTTATTTTAATTAATTAATTAATTAATTTATTTATTTATTTATTTATTTATTGGTTTTTCAAGGTAGTGTCTCGCTTTATCCCAGGCTGACCTGGAATTCATTTGATAGTCTCAGGGTGGCCTTGAACTCACAGTGATCCTCCTATCTCTGCCTCCCGAGTGCTAGGATTAAAGGCGTGCACCACCACGCCCGGCTTCTGATCTTATTGAATCATCAATTCATATTCAGTGTTCATTCCACACTGTCTTCTGCAGCCAGTTTGTTTAAGTAGAACCTTAATAATGACCACAAATTACATTGATTGCTCTATCTCTTAGGTTTGTTTGGTTTGTCCTGTTTTTGTTGTTGATCGGCCCCCTTTACCCCCTGCCCCGTACAGGCAGGGTTTCACCCTAACCAGGCTAACCTGGAACTCACCCTGTAGCCCCAATCTGGGCTCAGGAACTCAGTGATTCTTCTACCTCAACTTCCCAAGACATGAGCTCCCATGCCCAGGCTTCTTAGGTTTTTTAGTTTTGTTTCCTTTCTTTCTTTTTTTTTTTAATTTTTATTTTTATTGACAACTTCTTTAATTGTAGACAGTAGTTTTGTTTTCTTAATCTATTAACAGTCTTTTTCACTATCTTTGTGTTGAGAGAGAGAATGGGCATGTACCAGGGCCTTTAGCCACTGCAAATGAACTTCAGATGCATGAGCCACTTCCTTCATCTGCCTTTATGTAGGTACTGGGGAATTGAACTTGAGTTGTTAGGCTTTATAGGCAAGCACTTTAACCTTGAGCCATCTCTGCAGCCTGAATCAAGGCTTTTATTCATATGGGATGTTTCGGTTACTTTCTTATTGCTGGAACAAAATACCTGACAAGAATCAGCTTAAGGGAGGAAGGGGTTATTTCACTTTACAGTTCCAGATTATAGTCCATCATTGCAGGTAAGTCAGGGTGGCAGGATCTTGATACAATCAGTCCCCAGTGAGAGCAGATTGATAAATGCTGCTTTTTTCCGAGGTAGGGACTCACTAGCTCAGACTGATCTGAATTCACTCTGTAGTCTCAGGGGGTCCTCGAACTCACAGTGATCCTTCTACCTCTGCCTCCTAAGTGCTAGGATTAAAGGTGTGCACCACCACGCCTGGCTCAGCTTTCTCTTTTTAAAAAAAATTATTTATTAATTTGAGAGAGAGGCAGAGAAAGGCAGATAGAGAATGGTGCACAGGGCCTCTAGCCACTGCAAATGAACTCTAGATGCATGTTTCACTTTGTGCATTTGGTTTTAAATGCATACTGGAGAATCAGACTCTGGTCCTTAGGCTTTGCAGACTAGTGCCTTAACCACTGAGTCATCTCTCCAGCTCTTTTTATTATACAGTCTAGGAACTTAGCCCATGGGATAGTGCCACCCAAAGTTAGGGTGAGTCATCTACCTCAGCTAATGTAATCTAGAATATCCCTCCCAGGCTTGATCAGGGATCTGTTTCTATAGTGATTCTAAATCATGTCAAATTGGCAGTAGATTAGCCATCACACCGGGCAAGAACTGATGTGTATCCTCAGACCTCTGTCGCTTCTGGAGTTGGGATCTAATTATGTTGCCGAGCCTAGGGATGAACTTTTAAGTGATCTTCTCAAGTGCTAGGACTACAGGAGCATGCCACAGCATTGAGCTTCATGCTTGGTCACTAGAGTACGGAAATGACACGTTCGTTGTGGAATCCTTTCCCTTGCAACTCGCACATAATCTTTGGGGAGGTACTTAATAATAATAATCTATGGGGAGGTACTTTTGCAGCAGGTGAGTGCCCAGTTCCTCAGCAGCTGATATATTTTAGCATCTGTATTCCTTACCTGGGTCACTAATTAGGATTGAAAACTGGCTTTGTTTGTTTGTTTGTTCTTCGAGGTAGAATCTCAGTCTAGCTCAGGATGACCTCAAACTCACTGCATTCCTCCTACCTCTGCCTCCCAAGTGCTGGAATTAAAGGCGTGTGTCACCACACCTGGCTGAAAACTGGCTTTATGTTTGGTGTGTGTGTGCTGTTCATGTGTGTAAGTATGGGCGTATGCATGCCAGGGCACACATGTTTTCAAAGGACAACTTTGGTAATGAGTCTTTGCCTTCCATATTGTTTAAGGTAGGGTCTCATTGTTCCCTATTTCATTGATTAGGTTAACTGGCCCACAGGCTGCTGAGAGATTCTCTTGTTTCTGACTACCTTTTTTTGGGGGGGGGGGTTGAGGTAGGGTTTCACTTTAGGTCAGGATGACCTGGAATTCACTACGGAGTCTTAGGGTGGCTTTGAACTCACGGTGATCCTCCTACCTTTGCCTCCCAAGTGCTGGGATTAAAGGCGTGTGCCACCATGCCCAGCCTGACTCCCTTCTTGTTTTAGGCACACTGGTTTACAGATACTAACTTGTAATTGAATTTTATGAGTTCAAATAACTGTTAAAAGTCTTGTTTTGCCCTAGCACTTGGGAAGTGGAAGTAGGAGGATTGCTGTGAGTTTGAGGCCACTCTGAGACAACGTAGTGAATTCCAAGTCACCTTGAGCTAGAGAACAACCCTACCTTGAAAAACCAAAATAAATAAATAAATAAAAAATCTTGTTTCAATTGCCAAAGTTTCGGGTTTTTTTGGGGGTTGGGGTAGTATTTTGTGGTAGCCTGGGCTGACCTGGTATTTGCTGTGGAGTCTCAGACTGATCTCAAATTCACAGCAATCCTCCTACCTGTCTGCCTCCTGAGGGCTGGGATTAAAGGTATGCGCCACCATGGTCAGCTTTGGTTTTTTTTTTTTTTTTTCTAGTAAATATTTTTATTTATTTGAAAGAAGAGAGAGACAGAACGGGTATGCCAGGGTCTCTTGCCACCGCAAATGAACTCCAGATAAATGCATTACCTTGTGCATCTGGCTTTACATGGGTACTGGGGAATTGAACCCAGGCGGTCAAGCCTTGCAAGCAAGCCCCTTAACCAATGAACCATCTCTCCATCTCCCAAAGTTTAGTTATTTTAATTTAGTTATTAAGTAGTCCTTTGGAATGGTTTAATTTAGGACTTGAGGAATTTTCAAAAGGAAATAAGGTTCATTTTATTTAAAGCTGGTTTAACTTTGAAAAATTTTTTGTTTTATTTTGTTTTTGTTTGTTTTTTGTTTTTCCAAGGTACGGTCACACTGTAACCCAGGCTGACCTAGAATTCACTATGTAGTCTCAGGGTGGCCTCTTGAACACACATGATCCTCCTACCTTTGCCTCCCAAGTGCTGGGATTAAAGGCGTGCACCACCATGTGCAGCTTGAAATGTTTTTGTTTGCATAAGATACTAAACAATTTAGTTTAATATAGGTAGAAGTAAAATATTTGGGAAATTCCAAAAATTATCTAACATTCTAATGATTATGTTTTTAGGGTGGATCTATTTTATTAATAACAGGTCCTCCTGGATGTGGAAAGACAGCTACTATAAAAATACTATCAAAGGAGTATGGGATTCAAGTACAAGAATGGATTAATCCAGTTTTACCAGAATATCAAAAGGATGAGTTCAAGGAGATACTTAACTTTGGTAAGCGTTGCTACACAGATGCAGGAAATAGAAGGGAAACTTGTGCTCGATGAAGCACAGATGAAATGATGAGTACATCTCCATACTTGATGGCTTCACTTATTTTTTTAAGGGCTATGGCAGTTTTTATCTTGTCTGACAGTTCAGGTTAGGGTCAGTTCTGCATGGTTAGTCAGAGGTCTGCTATCTTCATGCTCCTTTTTGTTGTTGTTGTTAGTACTTTTGGCTTTTTTGAGGTAGGGTCTCACTATAGTCGATTCTGACCTGCTATCATTCACTCTGTAGTGCTGGGGTCAAAGGCATGTACCACCACACCCAGTTTTTCATGCTCTTTTTTTTTTTTACTTTTCATTTGCAGCCGCCATACATATAGACAATATACCATAATGATAATTCCCTTCCACTACCGTCCCTTTTCCCTGTCCATAGGCCCCCTCTGTCACTGAATCATTCCTTTTAATTAGTCTCTCTTCAATGTTTTTTGTTTGTTTGCTTTTGTTTTTTGTTTTTCAGGGTAGGGTTTCACTCTAGTCCAGGCTGTCCTGGAATTCTCTTTGTAATCTCAGGGTGGCTTGAATTCAGTACAATCCTCCTACCTCTGCCTCCTGAGTGCTTGGATTAAAGGCTTGCGCCACCACTCCCAGCTGAGTATTTTATTTTAAATTTGAACAATTTCACATTATTTTAAGATAGCATCCAAAAAAATAAGTTTCCAGTATTATAAGCTGCATCATGCATGCACATGTGGGTTTATGATTTGTGATTAAATTATGTCATGTAATTTGAAAATAAAAGTGATGAATGTGTTTCTTTTCAGAATCAAACTTCCATATGTTTTCACATCAATCTCAGATAGCAGGTTTCAAAGAGTTTCTACTAAGAGCAACAAAGTATAACAAACTGCAAATGCTTGGAGATGATCTGACAACTGACAAAAAGATAATTCTGGTTGAAGTAAGGGCAACCTTTACAATCCTTTTATAGGTATTGGGCAAACAATTGTGAGATATGTTATTATTAATCTCTACCTTAATACTAATAGTGGTTTTATGATAGCAGACCCTAACGGCTTTGTAATGGTTGAAGCCTGAAATATAAGTAGAATAGCTACAGGTTAACATTAAGACTAAGTGTATGGTAAGAGGTTTTTATTTATTTATTTATTTATTATTATTATTTAATTTTTAGCCCAGGCTGGCCTTGAACTCATGATCCTCCTGCCTCTGCCTCTTCAGCACTTTCCTACCGGCATGTGCCACCACATTTTGCTGGGTTTCTTTTTAAAATTTTATTTATTTATTTGAGACAGAGAGAGAAGGGTGCACCATGGGCTCCAGCTGCCGCAAATTCCAGATGCGTGTACCACCTTGTGCATCTGGCTTTTGTGGGTCCTGGGGAATCGAACCTGGGTCCTTTGGCTTTGCAGGCAAGCTCCTTAACAGCTAAGTCATCTCTCCAGCCCTGAGTTTTTAAAATATAGTGGCTTATGTAGAGAATAACAAAGAAAGTCTGGAAAGTTAATTCTCAATGAAAATAGAGTCACCGTGCGTGGTGGCGCACGCCTTTAATCCCAGCTGAAGTAGGAGGATCAGCATGAGTTCAAGATCAGGGGCCTGGGAAGAGGCTCAGTGGTTAAAAGTGCTTGTTGCAAAGCCTTCTGGCCTGGGTTCTGACCCCCATAAAGCAAGATACACAAAGTAGCACATGTGTCTGGAGTTTATTTACAGTGGCAAGAGGCCCTGGTGTACCTCTTCTCTTTCTCAAGCAAGTAAATAAGAAATATGAAAAGGAAAAAAAGGAACATGAGTTCTAGGTCAGCCTGGGATAGAGTGAAACTGTACCTTGAAAATAAACAAAATATATACACTGTAACTGGTAAAGAAACTGGATCTGGAAATGGCTTAATTACTATTAATTCCTATCCTTTAATTTTATTTATTTATTTAATTAATGAATTTTTTTGAGGTAGGGTCTCACTGTAGCTCAGGCTGACCTGGAATTCACTATGTAATCTCAGGGTGGCCTCAAACTTACAGCGATCCTCCTACCTCTGCCTCCCGAGTGCTGGGATTAAAGGCGTGCACCATCACGCCTGGCTATTTTATTTTATTTTATTTTTATTTTATTTTATTTTATATTATATTTTATTTTATTTTAATTTTTGGTTTCTCAAGGTAGAGTTTTGCTCTGGTCCAGGCTCACCTACGTCTGGCTCTTCTCTCTTTTTATTTTTGTTTATTTTATTTGAGAGATCGAGAAAGGCAGATAGAGAATAGGCACATCAGGGACTCCAGCCGCTACAAACAAACTCCAGATATATGTGCCATCTTGTGCATCTAGTTTCAGTCAGTCCTAGGGAATCGAACCTGGGTCCTTTGGCTTTAGAGGCAAACTCTTTAACTGCTAAGCCATCTCTCCAGCCCCACCTTTCTTTTTAATTTCGCTTAAAATTGTGGTTAATATAAACTAGATAATTTTCTTCCTTGATAAGTATAAATTTGGAAGTAAACATGCAATGGAATACAACTGAACTAATGTTTGTCCTGTATCCTTAATAGGATTTGCCTAACCAAGTTTATCGAGAATCTCATACTTTGCATGACATTCTAAGGTAAGTGTCAGTGAAGAACAGTAAACATTATTCTAATTTTTTTTTTTTTTTATGAAGGTAGGGTCTCACTCTAGTAGGCTGACCTGGAATTCACTATGTAGTCCCAGACTGGACTCAAACTTATGGGAATTCTATCTCTGCCTCCCGAGTGCTGAGATTAAAGGCAGGTGCCACTATGTCCAGCTTCTATAACTTTATTAGGGATTATGATTCTAGCTTAATGGTGTAGAACACTTGCTTAACATGAGCAAGGACCTGGTATTGTTCTCCATCACCATAAAAAAGAAAAATATTGTTGACCAATATACATAAAACTATAATAAATGCCAAAAGGCTTATGTTCACCATTACCATATTTTGTTACTTTAGGAAGTATGTGCAAGTTGGCCGTTGTCCTCTTATATTTATCATTTCTGACAGTGTAAGTGGAGATAATAATCAGAGGCTACTGTTTCCCAAAGAAATTCAGGAAGAGTGTTCTATTTCAACCATTAGGTAAGAAAGAGATTTCTGTTCATAATGTGTATATAGATGTTGTATTTTGATTTTCTTTTAATACTTTATTTGCAAGGAGAGGGGGGAGAGCATGAGAGAAAGAATGGCCACTGCAGTGAACTCAGACATATATGTCACTTTGTGCATCTGGCTTTACATGGGTACTGGAGAATTGAGCCCAGGCCATCAGGCTTTGCAAGCAAGCGTCTTAACAACTGAGCATCTCTCCAGTCCCAAATGTGATATTTTTATTATTAACCACCTTCTTTCTTAATAATTTTCAGTTTCAACCCTGTGGCACCAACAATTATGATGAAATATCTTAATCGAATAGTGACTATTGAAGCTAGTAAGGTAAGTGTGATTAATTTAAGCTTACATTGAAGCTATGGAAAGCCCAGCTTACAGTGTGTATATTGGGGAAAGCTGGAGAAATATTAGATGGATTATAGTTCAGGAGATCAGACGTATATATTGGCAAACTGTGTGTGTGTGTGTGTGTGTGTGTGTGTGTGTGGGATACAGCTTCAGGATGTAGCTAACTATAGAGGTCTTGACTAGCTTGTACAAGGTCATGGTTTAAATCGCCAATCCTGCATCAAAGCTAAAAGTTGTGTACAAAAAATTGGAAATAGTCTCTTTTGAGGAGACTATCAGCAAAAAATGTTTTCATAACTTTTTTTTTTTTTTTTTTTTTTTTTTTTTTTTTTTGGTTTGGTTTTTGAGGTAGGGTCTCACTATAGCTCATGTTGACCTGGAATTCACTATGTACTTTCAGGGTGGCTTTGAACTCATGGCAGTCCTCCTACCTCTGCCTCGCAAGTGTTGGGATTAAAGGTGTGTGCCACCACGCCTGGCTTCATAACATTTTAAAAAATAAAATAGATTAAAAGCAACTGACATAAATAAATCACTACAGATGGTATTAAGAAAGAGATTCAAGTCATAGAATAATACATATAATCCTATCTAAATTAAATTATTACTCTGCAAGTTTGTAGATACTTAGAGATACTAGATGTACTTATAGATACATGTGCATGGGAAGTCTGGGAATATTCTTCCTAAAATGTTAATTCTTTGACAAAGTTTGGGATTGGGAAGACTAAAAGCTTTCATAAGGATTTTTTTCAAATATTTTTTATTTATTAAGTTGAGAGGGAGAGAAAGAAGCAGAGAGAGAGGCAGATAGAGAATGGGCACCTATTTGCATTACAAATGGTTTGGCAAATTGGTAGACTCTCCATGTAAGTATATAGAAACATATACCTTAAGAATGTAGACATATGTAGACAAGACATGGGGGGTGGCACACATCTGTAATCCTGGGTGGAGACCGAAGAATCATATTCAAGTCTAGCCTGAGCTTCTACAAGAGCTTGTCTCAACAAAAGGAAAGAGAACTTAGAAATTAACTTGGTCAGAGTAAAAAGCAAGCAAGCAGTATTTAGTACTTCGTGACTGAATTACATGTTAAACTATATTGTCACTGGCAACCATTCATGGGCAGGTATTTTTGTTTGTTTGTTTGAGACAGGGTTTCCCTAGGTAGCCCCTGCTGTTGTGGAACTTGTGGTCCTTGAGCTTAGCTTCCCACATGCTGAGATAATTTTCATGCATAACCACACTTGGCTGTTTGTTTTTTTTTTTAAATATTTTATTTTTATTTATTTATTTGACAGAGAAAGAGGGAGGGAGGGAGAGAGAAAGAATGGTCGTGCCAGAGCCTCCAGCCACTGCAAATGAACTCCAGACGTGTGTGCCCCCTTGTGCATCTGGCTAACGTGGATCCTGAGGAATCAAACGTTGGTCCTTTGGCTTTGCAGGCAAACGCCTTAACCACTGAGCCATCCCTCCAGCCCCATACTTGGCTGTTTGAAAGCTTTCAGACATTCAGTTTGGAGGAATCTAATTTATGTCTATTAAGTTCACAAAATGGGTTTTGTGTTTATGTGCAACAATTATTTTGTTTTTTAGTTTAATTTTCTCATTTTAGAATGGAGGAAGAATTACTGTCCCTGAGAAAACTTCTCTAGAGTTACTCTGCCAAGGATGTTCTGGTGATATTAGAAGTGCAATAAATACCCTACAGTTTTTTTCTTCAAAAGGTAACTGATTATAAAAAACACCTTCAACAGCACTCAGGAGGCAAAGATAGGAGGATTGCTGTGAATTCGAAGCCACCCTGAGACTACATAGTGAATTCCAGGTCAGCCTGGACTAGAGCAAGACCCTACCTGGGGGTTGGGGGAGGAAGACACCTTCATATAGTAATACTAGGTGACTTAATTATTCATGAAGTGAAGTCAAACTAACTTTATTTATTTATTTATTTATTTATTTATTTATTTGTCTGTCTGTTTGTTTGTTTGTTTATTTTGGTTTTTCAAGGTAGGGTCTTGCTCTAGCCCAGGCTGACCTAGACCTCACTCTAGTCTTAGGGTGGCCTTGAACTCATGGTGATCCTCCTACCTCTGACTCCTGAGGGCTGGGATTAAAGGCGTGTGCCACCACGCCCTGCTCCTTTTTCTTTTTTTTTTTTAAACTTTTTTTGTTTTGGTTTTGCAAGGTAGGGTCTCAATCTGGTCCAGGCTGACCTGGAATTAACTATGTAGTCTCAGGGTGGCCTCAAACTCTCGGCGATCCTCCTACCTCTGCCTCCCGAGTGCTGGGATTAAAGGCGTGCACCACCACGCCCGGCAACTTTATTTTTTGTATGCAGTGCTGAGAATCACATTTAGAGTTTTCCATTTGCTGGGAAAGTGCTCTACTGTTGAGCTATATTTCCAGCCCAAACTAGACATATTAATTTGTAATTGTTATATCTGTCATGTTAGTTGCCTTCAATCCCCACTGTCTGAAAATATTAAGTGGAATATTCCAGAAATAAGCAATTCATAAACTTTAAGCTTTGTATTGTTCTGAGTGATGTGGTGAGGCTGTCTAGTTTTGTTTGTTTGTTTGTTTTTGTTTTTCAAGTAGGGTGTCACTCTAGCCCAGGCTGACCTGGAATTCACTATGTAGTCTTAGGGTGACCTCAAACTCACGGTGATCCTCCTACCTTTGCCTCCTGAGTACTGGGATTAAAGGCATGCACCACCACGCCTGACACATCTAAAATCTTAATGTTCCTGCTCAGTAACATAACCCATTTAGCTTGTGTTGTTTTCCAAAATACCCATAGAGATATGGCAGCCTAACGCAACTAAAACTTTTTTTTTTTTTTTTTTTGGTTTTCCGAGCTAGGGTTTCACTCTAGCCCAGGCTGACCTGGAATTCACTGTGTAGTCTCAGGGTGGCCTCGAACTCTCAGCGATTCTCCTACATCTACTTCCTGAGTGCTGGGATTAAAGGCATGTGCCACCAAAACTTTTTTGTTTATTTTATTTTTATTTATTTATTTGAAAGCAACAGGGAGAGAGAGAGAGAAAGAGACAAGAGGGAGAGAATGGGCCCACCAGGGCCTCTACTCACTGCAAAACAAGCTCCAGAAGCATGCACCACCTTGTGTATCTGGCTTATGTGGGTACTGAGGAATCGAACTTGGGTTCTTTGTCTTCACAGGCAAGCTCCTTATCCACTAAGCCATCTCTCTAGGCTGTGGTTATTTCTTTGGGATTATAATGTGCTTAGGTTCAGTTACAGAAATTATGAGCTAGAAAAGCTAAAGAAAGCCATTTGGGGATCCCGATTCATTATAACATTGTTCTGGACTCAGAACTTTAAAGGGAAGAAAAAAGCTTTTGAGTAAGCCAGGAATTGTATTAGCAATTATGTTTTTCACTTAGTTCTCTGATCAGCCTAATGAGATAGACAACACTGCAGTTCAAAATCAGATCTTGCCACTTGAGCTTCTTTTAAGGCACACACTCTTGAGTTTTCAGTTATTTTTATTTTTGTTTTTGTTTTTTCACTCTAGCCAGGTACCTGTGATTCAATTTGTAGTCCTAGGGTTTCTTGGAACTAACAGTAATCCTCCTGCCTCAGCTTCTAGAGTCTTGGGATTGAAGGTGGGCTGTACCATGCCCAGATCTTTTTTTTTTCTTTAATTTTTTTAAAATTTATTTGCATGTATAGGGTGCAACAGGGTCTCTTGCCACTGCAAATAAATGCCAGACTTTCTATCACTTTTCTTGTTTGTTTTTGTTTTGTGAGGTAGAGTCTCATTCTAGCCCAGGCTGACCTGGATTCACTATGTAGTCTCATGGTGGCCTCGAACTCACTGTGATTCTCCCTTTGTCTCTCAAGTGCTGGGATTAAAGATGTGCACCACCATGCCTGGCTATAAATTATATATGATCATTTGAATATATATTTTTAGGAGAGAGCAATTTATGGCCAAGAAAGAAAGGAGTGTCATTAAAATCAGATCCTGCGCTGTCAAAATCTAAACGAAGAAAAAAGCCTGATGTTTTTGAAAATCAAGAAGTCCGAGCTATTGGCAGCAAAGATACTTCTCTCTTTCTATTCAGAGCTTTGGGGAAAATTCTGTATTGTAAAAGTAAGAAACTTTATGCACTTCTGTTATATATCACTGTTCCTATAGAAATAACATATCACTTTTTTTTTTTTTAATGCCTTGTATTTTGTTTTGTTACAAGAAAGAGACAGGAGCCCAGTTAGCTACTGTTTGGTCAGACCTCAGACATAGATATATAGAAGTTTCTGACTATGAACAAGGTTAAGCATAAAAGCAACTACTGTAGGCCATATCTATGCCTATTAATTGTTAAAATTATAGTTCCTGAAGATATCAATCCATCTAGACTCTTGGTGGCAACAGTTGGTGGCCCCAAGTTGTCTTTAGTTACTATGCTGTGAACACTGGGGTTCGGGGTAAGTTGCCAAGAAGCATAACATTTCTTTGGCTTCTCTTCACTAACTTGTCCTCCCAACCAGAGGTATCTGTTGCCTTCCTCTGTCTTCTTTGTTGCCTGCCTACTCACACTGATCCTTTCTACCCCTTCTGCCCATCTCTAACCTCCCAAACTGTCCCTTGTTTCCATAAAACCCCAGACTCCTGTTCTTTTTTAGTTTTTTAAAAAGATTTTATTTATTTATTTGTTTGTTTGAGACAGAGAGAGGGAGAGAGAGAGAAAGAGTGAGATTGGGTGAGCCAGGGCCTCTAGCCACTGCAGATGAACTCCAGATGCATGCACCACCATGTGCATCTGGCTTAAATGAGATCTGGAGAATTGAACCAGGGTCCTTAGGCTTCGCAGGCATGTGCCTTAATCGCTAAGCCCTCTCTCCAGCCCTGTTTTTGTTTCTTTGAGGTAGTGTCTCACTTTAGCTCAGGTTGACCTGGTACTCATTGTAGTTCCAGGCTGGCCTTGAACTAATAGTTAATAGTGATCCTGCTACTTCTGCCTCCTGAGTGCTGGGATTAAAGGTTTGTACCACCACACCTGGCAAAACTCCTATTCTGTGTTTTTTTTTTTTAATTAAAAAATTTTTTATTTATTAATTTGAGAGACAGAGGGGGGTGAGAGAGAGAAAGAATGAATGGGTATGGCAGGGCATCCAGCCATTGCAAACAAACTCCAGACACATGCACCACCTTGTGCATCTGGCTTACATGGGAACTGGGGAATCAAACCAGGGTCCTTAGGCTTTACAGGCAAGCACCTTAACCACTAAGTTATCTCTCCAGCCCAAAACTTTAATTCTTTATGTAACAAACACTAAATGATAGTCTTATGATCCCAAAGGAAGAAATCAGGATGTGAAAATGGAAAATTTTACTTCACATAAGGAAAGCAAAGTAGCTTAGATTACAGTGAAAATATTTATCTGTCCTTGGGTTCTCTCACCTCTGAACCACTGTGTCCCTCCCCTTCCCTCTCCCTCCTTCCCTCTTTTCTTCCCTTCCTTCCCTCCCTCCCTCCTTCCTTTCTTTGAGAGACAGTGAGGGAAGGACAGAAAGAGAATGGACACTTAGGACCTTTTGCCACTGCAAATGAACTCCAGACACATGCATTACGCTATGTGTCTGGCCTTATATGGGTACTGGGGAATCGAACTCAGGCTGGCAGGCTTTGGAAGCAAGTGTCTTTAACCACTGAGCCATTTAACCACTGTCCCTTGGTGTCCATTCTTATTTGACTCCCCCTCTCCCAGGCAGAGAGCAGCCTCTTCTACACAGGATATTTAAGAATGTAGACTTCCATGTTGAGATGACTCATGGGAAGAAGGCAATCCAGAACTAGAAAAATGAAATTGGGAGTGTTTTGAAAAAGCGGTGTATTTTAAATCTAGAAAAGCCATAATCCAAGTGTCAAAATTCTAATTTTAGTTCTTGCTAATAGTAATAAAGTAGACAAACTCATTTCTTGTGATTGTTTTGTTTAATTTTTAACAGCTTGCTTAGTATTTTGGGATTACATATCTAAGTGTTGAAAATCTTCAAATGCTATATAATTGCAAAGATAGATTTTTTCATAATTCCAGATTTTTTTTAATAGGAGCACCTTTAACAGAATTGAACTCACCTCGGTTGCCATCTCACTTAATGGAGCATGAACGGGACACGTTACTTGTTCAACCTGAGGTAAGGTCTTTAGTAATACTTAGCACTGTTTACCAAATGTACATTGTGTACATGCATAAAAATCTGGTCACTGCATTTGGTCCTAAATTTATATATTTATGCTTCTTTTTTAGGAAATAGTAGAAATGGCACACATGCCAGGGGAATATTTCAATTTATATCTTCACCAAAACTATGTAGATTTCTTCATGGAAGTAGATGATCTTGTGAGAGCCAGCGAATTTCTAAGTTTTGCAGATATCCTCAGTGGTGACTGGAATGTAAGAGACCATATGACTTATGTGTTTTGTGTGTTTATTTTTCTTCAGAATTGAGAAAAAGTTTGCTCATGGCAGTCCTCCCATCTCTGCCTCATAGGTGCTACAAATGAACTCCAGACACATGCACTACCTTGTGCATCTGGCTTACCTGGATACTGGAGAATTGAACCTGGGTCCTTAGGCTTTGCAGGCATGTGCAAACCTTGTGCTTGCCTCACCTTTGTGTGTCTGGCTTACATGGGACTCAGAGAGAGATTGAACATGGGTCCTTCGCTTCACAATCAAGTGCCTTAACCACTAAGCCATTTCTCCAGCCCTTAAGTTATTTTTTTAATTAATTTTATATATATATAATTTTTTTTTTTAGTTATGGACATACTCTGTGTAAACAGCACATGTTGGTACATCCTTACCCTCATCCCTGTCCCTCCTCCAAAGGGACCCTCCTCGTTGGGGATGCTGGTTATCCCCATGGGGATTGTGGGTCATGTATTGTGGGTAATTTATTTTTTTGACAAAGGGAGACAGAGAGAGTCAGAGAAAAGATGGACATGCCAGGGTCTACTGGCACTGCAGATGAACTCCAGATGCATGCACCACTTTGTGCATTTGGCTTTACATAGGTTCTCCAGCCCAATAAATAAATAAAATATTTTAAAAAAAGAGGGGGCTGGAGAGATGGCTTAATGGTTAAGGCACTTGCCTGCAAAGCCTAAAGACCCAGGTTTGATTCCCCAGGACCCATGTAAGCCAGATCACTAGGTGGCACTTGGGTCTGGAGTTGGTTTGCAGTGGCTGGAGGCCCTGACAATGCCCAGTATCTCTCTATCTGGCCCTCTCTCTTTCTCTCAAATAAAAGTTTAAAAATTAAAATTATTTAAAATATTTTATCTATTTGTTAATTTGAGAGAGAGAGGAAGATAGAATGGATGCACCAGGGCAAATGAACTCCAGATGCATGTGCCACCTTGTGCATCTGGTTTTACATGGGTACTGTGTATTTAAATCTGGGTCTTTTTGGCTTTACAGGCAAAATGCCTTAACCACTAAGCCATCTCTCCAGCCCATCTGTTTTCTTTTTTTGTTTGTTTGTTTATTTATTTGAGAGTGATGGTCAGAGAGAGAAAGAAGCAGATAGATAGAGAATGGGCATGCCAGGGCCTCCAGCCACTGTAAATGAACTCCAGATGCATGTGCCACTTTGTGCATCTGGCTTATGTGGGTCCTGGGGAATTGAACCTTGAATTGGGGTCCTTAGGCCTCACAGGCAAGCGCTTAACTGCTAAGCCATCTCTCCAGCCCCTCTCTGTTTGTTTGTTTTTCTCCCTCCCTCCCTCCCCCCCCCTCCTCCCTCCCTCCCCCCTCCCTCCCTCCCTCCCCCCTTCCTCCCTTCTTCCCTTCCTCCTCCTCCCTCCTTCCCCCTCCCTCCCTCCTTTTTGAGGTAAGGTCTTGCTCTAGCCTGGGCTGACCTGGAATTCATCCTGAATTCTCAGGGTGGCCTCAAACTCTTGGTGATCCTCCTATCTCTGCCTCCTGAGTGCTGTGATTAAAGGCGTGCACCACCATGCCCTGCTCTGTTTGTTTTTTGACAGAATCTTGCTATCTTTCCCAGGATGGTCTTAAACTGCAGAGCACATGTGATCCTTTGTCCTCCATCTCCCTATAGCTCAGACTACAGGTTTATACATCCCTGTGCCCAAACATCACCCTGTAGATTTTTTTTAGGGGGGGGGTTGAAGTAGGGTCTCACTCTAGCTCAGGCTGACCTGGAATTCACTATGTAGTCTCAGGGTGGCCTTGAATAGATTTTCTTAATATCGTAATACTACCTTGACCAATACAACAGCTAGTAACCACATGTAATTACTTAAATTAATTTAAAATTAAAATTTAGTTCCTCAGTCATTGTAGATACACTTTTCTAGTACTTGATAGTTGCATATGGCTAATAGCTACTATATTCAGCCCATCTATGTAAACATTTCCATCATTCTAAAAAATTCTGTTTTTGTTACACAGCATTGTTTTGATATGTTGACATTTCTCTGAATTATGAATATTTCAAAGCATAACTATAATTAGGAAACATAAAAAGTTAATAGTTTTCATTACTCAGTTTCCTTTACTTAATTTTTTTTTTTTTTTTTTTTTTTTTTTTTTTGGTTTTTCGAGGTATGGTCTCACTCTGGCCCAGGCTGACCTGGAATTAACTATGTAGTCTCAGGGTGGCCTTGAACTCATGGCGATCCTCCTACCTCTGCCTCCCGAGTGCTGAGATTAAAGGTGTGCGCCACCACGCCTGGCTTTAATTTTTTTTTAAATGATTACTTTAGAGCCCTCCATTTCCTGCAAATTTCATAATTTCATTTTTCTCACCACTGAATCACCACTGTACCAATACAACTGCTAATAACCACATGTAAATTGCCAATTAATTTAATCCATTCATTAAAGATCTTGGTTCCATTTCCTAGCTATTGAATGGAGCATAAACATGGTTTTATCTAAGATAGTGAGAAGAGTCATTCAGATAAATGCCTAGGAGTGCTATAGCTGTATCATATGGTAAATCTATTTTTAGCTGTCAAGAACCTCCATTTCTGGCTGTATGACATTAAAACAGTGTTTCCATTTTTCATTCTAAAATTTATTGTCATTTGTTTTCTTGATTAGCCATTCTGCCCTTTAGTTAGCCTGGCATTCACATATGTTTTTGATTGCTGTTTTTGAGGCCTGATTTCCAGGTCAGCCTGAGCTAGAGCAAGACACTGAATATTTCAACTCGGGAGGCATAAGGATCTATAATTACCCTGAGAAACATAAAAGAGTTAAAAACCAAAAAAAAAAAAAAACAAAGAAAAAGAAATAAAATTTTATTACTCAGTTTGTACATATTTATGAGGTTATGACTTAATTTTTTTTTTTTTTTTTTTGGTTTTTCAAGGTATGGTCTCACTCTGGCCCAGGCTGACTGGAATTCACTATGTAGTCTCAGGGTAGCCTTGAACTCACAGTAATCCTCCTACCCCTCCCTCCCTAGTGCGGGAATTAAAGGAGTGTGCCACCACACCTGGCTAGTATGATAGTTTGATATATACATTGGGTAGTGATCAACTCTAATCAGTATATCCATTAACTTAAGCTTTTATCATTTATATGTGCTCATATAATTGCTTTTTTTTGTTTTGTTTTTTGGTTTTGGGTTTTTTTTTTGGTTTTTCGATGTTGGGTCTCGCTCTAGCTCAGGCTGACCTGGAAATTCACTATGTAGTTTCAGGGTGGCTTTGAACCCTCAGCATTCCTCCTACCTCTGCCTCCTAAGTGTTGGGATTAAACGCATGTGCCACCACGTGCAGCACTTCTTTATTTTGAAAATATCCAACCTATAGGCAAATGGAAAAAACAGTACATTGAAAATCTGTATACCTTTAGCTTTTTTTCACTAGAGTATTTCTATATTTCCATTTTTACTTAATTTCCCTACGTATATTTATGTGTTTGGTTTTGGTTGAAAAATTGGAAAACAGTTGCAAGCATCATGTCTTTATCATGAGTAAAGATAGTGCTTTATTTATGACTTACTTATTTATGGGCATGTGTGTGCCTCATGTGAAGCACTGCATCTGGTTTTATTTGAGTGCTGAGCAATTGAACCTAGGCCAACAGGTGTTGTAAGCAAGCTCCTTTAGGTGCTGAGCCATCTCTCCAGCTCCAAGACATTGGTCTTTAAAACCTTAGTAATAGCCGGGCGTGGTGGCACATGCCTTTAATCCCAGCACTTGGGAGGCAGAGGTAGGAGGATCGCCATGAGTTTGAGGTCACTCTGAGACTACATAGTGAATTCCAGGTCAGCCTGAGCTAGAGTGAGACCCTACCTTGAAAAACCAAAAATAAAATAAAAGAGAATTTACATTAAAAAAAAAAAAAAACTTAATAATAATGTCATACCGAAGAAAATTAACATTGATTTAATTGCCATTAATTTAGACTGAGCATGGTGGTACACACGTTTATATCTCGGTATTCAATAGGCTGAAGCAGGAGAAATCAAGTTTAAGACCACTCTGCCTGAAAACACAACAGTAGCACAAAAACAATGTAATGCTGTCCTTATTTCCTAGGTGCCACAAAAATGTTTCCCAAAACCCCATCAAGGTTGACCTATTGCATTTGAGTCTTAGGTCTAAATTGAATTTGTTTTGAATATTTTCAAGCACTAGTTTTGGGGCTTTGCTGATGGTGAAAAAGTGAATATAGAGTAGTAGTACCAATAATAAATTCTGTTTTATAACTCTGCTTCACATTTTTTCTCATTTGTTAGACACGCTCTTTACTCAGGGAATATAGTACATCTGTAGCTACAAGAGGTGTGATACATTCCAACAAAGCCCGGGGGTTTGCTCATTGTCAAGGAGGAGGATCAAGTTTTCGACCCTTGCATAAACCTCAGTGGTTTCTAATAAACAAAAAGGTAAAATAATTGGGCAGGTATGACAGTAAATATATATAACTTTTAAAATTAAAAAAATTAAAAATCTTATTTTATTTTCATATTTCTTTTCATTACAGTATCAAGAAAATTGCCTGGCTGCAAAAGCACTTTTTTCTGACTTCTGCCTCCCAGCTTTTTGTCTACAGACTCAGCTGTTGCCATATCTTGCTCTGCTGACCATTCCAATGCGAAATAAAGGTAATAAGTCTTCCTTTTCTCCAAGAAGTAAGTGTTTATATCTGTATCTTTGTGAGTCAGCTCATTGCTATGTACTAAGAAGTCCCCCCCATTTTCACACTGGTACATATGTATATACATATATACATACATACATAAAGTTTATTTGAGAGAGACAGAAAGAAGCAGACGAGAGGAAAAGAGAGTATGAGCACAACGGAGCTTCCTGCCTCCGCAGATGAACTCCAGATGCATGCACCAATTTGTACATCTGGCTTTATGTGGGAACTGGAAAGTTGAACCTGGGCCATCAGACTTTGCAAGCAAGCACTTTGAACTGCTGAGCCATCTCTCCAGCCCCCTACACCAGTCATTTCTATGCATTGCAACCCTGCACACGTTCTCAGGACATGGTAGAACACAAAGCCTCACAGAAACTGCTTCTAGCCCAGTCCAAACAGGGCTTTCATCCTCTCATAAGCCAAACGCAGTCCACAGTTCTTCCTGCATTTAGGTCTTTCAACTCTAACCAGAATGGTCCATCAAGCTCTGCTTAGAGCACTGTAAGGTGTCTCTTAGGCCAAGGTTTCATATCCTTCCAGATTTCTCCCACAGATCAGTTCCAAAATGCCCAAAGCCACACAGTCAGATTTCGAGCAGCAGTGACCACCTCTCAGTACCAGTCTTCTTTGTGTTTACCTCCTCATTGCTGGCACAAAGCACCTAATTAAAAACAGGTAATAGGGGTTGGCTTAGTGGTTAAGGCATTTGCCTGCAAAACCAAAGGACCCAAGTTTGATTTTTTAAGACCCACATAAGCCAGATGTACAAGGTGGTGCATGCATCTGGAGTTGGTTTGCAGTGGCTGGAGGCCCTGTGCACCATTCTCTCTCTCTCTCAAATATATAAAAAAATTTTTTTAAATACCCATCATGGGGCTGGAGGAATGGCTTAGCAGTTAAGGCGTTTGCAAAGCCAAAGGACTCAGGTTTGATTTCCCCAGGACCCATGTTAGCCAGGTGCACAAGGGAGAACACGTGTCTTTATTTCGTTTGTAGTGGCTAGAGGCCCTGGCATGCCCATTCTCTCTCTCTCTCTCTGTCTCTGTCAAATAAATAAATAAAAATTTAAAAAGAAATACCCATCATGAGGGACCAAACTGTGAAAGATAAAGTAAAGGGTGAGCTGTTTTTATTAAAAGAGATGTAAGAGACAGCACAACCAAATGCAAGGCACAAATCATTCCTTAGATTCTTGATTTAACAACAACAACAAAAATCCATGAAAAACAGGTGATAGGAGGAAAGTTGTTTATGTTGGCTTACATTCTCAAGAAGTTCCATGATGGCAGGGGAAAGATGGTAGAGCAGAAGCTGGATATCACCTCCTTGCCACAGCAGGTGGACAACAGCAATAGGGGAGTGAGCCTAGTTCTGGCAAGGGTTAGCTAGCTATAACATTGCTGAGCCTGATCCCCACAACACACCTAGCCAGGCTCCATCTCCCAAGTTACCATTCAAAATGTATGGTTTGTGGAGGACACTTAATCCACTTTATCGAAACCAACACAATGGTGTTGATCTTCAAGGTAGACTATAGGATTTGATATACTAAACATTTTATGTAACACATAGTGTGCCCAATGTCTCAGAAATTAATGTGTGTGTGTATAAAACGTGTGTGTTTGTGCATATGGAGAATAGAGGAAAACCTTGGGTTTCCTACCTTTGAGATAAGGTCTCTCTCTCTCTTTTTTTTCTTTCTTTTTCAAGGTAGGGTCTCTTACTAGCTCAGGCTGACCTAGAATTCACTATGTAGTCTCAGGGTGGCCTCGAACTCACGGCGATCCTCCTACCTCTGCCTCTCGAGTGCTGGGATTAAAGGCATGTGCCACCACACCCGGCAACATGTTGATTTTTTTATTGTGAATTGTTCTATAAGGAATTGCTTTGACTCTTCCCTCTATTTATTTCAGTTTTTGCCACATATTAATGTAGACTCAGTTCTTACACCTTAATTTTAATTTCATACTATCATATTGATTTCAGGTTGACTAGACTAAACTATTAGTGCTGCGTTAAACTATGTGTCTTTTTAGAAATTTTAAAAATTGCAAGCAAGAGCCAGGTGTGGTGTCGCACACCTTTAATCCCAGCACTTGGGAGGCAGAGGTAGGTGATTCACCATGAGTTCTAGACCACCCTGAGACTACATAGTAAATTCCAGGTCAGCCTGGGCTAGAGTGACACCCTACCTCGAAAAACAAAAACAAAACCAAAAAAATTGCAAGCAAGTACCTTTTAGCCATTGAGCCATCTCCCCCAGCTCCAAGCTGTATGCCTTTTGACGTGTCCCTATTACTCTTTGGATTGTTTCTTGCTTTTTTTTTTTTTTTTTTTTTTTTTTTTTGGAGAGAGACAGGGAGAAGGAGACAGAGAGTGGATGCGCCAGCAGCCTCTCAGCTGCTGCGAATGAAATCCAGATGTGTGCGCCCCCTTGTGGTCAAGTGCAGCATTGCGCCCTTGCGTCACTTTGCATCTGGCCAAACATGGGACCTGGAGATTGGAACCAGTGTTCTTAGGATTAGGAGGCAGGCACCTTAACCGCTAAGCCATCTCTCCAGCCCTGTTTCTTGCTTTTTGACAAGTGTTCCAGGATCATTTTATATTTTCTTTTTTTTAAAAAGTATTTTATTTACTTATTTGAAAATGAGATGGGAGCAAGAGAGAGAGAGGGAGAGAATGTGTACACCAGGGCCTCTAGCCACTGCAAACAAATGCTAGATGCATGGACTACCTTGTGCAGCTGGCTTACGTGGGTACTGGGGAATCAAACCCAGGTCCTTAGCCTTCACAGGCAAGCACTTAACCGCTAAGCCATCTCTCCAGCCCTCATTTTATATTTTATTTAATTTTTAAAAACTTTTTGTTTTTTTATTTTTATTTATTTATTTGAGAGCAACAGAGAAAGAGAGAGAATGGGCACATCAGGGCCTCCAGCCACTGCAAACGAACTCCAGATGCGTGCGCCATCTTGTGCATCTGAATTACGTGGGTCCTGGGGAATCGAGCCTGGAACCAGGGTCCTTAGCCTTCACAGGCAAGCACTTAACCGCTAAGCCATCTCTCCATCCCTCATTTTATATTTTCTTTGGGCCAGTCCTTAGATAAGGAGTTTTAGTGAGGTCTGAATCCTTTGAACAGAATATTTAGGAAACAAAGACGTAGAATAGTCATTGCAAGTAGAGTATCATATCATTGTTTCTAAGCCGTCTCAGTGAAACAATGCTAGTTTTGTGTGTATGTGTAGGTATATCACTATGTTTGATTCCTTTTATTAAGTTTATTTATTTGCATATGTGTGTGCACAGATGAGCACTTGTTAAGGCCTCTTACCACTGCAAAATAACACCAAATCCTGGCTTTTTTTTTACATCTGTTTATGTAGGTGGCTTGGGAATTGAATGTGCACCAGCAGTCTTTTAAACCAAATGCCTTTAATTGCTAAGCCAACTTTTCAGCTCCAATACATTAGTTTTCTGACACTATGTATTTTTTCTAGACTTTTTCCTTTTCATATTTGTGTCTACCTTCTTTTTATTTTTATTTATTTATTGGGGGGGCAGATTGAGAGGGTTAGTGAAAAGATATGAAATGTTTGTTAGAAGGGTTAAGTTCAGGAGATCTATTGTACATCATAGTGGCTGCCATTAATACATTATATATTTGAAAAATGCTAAGCGTAGATTTTAAGTTTTCTACCAAAAAATTGAGATAGTGCATGTTGTTGTATTTAGTGGCTTATTGCTAGCAGAAAACACCAAACCAAGAACAGCTTGTGGGAGGAAAGGGTTTATTTTAGCTCACAGACTAGAGAAGCTTAATGACGGCAGGGAAAACGATGGCATGGGCAGAGGGTGAACGTCACCTCCTGGCCAATATCAGGTGAACAAGAGCAATAGGAGAGTGTGCCAGACACTGGCAAGCTGAAGCTGGCTGTTAACACCCATGAGCCTGCTCCCAACAATATACTGCCTCCATCAAATCTCCATCAGCTGGGAACCTAGCATTCAGAACACGTAAGTTTATGAGGGACACCTGAATCAAACCCCCACACATATTAAGTACCTTGGTCTGCAATCAGTGTATGTGTGAGTGTGTATATCTCAAAATGTCGTGTACACCATAAATACAATATTAATTTATTAATTAAATCTGCCCAGTGTGGTAGCACACAACTTGTAATTCACTATGAAGTCTCAGGCTGGCCTCAAACTTACAGCAATCCTCCTACTTCCACCTTCTGAGTCCTGGGATTAAAGGCATGCAGCACCACACCCAACAGAAAAAAATTTTTTAATATTTTATCATTTATTTATTTATTTATTTATTTATTTATTTATTTATTTATTTATGTGAGAGAGAAAGAGAGAGGGAGGGAGGGAGAGAGAATGGGCCTCCAGCCACTGCAATCGAACTCCAGATGCATGCGCCCCCTTGTGCATCTGGCTTAACATGGGTTCTGGAGAGTTGAATTGGGATCCTTTGGTTTTGTAGGCAAATGCCTTAACAGCTAAGCCCTCTCTCCAGCCCAGTAAAAATATTTTTAAAAATAAGAATGATGACATGAAAAACTTTGTGCCCGGCATGGTGGCACATGCCATTAATCCCAGCACTTGGACAGCAGAGGTAGAAGAATCACTTAGTTTGAGACCAGCTCTGTAACTACAGAGTTCCAGGTAATTCTGGGCTAGAGTGAGACCCTACCTTGACAAAACAAAGAGCCGGCCATGGTGGCGCACACCTTTAATCCCAGCACTTGGGAGACAGAAGTAGGTGGATCGCTGTGACTTCGAGGCCACCCTGAGACTACTTAGTGAATTCCAGGTCAGCCTGGGCTAGAGCGAGACCCTACCTTGAAAAAAAAAAAAAAATCTATTTGGGCCGGGCGTGGTGGTGCATGCCTTTAATCTCAGCACTGGAGAAGCAGAGGTAGGAGGATCACCATGAGTTCAAGGCAACCCTGAGACTACATAGGGAATTCCAGGTCAGCCTGGGCTAGAGTGAGACCCTACCTCAGGAAAACCAAAATAAATAAATAATAATCTATTTGGAGCCAGGCATGGTGGTGCACACCATTAATACCAGCACTCAGGAGGCAGAGGTAGAAGGATGCCATGAGTTCAAGGCCACCCTGAAACTACATATCAAATTCCAGGTCATCCTGAGCTAGAATAAGACCCTACTTGGAAAAACCAAAAAAACGCCTTTAATCCCAGCACTCAGGAAGCAGAGGTAAGGGGATCACCATGAGTTCGAGGCCACCCTGAGACTACATAGTGAATTTCAGGTCAGCCTGAGATGGAGTGAGACTCTACCTTTTTAAAAACAAACAAAAACCTGGGGTGCTAGAAAGATGGCTCAGTGGTTAAAGGTACTTGTTGCAAAGCCCAACGGCCCATGTTTGATTCCCCAGTACCCACAAAAAGCCAGATGCACAAAGTGGCACATGTTGAGTTTATTTGCAGTGGCAGGAGGCCCTTGTATGTCCATTCTCTCTCTATTTCTATTTCATATAATTTATTTATATAATCATTATATCTGTTTTTCAGCTCAGATTTCTTTTATTCAAGATATTGGAAGACTTCCTTTGAAACGACACTTTGGAAGGTAAGCTGATTATCTTAATTTCAAAAGAACTATTGAATGGAAATCAATAAATGTCTCTAAAATGCAAATAATATATGTTGTATCCAGTGATTTAAAAGTATAAGCCACAAGCCAGTTGTGGTGGTGCACACCTTTAATCCTAGCGCTCCGGAGGCAGAGGTAGGAGAATCACAGTTTGAGACCACCCTGAGACTATATAGTAAATCCCAGGTCCGCCTGGGCTAGAGCAAGACCCTACCTCAAAAAACCAAAAGAAAAAAAAAAAACATGGTAGTAGGGTGAGATATTCTGGTTCATGCATGGGATTCCCAGCATTTGAGTGGCTGGGCAGGCATATCTAGAGATCCAGGTCAGCCTGTGCTACAAAATTAAACAAGAGCTAGGGAGATGGCTCTGTAGCTAAGAGCTCTTGGTGTACAAGCATGAGGACCAAGTTCATTCCCCAGGACCCACATAAAAAGACGGGCATGGCTGCTCCAAAGAGTGATGACAGGTGGATTGCTGGGGCTTTCTGTCAGCTGGTCTTAACCATAAAACAGTGAGAGGCTGTGTCTCAGGGAAATAAGGCAGATGAGTGATACAGGAAGATACATGCATTCACACAGGGTGTGGGCAGCTGCACACATGCATATACTGTGCACACATACCCACAAATACACACCAAGTTAAAAACAAACTTTAAGCCGGGCGTGGTGGTGCAGGTCAGCCTGGGCTAGAGTGAGACCCTACCTCAAAACACCAAAAAAAAAAAAACACCAAAAACAAAACTTTAAACAAGCAAACAAATAAGTATGTCTGTGGTCTTTTTTTTTTTTTTTTTTTTTTTTTTTTAGCATCTTCTTTCAGCTTTTTTTTTTTTTTTTTTGCGAGGTAAGGTCTCACTCTGGTCCTCCAAGCTGACCTGGAATTAACTATGTAGTCTCAGGGTGGCCTCGAACTCTCGGTGATCCTCCTACCTCTGCCTCCCAAGTGCTGGGATTAAAGGCGTGCGCCACCACGCCCGGCTTTCAGCTTTTTAAAAATAACTTTATTTTATTTATTTGAGAGAGAGAGAAAATGGGCACGCCAGGGCCTCTAGCCATTGCAAACAATGCTTATGCCACCTTATGCATCTACCTTATGTGGATACTGAGGAATTGAACCTGGGTCCTTAGACTTTGTAGGCAGGCGCCTTAAACACCAGCTCTCCAGCATCTATTGTTTTTTTGCTCCTAAGATATAAACAGATGAATGGAAAAATTTGTAAGTGTTGAGCCAATTTGTTCAAGTACTTGATCTGATTTGGAGACAGGATTGACCAGTGTTAAATTATTATAGTGACTGGTACTTTACATTTAATTTATGTTGACTGTATCTAACATGATCTGTGATTCTTGTTGGTTTTTTGTTTGTTTGTTTGTTTGTTTGAGGTAGGGTCTTGCTGTAGCCCAGACTGACCTGGAATTCACTATGTAGTCTCAGGGTGGCTTCAAACTCACAGCGATCCTCCTACCTCTGCCTCCCAAGTGCTGGATTAAAGGTGTGCACCACCACTCTTGGCAGTATTTAACTTTAACAGCTGCACAACTTCTAGCTTGAGTTGTAGCATGTGCCTGTAAATCATGTACTTGGAAATTAAGGCAGAAGAATCACTGGTTCAAAGCCAGCATGGGCTGTCATTGTTTCAGGGCAGTGGAAATTAAGGCAGAAGAATCACTGGTTCAAAGCCAGCATGGGCTGTGTGACTTGTTTCAGGGCAGTCTGGACTACATAGTAAGACTGTCTCAAAAAAAGAAAAGAGGGCTGGAGAAATGGCTTAGTGGTTAAGGTGGTTGCCTGTGAAGCCAAAGGATCCCAGTTTGATTCTCCAGGGCCCATATAAGCCAGATGCACAAGGGGCACATATATCTGAAGTTTGTTTGCAGTGGCTGGAGACCCTGGCACACCCATTCTCTTCTGTGTGCCTCTCTTCTATCTCTCTCTGCTTGTAAATAAATAAATAAATAAATAAATAAATAAATAAATTTTAAATAAAAAGAAAAGAAATAACTGATTAATTCTATAATTCAACTTAACACCTAAGTTTTATATATCTAGATATATCCTCCCCCCCCCCCGTCTTTTGAGGCAAGGTCTCACTATAGTCAAGGCTGACCTGGAACTCACACTAGCCTATGCTGGCCTTAAACTCACAGCAATTCATGAGCCACTATGCCTGGCTTCATTTAGTTTCTTTTTAACTTCTATTGCGGTAGCCTCATAGATAAACCATCCTGTACATCATATACTTTCTAGGATGAAGTCTTAGAAAGTGTTGTAACTAGGGGCTATAATTGAAAGGAATCCCCTCTTGGTTGTTACTAACTCCTCTGTAAATCTGACAGGTTGACAATGGAAGCCCTGGCTGACAGGGACCATGGAATGATAGACCCTGACAGTGGAGATGAAGGCCAGTTTAACAGAAGAGAGCCTGCAGAGGAAACCCAGCATGAACCCACTCAAACTACTGACCCCGAAACTTGGTCTCTTCCTTTGAGTCAGAATAGTGGCAGTGACCTGCCTGCCAGCCAGCCTCAACCTTTTTCCTCCAAAGAGGACGTGGCAGAAGAAGACATGATAATAGAGGACTATGACAGTGATGAGACATAGACACCAGCCTATGGCTAGATTGCTACTTGACAGATTCATTTCGGTTTTATTCAGTGGTACTTGAACAGTTTTGTGCTTCCTGGTTAATCACAAACGATTTTTTAATTCTTCAGTTCTATAAGTATTTATCATAGTCTCTTCTGTCCTGAAGTAAATAGATCAAGTCTATAAGTACTTAGTGTTTTTCTCTAGTATTTATTTAGTCTTGTGAATGGTTTAGGCCCAAGAGACGGAGGTCACTGCGTGTGAAGTATGTTTGAACATTATGCTAAATATCAGAAAATGTGAAGAAATAACCCAGAATATAAAAAATTTTATGAGGTGTTGTAAATGTGATTTATAAAATAGGATGCAATTATGAGTGTAAATAAATTTTGTGCCTTATTTACAATTTGTAGCTTCTCAATACCGTTTTTTATATTGTACAGTGGAATGTTTTAGATACTTTTGAAAAGAATTTACATAATTTATATCAAAATTAAAATGTTGAATTTTATCTTGTTTCTCCTATCCTTTCACTTTGCCTACCCAGTGCTGTAAAGATAGGGAATGGGACGGTGGCTGCCTCGCTCAGATTTTCCAGTTGGTTACCTGTAAGGTGACTGTTCCCAAGGCCTGGTTCCGGGTAGGGTTGGGTACGAGCGGCTAACTGCTGCGATGTGCCTCCTGGGGGCACGGAGCCGCCGCCCGGGACCAAGCGGGGCGGGGCGGGGCGGGGCGACGCTGGCTGGCCCGACCCCGCCACTCCCCGCGCGCGGTCCAGGTGATCCAGGTTTCGGTGCCCGCGGCGCTCGAAGCTGCGGCGCAGGTGAGGAACGCCGGGGTGGGGCTGCGGCGCCGGAGGGATCCGGAGGTTCCCCGCGGTCCGGCGGGCTCTGGAGTGCAGGGAAGACGCGTCCTCCGCCCGGAGCCCATCTGTCCAGCCCCGGCCGCGACCCGCGCACAGCCCCGCACTGCCCGCTCGTCCGCCCGGGGCCGCGGCGGGACGCTGGGCGCACGTGGGCGCGGGGAGCGCGGGGCCTCCGCGGTTTCGGTCGGGTCTCAGGTGCGGCCCGTGCGCCGCCGTCCTTCCGGGCCGGCGGGGGTGGCGCCGCCCTCGCTGCCGTGCTGCGAGCCTGGCCGGGGACGTCTGGCCCCAGTAGTTCCGGCCACTTTGGGCATCGCGAAAGCCAGAGTGGATTTCCAGCGCGGAACGCGAAGGGTGGGGAGAGCGGCGGGCGGGGAGACCCGCGAGGATGCTCGGAGCCTGGCCCCCAGCTCCCCAACCCCGAAACCCTGGAACCTGCCCCCGGAGCGCTGGAAAGTTCAGAGGCCGTAAGCGGCGACCGTGCGTAAAGGTAACAGGCTTGGCTCCCGTGAGCTCCAGCGGAACCATTTCCAGGGCCGCCGCTGGGGCTCCCCCAAGCGCGTCCAGCAGAAACCAGGGCGGGCGAGGAGCAGACGTCCAGTGACAGCCTGTAAGACTGTAAGATGGGGTGAAATACTGTTGACTTTTACCAGCTGAAATCACTTACTTTGCTCTTCCACTGTTCTGAAATTTTTCAATTTTTCTTTTTCTTTTTCTTTCTGTGGAACGAAATTGAACCTAGGGAATTGCTAGGCAAACATTTTTACCACTGAGACATAATATCAGCCCCCGGTTGTTTTTTGCTTTAAAAAAAAAAATTAAATGACCAGTGGTCTAATTCAAACAAGCCACTTTTCACAGGTGAAGGTGAGTTGAATCCATTACATGTGAGTCATACTTTTACCCATGAGTTAAGTTAAGCAGTGGGGTACCCTGTAAATGTGTAGATATGAAGACACTGAGTAAAACTCATTCAAACTATTTCATGTGCTTCTGCTTCCACATCCATAGGTTCGGTATATGAGAAAACCTTATTAGTTCTTTGCATTTCTTAAACCTTCTTAGACAACAATGAGATAAAAGACAGAGGTCCTAGCAAGCATTGAGCCCCTTGTTGGGGTAATTCCAAATGATCCTCCAAGCTTGGAGTGCCCCATTTGAAGCTCTTGATGTCCCTTACTGGACAAGCCCTGTGTGCTTGGTGGTTGGGCCAGGCTTGGCGGCAGTACCTACCCCCTGGGCAGACTGCTTCTTTGGATTTCTGGGTTCCTGGCAGGCATCTGAAGCTATCTAACTCTTCTCCAAGAACGGAGAGTTTACAGATAAAATGAAAAGATGGCTGGCATTGGCTTCAAAGTAATAGGACAGGGGAGTATCAATGAAATGGGATTGGTCTTAGATGGGTAATTGTTGAAGCTGACTTATGGGTATGTAAAGGTTCATAAAAACTATTCTTGCTTTTTTTGTTTTTGTTTTTCGAGGTAGGCTCTCATTCTATCCCAGGCTGACCTGGAATTCACTATGTAGTCTCTGGGTGGCCTTGAACTCTGCACAATCCTCCTACCTCTGCCTCCCAAGTACTGGGATTAAAGGCGTGCGCCACCACACCCTCCTTTCTCTTTCCTTTGGTTGTTTACGTTTTCTGTAATAAACTATTTTACTGGGCTGGAGGGATGGCTTAGCGGTTAAGGCGTATGCCTGTGAAGCCTAAGGACCCCAGTTTGATTCTCCAGGTCCCATGTAAACCAGATGCAAAAGGGGGCACACGCGTCTGGAGTTTGTTTACAGTGCTATAAACCCTGACACATCCATTCTCTCTCTCCCCCCTCTCTCAGTCTCTAATAAATAAATAAAAATAAAATCTTAAAAAAAATAAACTATTTTACTTACTTTTTTGAGGTGGGGGAAGAGGCAGAGAGAGAATGGGTGCACCAGGGCCTTTTCAGCCACTGTGAACAAACTCCAGACATGTGGGCATTCCCAGCATTGCACACTTGCCTCACTTTTGCGGCTGGCTAAACGTGGGACCTGGAGATTCGAACAAGCATTCTGAGGCTTTGTAGGCAGGCACCTTAACCGCTAAGCCATCTCTCCAGCCCTGTAATAAGCTATTTTACATTCCCTGTAGATTTTAAAGCCTCACCATCTCCACGGCTATCACCATGGTCCTTTGGATCATTTCAGCTGGTCTCCCTGTTTGCATCCTGGCCTTCTGGTGTGTACTGTCACCAGAACGTCCAAGCTGCTCCCATTCACACAAGTCAGTTCGTGTCATTCCTTTACTCCACATCCTCCGACAACGTCTCATCTTGTTCCCAGTGAGAGCCAAAGTCCCTTCCAGTGGATTTCAAGGCCCTACATGATGCAGCTGGCCTCAGCTCTACTACTTTACACTTTATGCGGCTGCCACACCAGCCTCCCTGCCTTGGTATTTCGTTAACATGTCAGACACTCTCCCTGCCCCAGGGTTTTCTAGGCTTTCCCAGTAGCTGCTTCATTTGCCTGGAGCGCTTTCCTGCACCTGCTGCTTCCTTCCTTACCTTTAGCTCTATGTTCAAGTGTCCGCCTCCCCGTGAAGACTTCCCTGGCTATGCTAAAATTAGAGCACCCCGCCGGCAGTGCACACCTTACCTCCTCCTCTTCGGACTATTCCTGGGCTGAGGAGATGGCTCAAGCAGTTAAATACGCTTGCTTGCAAAGTCTGCCAGCCTAGGTTTGATTGCCCAGCATCCACATAAAGCCAGGTGCACAAAGTGGTGCATGAGTCTGGAGTTTGTTTACAGTGTCAAGAGACCCTGGCATGCCATTATTCTCTCTCTCTCTCTCTCTCTCTCTCTCTCTCTCTCTCCAGCAAATAAATGAATACATAAAACTTTGCTCTATGGTTAGGGAGATAGCACAGTGGTTAAATGCACTTGCTTGCAAAGCCTGCTGGCCTAGGTTTGATTTCCCAGTACCCACCTAAAAGCCAGATGTGCGGTGAACTTAAAATGCATGGCAGGTGATCAGTCTTTGCTGATTAACAGGTCTCTATTAAATAAAACAAAGCCTCAGGAATTTTCAGATTGTTCGACACCTTTACAATGAGGTCACCCATTTTAGTGTTGTTGTAGTGTCACACAGGAAGTACCGTGTGTCTAGACAGTGTTCAATCCATGTGCATAAGCAGGTGGAGGGGTGAGTGCAGTGCACCTGAAACCTGGCAGGTAGGACCTCCGGCTTCCTCGTACATGTGTTCAGGTCTTTGGTCTCACGAAGGAAACCAGTGGTGCTAGGAGTACATTTTCATTGCTTTATTCTTCGGGGGTATTGAATCCCTTCCAACATACTTTAGTGTGTCCATGACAACAGCAAATCACCTTTAGATAACTACCCTGGAAAGTGACTCGCTGTCACTGCTGCTGCTGCTTTCTACCTGTGGGGAACTGGAACCGCTGGTGGTTTTCAATTGGGAGTTCGGTTTCTAAAATCAAGCACCACGTGTTGATATGATAGAAGGAAAGAAGGAAATCCTCGAAACCGACTTCCTTGATTTAGGAAAGGCAGGTCCTGACACTCGCCGTGTGTAACAGACTGCTGCTCCTGGGGCATTCCTAAGCACGTGGGAGTGAATGAAAACCAAGAGTATTTGCTGACCCGTCAAGTTTTGATATGCTCCATGTTTTGATTTAGATGTCTAAAGAAAGGACTGCACTTAGGAGTATGTTAGTATTCTGCATTGCTCAAGTTTTGTCATTTTGGTTTGTACTTTTTCTTTTTTGAGGTAGGGGCTCACTTTAGCTCAGGCTGACCTGGAATTCACTAGGTAGTCTCAGGGGACCTCGAACTCACGGTAGCCCTCTAACTCTGCCTCCCTAGTACTGGAATTAAAGGCGTGAGCCACCATGCCTGGCTTAAAATTTTTTATTTAAAGTATATCCTTTTCTCCTTTTTGGTTTTTCAAGGTAGGGGGTCTCACTCTAGTCCAGGCTGACCTGGAATTCACTATGTGGTCTCAGGGTGGCCTCGAATTTACAGTAAGCTTCCTACCTCTGCCTCCCAAGTGCTGGGATTAAAGGTGTGCACTACCACACCTGGCTAAAGTATATTCTAAAGTAATCTAATTGTTATGTTTAAAATATATTTATTTTATCACGTTATATATCATATTAATTAAGCACAATCGTGTTTGTCTCCTGAATACTTTTTGCAACTAAGCAAATAAAATTCCTGGATTTTATTTTTCAAGAGTAAATAACTAAGGTGATAAATAATAACCTTAATCAATCTTGGCCACAGGTGTGAAAAATCACAAATGTCTTCAAATGATGGCAGATCCAGGATTCGGGACAGGGGCTACAGCGAAGTGCCAGGGGACTTGCCCTATCAGGATGAAAGCTCCAGATCCCTCCCAACTCTTCACCACGCCAGTGAGCTGGCAGTGAGCTCTGATCCTCTGCCACCTCCCCCTCTCCCGTTACAGCCACCCTTCGGCCCAGGCTGCTGCTCGAGTGACACTACGGAGGAACCCTCCGTCCTAGGGCCTCATCTCAAACCGGTCAGGCGCTTTATCCCGGACTCCTGGAAGAACTTCTTCAGAGGGAGGAGGAAGGACCCAGCCTGGGATAAGTCCGTGTCTGACATCAGATACATCTCTGATGGCGTGGAGTGCTCCCCTCCGGCCTCTCCAGCAAGACTGCACCACCTCCCCCACGACTCCTGCCGAGACTCTTCGGCAAGGTGGCCTGGCACGCTGAGTACCCAGAAAGAGGCCTGCGGCTCCTCGCTGGAGAGGCGCACGTACGGCGAGCAGGTGCAGGCGTATAGCGAGCAGGTGCACGCGTACCAGCTGCGCTACGCCTACATGAAGTCGTGGGCGGGCCTGCTGAGAATCCTGGCGGTGGTGCAGCTGCTGCTGGGCGCCGGTGTGTTCGCCTGTGTCACAGCCTACATCCACAAGGACAGCGAGTGGTACAACTTGTTCGGATACTCGCAGCCCTACGGCCTGGGAGGCATCGGAGGAGGCCTGGGCAGCACCTATGGGGGTTATTACTACAGCGGCCCCAAGACCCCCTTTGTACTGGTGGTGGCCGGCTTGGCTTGGATCACCACCATCATCATCCTGGTGCTCGGCATGTCGATGTATTACAGGACCATCCTGTTGGACTCTAACTGGTGGCCCCTGACCGAATTTGCCATCAACGTCGCCTTGTTTATCCTGTACATGGCTGCAGCCATCGTCTACGTCAATGACACCAACCGAGGTGGACTTTGCTACTATCCGTTATTCAACACGCCCATGAACGCCGTCTTCTGCCGGGTAGAGGGGGGTCAGATTGCTGCGATGATCTTCCTCTTCGTCACCATGATACTGTATCTCGTCAGTGCTCTCGTGTGCCTCAAGCTGTGGAGGCACGAGGCGGCCCGGAGGCATCGGGAGTACATGGAGCAGCAGGAGGTGAGGGGCTGCAGTCCTTCCTGTTTTGTTTTATTTTTCTATTATTTGCAATATATGTATATGTAAGTGTGTATGTGTGTGTGTGTATATATTTTTTTCATTCCTGAAAACAGTTTGTTAAAAGAATGTGTGTATGTGTATTAGTAATCTGTGGTTCAAAAGTCCTAGCTCAGGGTCTGAAGAGATGGCTTAGCGATTAAGGTGCTTGCCTGCAAAGCCCAAAGACCCAAGTTCAATAACCTCAAAACCCACATAGGCCACGTGCACGTGGTGGCGTATGTGTCTGGAGTTTGTTTGCAGTGGCTTGAGGCCCTGGTGCACCCATTCTGTCTGTCTGCCTCTCTCTCTCTCACACAAAAATAAATTTTTAAAAAGTCCTAGCTCAGTCCAGGCGTGGTGGCACACACCTTTAATCCCAGCACTCAGGAGGCAGAAGTAGGAGGATTGCCATGAGTTCGAGGCCACCCTGAGACTACATAGTGAATTCCAGATCAGCCTGAGCTAGAGTGAGACCCTACCTTGAAAAACAAAAACAAAACAAAAACAACAACAACAACGACAAAAAAAGGTCCTAGCTCAGAATGTAACTTGCTGTCACTGGCATGGCCCACTCTGCTGTTCACTTGCAGCAAGTAGACCCCAGTGTAAAAGCTTGTTGACTGCATTGTTTCTGCCGTCTGGCGCAACGCGGAAGACACAGCTACCGATTTTCAGTGGAGAATAACATGCAGTAAAATAAATAAATGTCTCATCATTAAAGTAAGTTCAAGAACAAATTTGATTTTTTTTTTTTTTTTTTTTTGAGGTAGGGTCTTGCTTTAGCCCAGGCTGATCTGGAATTCATTATGTAGTCTCAGGGTGGCCTCGAACTCTCTCTATGTGTTGCTCTCAAATAAATAAAGTAAAAAAAAAATAAAATAAAAACAGGCCCTAATTACCCCATAGTGAACACCAATAACCCTATGGAGGAGAGCCCTCAGGGAAAATGGGAACCAGGGGAGAGAAATATAAGACTATAAACAAACTATGTAGAAAAATAAATAAGGCAGGTGTGGTGGTGCACACCTTTAATCCCAGCACTCAGGAGGCAGAGGTAGGAGAATCGCCATACATTTGAGGCCAGCCTGGGACTTCTTAGTGAATTCTAGGTCAGCCTGGGCTACAGTGAGATGCTGTCTCAAAATAAATAAATAAATAAATAAATAAATAAATAAATAAATAAATAAGGCTAGGGAGATGGCTCAGCTGTTAAAGGTGCTTGCTTGAAAGCCTTACAGTCATGGGTTCAATTCCCCAGTACTCACATAAAGTCAGATGCACAAAGTGGTACTTGTGTCTGGAGTTTGGTTTGCAGTGGCAGGCTGCCCTGGTGCACCCATTTTATTCTCCCTTCAAATAAATAAATAAAAATAGAGCCAGAAGCCAGGCGTGGTGGTGGATGCCTTTAATCCCAGCACTTGGGAGGCAGAGGTAGGAGGATTGCTATGAGTTTGAGGCCACCCTGAGACTACATAGTGAATTCTAGGTCAGCCTGGGCTAGAGCAAGACCCTACTTCAAAAAAAAAAAAAAAAAAAAAAAATAGAAGCCAGGTGTGTGGCACGTGCTTTTAATCCCAACATTCAGGAGGCGGAGTTAGGAGGATTGCCGTGAGCTTGAGGCCACCCTAAGACTACATAGTGAATTCCCAGGTCAGCCTGAGCTAGAGTGAGACTCACTCTGAAAAACAAAACAAAACAAAAACAACAACAACAATCCACAAAAACTCAGTCAGAATGTAACTTGCTGTCACTGGCATGGCCCACTCTGCTGTTCACTTGCAGCAAGTAGACCCCAGTGTAAAAGCTTGTTGGACTGCATTGTTTCTGCCGTCTGGCTGTGCGGAAGACACAGCTACCGATTTTCAGTGGAGAATAACATGCAGTAAAATAAATAAATGTCTCATCATTAAAGTAAGTTCAAGAACAAATTTGATTTTTTTTTTTTTTTTTTTTTGAGGTAGGGTCTTGCTTTAGCCCAGGCTGATCTGGAATTCATTATGTAGTCTCAGGGTGGCCTCGAACTCTCTCTATGTGTTGCTCTCAAATAAATAAAGTAAAAAAAATAAAATAAAAGGCCCTAATTACCCCATAGTGAACACCAATAACCCTATGGAGGAGAGCCTCAGGAAAATGGGAACCAGGGGAGAGAAATATAAGACTATAAACAAACTATGTAGAAAAATAAATAAGGCAGGTGTGGTGGTGCACACCTTTAATCCCAGCACTCAGGAGGCAGAGGTAGGAGAATCGCCATACATTTGAGGCCAGCCTGGGACTTCTTAGTGAATTCTAGGTCAGCCTGGGCTACAGTGAGATGCTGTCTCAAAATAAATAAATAAATAAATAAATAAATAAATAAATAAATAAATAAGGCTAGGGAGATGGCTCAGCTGTTAAAGGTGCTTGCTTGAAAGCCTTACAGTCATGGGTTCAATTCCCCAGTACTCACATAAAGTCAGATACACAAAGTGGTACTTGTGTCTGGAGTTTGGTTTGCAGTGGCAGGATGCCCTGGTGCACCCATTTTATTCTCCCTTCAAATAAATAAATAAAAATAGAGCCAGAAGCCAGGCGTGGTGGTGGATGCCTTTAATCCCAGCACTTGGGAGGCAGAGGTAGGAGGATTGCTATGAGTTTGAGGCCACCCTGAGACTACATAGTGAATTCTAGGTCAGCCTGGGCTAGAGCAAGACCCTACTTCAAAAAAAAAAAAAAATGGAATAGAAGCCAGGTGTGGTGGCACGTGCTTTTAATCCCAACATTCAGGAGGCGGAGTTAGGAGGATTGCCGTGAGCTTGAGGCCACCCTAAGACTACATAGTGAATTCCAGGTCAGCCTGAGCTAGAGTGAGACCCTACCTCGGAAAAAAAAAAAAAACAGGCCTGTTCATGACCCTGTAGATTTATATTGATGTGTAAAAGTTGATTCAGAACACAGGAATTTTCTCCTATTCTGTTTGCTTATTTTCCCTCTCTTCCCACCCCCCCTTTTTTTTTTGTAAAGGCACTTAGCTAGTACCTGGAAGGATTGTTCAGTTACATAGTTACATAAAAATTTTCTGTAGGACATGTAATGGTTCCCATTCATAGTTTTCCTTCTAATTCCAACTGGTATACACAACTTTAAAACTTCTTGCATTTGGAAGGCTGGAAGGAACCAAATTTTGAATTAATGTCTTGGATCACTGTTTATTTTTTTTTAAAATATATCTTATTTATTTGAGAGAGAGAAAGAGGCAGAGAGAGGGAAAGAATGGGCATGCCAGGACATCCAGCCACTGCAAACGAACTCTAGACACATGTGCCCCCTTGTGCATCTGGCTTACATGGGTCCTGGGGAATTGAACTGGGGTCCTTTGGCTTTGCAGGCAAATGCCTTAACCACTAAGCCATCTCTCCAGCCCCTCACTGTTTATTTTAAAATAATATTTATTTATAAATCTTAAGAGCTTTTATTTTATATTTATTTTTAATATTTTTTCAAACTTTTTGAAAAACCAAAAAAATTATATATATATAATTTTCTTAGTTGAGAGAGAAAGAGGCAGAGAGAATGAGAATGGGCATGCCAGGGCCTCCAACCGCTGCAAATGAACTCCAGATGCATGCGCCACCTTGTGCATCTGGCTTACATAGGCTCTGGGGAATTGAACTGGGGTCCTTTGGCTTTGTAGGCAAGCATCTTAACTAATAAGCCATCTCTCTAGACCTTTAACCTTTTTTTTTTCAATGAATGAGATACATAAAAATTTCAAGTGGTTTTTATGTGTTAAACAAAGAACCTCCACATGTTTCACTGTGAGAGCAAACTGCAGTTACAAAATACACTATCTTTCTAGAATTCTACATAGATTCATCTGACTTCTAAAAGCATAGCATGGGGCTGGTGAGATGGCTCAATGGATAAAGCACTTACTCCAGAGGGATAAGAATAGGAATTAAGATTCCCAGCACTCACTTAAGTTAGGTAGATGGGCTGGAAAGATCGCTTAGCGGTTAAAGCATTTGCCTGCAGAACCTAACAACCTGAGTTCAGTGCCCCAGTACCCATGTAAAGCCAGATGCACAAAGTGGCCCATGCATCTGGAGTTTATTTGCAATGCCTGGAGGTCCTAGAATGCCCATTTCTCTCTCTGTCTCTTTCTGCTTACAAATAAGTAGTCAGGTAGATGGCCTCCAGCTCTCGAAGAGGAAACTTGATCCCTGGGCCAAACTGGCAAGCAACACTTTGAGACCCTGTCTCCAAGGCAGTGGATCGTGTTCCTAAGGGTGACCTCTGAGGTGATACCTGAGGTTGTCCACCTCCCTCCTCACACACAGTACTCAAGCACACACACGTACACATGCATACACGAGTAATAAAATGTTGATAATTAATTACCCAGGATACAGAAGCCAGGAGTAGATAAAATCTCTAGGAAATTCAAACAATTTGCCTAACAGTATCCACCTTGCAAGCCTCTCTCTCCATTGCCCTTGATGAACAGGAAACAATAGTCCATAGTTATCTGTTGTCATCAGATTCCCCAGTAACGGTGTAGAAATCTAGGCAAAAAAGGACTGGATATAGGACTCAATAGTAGAGCACTTATCTAGCATGTATAATGCCCTGGGTTCAATCCCAAGCACCACCAAAAAAAAAAGAAAAAAAAGTAATTTTTAAAAAAATTTTGTTTATTTTATTTTTATTTATTTGAGAGTGACAGAGAGAGAGAGAATGGGCTCACCAAGGCCTGCAGCCACTGCAAAGGATCTCCAGATTTATGTGCCACCTTGTGCATCTGGCTTACGTGGGTACTGGGGAATCAAGCTTCGAACCAGGGTCCTTAGGCTTCACAGGCAAGCACTTAACCACTAAGCCATCTCTCCAGCCCTAGAACGAGTATTTTTTTTAATATTTTCTTTTTTTAAATTATTTTTATTTTTATTGACAACTACTTTTTTTTTTTGGAGAGAGACACAGAGACAGACAGAGATAGAGGGAGAGGAAGACAGATAGAGATGGGCGCTCCAGCAGCCTCTCAGCTGCTGTGAACGAAATCCAGATGCATGTGCCCTTGTGGTCAACTGCGGCATTGTGCCCTTGCATCACTTTGCATCTGGCTAAACGTGGGACCTGGAGATTGGAACCTGTGTTCTTAGGCTTAGGAGGCAGGCGCCTTAACCGCTAAGCCATCTCTCCAGCCCTATAGACAACTTCTTTAATTGTAGACAATATCCCATGTTATTTCCCTCCCTCCCCCTACTTTCCCCTTTGAAACTTCACTCTCCATCCTATCCCCTCCCCCTCTCATTCAGTCTCTCTCTTATTCTGATGTCATGATCTTTTCCTCTATTATGATGGTCTTGTGTAGGTAGTGTCAGGCACTGTGAGGTCATGGATATCCAGGCCATTTTGTGTCTGGAGGAGCACGTTGTAAGGAGTCCTACCCTTCCTTTGGCTCTTACATTCTTTCCACTTCCTCTTCTGCAATGGACCCTGAGCCTGGAAGGTAGGTTTGAGATGTTTCAGTACTGAGCACTCCTCTGTCACTTCTCAGCACCATGGTGCCTTCTGAGTCATCCCAAGGTGGCCACCATCGGAAAAGAGAAGCTTCTCTAACCAAAAGTGAGAGTAACATAAATATATGGGTGTGGACATTAACAGAAGTGCTTACTGGGCAGTTTGGTGAGCATAGTATATACATTTAGCGAGACTCCAGCAGACATTACACCCTTAGGGCTCATGACTACCCCTGTGGTATGTTTTCAGTATCATTGATGTGTTTCTTCCCATGGAGTGGGCCTCCAGGCCAATTAGAGAACAGTTGGTTTCCCCCATAATAGACATGCCACTATTGCACCCATTGGCTCATTTGGCCTGGCTGGCCAAATTTAAAGCTTGCAGTGTTTACTGTTGAGTACCTTCACTGGTGTTTTCTCTCTCCCACTGAACTGCATGCAGCGTAGCTTTTTCTAACTTTCTGTCAGCTGGTCCTCATGGAGGAGGCTTTCAGCTCAGCTCCAGCAGGTTTTCTCAGTGAACTTGCCACCAAAGTATGTGGAGTCTTCAGTAGTAGGGTCTTACCACCTATTCCTGGTGGTAAACCAAGGGCCTCAGAATGAGGATTTTTTAATAGATCTATTTATTTATTTGAGAAAAAGAATGGGTACGCCAGGGCCTTTAGCCATTGCAAACAAACTCCAGATTCATGCACCTTCTTTGCATCTGGCTTTACATAGGTATTGGGGAATCGAACCTGATCCTTAAGGTTCACAGGCAAGTGCCTTAACTGCTGAGCCATCTCTCCAGCCCCAAGAAGAATAAAATTTAGGCAAGAATACTAAAAACATTTATCAAGTACCATATCAACCTTTGGAAGTTTGAGATTGGGCTATAAATGCAAGTGGGTGAAAAGATTTGGAAAACAACTTCAGACAAGTCTGAAAAGTCTTTTGTTTTTATTCTAGATAAATGAACCATCATTGCCATCACAAAGGAAAATGGTAAGAGTAATGTTCAAGTTATGCTTCCTCGCTCAGCCTGTATATACCTGTCTCTCATGTCTAGCAGCATAGTAGAAGCAGTCAGCTGTGTATAGGACTACTGTATTGAATCCACATGAGGACTTTATGGTTTGTTCTAACACTAAAAGGACCAAGTTAGGCTATCTTACTAATAACTTTTTTGTTATTTTATCGTTTGGTTTTTCAAGATAGGGTCTCACTCTAGCCCAGGCTGACCTGGAATTCACTATGTAGTCTCAGGTTGGCCTTGAACTCAGTGTGATCCTCTTACTTCTGCCTCCCGAGTGCTGGGATTAAAGGGCATGCGCCACCACATCTGGCTACAGCTTCTTTTCATTGTATTACATGAGCTCTTCTGTAACTGAACATAGCTGGTTTCCTTATATGCAAAAATCACTGCCCCAAGTTCTCTTTAAAGGTCTTTACTGTTCTTTCCCATCCTTCTCAACTTGCTTTCAAATGACATTTTATTTATTTAGTTAGTTTGGTCTTTCAAGGTAGGGTTTCACTCTAGCCCAGGCTGACCTGGAATTCACTATGTAGTCTCAAGGTGGCCTTGGACTCATGGTGATCCTCCTACCTCTGCCTCCTTAGTACTGGGATTAAAGGCGTATGCCACCATGCTTGGCTTCAAATGACATTTTATAACATCAAGGAATTTTGGATTTTTTCTGTTTGCTTGCTGATGCTGTTGGAGACAGGTTCTAAAATTATGTTCTCTTTATGGGAAATATAAAATTTAAAAGAACTTTGGCTTTTTTTTTGTTTTGTTAGTTAGTTTGTTTGTTTACCTATTTGAGAGCAACACAGAAAAAGAGGCAGAGAGAGAGAGAGAGAATGGACGTGCCAAGGCCTCCAGCCACTGCAAAGGAACTCCAGATGCATGTGCCACTTTGTGCATCTGGCTTATGTGGGTCCTGGGGAACTGAGCACTGAACCGGGGTCCTTAGACTTTACAGGCAAGTGCTTAACTGCTAAGCCACCTCTCCAGCCCAGAACTTTGGCATTTTAAATGCATTGTGTCACCAAAACAACAACAAAACTAGACATGACAATAGAAGGTTTACTAGTTGGGAAGAAGAAAGGGCTGAGCAGGAGTGGAACTGTGTGTGCAAGGGTAATGGGGTGTGAGTGTGATCAAAGTACACTGTGTGTGTATGTGTGCAAGGGTAATGGGGTGTGAGCATGATCAAAGTACACTGTGTGTGTGTGTGTGTGTGTGTGTGCAAGGGTAATGGGGTGTGAGCATGATCAAAGTACACTGTGTGTGTGTGCAAGGGTAATGGGGTGTGAGCGTGATCAAAGTACACTGTGTGTGCAAGGGTAATGGGGTGTGAGTGTGATCAAAGTACACTGTGTGTGTGTGCAAGGGTAATGGGGTGTGTGATCAAAGTACACTGTGTGTGTGCGTGCAAGGGTAATGGGGTGTGAGTATGATCAAAGTACACTGTGTGTGTGTGCGTGCATGTGCATGTTTGAAAAATAGGACTTTGGGGCTGGAGAGATGGCTTAGCGGTTAAGGCAGTTGCCTGTGAAGCCTAAGGACCCAGGTTCGATTCTCCAGGTCCGTGTAAGCCAGAGGCACATGGTGGCGCATGCATCAGGAGTTCATTTACAGTGGCTAGAGGCCCTGGTGTGCTCATTCTCCTTCCCTTTCCCTCTTTCTCCCCCAATCCCTGTCTCAAATAAATAAAAATAAAAATCTTGCTGGGTGTGGTGGCGCATGCCTTTATTCCCAGCACTCAGGAGGCAGAGGTAGGAGGATCGCCGTGAGTTCGAGGCCACCGTGAGACTCCATGGTGAATTCCAGGTCAGCCTGAGCTAGAGTGAGACCCTATCTCGAAAAAACAAAAAATCTTAAAAATGTATTATTTTAAAAATTTTATTTATTTATTTATTTATTTATTTATTTATTTATTTATTTATTTGCGAGAGAGTGAGATACAGAAATAAGCAAGTAGAGAGAGAGAATGGACGCGCCAGGACCTCCAGCCACTGCAAACAAACTCCAGACCCATGCGCCCCCTTATGCAACTGGCTTATGTGGGTCCAGGAGAATTGAGCCTCGAACCAGGTTCCTTGGCTTCACAGGCAAGCTTTTAACTGCTAAGCCATCTCTCCAGCCCTTAATAATGTATTCTTTAAAAAAAAAAAAAAAAAAAAAAAAACAGGCTGGAGAAATGGCTTAGTGGTTAAACGCTTGCCTGTGAAGCCTAAGGACCCCGGTTCAAGGCTCAGTTCTCCAGGACCCACATAAGCCAGATGCACAAGGGGGAGCACACATCTGGAGTTTGTTTGCAGTGGCTGGAGGCCCTGGCGCTCCCATTCTCTCTCTCTCTCTCATAAATAAATAAATAAATAAATAAATAAATAAATAAATAAATAAATAAATAAATAAATAAAAAAAAAAGTTGGTCAGGATTCATTTAAAAAAAAACTACAGGACTTTGGTTTAGAAGGTGGATCAGAATTGTAAAGATCATTTATAATGGAAGTAGGGTGTAAATGGGGCTGGAGAGATGGCTCAGTGGTTAAGGCACTTGCCTGTAAAGCCTAACAATCTGAGTTCAGTTCCCCAGAACCCATGTAAAGCCAGATGCACAAAGTGGAGCATGCATCTGGAGTTTGTTTGCAGTGGCTGGAGGCCCTGGTGCATCCATTCTCTCTGTGTGTGTCTCTCTGTTTACAAATAAATAAATAAAAATATGAAAGAAGGGCTGGAGAGATGGCTTAGTGGTTAAGGCACTTGCCTGCAAAGCTTAAGGACCCAGGTTCGATTCTCCAGGTCCCACATAAGCCAGATGCACATGGTGGCACATGCCTTTGGAGTTCATGTGCCGTGGCTGGAGGCCCTGGCACTCCCATTCTCTCTCTGTGTCTCTAATAAATAAATAAAATAACTTAAAAAATAAGAAAGAAAGTGGGATGTAAAAACTTAAACGTGGGGAGCTGTGGGGAGTGTAGTACAATGGTAGACTATACACACTATGCACACATAAAACCTTTGACAAAGGAAATCTTTTTTTGTTTGTTTGTTTTTCGAGGTAGGGTCTCACAAGTGCCCAGGCTGACCTGGAATTCACTATGTAGTCTCAGGGTGGCCTTGAACTCACGGTGCTCCTCTTACCTCTGCTGGAATTAAAGGTATATGCCAGCATGCCTGTCCCTCCCTCCCTCCCTCCCTCCCTTCCTTCCTTCCTTCAATACAGAAAGAGAGAATCAGGTCACCAGGGCTCACCCACTACAATTGAACTCCAGACATTTGTGCCATCTAGTGTGCAAGTGTGACCTTGTGCTTGTGTCACTGTTGTGCATCTGGCTTACATAGGATCTGGAGAAAGATCAAACATGGTTCCTTAGGCTTTTCAGGGAAGCGCCTTAACTGTTAAGCCATCTCCTTAGCCCCAGGAAATCTATTTTATAAATGTTGAGGCTTATTAACATATAATGTAAGAATCTAGTGTCAGTATTATTGTGATAGAGTGCCAACATTTGAGAGTGTGTTCAAAATATCTTCAAGCTGGGCTGGTGGTGCATACCTTTAATCCCACCCAACACTGGGGAGGCAGAGGTAGGAGGATTGCCATAAGTTCTAGGCCACCCTGAGACTACATAGTGAATTCCAGGTTAGCCTGGGCTAGAGCAAAACCCTACTTGAAAAAACCAAAATGTGTGTGTGTGTGTGTATCCCAGGTATATGGGATATAGTCCGATGGCAGAATGCTTGCCTAGGATGCTTGAGCCATGGGTTTAATCCTCATCACTGAAATCAGTCAGTCAATCCACCCATCACTTTTTGTGGGGCGGGGAGATAGGAAGGTGTCAACTTTGTAAATGTTGATTGCCCATTATCAGCTGGACAGAGCTGTCTCCCTGGACTGCAGTATGGTAGTAGCAATCATCCTTGTCCAAAATAGACCATATGGGCTTCCTGGTCATTTTACTTGAGGTGCTGGGATTTATTAATGGGATTCAGTTCATAATAGTCAAGGGTTTTGGCCAGCAAGATGCTGAGGAAGTTGCCCCAAATGATCAGTGGTGTCATTGCTTGGTGAAAATGTAAAGATGGGACAGGATTAAGAATATCTGATAGGGCTGGAGAGATGGCTTAGTGGTTAAGGCATTTGCCTGCAAAGCCAAAAGATCCCAGTTTGACTCTCCAGGACCCATGTAAGCCAGATGCACATGGTGGCACATGCATCTGGAGTTCGTTTGCAGTGGCTGGAGGCCCTGGTGTGCCCATTCTCTCTCTCTCTGTGCTTTTCTCTCTCTCAAATAAATAAAGAAAATATATTTTAAAAAATAATATCTGATAAAGGGCTGGAGAAATGGCTTAGTGGTTAAGGCGTTTGCCTGTGAAGCCAAAGGACCCAGATAAGCCAGATGCACAAGGGGCACATGCATCTGGAGTTCATTTGCAGTGGCTAGAGGCCCTGTTGTGCCCATTATCTCTCTGCCTGCCTCTCTTCTCTCTCTCTCTATGCTTGCAAATAAATAAATTAAAAAAATTTTTAAATACCATTCTTAAAAAATTTATAAAAGAATATCTGATAGAGCCGGGTATGGTGGTGCATGCCTTTAATCCCAGCACTCAGGAGGCAGAGGTAGGAGGATCGCCATGAGTTCAAGGCCACCCTGAGACTACAGAGTGAATTCCAGGTCAACCTGGACTAGAGTGAACCACCCCCCCCCCCGAATAAAAGAGAACTACCTATCAGATATTCTTTTTTTAAAAAAATATTTATTTATTTAATTATTTCATTTATTCATTTGAGGAGAAATATGGACACACTAGAGCTCTTGCAAACAAATTCCAGACATATTTGCCACTTTGTGCATCTGGCTTTATGTGGGTACTGGGAAATTGAACCCAGGCTGTCAGGATGCAGTGGTAGGAGGATCACCATCAGCTTGAGGCCACCTGAGACTACAGAGTGAATTTCAGGTCAGCCTGGGTTAGAGTGAAACCCTACCTCAAAAAAACAAAAATAAAAAATAAAAAAATAAAATATATTTACTTGAAAGAGAGAGTGAGTGAAAGACTATGGGTACACCAGAGCCCCCAGCTGCCACAGACATACTCTAGAGAGTGCATCTGACTTTACATAGATACTAGATAATCAAACCCAGGCCATAGACTTTTTTTTTTTTTTTTTTTTTAGCCACTGAGCCATCTCTCCAGCTATATGTTTGACTATAGCTCAGGCTGACCTGAGACCCACTATGTACCTCAGGGTGGCCCAAATTCTGGGATTAAAGGAGAATGCCATGAGTGCTGGGATTAACCCTCTACCACCATAAATACCAACAGGCCATAGACTTTTGCAAGCAAGTGCCATTAGCCACTGAGCCATCTCTCCAGCTATATGTTTGAGGCTAACTTGTGCTAAAGTGAGACCCTACCTCAGCCTCCCAAATTCTGGGATTAAAGGAGAATGCCATGAGAATGACCTCTACCCTTCTTTTTCATAAATTTTTTTTGTTTCCAAACTAAAAAGGGTCTCATGCCACCATGTCCAGCCTAGTTTTATTTCATTGTTAGTGTATTTGCATGTGGTGTATGCATGTGTGTATGCGGAGGCATGTACCCCATGTACACATGCAGAGGCCAGAGGAAGACCTCGGATGTCCTTCTTTATGTTTTCCTGAGAGAGAGAGAGAATCTCACTGAGCCTGGAGCTCACTGTCTTCCGGTTAGGCTGGCTGACCAGCAAGGCCCAGTGAACCTTGTCTCCACCTCCCGCAGCTCTGGAGTTACAGGCATGCGTGGCCGTGCCCAGCTTTTTCCATGGTTGCTGGGAGTCAAAGTCAGACTTCATGCTTGCACAGCAAGCACTCTTGCCTGCTGGACCATCTCCCCAGCCCCCAGGTTTATTTTTTAATGAGCAGATTTAATTTCCCCTGAGATCGTATTCCATAAACAAAAATATTAATTAGACCAGTGGTTCTCAAGCTTGAGTATGCAAACAGATCAGCTGGATGACTTATTAAAGTGGTCTTCTGCATGGCTGTGCTAGGGCTTAAGAGGCTGCATGCCCAACAACTGAGCAACTTTCTTTTTTCCAACTAGAAAAACAGTTAAGAGTCCATTGATGGTGATAGTATGGTTTGAAGAACTAGAACTTGCACAGGTGCACACTGAAACAAACATTTAGCTCTCCCTATTTCTAATTTGACAGGCTGTTCACTCAACCCAGTTTTAATATGAAAAGATTAATAAAATCCATAGCATTACTTGTCCTGTCAGTAATTACTTTCTTTGGATCACAGTGGAGCATTGCTGATATCTGCTGACAAGGCTAGTTTTGGTTACAAGCAATGAAAGGCGGTGTTAAACCCAAGCCCTGGGACCTTCCCTCCCCCAGCTGTGCTGCTAATCAGGAGAGCTGCTTAAGAGAGGCCGGTGTCAGGGCTGGAACCTAACACATCCTTCCCAGGAAAACTGAAAGATTACTTTTTTTTTTTTTAAGGACATCATCATCTTTTTAAAATTTTATTTATTTTATTTATTTTTTTTTTTTGGAGAGAGAGAGAGGGACAGAGAGAGAGGGAGAGGAAGACAGGTAGAGATGGACATCCCAGCAGCCTCTCAGCTGCTGTGAACGAAATCCAGATGTGTGCGTGCCCCTTGTGATCAAGTGCAGCATTGTGCCCTTGCATCATTTTTGCATCTGGCTAAACGTGGGACCTGGAAATTGGAACCAGGTTCTTATGCTTAGCAGGCAGGCGCCTTAACTGCTAAGCCATCTCTCCAGCCCGAAAGTTTACTTTTTAATTCTGCGTCTCATGTCTAATACTTATTTCTTTATTCATTCACTTATTTATTTACGAAAGAGAGAGAGAATGGATATGCCAGAGCCTCTAGCCACTGCAAATAAACTCCAGACGCATGTGCCGCCTTGTGCACTGGGGAATCAAGCCTGGGTCTTTTGGCTTTGCAGGTAGATGTCTTAACCACTGAGCCATCTCCCTAATCCTTTATTTATTTATTTATTTATTTTTGGCTTTTCAAGGTAGGGTCTCACTCTAGCCCAGGCTGACCTGAAATTCACTATGTAGTCTCAGGTTGATCTCAGACTTACAGTTCAATTCCCCAGTACCCATGAAAAGCTGAATGCACAAAGTGGCACGTGCATCTGGAGATTGTTTGCACCCATTCTCTCTGTGTGTCTCTTCCTCTCTCTCTTTGTTTCTCTCTGCTTGCAAATAAATAAATAAATAAATATATTTTTAGAGCTGGAAAATGGCTCAGTAGTTAAAGGTATTGCCTGCAAAGCATAAGAACCCAGGTTCACTTCCCCACTACCCACATAAAACCAGATGCACAAGATGGCACATGTGTCTGTAGTTCCTTTGCAGTAGCTGGAGGCCCTCGTGCACCCATTCTCTCTATCTGCCTCTTTCTCTCTCCCTTCTTTCCTTCCTCCCTCTCTCTCATAAATAAATTTTGGGGCTGGAGAGATGGCTTAGTGGTAAGCAACATGCACAAGGGAGCGCATGCGTCTACAGTTCGATTGCAGTGGCTACACGCCCTGGCACGCCCATTCTCAGTCTCCCTCTCTTTGTCTCTAATAAATAAATAAATGTCTTTAAAAAAAACTTTAAGGGGCCTGGAGAGATGGCGTAGTGGTTAAGCACTTGCCTGTGAAGCCTAAGGACCCCGGTTTGAGGCTTGATTCCCCAGTACCCACATAAGCCAGATGCACAAGGTGGTACATGCATCTGGAGTTTGTTTGCAGTGGCTGGAGGCCCTGGTGCACCCATATTCATTCTCTCCCTCTTTCTCTCTCTCGCTTTCTCTCTCTGTTGCAAATAAAAATAAATAAATTTTAATATTTTTAAAAATATTTTTTAAGCTAGGCATGATGGTGCATGCCTTTAATGCCAGCACTCAGGAGGCAGAGGTAGGAGGATCACCGGGAGTTTGGGGCCACCCTGAGACTACATAGTGATTCCAGGTCAGCCTGGGCTAGAGTAAGACCCTACCTCAGGAAAAAAAAAAATTGTTTGAGCTAGGGTTTCACTCTAGCTCAGGCTGACTTGGAGTTCAAAATATAGTCTCAGGATAGCCTCAAATTCATGGCGATCCGTCTACCTCTGCCTCCTGAGTGTTGGGATTAAAGGTGTGCGCCACCACGTCCAGCTAAAAAACACATTTAAAAGAAATTGGGCATAGTGTGGTGGCTCATGCCTTTAATCCCAGCACTCCAGAGGCTGAGGTAGGAGACTTGCTATGAGTTTAAGACTAACTTGGGGCTACATAGAGAGTTCCAGAGAAGTCAGCCTGAGCTAGAGTGAGATCCCACCTAGAAGAAAAACAACAAAACATTAAAACTGGTAAAATAGTCTGTCTGGAAATGTTTGTTTGTGGCAGGATTTCCCTGTGTAACCCTGGCTGGCCTGGAAGTCAGTGTGTAGATTAACCTCACACTTACATTAATCTTCCTGCCTCAGAGTCCCATGTGTTAGGATTATAGGCATGAGCTGCCACACCCATCACCTAGCATTTTTTTTTTTTTTTTTTTTTTTTTGGTTTTTCGAGGTAGGGTCTCACTTGGCCCAGGCTGACCTGGAATTAACTATGTAGTCTCAGGGTGGCCTTGAACTCACGGCGATCCTCCTACCTCTGCCTCCCGAGTGCTGGGATTAAAGGCGTGCGCCACCACGCCCGGCTTACCTAGCATTTTTTTGTTGTTGTTGTAGAAAAATAATTATGAGGCTGGAGAGATGGCTTTGTGGTTAAAGCACTTGCCTGTGAAGGACCCAGGTTCAACTCTCCAGGACCCACATAAGCCAGATGCACAAGGTGGCGCATGTGTCTGGAGTTGCTTTGCAGTGGCTGGAGGCCCTGGTGCGCCCATTCTCTGTATATCTATCTGCCTCTTTCTCTATCTGTTGCTCTCAAATAAATAAATAGAAAAAAAAAAAAAGATGCTAGGTGTGGTGGCACACGCCTTTAATCCCAGCACTCGGGAGGCAAGAGGTAGGAGGATTGCCGTGAGTTTGAGGCCACCCTGAGACTACATAGTGAATTCCAGGACAGCCTGGGCCAGAGTGAGACTCTACCTCAAAAAACCAAAAAAAAAAAAGGGGGGGGGGGAGCTGGCTAGCTGCATATGCAGCACTCATCACTCTCTCTACTTCCTGCATTCGTTTGTTTGTTTTTTTCTTCCCAAGGTAGGGTCTCATTCTAGCCCAGACTGACCTGGAATTCACTGTGTAGTTTCAGGATGGCCTCGAATTCACAGTGATTTTCCTACCTCGGCCTCCCGAGTGCTGGGATTAAGGGCATGCGCCACCGTGCCAGCCTCTACTTCCTTCTTGTTCATGTGATGATGCCAGGCTGGCTTCCAGCTCCTGCCAAGCTTTCACCACGATAGACTCTACTTTCTGGAACTATAAGCCAAAAGAAACTCTTTCCTTCCTTAAGTCGTTTCTGGTTGGGTATTTATTTTGTCCCAACAATGAGAAAGTAACTAAAACACTACCGTGCTTACTGTTTCCTCATTCTGCCCCCACTGATGTTTTCTTGCTTTCTGGCACCATCTGGTCTCTTCCCACCTAGCTCAAGGGATGGGAGCTTCTCCTTTCCATGACCTTCCCCTTGACCTTCCCCTCCAGTGATCTCTACTAGTCCAAGTGCAGGGCTGCACTTTTAGGAAGGTAAGAGCTGGTGGTTTTTAGAATGAGCTAATGTTAAACGTCGAAGCCAGTCCGTCTCAAAGCCGGGAAGTTAGAAAACAAAGGACTTTACAAAAGCTGCCCTGGCAAGATGGAGAGCAAGATTTCAAAATCGTGTTTTGTTCTTTGCTTGCATGGTTTTTGAAAGTTTAAGGCATGAGTAGAGGGGGAGAGGTTGGTTTCTGCACCAATGAATCATGTTCCCACGCAGGGTCTGTTTTTCCTCTAGCCAGGGCATTGCCTGTCCTATTCCTCACAAACTTGTTTCCAGCACTTCTCCAGATCTTCAGGGTGGTTTGGGATGTGAATAATACACATTTAAGTAAACAGATGTCCTCGTGTTCTTTTCAGTGTCAGGCTGTGGGGTGTAGCTCAGTGGTAAAGCACTTGCCTTGCATGTTCAAAACCCTGGGTTCAGGGCTGGAGAGATGGCTTAGCGGTTAAGGCGCCTGCCTGCTAAGCCTAAGAACCCCTGTTTGATTCTCCAGGTCTCACGTTTAGCCAGACGCAGTGATGCAAGGACACAATGCCAGGCTTCGCCACAAGGAGGCTCACTCGTCTGGAGTTTGTTCACAGCAATTGAGAGGCTGCTGGCACATCCATTCTCTCTCTTTCTCTCTCTCTCTCTGCTCTGACTCTCTCCAAAAAAAAAAAAAAAAAAAAAAAAACCCTGGGTTCAGCTGGGCATGGTGGCACACACCTTTAATCCCAGCCCTGAGGAGGCTGAGGTAGGACCATCTCTGTGAGTTCCAGGTCACCCTGGGCTAGAGTGAGACCCTGCCTAAAAATACAAATCAAAACAAAACAAACAGCCGGGCGTGGTGGCACACATCTTTAATCCCAACACTTGGGAGAGCTGTGAGTTCGAGGCCACCCTGAGAATACTGAGTGAATTCCAGGTCAGCCTAGACTAGAGTGAGACCCTACCTCAAAAAACCAACCAAACAAACAAAAATCCTAGGTTCAATGCCCAGCATCGCAAAACAAAAGTATCAGTGAACCAGGTACTTGTGGGGTTTCATTTTGGCTTTTCCACTTAATTGTCTTGTGAGCCTCTCTGAATCTCCCCTCTGACTGACTGGAAACCCTTCTTCTGGCATGGCCAACCTCACAACTTGGTTGTTCTGGGCGGTGTGCAATGGAACCTCTAACCAGCCTTTATCCAGCACCAGAGTTGAGCACGAGCCTTCGCTTGCCGGTTCTAGAGAGGACACCTCTCAGACCCCCAGTCCCACCTCCCCTGCTCCACCCCTGGCTGGCTTTGTTAGAAGCCTGTCCCTTGATTCTTCTCTGGCCCATCTCATCATGCATCCTCTTTCCCTTACCAGAAGATGCCTTTAATTCCTCTTTCACTTCTTACTTTCTCTCCTCAGAATAACTCAGGTGGCTTTGTCCTGGCTCCTGTGAACAGATCTGTTCTCCCTTTCTCCTTACTTGCAGTATGAAGTGGTTACCAATGACAGACAGAGAGACCACGACGTTCATTTCAAGAACTAAGAACTACAAACATGAAACCCGAACTGCTGAGTGGACCCATCCCAGCAGGCTATATTCCTAAGCCCATCGTGATGCCTGACTATGTGGCGTGAGTATCCAAACTCTTGAAGGACTCCCAAGTGTGCCTTCGTTTTCCTGTTTGTCTCTAAGGCAATACCATACTTATGGTCATTTTTGTGGGTACTTGCTTGGTATCCAAGGTAACATGTTTAAAAAGAAAAAAAAAAGCCGGGCGTGGTGGCGCACGCCTTTAATCCCAGCACTTGGGAGGCAGAGGTAGGAGGATCGCCATGAGTTCAAGGCCACCCTGAGACTACATAGTTAATTCCAGGTCAGCCTGGACCAGAGTGAGACCCTACCTTGCAAAACCAAAAAAAAAAAAAAAAAAAAAGAAAAAAAAAAAAAGTAAGTCTGGTTAACAAGGACCCATTGATTTCCCATTAGCTTATTTAAGATTTGTTTTTATTTATTAGAGACAGAGAGTGAGTGGAGTGCGCCAGGGCCTCTAGCCACTGCCAACGAACTCCAGACACATGCACCACCATGTGCACCTGGCTTACGTGGGACCTGGAGAATCGAACCTGGGTCCTTAGGGCTTCGCAGGCATGTGCCTTAACCGCTAAGCCATCTCTTCAGTCCCCGTTTAGCTTATTTATATTTTTCCCTGCTGGGGCTGGAACCCGGGGCCTTGAGCATGCCAGTCAAGCACTGTACCACAGAGCTGCATTGGCAGGAGAAAGTGATAACTTTTTGTTTTCTCTCAGAAAATACCCTGCAATTCAGACGGATGACGAACGGGAGCGCTATAAAGCTGTGTTCCAAGACCAGTTTTCAGAGTACAAAGAGCTGTCTGCCGAAGTGCAGGCCGTGCTGAGGAAGCTGGATGAGTTGGACGCAGTGATGAGCAGATTGCCGCATCACTGTGAAAGTCGCCAGGTCAGTATCATAGCTGCCTGAAAGGAGCGCTGACATGTAGAGGATGAGTTAGCATTCCTGACCGCCTCTGTCTGCTGTCTGTGTCGAAGAAAGCATTGGTTATCCTCAAGGTGACTAGTCAAGATTACCATTCCGGGCTTGGGGAGATGGCTCAGCAGATAAAGCGCTTGCCAATCAAACCTGAGTACCCAAGTTCAGATCCCCAGACCCCACTTCAAAGCTGGAAACCGTGCTGGGCTTCTATAACCCTAGCCATTGATGGTGAGGCAGAGGTGGAGACAAGAGAATGTCCCAGAAGCTTGCAGGCCAACTAGCCTGGCCAGCGTAGCAGTAAAGAAGAACTAGAGAGAGATCCTGCTTCAAACAACACAGAAAGCAGGCAGGACCACCATCCGAAACTTTGTCCTCTTATCTCCACATGCATGTCATGGCATGCACACACCCGTACTCAGACACATGAACATACACGTGTGTGTGCGCACCCCCCCCATACACAAATATTCCATTTCCAGGCAGCAATAGTGTGCATAAGGCCCTAGGTTTTATCTCAGCATTACAAAAGAATACAAAACAAGTAACATAATTTAATATCTTTTACCCTTTTCTCTCCCACCACTGGGTACTGGGGATAAATTCAGGCCTCATTTGGGGTGGGCACCCTACCATTGTGCTACCCAGCTTATTTCAATTATTAAGCAGTATCCAAATCTGTCTAGCCTTTATACTGAGTTGGGGTATTGAAGTAGGCAGATGGCTCCTTTAAAGTAGGATAATGTGCCAGGCGTGGTGGCGCACGCCTTTAATCCCAGCACTTGGGAGGCAGAGGTAGGAGGATCACAGTGAGTTTGAGGATAGCCTGAGCCTACAGAGTGAGCTCCAGGTCAGTCTGGGCTAGAGTGAGACCCTACCTCAAAACAAACAAGCCAGGCACAGTGGCGCATGCCTTTAATCCTAGCACTTGGGAGGCAGAGGTAGGAGGATCACAGTGAGTTTGAGGACAACCTGAGACTACAGAGTGAGCTCCAGGTCAGCCTGGGCTAGAGGGAGACACTACCTCAAAAAAAAAAAAAATAGGGCCTGGAGAGATGGCTTAGCAGTTAAGCACTTGCCTGTGAAACCTAAGGACCCCGGTTCAAGGCTCAATTCCCCAAGACCCACGTAAGCCGGATGCACAAGGGGGCGCATGCATCTGGAGTTTGCAGTGGCTGAAGACCCTGACGTGCCCATTCTCTCTCTATCTGCCTCATTCTCTCCTTACCTCCCTCTCAAATAAAATAAAATTAAATAATAAAATATTTTTAAAATAATAATAAAATAAAAAACCAGGCATGGTGGCGCACGCCTTTAATCCCAGCACTTGGGAGGCAAAGGTAGGAGGATTGCCATGAGTTCTAGGCCACCCTGAGACTAGATAGTTAATTCCAGGTCAGCCTGGACCAGAGTGAGACCCTATCTCAAAAAACAAACAAATAAACAACAAAAAAACCAAAATAAATAAAAATTGAAAAAATGAAAAGTAGGATAATTTCAGGAGTGGTTATTGGGAGTCAAGCATTTCCACACACCAGGGGTCCAGAGGACAGAACTCGCAGTGGGGAGGGCACAAACAGAGCCGAAGCTTAGCAGAGGCAGCAGGGACATTGGGGGAAGCGAGGAGGAAGGCATAGTGATGGGCTTGGAAGGAGGCTTTCCCGAAGTGTCCTTGTTTTCTTCTATAATTTTGATTTTTTTTTTTTTTTTTTTTTTTGAGGTAGGGTCTCACTCTATCCCAGGCTGACTTGGGATATGGTTTCTTTAACATCTTCAAGGCTCATCTATATTGTAACATGAATCAGCAATTTTTTTTTTTTTTTTTTTTTTTTTTTACGAGGTAGGTATGGTCTCACTCTGGCCCAGGCTGACCTGGAATTAACTATGTAATCTCAGGGTGGCCTCGAACTCTCAGCGATCCTCCTACCTCTGCCTCCCTAGTGCTGGAATTAAAAGAATGCGCCACCATGCCTGGCTAATTTTTTTTTAAGATTTTATTTTTTTTAATTTCTTTATTAGAAACAGGGAAAGAGAGAGGGAGAGAGAGAATGGGCATGCCAGGGCAAACGAACTGCAGGTGCGTGCGCCCCCTTTAGCATCTGGCTTATGTGGGACCTGGAGAATTGAACCAGGGTCCTTAGGCTTCGCAGGCATGTGCCTTAACCTCTAAGCCATCTCTCTTTTTTTTTTTTTTTTTTTTTTTTTGGTTTTTCGAGGCAGGGTCTCACTCTAGCCCAGGCTGACCTGGAATCCACTATGTAGTCTCAGTGTGGCCTCAAACTCATGTCGATCATCTTGCCTCTGTCTCCTGAGTGCTAGGATTAAAGGTGTGCACCGCCATGCCCAGCTTAATAATTCATTCTTTTGCGTAACAGAATATCATTTTAGTATATGGATAGTATCACATTTTTTAAATCCATTTATCAGTTGATGGATGTTTGGGTCATTTCAATTTTTTAAAAAATATTTATTTAGGGCTGGAGGAATGGCTTAGCAGTTAAGGCATTTGCCTGCAAAGCCAAAGGACCCAGGTTCGATTCTCCAGGACCCATGTTAGCCAGATGTACAAGGGGGGCGCATGCATCTGGAGTTAGTTTGCAGTAGCTAGAAGCCCTGGTGCACCAATTCTCTCTATCAAGTAAATAAATAAATATAAATAAAGTAAAATTTAAAAATATATTTATTTATTTATTTGAGACAGAGAGAGAGAGAGAGAGAGAGAGAGAGAGAGAGAGAGAGAAAGGAAGAGGCAGAGAGAATGGGTGCACCAGGGCCTCCAGCCACTACAAACCATCTCCAGATGCATGTGACAACATGTGCATCTGGCTCGTGTGGATTCTAGGAAATCGAACCTGGGTCCTTAGGCTTCATAGGCAAATGCCTTAACCACTAAGCCATCTCCCCAGCCCCTCATTTCTAGTTTTCATTTTTTTAAACATTAAAAAGATGTTTTTAATTTATTTATTAGAGACAGAAAGAGGGAGGGAGGGAGGGAGAGAGAGAGAGAGAAAATGGGTGCACCAGGGCCTCCAGCCACTACAAACCAACTCCAGAGACATGCTCCACCTTGTGCATCTGGCTTACGTGGGACCTGGAATCCTGAGGCAAATGCCTTAACCACTAAGCCATCTCCCAGCCCCTCATTTCTAGTTTTTTTAAACATTAAAAGATGTTTTTAATTTATTTATTAGAGACAGAAAGGGGAGGGAGGGAGGGAGAGGAGAGAGAGAGAAAATGGGTGCACCAGGGCCTCCAGCCTAGACATGCTCCACCTTGTGCATCATCTGGGACCTGGAGAATCAGCTTAGGTCCTTAGCCCATCAAGTTTTAACCACTAAGCCATCTCTTTTTCCTCCTTTTTTTTTTTTTTTTTTTTCAAGATAAGGGCTCATTCTAGCCCAGGCTGACCTGGAATTCACTCTGTAGTCTCAGGGTGGTCTTGAACTCAGCAATCCTCCTACCTCTGCCTCCTGAGTGCTGGGATTAAAGATATGTGCCACCACGCCCGGCTCATTTCCATTTTTAAGAGTCATGCAGCTTCTTTGTTTTGTTTGGTTTGTTTTTTTAAGGTAGGGTCTCACTCTAGCCCAGGTTGGCCTAGAATTCACTATGTAGTCTCTGGCTGACCTGGAACTCACAGCAATCCTTTAACTCAGCTTCCAGAGTACTGGAGCTAAAGGCATGCTCCAGCTTCTGAAATAATAAACGTCAAAAGAATTTGTGCATCCAAATACACACACATATATAATTTTTTCCAGAGAATCCACATTCACTGGAGATCTGTTTACCACACCTGTATATGACTTTAAATCACTCAGTCATGAGCTATCTATGTCAGATGTGTACAGTAGTGACATTTTCACAGTTGTAAAGCAATGGAGTAGTTTAAAAGAGACACACACTCGTACCAGGAAGCAGGAGGAATCCAGCAGCACCGAGAGTGGAGGGTCATTTGGGCCCATACGAACAGCCGTCAAGGTCCACGGGCCCAAGAATGGTAACCAAGTCATATTGTTGCCTTCATGTTGTCAGGACAAAGCCCCTGACCAAAAGCAGCTGATGGGAGGAAAGATTTCATTTTGGCTTCATGATGGCAGGGGAAAACAAGGCATGCATGAGCAGAGACTGGACATTTCTGCCACAGCAAGTGGAAGACAGCAACAAGAGAGTGAGCTGGGCTCTGACAAAGGGGAGCTGGCTATAACACCCCTAAGACCACCCCCAGTAACTCCCCTTCAGCAAGGCTCCACCTCCAAAACTGCCACTAGTTGGGGGCCAAGCATTCAAAACACATGAGTCTATGGGGGACATCTGACTCAAACCACCACATCAAGTGTAGAGGTCCTCAGAAGAACACAGGATGAGCCAAGCCTCATGGCACATGCCTGTAGTCCCAGCTATTCAGGAGGCTGAGGCAGGAGAATTTATCTGAGCCCAGGAATTCTAGGCCATGGTCAGATAGTGAGGTCCTGTCTTAAATAAATAAAGTGTGGAAAAGAACAAACAGGCCCCAGAAAGTGGATGAGCACACTTTGGGAAGAGCAGCTGGTTGATACTAAAAACCCTGACTGGCACGCAATCTGGGTCCAGGCCCAGTGATCTCCAGCTTGATGCTTTGTGAGAGTGGCGAGGGCTCTGGCCTATAGTCTGTAGTTGGAGGGTGCCAGGGTCATAGATACAGTAGGAGCTGAGGGCTGCCTTCCCATGGCACTATACACAGTACGTGCATCTGCATCTCCAGCATCCTGACCTTGGACTCTGTGACATAACAAACAAGGAACCAACATGACAGGCCCATGGGTATTATCAATAACCCCAGCCCTTATCCAAAGTAGAAATCTCAATTGACTCACATGAGCTGACTTCTCATAGGCACCAGCTGAGCTCTGCCTACGCAATAATCAGAAAGGCTCACGCATTCTCCAACCAGGGCCCCAGGAAACAGGAGGCATGTCAAAGCCTCTGGGCCTGTTTGGAGGTCCTCTTGCAAGAGTTCGTGTACCCTTCCAAAATGAAACAATCACACTTTCCTGAGCCAGGAAAACAGGAATACTGCCACCATTAATGGCTCTGCTCAGCCCCAGCTCTAAAGTTGAGTGTCTGTGGCAGTCTACAGTAGGCTGCCCAGCACTCCCTCTACATCTCCAGCACTGTGCCCTACCCCCACAGCCACTTTACCCCTGGTCCAGGTCATGTTCTTATTCCTTCCAGCTGAATTACCAGGTTTGCTTTTCACTGCTGTCCAACACCAATGATACTCAGGTTTTTAGTGCATGGAGATATTGACGAGCTGAAATATATTAAGGGAAGGATGTGGGCAATTGATGGAAAATGTGAAGCTTTAAATTATTGCAAATTATTACATTCTTTTTTTTTTTTGATTTTTCAAGGTAGGGTCTCACTCTGGCCCAGGCTGACCTGGAATTCACTATGTATTCTCAGGGTGGCCTCGAACTCACAGTGATCCTCCTACCTCTGCCTCCCAAGTGCTGGGATTAAAGGCGTGCACCACCATGCCCGGCTAATTATTACATTCTTTACTCACAAGATAAGATGTACAGTGTCTGCCAGTCTGTGCACGTAGGTTTGCATGGGTGGATGAAGGCATTGCTCTAGTCATCTGTTACACTTTGGAGAGGTGGAACCCTTTAACAAACTTTATAGTTACTATAAAATTTAGAATGAAATTAGAAGGAACTTTATATCATCTATTTTCAAATTTTAAATAGGGGCTGGAAAGATAGCTTGGCAGTTAAGGCACTTGCCTGCCAAGCCTAACGGCCTGAGTTCAGTTCCCCAGTACCCATGTAGGCCAGATGCACGGAGCGTGCGCATGCATCTGGAGTTCCTTTGTAGTGGCTGGAAGCCATGGTACACCCCTCCCTCCCTCTCTCTCTCTCTCTCTCTCTGCTTGTAAGTAAATAAAAAATATTTTTTTCAACTTTTATTTATTTATTTGTAAGCAGAGAGAGAGAGGAAGAGAGAGAGAGAGAGAGTGAGAGAGAGAGATAGAAGAGATGCAGACAGAGAGAGAATGGGCACACTAGGGCCTTAGACAACTCCAGATGAGTTCCAGGTCAGCCTGTGGTCTTGGAGAATGAAATCCTTTGGCTTCACAGGCAAAAAAACAAAACCAAAAAGCCCCTAAAAATATTTTTAAGAAAAAGTTAAATAGCGGGTCGAGCATGGTGCACAGGCCTTTAATCCCAACACTTGGAAGTCAGAGGTAGGTTGGATCGCCCTGAATTCAAGACCACCCTGAGACTACTGAGTGAATTCCAGGTCAGCCTGGGCTAGAGTGAGACCCTACCTCGAAAAAAAAAAAAAAAAAAAAAAAAGAAAAGAAAAACCAATTTAAAAAATAAATAGCCCCAGAGCTTCTTAGTCTCTACACATGACACATTACGTGAAAGTGAACAAGGAGAGAAAAAACGATGAAGTACTGATGACATGGGTATTAAGTAAAGGCCTTTGTAACTTCAAATGAACCTCCTGGCTGCTCTTTGAAGCGCTTGCACTGATTGTTTCCACATTCCCAATCAGGAAAGTGACTCAGGGCAGACGGCTTACCCAGGCTCACACAGGTGCCCAGCGATGGCACTAGGTCACAGGTTGGGCTTCACGCAGGCAGGACCTTCCTTGTTTACGCCTGGACACCAGCATCTAGCCAGTACGACGTATTCAAGTATTTGTCCAGTGAATTATAATTGCGTGAATGTTTTCACTATAGCTTTGTGTAGGAGAATTGTCTGCTTTTTTTTTTTTTGAAGTTCTTTTTTAAAAATATTTTATTTGTTTATTTGAGAGAGAGAAAGAGAAAGGCAGATAGATAGAGAATAGGTGCACCAGGGCCCTAGCTACTGCAAACAAACTACAAACGTATGTATCACCTTGTGCATCTGGCTTATATGAGTACTGGGGAATCGAACCTGGGTCCTTAGGCTTTGCAGGGAAGCCCCTTACCCATTAAGCCATCTCTCCAGCCCTGTTTGATTGTTTTGAGACAGGGTCTCCCTCTATAGCTCAGACCAGCCTTGAACTCAAGGTAATCTTCCTGCCATAGCTTCCCAAGTGCCAGGATTACAAGCATGTAATATGCCTCACAAAAAAACTGCTTTCTGTGCTAATTGCAATTGTGTTTTGAGACATAATTTGAGTAAATTCAAATGCTTAAACATAAATTTTAAAATATTATTTTTAGGAACATGAAAGAATTTCAAGAATCCATGAAGAGTTTAAGAAAAAAAAGAATGTGAGTACAATAGTTTTCTTCAAAATGTTCTTATCAGGTGATAATTGACACACTTTAGAATTTTTTATTTTGGTCTTTCTAGCTCAGACTGACCTGGAATTCACTATGTAGTCTCAGGGTGGCCTCAAACTCATGACAATCCTCTTGTCTCTACCTCCTAAATGCTGGGATTAAAGGTGTGCACCACCATGCCTGGCTTCTCTTCCCCTCTCTTAATGCTGAATTTACATCTATATTAAAAGTTTCCAGGTCAGCCTGGGCTAGAGTGAAACCCTACCTTAGAAAAAAAAAAAGTTTTCTGAGGCTGGCCTGGCATGGTGACACATGCCTTTAGTCCCAGCACTTGGGAGGCAGAGGTAGGAGGATTGTCATGAGTCGAGGCCACCCTGAGACAACATAGTGAGTTTCAGGTCAGCCTGTGCTAGAGCGAGAACCTACCTTCAAAAAAAAAAGTTTTCTGGTGCTGGAGAAATGGCTTAGCAGTTAAGGTGCTTGTCTGCAAAGCCTAAGGGCCCAGGTTTGATATCCCAGTACCCACATAAGCCAGATGCACAATGTGGCACATGTGTCTGAAGTTCCTTGGCAGTGGCTAAAGGCCCTGGTGCACCCATTCTCTCTCTGTCTCAAATACATAAATAAATAAATAGCCAAGTGTGGTGGCACATGCCTTTAATCCCAGCACTGGGGAACTCGGGAAGCAGAGGTAGGAGGATGGCCATGAGTTCAAGGCCACCCTGAGAATACAGAGTGAATTCCAGGTCAGCCTGAGCTAGAGTGAGACCCTACTTTGAAAACCCCCCAAAACAGATGCTATATATTAGGAATATGAGTGGCTGCCAGATGATTTTCTTTAATCTCTGTCCTGAATACATGTTCTGCTCTACCACTTCGCAGCCAGGAGAACAGAACCCTGACATGTAGCTCTTGTTCACATTTCCTTCAAAGGACGCACGTCTTATATTTCTTTACAACTTCACCCTTCACTCAATTTCACAAGTAAGCAGAGCCTGAAAAGACCTTTATTTAGTTGTTTTGTTTTGTTTTTTTTTCAAGGTAGGGTCTCATTGTACTTCCTGGCTGGCCTTGAACTCTTGGTGATCTCCCACCCCAGCCTCCCGAGTGCTGGGATTAAAGGTGTGTGCCACCATGTCCAGCTTTATTAATATTTTCTATAATTACTATTACAAATATGCTCTTCGTATGGCCCACTTGATTTTCTGTGAACCTAAAACATAGACTAATTTTCAAAGTAGAGGGTTTAATTGTTATTCTAATCATGCAGGCTTTGAATCATGAGAAAATTCTGCTGCATAGGGCCGTTTCCTGTGTGATAGCACATGTTTATGTTCTGTCAGTAGGGAAACCAGATGCTGAAATAATGGCTATGTATAATGGCTATTTTTTTTTTTAATAGGATCCTTCATTTCTGGAAAAAAAGGAGCGCTGTGAATACCTCAAGAATAAACTTTCTCATATAAAGCAAAGAATTCAGGAATATGATAAAATAATGAATTGGGATATACAAGGTTATTGAAACTATTTTTATAGCCAAATTACTATTTATTTACTGCCTTTTTTTTTTTTTTTACACTAGTTCCTGAAGTAGAGAAACAGGTGCTTCCTGAGTCAGCTTCTACTTGGTTTAACTGTCTGCAGGGTTGAACAATATAATTTTACTTAGGCATTTCAAAACAGCTGCATACCAGTTAAAGACATTTACTGAGATGGAAGAAATCCTGTGTCTAACCTGCAGTTTCATCTTTGTCTCATTAAGATGTGTTGCCTTAAGCTGGGCACTGTGGCACACACCTTTAATCCCAGCTCTTGGGAGACAGAGATGGAAGGATTGCTGTGAGTTCGAGGCCACCCTGAGACTACATAGTGAATTCCAGGTCAGCCTGGGCTAGAGTGAAACCCTACCTCGAAAAACCAAAAAGAAAAAAAAAAAGTGCTGTCTTTAGAGCACCCGTCCTCGGGTGGTGAGCGAGGGGTTTTGCTTTTTTCCTTTCCTCAGGCTGGTTCTCAGGATTGCTCTGGGACAAACTTCTCTTCTATGAAAAATTCCCAGAAGACTCCTCTTTACAGGATTTATTTCTTGCCTTGAAAGGGGCTTGAACCCCATACCTGCGCTATCAAGCTCTGTGATCTTGGGCAAGTTGCTTAACCCTCCGTGCCTGTTTCTTCTTCTGCAGAATAAAACTAAAGTAGTGCCTACCTCATCGCGCAGTTAGAAGGACTGAATGTGTTCGTGTTTGTCAAGTGTGCAGAACAGAGCCTGGCATGTTGTAAGCACGGCACTAGTGATTGTGCCTTAGCCGCTAAGGCGTCTCTCCAGCCCCTGCACTAGTGACTATCAACCCTGCAGCAGTGCTGGTGAAATGGATGAGTTATAGAGAATTAATTTCTCAGTTCCTGCAGAGCTGACACAGCATGCACAAGGCCCTGGGTGTGACCCCTAACACTGCATTAAAAAACTACGCATGTTGGCACACTCTATAATCCCAACAGGTTCAGAAATTCAAGATTGTCAGCAGCTATACAGTGAGTTCAAAGCCAGATTGAGCTACATGAAACTGCGTCTCAAAAAAAAAAAAAAAAAAAAAAAAATCAAGGCCACCCTGAGACTACATAGTGAATTCCACGTCAGTCTGAGCTAGAGTGAGACCCTGCCTCAAAAAAACAAACAACAACAAAAAAAGCTGGGCCGTGGTGGCGCATGCCTTTCATCCCAGCACTCAGGAGGCAGAGGTAGGAGGATCTCCATGAGTTCTGGACCATCCTGAGAGTACATAGTGAATTCCAGGTCAGCCTGGGCTAAGAATGAGACCCTATCACAAAAACCAGAAAGAAGAAAAAAAAAAAAGTAAAATGCTGCCCCTTTGTACATTGTAAAAATTTAGGTTAGCATTAAAATTAAATGTTAGAAGCATTTAACCTTGTGAAGCTCTGTTTTCTTACACTTGTAACTGTTGATTTTTGAAAACCAATGCTTTAACACTAATTTTTTTAAAAAAATTGTTAATATATAGTTTATTAAAATACCAATTACCTATTGTTTTGTCTGTGCTCTTTATTGCTTTGCAAACATTCCTATGTTCACTGGACGTGGTGTTGAAAACATTTTCCCTGTCAGAAAAGAAGCTAGCTGGAGAGATGGCTTAGTGATTAAAACACTTGCCTGTGAAGCCTAAGGACTCATGTTCGATTCTCCAGGTCCCATGTGAGCCAGATGTGCAAGGTGGTTCATACATCTGGAGTTCATTTGCAGTGGCTAGAGGCCCTGCTGTGCCCCTTTTCTCTCTCTGTTTTTCTCTGTCTCAAAAAAAAATTTTTTAAGCCGGGCGTGGTGGCTCACGCCTTTAATCCCAGCACTCGGGAGGCAGAGGTAGGAGGATTGCCGTGAGTTCGAGGCCACCCTGAGACTACATAGTGAATTCCAGGTCAGCCTGGACCAGAGTGAGACCCTACCTCGAAAAACCAAAAAAAAAAAAAAAAAAAAAAAATTTAATATTAAAAAAAGAAAGAAACTGCAAAGTCATAGAAAACCTACAGGTCATGATATTCCGGTGACTGTTTTCCCTCTCCTATCATTGTCAAGAATTCAAAATCAAGCCACGTGTGGCAGTGCAAGACCATGATTCCAGCCCTTGGGAGGCCAAGGCAGGAAGAGTGGCACAAATTAAAGGATAGCCTGAGCTACATAGCGAGTTACAGGCCAGCCAGGCATGGTGGGGCACGCCTTTAATTCCAGCACTCAGAAGGCATAGGTAGGAGGATCCCTGTGAGTTTGAGGCCACCCTGAGACCACATAGTGAATTCCAGGCCAGCCTGGGCTGGAGTGAGACCCTGAGAAAAGAAAAAAAAAAAAAAAAAAGTCAAGGCCACTGTATTCGTTTCCTACGGCTGTTTTTTATTTATTTTTTTTAATGTTTTTAAAAAATTTTTATTTGCAAGCAGAGACAGATAGAAGAGAGGCAGACACAAAATGGGCATGCCAGGGCCTCTAGCCACAGCAAATGAACTCCAGATGCATGTGCCCCTTGTGCATCTGGCTTACGTGGGTCCTGGAGAATCAAACCGGGATCCTTTGGCTTCACAGGCAAAGGCCTTAACCGCTAAGCCATTTCTCCAGCCCCTTACGGCTGTTTTAACAAAATGGGCTAAAACAACTGGAAATTATTTTCTCACTGTTTGGGAAACTAAAAGCCAGTGAAGTTGCAAGCACCTCTATGCTCGTTCTAAACCTAGAAGGAACTTCCTTGCTTCCTTTACTTTGCAGTGGCTGACAATTTGAGGGGCTGGGGGCGGGAGCTCTGCTAATTGTACCTCAGGCCTCATGCAAGCTAAGTAATTGCTGTAATTACTTCTGGCCCTTTCCTGTGACTTTTACGTCCATTGGCTATAGATCCGTCTCTCCAGTCCTCCAACCTCATACAGTCTCCTACATCTTCTTGACCTCATTTTGTATACACCAGTTATATTGGATTAGCTCAGACTCTCTTAAGACTTTTAACTGATTACATCTTTGAGGACCCTATTTCCAAATAAGGCAACAGCCCAAGGGACTGGAGATTAGGAGTTCAACATGTTTTGGTAGTTTGGCGCCATAAGCAGAACCCTAGGCCTCAAGTATACTGTGCACACAGTCCCCTGAGATGCACCCACGCCTCAGCATTCCTTTTTGAGGGAGTTAGGATTTCAACATCTCTCTGCAAGATATAATTCAACCTATAATAACCACCTTTGGTAAGTTGTGAGATTCAGAAGAAAAAGCACTTCCCTCTACATTTTCCCCTGCCATCCAATGGGGTGATGATGTTGCAGCCAGATGGCCCTCACATCCTATTATTTGAGAGCAACAGAGAGAGAAGCAGACAGAACGGGCTTGCCAGGGCCTCCAGCCACTGCAAATGAACTACAGATGCATGCGCCACCTTGTGCATCTGGCTTACGTGGGTCCTGGGGAATCGAGCCTCGAACCAGGGTTCTTAGGCTTTACAGGCAAGCACTTAACCACTAAGCCATCTCTCCAGGCCCTAAATAAAATACTAAAAAAAAAAGACTGTGTTGTAAGCAGCCTACCCTTCCTTTGGTTCTTACATTCTTTCCCCACCTCTTTTGCAATGGACCCTGAGCCTTGCAAGGTATGATAGAGAGTATAGCTAAAATTTGAAAATGTTCTTCACTCACTTGCCTGTTCAAAAGATAAATAAGGGTAATAGAAATGGCTTAGCAGTTAATGCACTTGCCAGCAAAGCCTAAAGACCCGGGTTCAATTTCCCAGGACCTATATAAAGCCAAATGCATAAGATGGTGCATGCATCTGGAGTTTATTTGCAGTGGTTGGAGGCCCTGGTGTGCCCATTCTCTTTCTCTATTTGCTTCTCTCTCTCAAACAAATAAATAAAATATTTTAGAAAACAACAACCGATAAGCCAGGCAAAGTGGCACATGCCTTTAATCCCAGCACTCAAGAGGCTGAGATAAGAGGATCACTATGAGTTGAGGCCAGCCTGAGACTACATAATGAATTCCACATCAGCCTGGGCCAGAGTGAGACCCTACCTTGAAAACAAAACAAAACAAAGAAAGTTATTTAACTGTCCCAAAGAGGTTGTTATTTTCCCTCAGGCAGTAGCAAGTTTAGAGCGCCTAGAGGCCAGTGGCTGGAGCCATGCTGGGGAACTGGATTAACAAGGTTTCTCAAGGGAAACTCCTACTCTGAAATTTGTCATCATAGAGTTCTTTTTCTGTCTTTCTCTTTCATTTATTTATTTGAGAGAGAGAGAGAGAAAGGCAGAGAGAGAGGATAATCATGCCAGTGTCTCTTACCATTGCAAACGAACTCCAGACGCACATGCCACCTTGTGCATCTGGCTTTATGTGGGCACTAAGGAATTGAACTCAGGTCCTTAGGCTTTGTAGGCAATTGCCTTGACCACTGAACCATCTCTCCAGCTTTTTCTTTTTTTCTCTCTTTCTTTCTTTCTTTCCTTCTTTCTTTCTTTCTTTCCTTCTTTCTTTCTTTCTCTCTCTCTCCCTTTCTTTCTTTCTTTCTTTCTTTCTTTCTTTCTTTCTTTCTTTCTTTCTTTCTTTCTTTCTTTCTTTCTTTCTTTTTGTGAGATAGGGTCTTCTATCCCAGAGTGACCTGGAATTCACTATGTAGTCTCAGGGTGGCCTCAAACTCAAGGCAGTCCTTCTACCTCTGCCTCCCAAGGGCTGGGATTAAAGGTGTGTGCCACCTGTTTTATTTATTATTTATTTATTTATTTATTTATTTATTGGTTTTGCAAGGTAGGGTCTCACTCTGGTCCAGGCTGACATGGAATTAACTATGTAGTCTCACGGTAGCCTCGAACTCTAGGTGATCCTCCTACCTCTGCCTCCCGAGTGCTGGGATTAAAGGCGTGCGCCGCCACACCCGGCTTGTTTTAATATTATATTTATGCCTATGAATTCTCTCTATATATATTGAAGAGGAGGCTGATATCAGCTCTGCCCTTTTTTATTTTCCCCAAGGTAGGGTCTCACTCTAGCTCAGGCTGACCTGGAATTCACTATGTAGTCTCAGGGTGGCCTCGAACTCAAGGCAGTCCTCCTACCTCTGTCTCCCAAATGCTGGGATTAAAGGCGTGCGCCATCACACTTGGCTCTGCTCTGCCCTTTTTAAATCTTACTTGTGACCAGTAAGCCAGCCAGTGTTGTTAATATTCAAGGGTACTCTGAGGATTGTTATTGCCGCAAGGCACAAGTTAAACCATTAGAAAGCTACTCAGAGTCTGTGGAAGGTGACTCAGCCACCTAGATGCCACAGGGAGGTGGAAATGGTCAACTAGTGTTCACGTAATTCCTGGTGGATATCCAGGATTTTCTTAGAAACCCTCTGGCTCGGGGTTATAAATCCAAGAACAAGCAAGAATGTTGATGCAGACCATACTCCATGATTAATCCCTTAGTTACTTCTGTCATGTCACTGTTTCCTGGAAGACTATTCCTTGACACTGGCCTCTTTTCAAGATGAGAACTTACTACTGCAGGAATGCATGCAGATGCTACTGCAATCCTCCTCCTCGGCTGAGGATTGTAGCTCAGTGTGGGCCACCTGCCTAACATGTGCAGGGCCCTGGGTTCCATCCCCAATAAAAAAGGAAGGAAGGGGCCTGGAGAGATGGCTTGGCGATTAAACACTTGCCTGTGAAGCCTAAGAACCCCAGTTCAAGGCTCAATTCCTCAGGACCCACGTAAGCCACATGCACAAGGTGGATTCCTTTGCAGTGGCTGGAGGCCCTGGCGTGCCTATTCTCTCTTTATCTACCTGCCTCTTTCTCTCTCTGTCTGTCATTCTCAAATAAATAAATTAATTAATTAAACAAAAAAAAAAAAAGAAAGGAAGGATAAATGGAAGGAAGGGCCAGTTGTGGTAGCACACCTTTAATGTCAGCATTTGGGAGGCTGAAGTAGGAGGACTGCCATAAATTCGAGGCAAGCCTGGGCTATAGAGTGACTTCCAAGTCAACCTGGGTTAGAACGAGACCCAGCCTAAAGAAAAAGAGATCCAGGCATGGTGGTACACGCCTTTAATCCCAGCACTCAGGGCAGAGGTAGGAGGATCACTGTGAGTTCGAGGCCTGAGACTACATAGTTAATTCTAGGTCAGCCTGGGCAGAGTGAGACTCTACCTCAAAGAAACAAAAAAGGAAAGAAAAAAGAAGAGGGAAAGAAATAAGCCGGGCGTGGTGGCGCACGCCTTTAATCCCAGCACTCGGGAGGCAGAGGTAGGAGGATCGCTGAGAGTTCGAGGCCACCCTGAGACTACATAATGAATTCCAGGTCAGCCTGCACCAGAGTGAGACCCTACCTTGCAAAAAAAAAAAAAGAAAAAGAAAAAGAAATAAACTACCTTCTTCTTTGTGACACTCCTCCCAGCAATACATCAAGGTTCCAATTTTTGCACATTACTGTTTTGTTTTGTGTCATCTCAGGGTGGCTTTGAACTCACAGTGATCCTCCTACCTCTATCTCACAAGTGCTGGTATTAAAGGTGTGTACCACCAGGCCTGGCCCTTGATTTTTATTTTTATTTACTTGGGAGAGAGAGAGAGGGAGAGAATGGGCACACCAGGGTTTTCAGCCACAGCAAATGAACTCCAGATGCATGTGCCACCTTGTGCATCTAGCCTACGTGGGCCCTGAGGAATTGAACCTGGGCCCTTTGGCTTTGCAGGCAAACGCCTTAACTGCTAAGACATCCCTCTAGCCCCAGCCCTTGATTTTGTAGTTTCTGAGACAAGGTCTTATGTAGTCCATGATGGCTCTGAACTGAATATATAGCCAAGGATGATTTTGAACTTCTGACTCAAATGTAGAGATTATAGGTGCTTTACAACTTTACCAATCTTTGTGTTTTTATTAATTATTTTATTTTATTTTGGTTTTGTGAGGTAGAGTCTCACTCTAGCCCAGGCTGACTTGGAATTCACTATGTATCCTCGGGGTGGCATTGAACTTAGCGTGATCCTTCTACCTCTGCCTTCTGAGTTTAATAAATTTTATACATAATGTATTTTGATCACACTCAGCCCCATATTATGTTCTCTCATCCCCCTCCTACTACCACTGAAGCCCTTCTTCCAAACTAGTCCGCCTCCTACTTTGATCCACATGTATGTATGTATGTATGCATGTATCTATTTATCTATCTGTTTTGGTGACTGAGTTTAACCAGGGTAGTCTGCATGAACATGGGTGGAGGGTTATTTCCTAGACCATGAGCAACTTACCAGTGGCTACACCACGAAAGAAAATATCACCCCTTCCCCAAGGAAACTCATTTTTTGTTGTTGTTTTTCACTTGAAATTTATTTATTTATTTATTTATTTATTTGCAAGCAGAGGGAGAAAAGAGACAGACACAGACTGAGTGCACCAGGGTTTCCAGCCACTGCTAAAGAACTCCAGGTCTTGCACCACTTTGTGTGTCTCTATGTGGGTTCTGGGGAATAGAACCCAGGTCGTTAGGCTTTGCAGGCAAGTGCCTTAACCACTGAGCCATCTCTCCAGCCCAAGGACATTCATTTTTAATATTTATTTATTTATTTATTTTGGTTTTTCGAGGTAGGGTCTCACTCTGGCCCAAGCTGTCCTGGAATTAACTGTGTAGTCTCAGGATGGCCTTGAACTCAACAGCAATCCTCCTACCTCTGCCTTCCGAGTGCTAGGATTAAAGGCATGCACCACCATGCCCGGCTTATTTTTATTTTTATTTTATTTTTAATTATTTTTGGTTTTCCGAGGTAGGGTATCACTCTAGTCCAGGCTGATGTGGAATTCACTATGTAGTCTCAGGGTGGCCTCGAACTCATGGCGATCCTCCTACCTCTGCCTCCGAGTGCTGGGATTAAAGGTGCCCAGCTCCAGCTTATTTTTATTTATTTATTTGACAGAGAGAAAGGGGGAGAGAGAGAGAGAGAGAGAAAATGGGCACGCCAGGGCCTCCAGCCACCTCAAATGAACTCCAGATGCATGCATCACCTTGTGCATCTGGCTAAGGTGGGTCTTTTGGCTTCGCAGGCAAGCACCTTAACTGCTAAACCACCCCTCCAGCCTAAGAACTCTCATTTTTAATCCTTTTCTGTCTTTCTTTTTTGATCATAGCCATCCTGGGAGGTATTCCTATGTTGTGACTTGCATTTCCTGAAGGATCAGTGACGGGAGTGGCTGGAACATCTTTCCATGCTTACTGGTCATGTGTCCTTCTTCTACGAAGAAATGTCTGCTGATTTCCTTAGTGCATTTGTGAATTGGGTTGGTTTTCTGTTGTACAAGTTTTTTCTGTATTTCAGATTTAATTTAGGTGGGCTTTTAGTTGTTGGTTTTGGATATTTTTTTCTTCCTTTTTTTTTTTTCAAGGCAGGGTCTCACTCTATAATAGCTCCAGGCTGGCCTCAAAGTCATGGTGATCCTCCTAACTCAGCCTTCCAAGCACAGGAGTAAAGGCATGCACCACCATGCCTAGCTTCAGTGGGTTTTTATTGTTAGTTCTTGTTGTTTTGTTTTGTTTTGACCTGCTGGGAATTGAACCTAGGGCCTCACACATGCTAGGCAAGCACTGTACCACTGAGCTATACTCTAGCCCAACAAGTTTTTTTTTTTTTTAATTTTTAAAAATTATTTTTCTTTATTTGAGAGAGGAAAAAAATAGGCAGGAAGAGAGAGAGAGAGAGAGAGAGAGAGAGAGAGAGAGAGAGAGAATGGACACACCAGGGCCTCCAGCCACTGCAAATCAGTTTTTTTCTTTTTTAAAATTAATTAATTAATTAATTTTTGGTTTTTCCGAGGTAGGGTCTCACTCTAGCCCAGACTGACCTGGAATTCACTATATATTCTCAAGGTGGCCTCGAACTTACAGTGATCCTCCTACCTCTGCCTCCCAAGTGCTGGGATTAAAGACGTGCACCACCATGCCCAGCTAATTTATTTATTTTTTTATTGACAACTTCCTTAATTGTAGACAATATCCCATGGTACTTCCCTCCCTCCCCCCTTTCCCCTTTGAGACTTCACTCTCCATCATATCCCCTCCCCCTCTCAATCAGACTGTCTTTTCATTTTGATGTCATGATCTCTTCCTCCTATTTTGATGGTCTTGCGTAGGTAGCGTCAGGCACTGAGAGATCATGAATATCCAGGCCATTTTGTGTCTGGAGGAGCACGTTGTAAGGAGTCCAATTCTTCCTTTGGCTCTTACATTCTTTCCGCCCCCTCTTCCGCAATGGACACTGAGCCTTGAAAGGTGGGTTTGAGATGTTTCAGTGCTGAGCACTCCTCTGTCACTTCTCAGCACCATGGTGCCTACTGAGTCATCCCAAGGTTGCCACCATCTGAAAAGAGAAGCTTCTCTAACCAAAAGTGAGAGTAGCATTAATATATGGGTGTGGACATTAAGAGAAGTGCTTACTGGGCAGTTTGGTGAGCATAGTATATACATTTAGCGAGACACCAGCAGACATTACACCCTTAAGGCTCATGACTACCCCTGTTGTACGTTTTCAGTTTCCAGTCCAATTAGAGAACAGTTGGTTTACCCCATAACAGACATGCCACTATTGCACCCATTGGCTCATTTGGCCTGGCTGGCCAAATTTAAAGCTTGCAGTGTTCACTGTTGAGTACCTTCACTGGTGTTTTCTCTCTTCCATTGACCTGCATGCAGTGTAGCTTTTTCCAACTTTCTATCAGCTGGTCCACATGGAGGAGGCTTTCAGCTCAGCTCCAACAGGTTTTCTCAGTGAACTTGCCACCTAAGTACGTGGAGTCTTCAGCAATAAGGTCTTACCATCGATTCCTGGTGGAAAACCAAGGGCCTCGGCAATGGCCTATAATGTTTTGGGGGTATCTGTGACCTCCCTGACCAACAACTCACTGGAAGGTATCCCATCCCTGGCACTGAAAATTTTCTAGTAACAATCTATGGCTTCTGAGTGTTCCATTGTCCAGAAAAGTAGGTTTCCATATGACTTTTTTATATCCTCTTAGATTTTGATTAGCCCTCCCTCCACCATTCCTTTACTCAATCTCTTCCCCTGACCTTGTTGTTGCTTTTTGTTTTGAGGTAAGGTCTCACTCTAGCCCAAGCTGTCCTGGCACTTAATCTATGGATCCAGGCTGGCCTTGAACTCATGTTGATCCTCCTATATCTGACTCCTGAGTGCCAGAATTAAAGCACCACCATGCAGACTTAAAACAAAACAAAACAAAACAGGGGCTGGAGAGATGGCTTAGCAGTTAAGGTGCTTGCCTATGAAGCCTAACGAACCAGGTTTGCTTCTCCAGGTCCCACATAACCCAGAGCACATGGTGGTGTATGCATCTGGAGTTCATCTGTAGTGGCTAGAGGCCCTGGCACGCCCATTCTCACTTTCTCCCTCTTCCTCTCTCTAGTAAATAAATAAAAATAATTCTTTAAAAATTCTTTAAAAAGAAATAAATAAACAAACAAACAAAAGCATTTATTTAGCTAAGAGAGAGAACTAATGGGCATAACAGGACCTTCTGCAATGAACTTCAGGCTCTTTAGCCACTTTGTGCACCTGGCTTTACGTGAGTAGTGGGGAATCAAACCGGGCCTGCAGGCTTTCCAAGCAAGTACCTTTAACTGCTGAGCCATCCAAGCCCCTAGCCCAAGTTTTGAAGTTGGCTAAACCTGTTTGTTCACCAGTAGACATGAAAATAGCCTCCAGAAAATCATCTCAATTAGATTATCTTTAGAAACAAAAAAAACCCACATAATCATTAGAAACTTAATGATGGTGTTTGCTTAGCTCAGCTGGTGTTACTGTTAGCTGGGCTTTCAACATTAATTAAGGACAAGCCGGTTATAAAAATTAAAAACAAATCAAAGTGTAAAGATCAAGCAACAAAAGCCAAGTGATGATGTTTTTGACCTGTCGCTAAGGTTCCCAAGCCTAGTGCAGGCAACTCTACTCCCAGCCTGGCACCCATAAGCTAAGTAGGAAATGGAAGGGACCCGGCCCGTAAGCGCTTTTGGCTTGCAGTGGGGATAGGAGTGAGTCAGCGAGTCTAGATCATAAGATTCTAAAGAAGCCAGGCGTGGTGGCGCACGCCTTTAAACCCAGCACTCGGGAGGCAGAGGTAGGAGGATCGCCATGAGTTCAAGGCTACCTTGAATATAGAGTGAATTCCAGGTCAGCCTGAGCTACAGTGAGACCCTACCTCAAAAAACCAATAAATAAATAAATAAATAAATAAAAGATTCTAAAGAAAACAGAATATGGACCCAGTAAAAATATTGTGAGGCACGGGCATACAACTAGGGGTGCATGAGAGCAGGTTTAGAGGCCTGGAGACAGTGGGAGTTGAAACATTAGTCCTGAGTGAAAGAATGTGAATGGAGTCACCCAAGGAGAAGTCTGGAGCCAGTGTATTAAAATTAATACAGGGTTGGAGAGATGGCTTAGCAGTTAAACACTTGCCTGTGAAGCCTAAGGACTCTGGTTCAAGGCTCGATTCCCCAGTATCCATGTAAGCTGTATGCACATGGTGACACATGTGTCTGGAGTTTGTTTGCAGTGGCGGGAGACCCTGTAGCACCCATTCTCTCTTTCTATCTCTCTCTCTCTCTCTCTAATACATAAATAAATAAAAATAAAAAACTTTAAAATTAATACAAAGCCAGCACTCGGGAGGCAGAGGTAGGTAGGAGGATTGCCGAGAGTTCATAGTGAATTCTGGGTAAGCCTGAGCTAGAGTGAGACCCTTCCTCAAAAAACCAAAAAATAAAATAAAATAAAATAATTAATACAAAGCAAGCTAGGGGTGGTGGAGCATGCCTTTAATCCCAGTACTTGGGAGGCAGAAGTAGAAGGATCGCTGAGAGTTCATAGTGAATTCCAGGTAAGCCTGAGCTAGAGTGAGACCCTGCCTTGAAAAACCAAAATAAATAAATAAAAATAAATAAATAAATAAATAAATAATAATAATAATACAAAGCAAACTGGGGGTGGTGACGCATGCCTTTAATCCCAGCACTCTGGAGGCAGAAGTAGGAGGATCGCTGAGAGTTCAAGGCCACCCTGAGACTACATAGTTAATTCCAGGTCAGCCTGGACTAGAGTGAAACCCTACCTCAAAAAAACCAAAATAAATAAATAAATACCATAAAATTAATACAAAGCACCCCTTACACTTTTCCTCTCCACAGGAAGACGGTTTCTTGGGAAGGCTGCACCTGGCTGAGTTGCTTTAAGCAGCAATCCAAATATTTACTTTCCTGCTACGCCCTTTGCCCTGATTGCAGTCCAACTTCACTGGACCCTTGCACAAGACACAAGTTTTGCATTTTTTAGATAATTATGTAAACATACAAATAGCTGACGTTCCATGCTAGTGACAATTGACCCTTTCAAAACAAGCAAAAGGTTGGTTATATCTAAGTTTTTAGAAAACGTTTTAGAAAACGTTAACTCAGTGGTAAAGTGACTGATTAACATGTGTAAGGTTACGGGTTCAATACCCAGCACATACATGCAAATAATAAGTGATTTCTATCTATTTCACTAAAATCATTCAAAATATATCCCTATTTAAGATTGTACCCAACAGTTAATAAGTTTACTAAATAATATGAATATATAACTTTTTCTTTTCTTTTTTTTTTTTTTTTTAGTTTTTCAAGGCAAGGTCTCACTCAAGCCCAGGCTGATCTGGAATTCACTCTGTAGTCCCAGGGTGGCCTCAAACTCATGGTTATCCTCCTACCTCTGTTTCCTGAGTGCTGGGATTAAAGGCATGTGCCACCATACCTGGCTTTGAATATATAACTTTTAAATGTCTGAGTTTTATTAATTCATAAACCAGCTTCTTAGAAAAGGATCCTAAACAATCAAAAATTAAAAAAAATCATATACGTGCACTGGAGAGATGGATTAGCAGTTAAGGCACTTGCTGGCACAGCCTAAGGATCCAGGTTCAATTCCCCAGTACCCACATAAAGCCAGATGCACAAGGTGGAGCATACATCTGGAGTTCATTTGCAGCGGCTGGAGGCTCGGGAGTGCCTATTCTCTCTGTCTCTCTATGTGCCTCTTTCCATCTCTCAACTAACTAAATAAATATTTTAAAAATCATATATAGCCAGGCGTGGTGGCACACACCTTAATCCCAGCACTTGGGAGGCAGAGATAGGAGGCTTACCATGAGTTCAAGGCCACCCTGAGACTACATAGTGGATTCCAGGTCAGCCTGAGCTAGAGCGAGACCCTACCTTGAAAAACAAAAAAACAAAAACAAAAAAAATTATATATGTATTTATATGACCATTAAAAGTGGAAGTTTAGGGCTGAAGAAATGGCTTGGTGCTTGCCTATGAAGCCTATGGACCCAGGTTTGATTCCCCAGTACCTATGTAACTCAGATGCACAAGGCGGCACGTGCATCTGGAATTCATTTACAGTGGCTAGAGGCTCTGGCACGCCCTCTGTCTCTGTCTCTCTCTCTCTTCTCTCTCTCAAATAAATAAAATGTTTTTTAAAAGAAAAAAAAATGTGGACGTTTTCCTCTCTGTCTCAATTACTGTTTTTTTGTTTTGTTTTTCAGGGTAGGGTTTTGCTCTAGCCTAGGCTGACCTGGAATTCACTATGTAGTCTCAGGGTGGCCCTGCCTCCCTGAGTGCTGGGACTAAAGGCATGCGCCACCACGCCTGGCTCTTACTGTTTTTCTGTTTGATTTTTTTTTTTTTTTCCGAGGTAGGGTCTCACTCTAGTCCAGGCTGACCTGGAATTAACTATGTAGTCTCAGGGTGGCCTCGAACTCTCAGCGATCCTCCTACCTCTGTCTCCCAAGTGCTGGGATTAAAGGCGTGTGCCACCACGCCCGGCTTGATTTTGTTTTTAATTAAGCCAAGAGAAAGAATGAGAGAGAGAGGGGTAATAGGTGCTCCAGGACCTCCTGCTACTGCAAATGAATTCCAGATGCACTTTATGCATCTGGCTTTACATGGATACTGGGGAACCAAACCCAGACTGTCAGGGTTTGCAACGCCTTTACCACCGAGCTATCTTTTTTTTTTTTTTTTTTTTTTTTTTTGAGATGTGATCTTACAGCCCAGGCCGACCTGGAATTCACTATATAGTCTCAGGCTGGCTTTGAACTCACAGCGATCCTCCTACCTTAGCCACCCAAGTACTGGGATTAAAGCTGTGCACCCCCATGCCCAGCTGCTTTTTTAAAATATTTTTTATTTTTATTTATTTATTTGAGAGAGGGAGAGAAAGAGAAATAGACAGGTAGAGAGAGAGAGAGAGAAAGAGAGAAAGAATGGGCATGCCAGGGCCTCTACTAAAAGAACTCCAGGTGCATGTGCCCCCTCTTCTGCATCTGGTTTATATGGATCCTGGGAATCAAACCTGGGTCCTTTAGCTTTGCAGGCAAGCACCTTAACTGCTAAGCCATCTCTCTAGCCCCCCACTTTTTCTTTTGAAGGAAGGCCTCACTCTAGCCCAGACTGATTCACACTGTATGTGCCCCAAGCTGGCCTTGAACTCATGACAACCCTCTTACCTCAGCCTCCTTAGTGCTGGTTTATAGGCATAAGCCACCATGCCTGGCTTCTATTTCTTTTCTTTTTCTTATGAGAAGGTGGAGGAGGGTCAGGAATGGTGGGGTACACCTGTAGTCCCAGCTTCTTAGGAGGCTTAAGGAGGAGTATTGATTTAAGAAGGGGAACCCAGAAGTACCAGACCAGCCTGAGCAATACAGCTTGACACTACTTCAAAAAAGATGTATGTGGGCACCTGGGGAGATGGCTCCGAGGTTAAAGGCACTTGATTCCCTAGTACCTATATAAAGCCAGATGCACAAAGTGGTGCATGCATCTGGAGTTTGTTTGCAGAGGCAAGAGTGCCTATAGTCTGTTTTTTATTTTTTTAAATTTTTGTTGTTGTTGTTTGTTTTCTCGAGGTAGGGTCTCACTCTGGCCCAGGCTGAACTGGAATTCACTATGTAGTCTCAGGGTAGCCTTGAGCTCATGGTAATCCTCCTACTTCTGCCTCCCTAGTGCTGGGATTAAAGGCGTGCGCCACCACGCCTGGCTCCCTCACCTTAAAAAAATTTTTTTTTTGAAGCCAGGCGTGGTGGCGTATGCCTTTAATCCCAGCACTAGGGAGGCAAAGGTGGGAGAATTGCTGTGAGTTTGAGGTCAGCCTGAGCTAGAGTGAGACCCTACCTTGAAAAACAAAAACAAACAAACAAACAAACAAAAAAGCCAGACTATTTTGCCAAGCTTGGAAGCTTGTCTTTTCCATGGTGCAAATTGAAGGGCATGGTCAGGCAATTCAAAAGACCCTAAGAGGTGTTTCCTTTTCTTTACATGTTTGAAAAACTGGCCAGCAAAGACCAGTTCCCAAGACGGAGGGGGTGGATGTGACATCACAACTCTCAGTAACTTAGAAGCAGGACCAGAAAATTTGGAAATACTTACATTCATTATTATTTTTAGTCCTGCATCTGGGGGGAAGGTCTGTGGCTCTGACCTGTGAGTCTGAATCTAAGAACACGACTTAACACTAGGGCATGTTCCCTACCTCCCCTCATACCACTTTTGCTACTGTCCTCAAGGTGTGGAAGCCAACTCTGTGCTCTGAAACCCCCCTGTCCAATCTCAGTCCATTCAATACAGGTTAGCCTGAGCTAGAGTGAAACCCTACCTAGAAAAACTACAAAAAAAAATGGCTAGAAAGATGGCTTAGCAGTTAAGGTGCATGCCTGCAAAGCCTAAGGACCCAGGTTCAATTCTCCAGGTCCCACATAAGCCAGATGCACAGGGTGGCACATGCATCTGGAGTTTGTTTGCAGTGGCTAGAAGTCCTGGTGTGCCCATTCTTGCTCTCTCTCTTAAAATCTTTTTTTTGTTTGTTTGTTTGTTTTTGTTGTTGTTTTTCAAGGTTTCTCTTAAAATCTTTTTTTTAAAAAAAAAAAGGTGGTGTGAGTCCGGCATGGTGGTGCATACCTTTAATCCTAGCACTCAAGAGGTAGAGGTAGGAGGATCGCCATGAGTTCAAGGCCAGAGTGAATTCCAGGTCAGCTTGGGCTAGAGTGAGATCCTACCTCAAAAAACAAAACAAAAAAGAAAGAAAGAAGAAAGGAAGGAAGGAAGGAAGGAAGGAAGGAAGGAAGGAAGGAAGGAAGAAAAAGAAAAGCTAAATAAAAAACATGGAGAGGTTTGTGTTATACTTTTTCTTTTTTTTTTAGATTTTATTTATTTATTTATTTGAGAGAAAGAGGCAGAGATAAAGAGACAGAGAAGAGAGAGAGAGAATGGGCACACCAGGACCTCTAGCCATTGCAAACAAACTCCAGACACGTGTGCCCCCTTGTGCATCTGGCTTACACGGACCTGGAGAATCGAACCAGGGTCCTTAGGCTTCACAGGCATGTGCTTTAACCGCTAAGCCATCTCTCCAGCCCAAATTTTAAACTTTTTGTTTGTTTGGTTTTTGTTTTTCCAGGTAGGGTCTTGCTCTAGGCCAGGCTGACCTGGAAATCACTCTGGAGTCTCAAAGTAGCCTCGAACTCATGGCGATCCTCCTACCTCTGCCTCCCAAGTTCTGGTACTGAAGGCATGTGCTATCACATGTGGCACTTTTTTTTCTATGTTATTTGTTTCCCTCCACTCCACTCATGTCTCTTCCCCTCCCCTTCCCTCCCCTTCTTTTTTGAGGCAGGGTCTCACCCTAGCCTAGACTGAGTGGAGCTGATTCTGTAGTCCAAGCTGGTCTTGAACTCATGACATTCCTCCTACCTCAGTCTCTCAAGTGAGGGGATAAAAGGCATACACCACCTCTACCAAGCTAGGCCTTGAATCTGTTATTTCTTTTTTCTTTTAAATTTATTTATCTTTAAGCTCAAAGAGAGAGAGATAGAGAGAAGAGAGACAGACAGATAGAGAACGGCCACTCTGGCTACTGCAAACAAACTCTAGACACATGTGCCCCTTGTGCAGCTGGCTTTCGTGGGTCCTGGAGAATCGAACCAGGATCCTTTGGCATTGCAGGCAAACACTTTAACCGCTAAGCCATCTCTCCAGCCCTGTGTTATACTTTTCTATGTGATGAGGTTTTCCCTCCATATCCCTACCTCCTTCATGGGGTCCCAGTTAGGAGCTCCCAGTAGAAGCAGGTTGCTATTTGAAAAAAAAAAATTTTTAAAGTAAGCTTTGACTTTGAATCTTTCTGACTTCTTGTTTCACCAAATGATCTCTGCCATACATGCTCCCCTCTGAAGAGATGCACCAGGGGCTCCACCACTGGGGCCAGTGCCACGCTATTTACTTTCTCATTGCTGTGACAAAATACCCGTCAGAAAGTGACTTGTGGTACACTTAACAACACAGAGGAAGGCAGGAGCATGAAGCAGTTGGTCACGTTGCATCCACAGTCAGGAAGCTGATGCTCAACTTGCTTTCTCCTTTTTTTTTTTTTTTTTTTTTTTTTTTGGTATGGTCTCACTCTAGCCCAGGCTAACCTGGAATTCATTCTGTCATCCCAGGCTGGCCTCAATCTCACAGCGATCCTCCTACTGCTGCCTCCCAAGTGCTGAGATTTAAGCTGTGCGCCACCACGCCCGGCATGGTGTACAGTGTCTGCCTGGGGATGTCATCCATGCCCTTCATATTACTGGATGAATACAACACGGCTTAGGATATATTCCACTTTCAAGTCTTAAAATAAAAGGATCAATCAGCTAATGTCTCCGTCAACCTGCAGACCCAGCATGTACATGTACATACCCCCAAAAACCCAAAGTCCCTTAACAACATAGACACAACACAGAGTGACACTGCCCTGGAGTGTTGTAGTCACCTTCTCACCTGATCATTGTTGGAGCATAGCACCTGAACAAAAGCAGCCGCGGGGGAGGAAGTTGTTTAATTTGGCTGAATGACTTGAGGGGAAGCTTCAGGATGGCACAGAAAAGGATGGTATGAGCAGAGGCTAGAATCATTTCTGCCACAGCAGATGGAACACCGAAGCATGAGACTGAGTCCAGCACTGGTAAGAAGAAGCTGGATATAACCCCCATAAGCCCGCCCACCATGATAGACCTCTTCCAGTTCCCAAAATGCTAGCATTCAGAGCACATAGATTGTGGGGTTGTGGGGGACACCCCATTCCAACTACCTCACTCCTCCACTTGACCCCCACAAGCTGATGACCATCCATGATGTAAAATGCAATGCACTGGGCGTGGTGGCGCACGCCTTTAATCCCAGCACTTGGGAGGCAGAGGTAGGAGGATCGCCATGAGTTTGAGGCCACCCTGAGAATACAGAGTGAATTCCAGGTCAGCCTGGGCCAGAGTGAGACCCTACCTCGAAAAACAAAAACAAACAAACAAAAAAAAAAATGCATTCAGTCCAAATTTAAAAGTCCCCATAGTTTTATCAATGCCATTACTGTTCTATCTTCCCCATTATCCAAGGTCTTTTATATGTGATCTGTAAAACCAAAAGAATATTAGGGAACAGAGTAAACATTCACACTTCCTAAAAAATAATTGCATTTCAAGGGAAGATTGAACCAATGCAAGATCTAAAGCAAAAAGGGCAAACATCAAATCCTGTTGGTCCACATCCAACTTCTATAACCAGTGATGAAATCTCTGGAGTTTCAATTCCACCCTTCCAGCTCACAGTCCAGGGAAAACTACATCCTGAGCCAGCAGCTCTCTTTGGCAGCTGTACCATAGTCCTACTATCTCCAAAACATCCTCAGGTCTACCCTGAAAACCACAGTTTGTCCTTGAAATGGCTCCGTTTGCCTTGTCTTCTCTGGGACTTGTCACAGGGAATCAACAACCCAGTGGCCCAATGGCCACTTCCAAAAACCAAACCATGTTGCAAATCCAATGGCCTTCTCTTTCCTGCATTTGTTGCACTGTATAGTACCAGATGGGCTACCAACATGTTAATCTAGGGGGAAATAAAGTGGACGTTGAAATGCAGGACACTCCTTCAACATTTAGGCCCTCTGCTTTCAAAAAAGTCAGCATTCTTCCTGTAGTCCCAATGAAGAACAGCTGGAAAATCTCAATCTCAATTGTTGAAATCTCTCAAACAAATAATTTCAGCTGAACTGATCTTGTCTCAAGTCTGAAGCTTTCCTTCCTTCCTTCCTTCCTTCCTTCCTTCCTTCCTTCCTTCCTTCCTTCCTTCTTTCTTTCTTTCTTTCTTTCTTTCTTTCTTTCTTTCTTTCTTTCTTTCTTTCTTTCCTTTTTGAGGTAGGATTTCACTCTAGCCCAGGCTGACATGGAATTCACTATGTAATCTCAGGGTGGACTCAAACTCATGGTGATCCTCCTACCTCTGCCTCCCAAATGCTAGGATTAAAGGCGTGCGCCACCACACCCAGCCTGAAACTTTCATTTCTTTCTGTGTCATATCTATCTGCTCAAAGCAGTTCATTTCTATACAGTACAACCCTTTACAACATCTCAGGACATGGGGAAGATGCCGTAAACCTCTCACACAAACTGTCTGGAGCCCAGTCCACACAAAACTCTTTCTGCCCCTCATAAGGCAAGTCTGCACAGTTCATAGTTCTTTCTACATTTAGGTCTTTTAACTCTGCTTACAGAACTGCAAGTTATTTCTTAGGCATAGGTTTCAAATCCTTCCACATTCCTCTTAGAAATAAGTTCCAAAAGATCAAAAGCCACACTGTTAGGTTTCCAGCAGCAACAAATTCACATTTCTGGTACCAATTTTCTGTTGTAGTTACCCTTTCATTGCTTTCACAAAGCACCCAACCAAAAGCAGCTTGTAAGAGGAAAGGGTTTATTTTGGCTTACAGACTCAAGGGAAAGTTCACGAAGGCAGGAAAGAGGATGGGCTGAGCATAGGCTGGATATCACCTCTTCCAAGGCAGGTGGACAACAGCAGCAAGAGAGTGAGCCTGACACTGGCAAGGGAAAACTGGCTGTAACACTTGTGAGCCTGCCCCCAACAACACACAGCCTCCAGCAAGACTCATTTTCAAATTACCACCAGCTGGGGACCTACATTCAGAACTCATGAGTTTTATGGGGGACACCTAATTCAAACCACCACAGGGACCATTTCCTTTAGGAAATAAATGAAAACTTAAACAAATAATGAGTAGTAAATGTCCTGTTTGGAAGAATGTAGAAAATTTTGATGATTCTTTTTAAAAGGAATGAAAATAATGCAACTAACTATAATAACTATTTGTAGTATATAATTTAAAAGTAATTTAGCCGGGCGTGGTGGCGCACGCCTTTAATCCCAGCACTCGGGAGGCAGAGGTAGGAGGATCGCCATGAGTTCAAGGCCACCCTGAGACTACATAGTTAATTCCAGGTCAGCCTGGGCCAGAGTGAGACCATACCTCGGAAAAAAAAAAAAAAAAAAAAAAATAATTTAAATGAAATGTATATGGCTGATCATGACTAAATACTCATAGAGCAAGGCACTCCCACTATAACTGGAATTCTGTTGAATGAATAAACGTGATTATTTGACTCCTTCTGACTCTGCATCCTGTGACATGTTTTCCCACCACTCACTTCTGTAACCACACCTCAGTTGTCCACAGGCACCCTCCAAGCCAGAGTAAACTATAACTCCCATGTAGGAGAGAACTTGGTTTCTTGTGTGGACAAAACACATCTCTTCTTATTTAGGACTTGTTGATAGATAGTCCTATAGATCAAAATATACTCACTGAGGGCTGGAGAGAGGGTTTAGAGGTTAAGGAACATGCCTGCAAAGCCAAAGGACCCAGGTTCAAGTCCTCAGGAACCATGTAAGCTAGATGCACAAGGTGGCACATGCATCTGCAGTTCACTGGCAGTAGCTAAAAACCCTGGCATGCCCATTCTCTCTCTCAATTGAATAAAAAATTTCAAAAATATACTGAGACATATGGATGGTAAACACACCAGTGTGCCCCAGGACTTTCCCACTGCAAGCGTCCTAGCTGATAGCTGTACGTGGGCTAGTTAGGAGTGTGAGCATCTAAGAACCATTGATCTTGAGATCTGAGGACTTGCCTAGAGAAGCTGCAGCAGAAGGGGATATTTCAGGGATTTGGCACATGGAATAGGATTGGGGCTCACATGGTTCACAAATCCCATGCTTCTGCATCACTGCAGATGCTCTGGCATCAACACATGGATGAATATAATGCATCATCATTAGTATTAATTTATTTTATTTTTATTGACAAGTTCCATAATTATAGACAATAAGACAATAAACCATGGTAATTCCCTCCCCTCACTTTTCCCTTTACAACTTCACTCTCCATCATAACCCTTCTCCCTCTCAGTCTTTTATTTTGATGTCATCATCTTTTCCTCCTATTATATTGGTTTTGTGTAGGTAGGCACTGCGAGGTTATGGATATTCAGGCCATTTTGTGTCTGGAAGAGTTTCCTACCCTTCCTTTGGCTCTTACATCCTTTCCGCCACCTCTTCCGCAATGGACCCTGAGCCTTGGAAAAGGTGATAGAGATGTTTCAGTGCTGAGCACTCCTCTGTCTCTTCTTCTCAGCACTATGTGCCTTCTGAGTCATCCCAAGGTCACTGCCATCTGAAAAGAGAAGCTTTTCTAACCAAAAGTGAGAGTAGCATTAATATATGGGTATGAACATTAAAAGAAGTGCTTACCAGGCAGTTTGGTGAGCATGGTATATATATTTAGGCAGACACCAGCAGACATTACACCCCCTAGGGCTTATTATTTTTGGTTTTTCGGGGTAGGGTCTCACTCTAGCCCAGGCTGACCTGGAATTCACTATGTAGCCTCAGGCTGGCCTTGAACCCACAGCAATCTTCCTACCTCTGACTTTCAAGTGCTAGAATTAAAGGCACACACAATCATGCTTGGCAACATACATAAAGTTTCTATTTATTTATTTTTAACAATAAACACCTTTGTTACATGGGCTAAGGATGGTTTATTTGCCTTTCCAAGTTTTGATCTTCATCAGATATGTTTTTTAAAAAATATTTTTAAAAAAGATTTATTTTTATTTATTTATTTATTAGAGACAGAAAGAAGAAGAGAGAGTGAGAATGGGTATGTCAGGGCCTCTAGCCACTGCAAACAAACTCCAGATGCATGCACCACCATGTGCATCTGGCTTATGTGGGACCTAAGAAAATCGAACTTGAATCCTTAGGCTTTTCAGGCAAGCACCTTAAACTGCTAAGCCATCCCTCTGGCCCTTAAAAAGTACTTTTATTTATTTGCAAGCAGAGAGAGGGAGGGAGGGCACATCAGGGCCTCCAGCCACTGCAAATGAGCTCCAGATGCTTGTGCCACTTTGTACATATGGCTTTACATGTGCACTGGGGAACTGAACTCAGGTTGTTAGGCTTTGCAGGCAAATACCCTAATCATGCAACCACCTCTCCAGCCCTGTACAGAGTTCTCAAAGCCATTAATGAGTATGGGTTTCTGTTGGGTGCCTGCACTGTGTGCCCTGAGTGGGAGTTTCTCTCATTTGCCTGGATTTATGTGCTGAGTCCAAATAGCCAGACACTTTCACCTGGGATTCCACTTGGAAAAATTAAGCATCAATTGACTTGGCTTTGGGATTCCCAAAAGTGTTCCCCTAGTGTCCTGGTCCACATGATTCACATGCATGCCCTCGTCTCCTGCGTCAGGTCTCTCATAGCCATCGAAAGCTACTTTGCCCAGGCTGCAGAAGGGCTGTGGTACATGTCCTTGTTTCCAAGTATCCATGCCACATTTACGGTAGCACAGGTCATTGCACAATCCTAGCCCAGCCTTTACCTGGGATGGGATCTTGGAGAAGAAGCTGTCCCCTGACTTGCAGAGTGGCAGCAGAAACGTAGTCAGCTTCCACAATGTGGGGAAACCCTAGGCCTGGTTCTTAGACATCATGAGAGGGCAGATAACCACAGGTACTAGAATGGGAGGGCAGAAGGCTTAGTAAGAAGATAGAACATTTGGAGGTTCCTCTGATAGGAAATGCCTTATTTTTTATGCTCAGAGGACTCCCCTTGATTGCCTGTTTCTCTCTCGCCAGCGTAGGCTCAGGTGCACGGAGGCAGGGACTTGCTCTATGGACTGAGAACTACATAGCCTGTCGGTGCCATTGCTCAGTGTTCCCTTTGGTTTTTGGTGCTTCATTAATGATTTCTCTTTTCCCTCCTTTTACTCTAAAAACTGTTTAATGTTTTTAGTCTTAGGCAGAGCAGCTTTTAAATATTACACGTACTGACTGCCCTGGGTATTCACCCTAGGAAAATTATTGAGAAAGTCGAATCATGACCTCTGGGTCACATGAACTGAAATGGCAGCCAGCAGATGACAGTACACAGTACTAACACCGCCGTCTGGGGATTAGCAAGGGACACACTGGCCCACCACTGCATCATGGGAAATTGTGAGCGTATGAAAGTCCCGAAAAGAAGAGGCCCAACATTCGCATTGATTTGTACAGAAAACAAAATGCTAAAGGAATATGATCGCATCGGAACATCATAACTTATGTGTGGTCTTCAAGAGAGGGAAGCCAATGTATGGAATTATGGAGTCTGCAGGCAGAGGGGATCTCCAGAACTCCATCCACGAGCCTGGTTCCCTGCAGGAGCAGGAAGCGTCTAAGCTCTTAGGACAAATAGTGTGGGGCCATCAGTCAGGAGTGATCCATGGAGACCTAAAACCTGATCACATATTGACTCAAAGGGGGCCGTTGAACTTTGTGATTTGGGGGCTAAGCACAAACTTTTCTGAAGGACAGAAGATAGAGAGTTTTGGAGCATGGTACATTATTTTTCCTTCTGTCCAAAGGTTATTATGGCCAAAAAAAACTAGACATTTGGAGCCTGGGGTTATATTATATGAAATGGTGACTGGAGTCAAGTCCTTCAGTGCATACGTGGCCATCCTACAGAAGAAAATTGTGTCAGACAAGTTTTGGACCCCATCCTACATTTCCAAAGAAGTAATAGCTGTTAACCATAAATGCAGCTGAAAGGCCATCATTACCAAACACTGTGACCTATCCGTGGGTTGAGCCAGGGGAAGAACACACACCATCATGTAATAAGCCACTCCATCCACACAGGTCTCAACCCCCCAAATTGTGGATCACATGAAAAAGATGAGTTTCCACCCAAAAGATACTTATAACTCTTTAGAGAAAAAAATATGATAAAATAATGGCCATATACCTAGCACTTCAACAGAAATAGGGCAATGTTAACTCTTGTCAGCCAGTGACACTTGAGGTCCAAACGTTGCTACTCTCTACATGTTCATCTGCCTTAGTGCTTTACAAATAGAATAGGGTGAGCCCAGGGACCCAGGTTTTTACTGTCCCCTGCTCCATCCTTATCTCAGTATCTCCTTCCTAACCATGACAGCAAAGCAAGCCAGAAATGCGCTCAATGTGTCACCATGCCTGCAGTTCCCTCTGCGGTGGATGCAGGAATATACCATCTTCCAGCAGGCCACCTCTTCATGGGCAGCTGCTGCTGTCCCCACTGTGGATAGTGGGACCAACCGGGGATGATGGCAAAAAAGCCAATTGGACTCAACAGGAACGGAACAGCCAAAATCCCAACAAACAGTGCAGCACCACAGCGAGAAGGTCACAGGAGGGAAGAGAGTCCAGAGGAGATTTGTGGGCTTCATTCAGAAGATGTGTTCCTGCCTGCAGGTTCCAATGTCACCTCACCCTTTTAAAAACTGAGCTGTGCCTGTAAAAGGTAAAAAACAAACACAGGCTTTACTGAGTAGTTGATACAATTTGTGTTTTTTACAATTTTTTTTTTTTAAGGTAGGATCTCGCTCTAGCCCAGGCTGACCTGGAATTCACTTTGTCATCTCAGGATGGCCTCAAACTCTTGGTGATCCTCCTGCTTCTGCCTCCTGAGTGCTGGGATTAAAGATGTGTGCCACCACACCTCAGCTCTCTTTCCCTTTTTCCCTGACCTTATTTGCTATTTCCCACATGTTCTTCATAGACCATGTAGTTATAAACTATAAAATATATATAAATAATAATGACTAATAATGTTTGATAAATTTGTCTTTGAAGTTTTTGATCCTCCTCCCTCCCCCATATTTTATTTATTTATTTATTTGAGAGATAATGGGCACACCAGGGCCTCTGGCCACTGCAAAGGAATTCCAGATACATGCTCCACCATGTGCATCTGGCCTGCATGGGTACTGGAATCAAACCTAGGTCCTTAGGCTTTACAGGCAAGTGCCTTTGCTGCCAAGCCATCTCTCCAGTCCTCAAGAGCTTTTTCAAGATAGAGTTTTGCTCTAGTCCAGGCTGACCTGGAATTCACTATGTAGTCTCAGGGTGGACTTGAATTCGCAGCGATCCTCCTACCTCTGCCTCCTAAGTGCTGGGATTAAAGGCATGCACCACCACACCCGGCTTCTCACAAGCTTTTTGAGAGCTATAAGGAGGAGAATGTGTTTGTTAACTTGTCCTCATTCTGCCCCAAATCCCAAGAAATCATCAGGAGCCAACAAGTCCTTTGGATCAGGTTGTATTGAGAGTCAGAAGAATCCAGTTCCCACCTTTGCCATCTCCCTGATATCCCCGGTGCCACAAGCCCTGGTGCTGTATGTAACTTAAAACCTCAATATAAAGTGAGTGGCTTGAACAGTCCCAGAGGAGGCATTCAGCAGGGGCGGGTGATGCTCATGTCGGAATGGACATCTCAATTCCTGCAGAGAGATGGCAGGCAGCAGCACTGACACCTGCGGGCTCCTTGTTTGGCCAATGGGGCAACGGAGAGCAGAGAAGAGGCGGTTCCAGCAGTTCCCAGTCCACTCTTCTCCCTCCATGACAAGTGACGGGAAGGCGAGCTTCCTAAGACGGCTCCTCCTCCCCATCTCCTGTGCCTGCCAACTTTATAGATGATGTGAAAGGCCCTGGGTTTTGCAAAGAACTAAGCACTCCTTTAAGGGGGGGGGTGGATTAAGCTGTAGCTTGTCACCTTTCTATTGGGAACTTTCCTTGTCTCCGTCAGATTCATCCCAATTCTGTTGTCAAGTTTGTCAGCCCTGTCCCGCCTGGGCCAGCCAGAGACGGGTGGGCACGCTTGGCAGGTGAGTTAGGATCTCTGTCTTTTCTTCTCTCTGCCCTCCTCGCATGCCACTGCTGATTCAGTGCCGGGTCTGGGTCTTCAAAGCCAGCAAGGAGGAATGATCAGTCCATGACGTCTTTGTCCCGAGGGACAGCAAGGCTTGTGCTCCCGCCGCAGCATTCCCCATGCAATTGTCTGCAAGTCTGCTTTCCTTCTTTCTCCTGGAAGGAGTGTGCACTGTGTCCAGTGTGATAGCCCGTCTTACCATTCCTTTTCTTACACAACTTACAGACGTCGTTTAAACTCTAAGAGAATGGGGCCCCTTTTGACAAGCTGGTCTTTGTTGTTCTGCCATTCCTCCTGGCTTACATCTTGGTTGCACTGCCCTCTTATACTCTGGGATGCCCGGGTGATTTTTCCGCTACCAGAGCAGGTCCATAAGACCATAAGACAGAGACATGTACTTGGTAACATTAGTGTGCCTCGGGACCTCTGAGAAACACTTCTGAAGTATATTGAACCTTTTGTGTACCCGTATCAGTACTCATTGCTGTAAAGTTAGTGAACATGCTCTCTTGGATTACAGTCTTAAATCTGGATTGTAAAATTGACTTGCACAATATTCTTAGGAAGAAAGGCATTGTTCACTCTCTTTGGATCTCTTTTTCTTTTTCTTTCTTTTTGTTGGGGGGGGGGTTCGAGGTAGGGTCTCACTCTAGCTCAGGCTGACCTGGAATTCACTATGTACTCTCAGGGTGGCCTTGAACTCAGGCCACCTCAGTGATCCTCCTACCTCTGCCTCCCAAGCGCTGGGATTAAAGGCATGCGCCACCATGCCCAGCTCCCAGTTTTGATTTTAATTAAACACACAAATCACCTTGCATCTTAGTAATGGGAAACTGAGTGTTGAATGTGTTTTCCTCCAAAGTCTTTGTGGTTGCTTGCTGTTCTTTCTTTCTTTCTTTCTTTCTTTCTTTCTTTCTTTCTTTCTCCTTCCTTCCTTCCTTCCTTCCTTCCTTCCTTCCTTCCTTCCTTCCTTCCTTCCTTCTTTCTTCTTCCTTCCTTCCTTCTTTCTTCCTTCCTTCCTTCCTTTCTCTCTCTCTTTCTTTCTTTTTTCCAAGGTAGGGTCTCACTCTAGTCCAGGCTGACCTGGAATTCACTATGGAGTCTCAGGGTGGCCTCAAACTCATGGCCATCCTCCTACTTCTGCTTCTCGAGTGCTGGGATTAAAGGCATGTACCACCATGCCTGGCATCTTTCTTAAAATTTATTTATTTATTTATTTGCAAGGAGAGAGAGAGAGAGAGAAAATGGGTGTGCCAGGGCCTCTAGCCACTGCAAACAAACTCCAGACACATGTGCTGCCTTGTGCATTTGGTTTATGTGGGTCCTAGGGAATCAAACCTGGATCTTTTTGCTTTGCAAGCAAGCACCTTAACTGCTAAGCCATATCTCCAGCCCAGTGGTTGCTTTTCCATTGGCAAATTGTATTTGATACATGGCTAAGATCCAGTGTCTTGTGCAGACCTATGTACACACCGTGGGAGGATGAAGGCAAGCCTCTCCATCATCTCTTACTTAGAAAGACTAATCCCCCTGAATTCTATCTGCAATGCAAGAAAGCTGAATCCGATGTAGAAACTACGATGGTGGTTACCAGAGGCTGTGGGTAGACGAGAGAAGAGAAGGGAAGAAAAGTTGTTTATGAGCGGTCCAGATCCAAATTTTCAGATGGGCAGAAGGAATACACTTGGAGTGACTTACACAACAGGGTAACAATCAAATACGCCATGTGTGTTTTTAAATCACTGAGAACATGCACTTGTCTCTGAATTTTTTGGGAGGAGGAGGGTTTCACTCTGGCCCAGCCTCGCTTGAAACTCACAGTGTTCCTCCTATCTGTCTCCCAAGGATTGAGATTAAAGGTGTGTGCCACAATGCCTTGAGTGTCTCTGGATTTTAAATGTCTTTTTTTTTTTTAATTATTTATTTGAGAGAGACAGAGAAATACAGAAATAGGCAGGTAGAGAGAGAGAAAGAGAGAGAATGGGTACAGCAGGGCCTCCAGCCACTGCAAATGAACTCCAGATGCATGTGCCCCCTTGTGCATCTGGCTTATGTGGATCCTGGAGAATTGAGCCTCAAACCTGGGTCCTTAGGTTTCGCAGGCATGCACCTTAACCGCTAAGCCATCTCTCCAGCCCACTGTCTCTGAAGCTTCAAGGATTATGGTCCCATCCTGTAAAGCACTGGCCATGCATTTGCTTAGGTAGCTGCACACAGGGCCGTGCAAGAGAACCACAGTCCTGTGTTCCATTAATCAAGGAAAAAGACCTCCATCCAGCACTGGAGCAAGAGTTATAAACCACTCCAAGGGACTGGAGAGACGGCTTAGAGGTTAAGGTGCTTGCCTGTGAAGCCTAAAGACCCAGGTTCCATTCCCCAGTAAGCCAGATGCACAAGGTGGAGCATGTGTCTGGAGTTTGTTTGCAGTGGCTCGAGGCCCTTGTGTGCCCATTCTCTGTCCTCTCCCTCCCCACTGCTGATAAATAAATAAAAGTTTAAAAAAATAAATAAACCACTCCAAGTCCATCCATACTTACATGGCTTTGCACAGGGAACAGGGACCTTGCTGCCTTTATAAAGCACTCAGTACAGGAGGTGTCCTGATACCTGATTTTACCCGGAGACACACAACCCCACACTTACGCCTCCCCAGGAAACTTTGCTTTTCTCACACATTCTAGATGAGAGCAGAGAGTTATACACAGTAATATGAATTTAATTATAAGATTCAACAATAAGTAACAGATTTGGCCAGGCGTGGTGGTGCACGCCTTTAATCCCAGCACTCGGGAGGCAGAGGTAGGGGGATGGCAGTGAGTTCGAGGCCACCCTGAGACTACCTAGTGAATTCCAGGTCAGCCTGGACCAGAGTGAGACCCTACCTCAAAAAAAAAAAAAAAAAAAAAGAAAGAAAGAAAGAAAGAAAGAAAGAAGAAAAAGAAAAGAAAAGAAAGAAAGAAAAAAGTAACAAATTTATAGTAAATTACCTTCCTTTGAATTTTCAGTAAACATCTTCCTCAGAGACAGTCACAGATATTTCCTCCTGATCTTTTCCTTGCACACAGTAGGCTTGAGGACACTTCATTTGAAACCCGGGCAGGCCTGTGGTCATGGATTTAATCCACAGTATGAAGAAAAGAGTCAATCCAGACACATCTTCTCCCACTATCAACGCATGATTTGAGGTGCGCCTGAAAGGGTGAGCTCTAAGGTGCCCAGGGGGCAGAACCGGAGACTTTGTCAGTGAACTTCAGGCCCACATATGAGCATTTCCAGAGAGAGTAATCAACAGGGACGATACTCTCTTGATCCGTTTTCACTGTGCCAAAAAGTCCCCCTCTTAGAGCCCAACCAAGCCCTGTGGCTCCGTGAAGCCTTGCCACTGCCATTGTAGCCAGCCACCCTGCCGGCAGGACAAAGCCTGAACCAAGAGCCACTACCAAGTCCTCTGGGCACACAGGAGCTATAGGCCCAGCCACATCCCCGCCCTTTTCCGTTGCATATTGGTCATCATGCAGCTACACATGAATTATGGCACCGTGCCTGGAGACAGAGTGCGCTCCTCAATGCTTGGAGGAATGCCAATGATTTTAAAAAAGGGCTCGTTTCTGTTGGATCAGAGCAATTCTCTCCTGGCCTGACCCTGTTGTACCATGTACCTAGTATCCTGGAGTCATTGCACTGGTACCTTAACTGGAAACTCCATAGTAGACGCTAGTGACTGGATCATCCCCAGGAGGAAGCACTCCGCTGGAGGTGAGGGAGGCTCAGCTTGGAATGGACATGCGATCTGCAGAGAAAAGAGAAGCTGCAGGACGGAGGCCTGTGGGAACCTCCTTTCATCAATGGATCCACAGTGAAGGAGAGGAGGCGGTACCAGCCGTCCCCAGTCAGGGCTCCTCCCTTCCTCTGAAGGCCAAGTGGAAGGAAGATGAGTTTCATCTGATCTCTTCCTCTCCGTCTCCTGACCCCTGTCCTGCAAACAGATTAGGTCCCTGGAATTTACTATAGAACTAAGCATTCCATCGATGCAAACTACATTCCCAGATTATTTCTCTATTATGAGTCTTCCTTGTCGCCATCAGACTCACCCCAAATCTGTTGTCTATGTCTTAGCACTATCCCATCTAGGGAGGATGTGGGGGGAATCTCGAAGCTCCCAGTGTTCATCCCCATAGCTGTACTTCTTCTCCCTTCCTTCCCTGGCTCTTTTGATTCGGTGCACAAGCAAGTTTGAGTGTTAAACACCTTAAGGTGCCTCTTTGTGACAGCAAGGATGCTTACCTCCAACAGCATTCCCCGTGATAGAGATCTCAAGGCCGTTTCCCTTTTCAAGACGGCCACCAACTGCCTAAACAACCCTTTCAAATCCTTCCAATCCTGGAACCTGACCTATGCCACCTGACTAGTCACGTGACCACACATTAGCCAATCACACTGGCCAGAGAGGATGGTGTCTATGTAGTTGTCAGATGGCAGTTAGGGGACCCCTCCCCCCCCAACTGTAAGGTACCTGCAAGGCTGATTCCCCAGGTGGGGAATCCTGGGACTGTGTAGGCTGTAGAGTTGGATGGAGTTCTTGTGCTGCCTGCATTGTGCCTTTATCAAAGGCCGCATGCTCCGCCTTCTGCTCCCATGTTCTTCCATTCACTGGAGTCCTCTTCATACTTGTTCCCTTAGCAAACTAAATTGGACGTCCTAAGGGATGTGCTGCCAGCTCTGGTAGCCCTCATGACTGGGCGCCACTCTCAGTAATAAATGCGCAAATAGACTCCAAGGTAACAATGAATGGGGGCGTGTGTTTATAGTGTCCTTGAAGGAAGAGACGCTTGGGACCAGGTCACAATTGGGAGAAAGTTACAGCCAGATCAGGTGACATCCCAGTGTTAGAGCCCCGGATGAGTTCTCAGATTATCTTTGGCAATCTCCTGGTAGCAAAGGGTCTCGGTCCTCCTGCCTTTGCTACTGGACTCTGTCATAGTCTCAGGGTGGCCTTGAGCTCACGGTAACCCTCCTATTACTGCACATTGACACGTTCCTACCAACTTTTCCAAGGCAGGATGGGCAACCTACCTCTGCAAGAAGACAAAAGAGTAGTATATGCATAAGCATCTTTGAAAAGGGTGCTATTAAAATAATTACAGGAAGCCAGGTGTGGTGGTGCACACCTTTAGTCCCAGTGCTTGGGAGGCAGAGATAGGAGTGTTGTGAGTTTGATGTCAGCCTCGAACTAGAGTGAGTTCCAGGTCAGCCTGGGCTAGGGTGAGACCCTATCTCAAAAAACAAAAAAACAGGACGGGCATGGTGGCGCACGCTTTAATCCCGGCACTCAGGAGGCAGAGGTAGGAGGATCACCATGAGTTCGAGGCCACCCTGAGACTATATAGTGAACTTCAGGTCAGCCTGGACTAGAGTGAAACCCTACCTGGAAAACAAAACAAAGCAAAACAAACAAACAAACAACAAAAAAAAAAAGCAGAGCATGATGGCTCATGCCTTTAATCCACAGTTAATTCCAGGTCAGCCTGGACCAGAGTGAAACCCTACCTCGAAAAAAAAAAACAGTAATAATTATAGGAGCTAGAGAGATGGCTCAGCAGTTAAAGGTTTAAAGGTACTTCTTTGCAAAGCCTGACAACCCAGGTTTGATTTTTCCAGTAACATCTTGAAGCCAGATGCACAAGGTGGCACATGCGTCTGGAATTTGTTTACAGTAGCAAGAGGCCTTGGCATGTCACCCATATTTTCTCTCTCTCTCTCATTCTTTCTCTTTCTGTCTTCTTGCTCTCCCTCTCCTTGTGAATAAGTACAAATATTTTTAGGGGCTGGAGAGATGGCTTAACGGTTAAGGCATTTGCCTGCAAAGCCAAAGGACCTCAGTTCAATTCCCCAGGACCCATATAAGCCAGATGTATAAAGTGGCACATGCATCTGGAGTTCATTTGCACTGGCAGGAGGCCCTGGCATGCCCATTCTCTCTCTCTCTCTCTCTCTCTCTCTGCCTCTTTCTCTCTCACTCTCTCAAATAAATAAATAAATAATATTGAAAAAATATTTTTCATGAGCCCTAAGGGCATAATGTCTGCTGGTGTCTTGCTTTGCACTTGCTTGCAAAGCCTAATGATATGGGTTCAATTGCCCAGGACACACATAAAGCCAGATGCACAAAGTAGTGCATGCATGTGGAGTTTGTTTGTAGTGACTGGAGGCCCTGTGTGCACTTGGGAGGCAGAGGTAGAAGGATTACTGTGAGTCCAAGACCATCTTGAGACCACATAGTGAATTACAGGTCAGCCTGGGCGAGAACGAGACCCTATCTCAAAAAAAAGAAAAAAGAGAAAGAGAGAGAGAGAGAGAGAAATGTATATCAAGGGATTGGGGAAATGGCTCAGCATCTTGTACTTGCTCCCAAAGCTTATCAGTCCATGGTTCCGTTCCCCAGCAGCTCACATAAAGCCAGATGGGCAGTCTTTACAGCAGCAAGAGACGCTGTCATGCCCTGCCATGCACATGTATGCAAACAAAAAAAAAAAAATTAAAAGACTATATTAAGTCAGTGAGTCAGGGGTATAATTCATTCAGAGAGTACTTGCCTAGCAAGTGTGAAGACTCTGGGTTTGATCTCTAGCACTACAATAGAATAGAAACAGCAAGAGGCAGGTAGGAAAGAAAGAAAAGGAAGAAAGAGGGAAAAAGAAAAAGAAATCAAGCTATATACATCTTAAAGTCTAATTCCTTGAAAATTATGGTCCAAACATCCTGCTAATGCAAATAAGCATCACAAATGCTGTGCTTGGCTAACAAACTGCCAAGCTGACAGTAAGGACTAGCAATAATGATATTCTAAAGGAAAGACTAAGCCAAAATAATACCTAAAAGATCAAGCTGGGTCAACACTAATAAGGCTTCAATAACAAAGTCTGCTTGCTAGAAAACTGAAGAATTCAAACTATCTGGGTGTTTGTGAAGTTTCAGGCCACTCTGACTTTTCAGCACAATGGTGAATCAATCATTCCTGTGTAAAACTGAGTGAAATGCTAATACTCTTATTTTTTTTTTTTTTTTTTTTTCGAGGTAGGGTCTCACTCTAGCCCTGGAATTCACCATGGAGTCTCAGGGTGACCTTGAACTCATGGTGATCCTCCTACCTCTGCCTCCTAGTGCTGGGCTTAAAGGCATGAGCTACCACGGCTGGCTGATACTCTATTTTTTTTTTTTTAGAGAGAGAGAGAATTGGCCTGCCAGGGCCTCAGCCACTGCAAACAAAGTCCAGACACTTGTAATCATGTGTGACCTTTGCATGCCTGGCTTACATGGGATCTGGAGAGTCAAATATGGGTCCTTAGGCTTTGCAGGCAAGCGCCTTAACTGCTAAGCCATGTCTCCAGCCCTAATATTTTTTTTTCTTAAGGTAGTGTCTAGCTGTAGCCCAGGCTGCCTGTAATAATACTTTAATTTTGAATAGCAAAGGTAGGGTACCCTTAATAATTCCTGCAGAGAATTACTAGTAGTCTTTAGTGCTCTATACCAATTTATACTTTAAAAATTAACTTTAAGGGGCTGGAGAGATGGCTTAGCAGTTAAGGAGCTTGCTTTCAAAGCCTAAGAACCCAGGTTCAATTCCCTAGTACCCACATAAGCCAGATGTACAAGGTGGCACATGTGTCTGGAGTTCACTTGCAGTGACTGGAGGCCCTGGTACACATATTCTGTCTCTCTCTCTATTTGCCTCTCTCTCTAAAAAATAAATCCAATGTTTAAAAATACAAATATATATATATATATATATATATATATATATATATATATATATGTTTTTTTTTTTTTTTTTTGGTTTATTGAGGTAGGGTTTCACTCTAGACCAGGCTAACCTGGAATTCACTCTGTAATCTCAGGGTGGCCTGGAACTCATGGCAATCCTCCTACCTCTGCCTCCCGAGTGCTGGGATTAAAGGCGTGAGCCACCACGCCCAGCTAAATTAATTAATTTTAAAGAGAGGGCTGGGTCTACAGTCAATTAAGCTGACCGGGTTCCTTTCCTCATGGTGGCCCAGTGTGCAGTGGCTACCAACAGCAGCCTCCTTGGGAGAGCACGTAACCTTAAGGGACCTTGGAGACAATTTTCTGGTGGGTATCTGTATTTCTAATCACAGGCTGTCCCCAATCTAGGCTCCAGGCAGGTATGCAGGGTGCTTTTGTGAATCCCTAGGGCACAGTGGCCAGGTTATCATGTCCATCTGCACCAAGCTGCAGAATAAAGAGCATGTGATTAAGGCTCTGCACAGAGCCAGGTTCAAGTTTCCTGGCCGCCAGAAGATCCACATGTTAAAGAAATGGGGCTTCACCAAGTTCAATACAGGTGAAGTTGAAGATATGGTAGCTGAGAGGTTGCCATCCCTTATGGTTTTGGGGTCAAATACAACCCCAGTCATGGTCCCTGGACAAGTGGCAGGCTCTGCACTCGGGAGGGCTTCCACTACTCAATACATTACCAACCATGCTCCATACATCTCACAATACAATCAAAAAGAAAAATTTGAGCTGGGGTGGTGGCGCATGCCTTTAATCCCAGCATTCAGGAGGCAGAGGTAGGAGGATCACAGTGAGTTCCAGGCTACCCTGAAACTACACAGTGAATTCCAGGTCAGGCTGGCTTAGAGTGAGACCCTACCTCAAAAAAAGATGATATACAGTGAATATTCTGTTGAGAGAAATGATTTCCTTTAAAAAACAAAAAGAGGGCTGGGAGCTCAAAGTACAAGAAGCCATGGGTTTGATCCCCAGCACCAACAAAACCTTAGTTAAATAAACAAGATGATAAAGGGAGAGTCTCTGCATTTGTCCACAGTAACTAAGGAAAGACCCTCGAATTTGGGGTTCATGAACAGTCCCTTGTGAGGCAAACTTGGAGTACATCCAGCTAACCCATAGTCCCCCTAGTCTCACAGGAGTGAGATTTTGAGATGGTGGGATGGTGTGTGAAGGAAGAAGGAATAGAGGACAGAAGAGGTTGATGCCAGAGATCCTGCAAGAAAGATGTAAGCGGAAGCCGGACGTGGTGGCGCACGTCTTTAATCCCAGCACTTGGGAGGCAGAGGTAGGAGGATTGCCATGAGTTCAAGGCCACCCTGAGACTACATAGTGAATTCCAGGTCAGCCTGGGCTAGAGTGAGACCCTACCTCGGAAAAAAAAACAAAACAACAACAAAAAAAAAACCATGTAAGTGGACTACGTTTCCTCAGTGAAAACAGAGCCATATTCAAACAGGCCTGAAAGAATTCGAGCGCTAAGCCATCTGGAGAATCATGAAGTGCTCTTGAGAATTCAAAGAAGTGAGAGAAGCATTTTTGGCCCTTCAGGATTTTCCACTGAGGAAGGGCTGACGGTCTGTTTAGGTTTAACATCTCAAGAGATGCTATATACTTGCATGCATTTAGTACGCCCTTCTCAAGCACTTCTACCTACCTTATCTGGAGACTGACAGATCTCAAAGGTGCCATGAATTTTAGGGAGGGAGAGTCAGGAAGAGGCTATAATAGGCTGGAGTGGCCAGAATATTTTTGGATAAAAAGGCAGGTCTGGAGTGAGCCATGAGCTAGACTTACTAAGCAGGATACGCCTCCTCCAAATAGTGAGACTGACTAAACTCACAAAAGCAACAGAAACCCGGGTCAAAGAAGACAAGACGTATCTGTTACTTTTCTTGTTTTCCTAACAACACGTGGCTTAAAGGAGGGTTTATTTTGTCTTACAGTTTGCAGTACAGTTCGTCATGAGGGGAAGGCATGGCACAGGATGCCGAGACAAACGGTGACACTGAGTCATCAGTCAGAAGAGTCATGGGGATCTGGGAAGATGGCTCAGTGGTTAAAGGTACTTACTTCCAAGGCTTAGCAGCCACTACACCCAGCTCTCATTTGGTCACCTCATTTTAAAAAAATATTTATTATTTGCAAGGAGAAAGAGAAAGATTAGGCATACCATGGCCTCTTCCCAGTGCAAACAAATTTCAGATGCATGTGCCACTTTGTGCATCTGGCTTTACAAGGGCCCTGGAGAGTTGAACCTGGGTGATCAGGCTTTGCAAGCAAGTGCCTTTAACTGCTAAGCCATCATTCCAGCCCCCATTTATTTTTCTGAGATAGGGTCTTGCTTTAGCCCAGGCTGACCTAGAATTCACTGGGTAGTCTCAGGATGATCTTGAACTCACAGTAATCCTCATGCCTCTGCCTCCCAAGGGCTGGGATTAAAGGTATGTGACACTACACCCGGCTTTCCTTTTTTTTTTTTTTTTTTTGAGGTAGGGTCTCACTCTAGCCCAGGCTGACCTGGAATTCACTATGTAGTCTCAGGGTGGCCTCAAACTCACAGCAATCCTACCTCTGCTTCCCGAGTGCTGGGATTAAAGGAGTGAACCACCATGCACGGCTCATTTTTGTTTTTTGAGGTAGGGTCTCACACTGTAGGTCAGGCTGGCCTTGAGTTCCAGGCCAGCCTGGGATATATAGCAAGTTTCAGGCCAACTTGGGCTACCTAGTGTGACCTTGCTTAAATTAAAACAGAGGGCTGGAGAGATGGCTCAGAGGTTAAGTTGCTTACTTTCAGAGCCAAATGACCTAAATTCGTTGCCCCATCTGGAGTTTGTTTGCAGTGGCTAGAGGCCCTGGTGCATCCATTCTCTCTCTCTCTCTCTCTCTCACTGTCTTTCTCCTCTGTCTCTCTCTCCTTGCAAATAAATAAATCAAAATAAAATATTTAACCAGGCGTGGTGGCACATGCCATTAATCCCAGCACTTGGGAGGCAGAAGTAGAAGGATCACCATGAGTTCAATGCCACCCTGAGACTAAGTGAATACCAGTGAAACCCTATCTCAAAAAATATAAAAAATAGCCGGGCATGGTGGCGCACACCTTTAATCCCAGCACTCAGGAGGCAGAGGTAGGAGGATTGCTGAGAGTTTGAGGCCACCCAGAGACTACATAGTTAATTCCAGGTCAGCCTGGACCAGAGTGAGACCCCTACCTCACAAAACCAATATATATATATATATATATAAATAAAATATTTAGGCCAGGCATGGTGGTGCATGCCTTTGATCCTACACTTGGGAAGCAGAGGTAGGAGGATTACCATGCGTTCCTGGCCAAACCAAATAAAATAAAATATTTTAAAAGGGAGGTGGTGCTGGAGAAGATGGCTTAGTGGTTAAGGCATTTGCCTGTGAAGCCTAAGGACCCAGGTTTGATTCTCCAGGTCTCACATAAGCAAGATGCACAAGGGGGTGCACATATCTGGAGTTCAATTGAAGTGGCTGGATGCCCTGGTGCACCCATTCTCTCTCTCTCACATAAATAAATAAATAAATAATATATTTAAAAAAAAACAAGCTGGGTATGGTGGCCCATGCCTTTAATCCCACCAGAGGTAGGAGGATCGCTGTGAGTTTGAGGTCAGCCTGAGACTACATAATGAATTCCAGATCAGCCTGGACTAGAGCAAGACCCTACCTAGAAAAAACAAAACAAACAAAAAAAAAAAAAAAAAAACAGGCTGGAAAGATGCCTTAGTGGTTAAGGTACTTGCCTGCAAAGCCAAAGGACCAAGGTTTGATTCCCCAGGACCCACAAAGGTGCATGCATCTGGAGTTCATTTACAGTGGATGGATGCCCTGGTGCTCCCATTCTCTCTCTCCCTCTCTGCCTCTTTCTTTGTCTCAAATAAATAAATAAAAATAATTTTTTTGGGGGGGGTTAGAGGTAGGGTCTCACTCTAGCAGGGTGAAAATTCTCAGGGTGGCCTAATTAGCACTTGGAGGATCACAGTTAAGTTTTATTTGCAAAGCCTGAGGCCACCCTGAGATTATAAAGTGACTCAGTTAATTCCAGGTCAGCCTGGACCAGTGTGAGACCTGGAAACCCAAAAAAAAAGAGCAAATGTGATAATAATAATTTTGTGTGTCTGGCTTTACGGGGGAATCAGAGGTCTTTAGGTCTCACTCTAGTTCAGGATGACCTGGAATTAGCTATGTATTCTCAAGGTGGCCTCGAACTCACAGTGATCCTCCTACCTCTGCCTCCTGAGTACTGGGATTAAAGGCATGCACCACCATGCCTGGCTAAATTTTTTTTTAAATAAACAAATCAGGGATGGAGAGATGGCTCAGCAGTTAAAGGCGCTTATTTGCAAAGCCTGCTGGTCCAGGTTTAACACCCCAGTACCCATGTAAAGTCAGATGCACAAAGTGACTCATGCATCTGGAGTTCATTTGCAGCAGCTAGAGGCCCTGGTGCATCCATTATTCTCATTCTTTGTCTCTGTCTCTCTCTCTCTGCTTGCAAATAAATAAAACTATTTAAAAATTTTTTTAAATTTATTTGCAAGCAGAGAGAGAGAGACAGAAAGAGCAAATGTGACAGGACCTCCAGCCACTGCAAATGGACTCCAGATGTGTGCACCACTTTGTGCATCTGGCTTTACGTCTGTATTGGGGAATCAAACTTAAGTCTTTAGGCTCTGAAGGCAAGCACCTAAAACCTGCCGAGCTATCTCTCCAGCCCATAAAAATAATTTTTAAAAAATCAATAGGGCCAGGCTTGGTGGAACACTCCTTTAATCCCCTCCCACTCAGGAGGCAGAGATAGGAGGATCACCATGAGTTCAAGGCCACCCTGAGACTACATAGTGAATTCCAGGTCAGCATGAGCTAGAGTGAGAACCTACCTCGAAACTCCCCCCACACACACACACACAAAAATCAATAGGATCTGCCAGACGTCGTGGTGCATGCCTTTAATCACAGCACTCAGGAGGTAGTGGTAGGAAGCTCGCTATGAGTTTGAGGTCACCCTGAGAGTACATAGTGAATTCTAGATCAGCCTGGGCTAAAGTGAGACCCTACTGTGTAAAAAAAAAAAAAAAAACTAAACTAAACTAAACAAAACTCAATAGGATTTTAACATGGTGGCACACACCTTTAATCCCATCACTCAGGAGGCAGAGGTAGAAGGATTGCTGTGAGTTTGAGGCTAGCCTGGGACTACAGAGTAAGTTCCAGGGCAGCCTGAGCTAGAGTGAGCCCTACCTCAAAGAACTAACACACATACTCATTATATATTGCTGTGGGATAATGGCTTAATGATATAAAGCACTTGCTTGCAGAGCCTGATAGCCTAGGTTTGCTTCCCCAGTACCCATGTAAAGCAAGATGCACAAAGTGGTGCATGCATCTGGAGTTTGTTTGCAATGGCAGGAGGCCCTGGCATCATGCTCATACTCACTTTCTATTTCTCTCACTCTCTCCCTCCCTCTCTTTCTCTGTTTCTCTTTCTCAAATAAATAAAAAATAAAGAAAGAAAGAAGAGCCAGGCGTGGTAGTGCACACCTTTAATCCCAGCACTCGGGAGGCAGAGGTGGGAGGATCGCCATGAGTTTGAGGCCATCCTGAGACTACATAGTAAATTCCAGATTAGCCTGGGCTAGAGCAAGACCCCAGCTTGAAAAAAAAAAAAAACAAAGAAAAAAGAAAGAAAGAAAGAAAGAAAGAAAAGAAAAAATTTCATTAAAGAAAAAAAAAAAGAAGAAAGAAAGAAAGAAATTTCAAAGAGAAGGAAGGAATAATGGAAGGAAGAAGAAAGAAAGAAAAGAAAGAAAGAAAGAAAGAAGTATTGAAAGAAAGAAAGAAACTTCAAGAAAGAAAAAGTAAATTTATTGTAGTGGACTAGTTCAATTTAGAAACAACAACAAAGCAAGAAAGAAAGAAAGAAAGAAAGAAAGAAAGACAACAAAAAGGAGTTAATGCAATGGGCCTGTCTATCCCTTGGACAGGAAGCTGTCCCTCAGGAAAGCTGTTACAGAGAGTCTAGAAAATCGTCTATGGCCTCTTAAACCTGTAGGTCAGAACCATGGCCCCTTGCCCATTATCCACTCTCACTCCATCAGAGTGCTTTATTCTGCACTGGTCCCTTTGCCCACGCCCACTCTCATCTCTTATTACTCTGTGATAAACTCTCTTCCACGTTGTCTCATTGGCGGGAAATAACGACTCGGAACCATGCAGGTGAAACTGAGTGACCAGAGGAGGTTGCCAAGGCGACAGAAACCCTGATGTCTGGTCTGCTCAGGCTTTACTAGCAGTTCATGTCACAGCTTATAAAGCGCCCAAGGAGTGAGGGAACTATATAGTTCAAGGTTCAGCTCATGATATCTTAGTATTTTCTATTTTCCTTAGAACTGTCTGAACGCCCAGGAAACATCCTTGGCATTTTCCCACTTAGCATAAACTATAGTGAGAACAATACATTCTGGGAGTTCAGCCAAGAACAGACGTGTGTGTGTGTGTGTGTGTGTGTGTGTGTGTGTCCGTTTTCCATATAGCTGTGGCTTTGTTCCCTTCATGTGACTCTCCTACATCTTCCTTCCTTTTAATTTCAGCAGAGAACATAAGATGATCCCTTGTCCCCACTTAAGGCTTTTTAATCAAAATAATCCCTTGGCCCCACTTATGGACATAGAAACATGCATTGGGAGTTGGGGATTTGCTTGGTAAATTTTTAAAATTTATATTTATTTTTATTTATTTGTTTGAGAGCAACAGACAGACAGAGAGAGCAAGAGGCAGATAGATAGAAAGAGAATGGGCACACTTGGGCATCCAGCCACTACAAAGGAACTTCAGATGTATGAGCCACCTTGTGTATCTGGCTTACGTGGCTCCTAGGGAATCAAGCCTAGAACCAGGGTCCTTAGGCTTCACAGGCAAGTGCTTGGCTGCTAAGCCATCACTCCAGCCCCTTGCTTGGTGAATTTGATGTTGGAGAGTTATATCATATCATGGTGGCTGGCCTGAGGGACAAACTCCAGAGGTGTCTTACGACTGAAAGAAGAATGGTAATCCCAGCACTGGGGAGGAGAGGTAGGAAGATCTGCTTTGCGTTCAAGGCCACCCTGAGACTACATAGTGAATTCCAGGTCAGCCTGAGCTAGAGTGAGACCCTACCTTGAAAAACCAAAAATAACTAAATAAATAAACAAAACAAAAATTAGGTTTTAATTTAACACTTTAAAATTAAGGTTTAAGTCAGGTGTGGTGGCACAAGCCTTTAATCCCAGCACTTGGGAGGCAGAGGTAGGAGAATTGTTGTGAGTTCAAGGCCACCTTGAGACTACATAGTGAATTCCAGGTCAGCCTGAGCTAGAGTGAGACCCTACCTTGAAAAACCAAAAATAACTAAATAAATAGACAAAACAAAAATTAGGTTTTAGAGCCGGGCATGGTGGCGCATGCCTTTTAATCCCAGTCCTCGGGAGGCAGAGGTAGGAGGATCGCCATGAGTTCAAGGCCACCCTGAGACTACATAGTTAATTCCAGGTCAGCCTGGGCTAGAGTGAGAACCTACCTCAAAAAACCAAAATAAATAAATAAATAAATAAATAAATAAATAAATAAATAAATAAAATTAGGTCTTAATTTAAAATTAAAGACTTTAAAATTAAAGACTTTAAAATTAAGGTTTAAGTCAGTTGTGGTGGTACATGTGGTACATGCCTTTAATCCCAGCACTTGGGAGGCAGAGGTAGGAGGATTGCCATGAGTTCAAGGCCACCTTGAGAGACTACACAGTGAATTTCAGGTCAGCCTGGGCTAGAGTGAGACCTCAAAACATTTTTTAAAACTGCATTTCAAGCTGGGCATGGTGATGCACTCTTTTAATCCCAGCACTCAGGAGACACAGGTAGGAGGATGGCTTTGGGTTTGAGACAAATAAAAAAATGCATTTCAGAGGTTTTATCAAGAAGCCAATAGATGGTAAAGTCAAATGTGTATATTGGGAAAAAATTATGGATCAAAGTTTGCTGTCATTTCCCTATGCTGACCTGAAATTCACTATGTAGTCTAAGGGTTGTCTGAAATTCACAGTGATCCACCTACCTCTGCCTCCCGAGTGCTGGAATTCAAGTTGTGTACCACCACGCCCAGCTTTAATTTTTTTTAATTATTTGTTTTTTTAAAATAAAACGGTTGTACTCTTAGAACCATCTCTCCCCCACCTCAGTTCTGCTGAGGGTCTTCAGTGGGGTTCTTGGAATTCATTGTGGGGATCAAGAGACCTCGGTCAGTCTCTGCAGGGATGGGAGAAACACGGTGTCTCAGGCCGTTCCCACCCACCCTGAGGCTCTTACAATCTTTCCATCCCCTCTTCTGCAGTGATCCCTGAGCCTTGGCAGGCAAGACAGGGATCTGATTCAGTGTTGTTTTCTCTGTGGCCTCTGGATCTCTGTTTTGATGAGGCTTGGGTGACCACAGTGTCTGCCACTATTTCCCTGGAACTGGTTTTCAGGCTCGCCATGGGAGCTTCCTCTGTAATGACTTTTGGGCCCCGCCAGATGAGGTAGAGGCAACCCATCTCATGCTAGGCAGTCGGCCCTCTCTTCTTGATGTATTGATATATTCTGGTTTTCCCCAGTATTCTCCATTTGTAAGATAGAACCAAAAGTGAGAACAAGGATGGAGAGATGGCGCAGTGGTCAAGGCACTGATGGCCTGGGTTGGATTCCCCAGTACTCATGATAAAGCTAGAGGCACAAAGTGGTGTATGTGTGTGTAGTTCATTCACAGCAGAAAGAGGCCCTTGTGCACCTGTATTTCCCCCTTCCTTCCTTTCTCTCTCTTTCCTTGCATATATATTTTTTTTCTTTTTTTCAAGGTAGGATCTCATCCAGCTCAGGCTGACCTTGAATTTACTATGTAGTCTCAGGGTGGCCTTGAACTCATGGCGTTCCTCCTACCTCTGCCTCCCAAGTATTGGGATTAAAGGCGTGCAACACCACGCATATATAATTTTTTTTTTTGGTTTTTGAGGTAGGGTCTCGTTCAAGTACAGGCTGACCTGGAATTCACTATGTAGTCTCAGGGTGGCCTTGAACTCATGACAACTCACCTACCTCTGCCTCCCACGTGCTGGGATTAAAGATGTGTGCCACCATGCCCAGCTAATAAAAATATTTTTTTAAGTGAGAATAGTTTGAATAAAAGCGGATAAGCCTAATTATTAGATATATTCATATGTATACCCACTGTTCTTAAAGAGCAGTGGAGGTTCTCTCTGGAGCCTATTGGTTTTCTCTCCTAGTGAATCTGGCTTGGTTCCCAGAACCAGATATGAGTTCTCTCCCATGAGCAGTTGGTTACCTGCATTGGCTGTGTGCCACTGTTGCTCAAGTGCATATTTCTTGTTTGGCTGCTTGACTTTGTATCTGGAAGGATCCTGCTTAATCAATCAGTTGGCAACTATTACTCTCCAGCACTATGTAGGCGAGCCAGGAGGGAACTGGATTCTCTCTCAGTTCCAACATGGTCACTTGATTTTTTTTTTTTTTTGAGGTAGGGTTTCACTCTAGCTCAGGCTGACCTGCAATTCACTCTGTAGTCCCAGGCTGGCCTTGAACTCATGGTGATCCTCTACCTCTGCCTCCCAAGTGCTGGGATTAAAGGCATGTGCCACCACATCTGGCTTTTATTTTATGTATGTATGTATGTACGTACGTACTGGTTTTTCCAAGGTAGGTCTCGCTCTAACTCACTATAGAATTCACTATGTAGTCTCAGGATGGCTTTGAACTCATGGCAATCATCCTACCTCTGCCTCCCAAGTGCTGGGATTAAAGGTGTGAGCCACCACACCAGCTGGATTTTATTTTTTATTTTTGTGTTTTTGAGGTACGGTCTTGCGCTAGCCCAGGCTGCCCTGGAATTTACTTTGTAGTCTCAGGGTGCTGGGATTAAAGGCGGGTGTGAGCCACCACTCCCAACTCCAGTGTTGTTTTTTTTTAATATTTAATATGTTTTTAATTTTTTTTTAAAGGCCGGGTATGGTGGCCCACAACTTTAATCCCAGCACTTGGGAGGCAGATGTAGGAGGATTGCCGTGAGTTCGTGGCTACCGTGAGACTACAGAGTGAATTCCAGGGCAGCCTGGGCTAGAGTGAGACCCTATCTCAAAAAAAATGTTTATTTTTTTTTGAGGCAAGCCCAAAAGATTGGACTTAAAAAAAATTTTTTTTATGAGAGTGAGAGAACGAGAGAAAATTGGTGTGCCAGGGCTTCCAGCCGCTGAAATCGAACTCCAGATGTGAGGGCCACATCTTATGTATATGTGTGACCTTGTGGGCTTGCATCACCTTGTGTGTCTGGCTTACGTGGGACCTGGAGGGTAGAACATATGTCCTTAGGCTTCACAGGCAAGCATCTTAACCGCTAAGCCATCTCTCCAGTCCTAATATTTATTTTTATTTATTTATTTGAGAGAGAGAGAGAGAGGCAGATAGAGATAGAGAGAATAGGCATGCCAGGGCCTCTAGCCATAGCAAATTTGTATCTTACTAAAAAAAATTTTTTTTGTTTATTTGAGAAAGAGAGGGAAAGCGGAAGAGACAGAGAAAGAAAGAGATGCAGGAGCCAGGGCCTAGCCCAGGCTTGTCTGGAACTCATGGTGATTCTACCTCTGCCTCCTGAGTGCTGGGATTAAAGGCATGCACCACCACACCCTACTAAATTTTTAACATATATATGACTGAGTTTCTTTTCTTTTTAAAAAAAATATATTTTATTTTTATTTATTTATTTGACAGAAGAGGAAGAGAGAGAGAATGAATGGGCACACCAGGGCCTCCAGCTGCTGCAAATGAACTCCAGATGCATGGTCCACCTTGTGCCTGTGGGTCCTGGGGCGTCGAACCTGGGTTCTTCGTCTTTGCAGGCAAGCACCTTAACTGTTAAGCCATTTCTCCAGCCCTATGACTGAGTTTCTTTGTCCACAAAATGAAGACAGTATTTAACTCGACATGTTGCAATGACAACTGTATAAAATACCTGTGTCACACAGAATGGACTGAATAAACAGGAACTTTTATTTATTTTCTCTCAGTGCCCCAATACTGTAGGAGCATAGTGAAAAGGCAACTTGTCTGTCTGCAGGTTCCTGGTCAAAAGTGTCCTAAGCAGCTTCTAGATGACAGTTAATGGGCATTTGGAATAATACCTACTTGCTTCAGTTAAAAGGCTTTGTTTTTATTCAATTTTTGCAAAAACAGCCAGGGTTCTTCTGGACATTCTTCAAGTTCAAAGCAACTCTGATTCTTTCATGTGCTGTCATCATGACCTCATATTGCGCTAAACTTCTCTTGCACAGAAAGGAACAAATATTTGATATCCATCTTCATTGTGTTTGGTGAGTTGGTTTCCTGTTATTTTTTTTTTCCTTCTGTCTAGGTGGAGGGAGTAAAGGAAGCTTCCTTATTAACCTCCTCCTGTAGGGAACATGTTTGAAGAAATAAACAGAGAGGATAAGAACAGTTTCTCCTCAATATCATTACCAGCAGAATTCTGCTCCAAGATTCTCAGGCACAACCCCGCAGCACTGAATGCTGTTCCTGTACGCAAAGTAACAGCAGTGCAAGGTACCCAAAGGAGCGCAGAGGGACCTCAGAGAATATATAGCCGAGGAGGAAGAACCTACAGGTACTTATGTCATTCAAGTTAGAAGGTGATTTCATGCCAGGCAATCAAGAGATTTCAATCAGAAAAAAAAAAAATTTAAAAAAAGATTTCAATCAGCTTTAGTGTATATGCTGAATTGGGAGCACCATTGCTCAGAGAAGAGAAATTAAAGAAACCAGAGAAAATAAAAGACTTAGCCAGGTGTGGTGGCACTCCTTTAATACCAGCACTTGGGAGGCAGAGGTAGGAGGATCGCTGTGAGTTCGAGGCAGGCCAGCCTGACACTACATAGAGAATTCTAAGCCAACTTTGGCTAGAATGAGACCCTACCTCAAAAAATAAAATGAAGTAAAATAAAATAAAATAAAATAAAATAAAATAAAATAAAATAAAATAAAATAAAATATTACTGTCTCTCTCAAAAACAAACAAACAAACAAAAAACCTAAAAAACCTAAAACAAAGATGGCTTAGCAGTTAAGGCGCTTGCCCGCAAAGCCAAAGAACCCAAGCTCAATTTTCCAGAACCCACCTCAGCCAGATGCACAAGGTGGTGCATGTGTCTGGAGTACATTTGCAGGGGCTGGATGCCCGGGTATGCCCATTCTCTCTTTCTGCTTCTCTCTGTCTCTTTCTCTCTAATAAATAAATTTTTAAAAAATCAATAAATAATTTTTCTGAGCATGGTGGCGCACGCCTTTAACCCCAACATTGGGAGGCAGGGATAGGAGGATCACCTTGAGTTCCAGGCCAGCCGGAGAGTACATAGTGAATTCAAGGTCAGTTTGGGCTAGAGTGAGACCCTATCTTGAAAATAAAAAATAAAAATAAATCAATAAATAATTTAAAAAACCAAAAAATTTAATATATATATTGGTTTTGATTTTCCAAGGCAGGGTCTCGCTCTACCTCAGGCTGATCTGGAATTCACTCTATAGTCTCAGCTGGCCTCAAACTCACGGCAATCCTCCTACCTCTACCTCCCAGGTTCTGGGATTAAGCGTGTGTGCCACCACGCCCGGCTAAAAGTCAATATTTTAATCAATTAGAATGTATTTCCTTTTCTTTTTTGTTTTTTTGAGGTAGGGTCTCACTCTAGCCCAGGCTTACCTATAGTTCCAGGGTGGCCTTGAACTCACAGTGTCCCTTCTCCCTCTGCTGAGATTAAAGACCCATTGCACCACCACACCCACCTCTGTTGTTCTTCTGATTGCATAATATATGTAACACTCTTCTTGGACAAAAGTTTGTTGGGGAGTGAAGTAGACACACAGCATCAATGTACTGCCCTAAAGAACACTTTAATAATTCCAAAGAGAAGGGAGCGATCTGGAGGGCACCGCCTGAACCAAGCATTCAAATGAATCTCTCTTCCTGAGGGTGCTCCTGATATAATGTCATATGAAGTCCATCATCCATAGTGCTTTTTTTTTTTTTTTTTTTTTTTTTTTGAGCTAGGGTCTCACTCTGGCCCAGGGTGACCTGGAATTCACTATGTAGTCTCAATCTGGCCTCAAAATCACAGTGATCCTCCTAACTCTGCCTCCCAAGTGCTGGGATTAAAGGCATGCACCACCACGCCAGGCCCATACCATTTTTTAAAATATTTATTTATTTATTTGAGAGAGAGAAACAGGAAGAGGCAGAGAGAGAGAGAGAGAATGGGCACACCAGGCCTCTAGCCACTGCAAACGAACTCCAGACACATATGCCACCATGTGCATCTGGCTTATGTGGGTATTGGGGAATCAAACCTGGGTCCTTAGGCTTTGAAGGCAAGCGTCTTAACCGCTAACCCATCTCCAGCCCCCTCCTTTCTTTTTTGTTTTTTTCGAGGTAGGGTCTTACTCTAGCCCAGGCGCACCTGGACTTCACTCTGTAGTCTCAGGGTGGCCTTGAAGTCATGTCGATCCTCCTATCTCTGCCTCCCAAGTGCTGGGATGAAAGGCGTAAGCCTCTACACCTGTCTATACTGTTGTTGTTGTTGTTGTTGTTTTTTTTTTTTTGAGATAGGGTCTCACTCTAGCTGGACCTGGAATTCACTATGTAGTCTCAGGCTGGCCTCAAACTCATGGCGATCATCCTACCTCTGCCTCCTGAGTGCTGGGATTAAAGGCATGCGCCACCATGCCCAGCTGTTGTTTTAATCAAAACTATTTCCCCTAAATCTAATAATGAGATATAAACTGAGACTTGCCAACCATGGCAATGTTGTGGAAATGAATACTGGCAATATGACTGCTCAAAGATTAACAAAGCCAAAAAGACATGACATTGTAGTGTAAGGAATGACTTCTGATTGCCCCCTGGATTTTGAACCAATCAGAGTGATGTGGAAGTGCTATGCATATGAGGTGTGTGTCTTTGGGAGGTATGCTAATGGTATGGTGGCTATGCAGAAGAGTGTCTTCGTTCTTAGGATAAACCTGCACATGCTGAAGTATTTAGGGTCAAGTATCACCTTACCTAAAATTACTTTTGGGGGCATACCAATGTAACTTAGTGGTAGAACATATAATATTTTAGGATATTGACCTTCAAACACAAAGGAGGAAGGAGAACATTCCAGATAGAGGAATTCGTGTTGTAGTAAGAGCCCTCGCAGAACAGAGAAGACAGTGTCTGAATGCTTATGAGCAACCTTGAAGCCCAGTAGCTTAGGATAATATGTTACTGTATTGTGTCAGGGGCGGGGAGCCCTCATGATAAGGGGGGCTCTGAGGAATAAAAGAAAAGAAAAACAAGAAACATCTGCCACAGGCTGGGCAGTGCCCTACCTCCCCCTATTCCCTGTAACCCTGTTCTGCCTAGAAAAAGGAGTAATCAATCAAGCATGCCAAATATGATCAACACTACTATATGCAGTACTTTCCTATAAAAAGTGTGAAAACAAAAGTGTGAAAAGCAAACTGGGCGTGGTGGCGCACACCTTTAATCCCAGCAATTGGGAGGCAGAGGTAGGAGGATCACTGTGAGTTTGAGGCCAGCCTGAGACTTACATACTAAATTTCTGGTCAGCCTGGGCTAGAGTGAGCCCCTACCTTGAAAAACAAATCAGAAAAAAAAAAGTGCATTTAGTCAGGCATGGTGGGTACACACCTTTAATCCCAGCACTAGGAAAGCAGAGATAGGAGGATCACTGAGTTCGAGATCAGTTTGGGACTACAGAATGAATTGTAGGTCAGCCTGGGCTAGAGTGAGACCCTATCTTGAAAAAAAAAATTAAAACATTTTTTTCCTAGGACGCAAAGGTAGGAGGATTATCGTGAGTTGGTGGCTACCCTGAGACTACATAGTTAATTCTAGGAGAGCCTGGGCTAGAGCCAGACCCTACCCTGAAAAACAAAAACAAAAACAAAAGCAAACAAACAAACAAAATCCCACATGGTCTGGAGTAATACTTTAGCAGCTAAGGCACTTGCCTGAGAACTCTAAGGACCCAGGTTCAATTCCCAAGTACTCATATAAGCAACATCCACAAAGGGGTCTGGAGTTCACTTGCAGTGGCTGGAGGCCCTGGCATGCCCATTCTCTCTCTCTCTCTGCCTCTTTCTTGCTCCCAAATAAATAAAAAATGTTTTAGCCAGGCATGGCGCATGCCTTTAATCCCAGCACTTGGAAGGCAGAGGTAGGAGGATCGCCGTGAGTTCAAGGCCACCCTGAGACTACATAGTAAATTCCAGGTCAGCCTGGGCCAGACTGAGACCCTACCTCAAAAAACAAAAAAAAAAAAAAAAAAAAATGGAATAGAAGTCAGGTATGGTGGCACATGTTTTTAATTCTAGCATCCAGGAGGCAGAGGTAGGAGGATTGCTGTGAATTTGAGGCCACCCTGAGACTACATAGTGAATTCCAGGTAAGCCTGGGCAAGAGGGAGGCCTAGCCTTGAAAACAAAAACAGCGGGGCGTGGTGGCGCACGCCTTTAATCCCAGCACTCGGGAGGCAGAGGTAGGAGGATTGCCATGAGTTCAAGGCCACCCTGAGACTGTATAGTGAATTCCAGGTCAGCCTGAGCTAGAGTGAGACCCTACCTCGAAAAACTAAAATAAATAAATAAATAAATAAATAAATAAATAAATAAATAAATAAAGTGAAAAACAAAAACAAACAAACAAAAATTCAGGATAGTGTGAATAAGCCATATAATAACCTACTTTTTTGGATAATGGCACACCCAGAAGCCATAGACTGTTACTAGAAAAATTTCAGTGCCAGGGATGGGATATCTTCTGGTAAGTTGTTGGCCAGGAGGTCCATGATGCTCCCAAAACATTACAGGCTATTGCCAAGGCTCTTGGTTTCCCACTAGGAATAGATGATAAGTCCCTGTTGCTGAAGATTCCACATGGGCTGCAAATTCACTGAGAAATCAAACTGGGGCTGAGCTGAAAACCTCCTCCCTATAGACCAGCTGACAGAAAGCTGGGGAAAGCTGCACTGCAAGCAGCCCTATGGGAAACAGAAGTCATCAGCAATGAAAACAGTGGACACTGCAAGCCTCAAGTATGGCCAGACAGGGCAAATGAGCCAACGGGTGCAATAGCAGCATGTCTGTTATGGGGGAAACCAACTGCTCTCTAATTGGACTAGAGAGCCACTCTATGGGAGGGAATACATGCCTGGTACTGAAAACCTAATCAAAAGCCTATGGTGGGGGAGGTCATGAGCATTAGGAGTGTAATGCCTGTTCTTGTTTGGCTAAATGCACATATTATGTCCACCAAACTGTCCTGTAAGCACTTAATGTTCATACCCATATATTAATGCTACTCTCACTTTTGGTTAGAGTTTTCTTTTCAGATGGCTGTGACCTCTGGGATGACCCAAAAGGCAACATAGTGCTGAGAAGATGTGAGGGAGGAATGTGAAGCACTGAAACATCTCTATCACATCTTCCAAGGCTCAGGGTCCATTACGGAAGAGGTGGCAGAAAGAATGTAAGAGCCAAAGGAAGGATCAGACTGCTTACAATGCAATCGTCCAGACAGAAATTGGCCTCAATATCCATGACCTCGCAGTGCCTAGCACTACCTTCACGTGACCCTCATAATAAGAGGAAAAGATGATGACATCAAAATAAAAAAGAGATTAATGGAGAGAGGGAGGAGATATGATGGAGTGTGGATTTGTGAAGGGGAAAGTGGGGTATGGGAGGGACTTATCATGGTTTATTGTGTGTGAGTATGGAAGCTGTCAATAAAAAAAAAATCCTTTAAAAAAAATGAGGGCTGCCAGGAGTGGTGGCACATGCCTTTAATCCCAGCACTTGGGAGGCAGAGGTAGGAGGATCGCTGAGGGTTCAAGGCCACCTTAAGACTACATAGTGGATTCCAGGTCAGCCTGGACCAGAGTGAGACCCTACCTCACAAAACCAAAAAAAAAAAAAAAAAAAAAAAAGGGGCTGGAGAGATGTTCACAGTTAAGGCATTTTGCCTCCAAAGCCAAAAGACCCAAGTTTGATTCCCCAGGACCCACGTTAGCCATATGCACAAGGTGGCACATGCATCTGGAATTATTTGCAGTGGCTGGAGGCTCTGGTGCACCCATATTCTCTCCCTCTTTATCTCTGTGCCTTTTTTGTTTTTTTACCTCTCTCTCAAATAAATAAATAGTCAAGGAAGTGTGTTCAGGGAAACTTTAAAAAAAGAAAAGAAGTCAGCCAGGTCTGGTGACACACATTGCCTTTAATCCCAGCACTTGGGAGGCTGAGGTAGGATTGCTGTGAGTTCAAGGGCAGCCTGAGACTACATAGTAAATTCCAGGTCAGCCTGGGATAGAGACAGACCCTATTTTGAGGGGTGGGGGGGAAGGAAATCAGCTCAATCCTCCAAAGTCTCTTTCTCTGCATTATCTGTGTAAGTGTGAGAAGATTCATCCCACACCAAACTCCTCCCTCAGATTATTATAATTTATTCTGATCCCATGAAGTTATTTTCCATGGGTGTTTGAGGATAGGTCCTCACTATCTTCTAATAACGTCTATCAACTCTGGCCTGAAAAAGCTTATTATCCAGGCCTGGTGACACATGCCTATAATCCTTGCACCTGGGGGGCTGACACAGGACTGTGAGTTCAAGATCACCCTATAACCAGCTTGGTTTCAAACAAGAAGAAAACGTTTCTTTCAAAACAGAAAATTCTGAGTTGGGAAGATGGCTCAGCGATTAAAGGTACATGTTTGCAAAGCCTACTGACCAGGGTTCAATTCCTCTGTACCCACGTTAAGGGAGATGCACAATGTGGCCCATGTGTCCAGAGTTTGTTTGCAGTGGCTAGAGGCCCTGGCTTGTCCATTGTCCCTCTCTCTCCCACCCTCATATCTCTCTCTCTCTCTCTCCATATATATATACATACATATATATATATATATAACTTTCTGCAAGAGTGTATTAAGTATATTGTACAGTATAATAGTTCTTATACAGTTAATAGCCGTGTATCCTACACTCAGGTGAAGAACCAGAACATTGCTCAACCATGGAATATTGCTTAGAGAGAATAAGTAATCTAAATACGGTAAAATTGCAGAGGACATTAATTCAGGAATCAGATGACCTGAGTTCGAATTGGGATCCCACAATTTAGTAGATAACCTGAGTAAATAATTAATCCATTATGAGTTTTAGTTTTCCAATGCCTCACATAGGAAGAAACAACAGCATTCCATAACATTGTGAAGACAAAAATAACTACAAAGTACGCAATGCAGGAAGTGCAGTGCCTGACACACGTTTATCCCAAGCAAAGGATGGCTGTTATTATGACTCCACGTGCTGAAGTTCCTGCTCAGGGGCTGACTCCCTGTTAAACCGCAGTTCCTCCCAGAAGCACCTTGCTTAACACAGGGCACTGTGCACTTTGAGGCTTACTCACCTAGTGCAGTCATTCTCTTAGAGATTGCCTTCCTGATGCCATCCCCATGACTTCTTCCATAAATGTATCCAAGGAAACTGTCCTCTGTGGACTGGGAGCCTCCCTCCTTGTGACTGGCTGAGGATAACAGAAGCCTCAGGACAGCCCTCAGGGACTTTAAACTGAGTTGCCCTTAAATAAATACCAATCATTGAATTCATTCACTAAGTTGGTTCAATAGAGTGGAACTATTCGAATCTTTCTCTCTCTCTCCCTAGCCCAGGCTGACCTGGAATTCACTATGTAGTTTCAGGCTGGCCTTGAATTTACAGCAATCGTCTTACCTCTGCCTCCAAAGTGCTGGGACTAAAGACACGTGCCACCATGCCCATCTCTCTCTCTCTCTTTTTTTTTCTTTCCTTTGAACCCTGGAACTAGCAAAAAAAAAAAAAAAAAAAAAAAAAGTGTTGATGTACTAGAAAGGAATATGCTGGTTTTCTCATGGCAGGAGGCTGGTTAAGAAATGTACAAGACAGCCAGGCGTGGTGGCGCACGCCTTTAATCCCAGTACTCAGGAGGCAGAGGTAGGAGGATCGCTGTGAGTTCGAGGACAGCCTGAGACTACATAGTGAATTCCAGGTCAGCCTGAGCTAGAGTGAGACCCTACCTCGAAAAACAAAACAAGGGCTGGAGAGGTGGCTTAGCCGTTAAGGCGCATGCCTGTGAAGCCTAAGGACCCCGGTTTGATTCTCCAGATCCCACATAAGCCAGATACACAAGGTGGCACATACGTCTGGAGTTCGTTTTCAGTGGCCTGAGGCCCTGGTGCACCCATTCTCACTCTCTCTGTAATAAATAAATAAATAAAATTTATATATAAAAAAAAGAAAAACAAAACAAAACAAACAAATGGACAAGACTTGTCTGTCACAATGGTTTGGAGATGCCTATGTGACAGGGACTGTTACGTTAATGGCCTGTTAAGTTTACTGAGACTTGTTTTATGCCATTAGCATATGGTACATCTTGGGAATGTTCTGTGTGCTTCCCAACAACCTTATTTACTATTCTTGTGGTGCCAGGGATGGAACTTTCCTGCACGGTAGGCAAGTGCTCTACCACTGAGTTATATCCACAGCCCTCTTTCCCTCCTTTCTCTCTTTATTCTTTCTTTCTTCCCTCTCTCCCTCTTTCTCTCTCTTTCTTTCTTTCCTCTTCCTTTTTTTTCTTTTCTTTTTTTTTTGTTGTTGTTTTTTGAAGTATGGTCTTGTTCTAGCCCAGGCTGACCTGGAATTCACTATGTAGTCTCAAGGTGGCCTTAAACTCATGTTGATCCTCCCACCTCTGCCTTCCTAGTGCTGGGTTTAAAGGCGTGTGCCAACATGCCCAGTTTAGTGGATTTTGATCCAATAATGTGCAGTAGTGGATAATACTACTGTGAGTTGCCAAGGACTATTTGGTAATAAATAATTATTTTTGCTATAATTTATGATTATGTAACATGATTAAACTGAGCATGGCATCATTTATCCTCCAACCAATTTTGTTTTGTCATCAAGGAATAATATGCTTAGGGCTGGATTTTCTTTTTAGATACTTTCTACTACTACCTAATAAGCACAATACTAGGTAGTAATAGAAAAAACATGTATCTAGATCTTTTGATGTTGTAAGCATCATTTGGAGCATTAATCTGAATCAAATAAAAATGGTATATAATATTTCAACGGACTCATATGAAGTTGTCTTTTTTTTTTTTTTTTTGGTTTTTCAAGGTAGGGTTTCACTCTGGTCCAGGCTGACCTGGAACTAACTATGTAGTCTCAGGGTGGCCTCAAACTCATGGCAATCCTCCTACCTCTGCCTCCCAAGTGCTGGGATTAAAGGTGTGTGCCACCACACCTGGCTGTCATTTTTGAATTTAAGAATGATCAACTATTGCCAGTTTCATGTATCTTAACTTATTTTATTCCCTATGCATGGGTCAAAAGTAAACACATCATGGTAGGTTTCATTAAAATGGGGTTAGGGAGCAGGGAATGGTGGCACATGAATTTAATCCCAGTACTTGGGAGGCAGAGGTAGGAGGATCGCTGTGAGTTTGAGACCACCCTGAGACTACATAGTGAGTTCCAGGTCAGCCTGGGCTGGAGTGAGACCTTACCTTGAAAAACCAAAAAAAAAAAAAAAAAAAAAAAAAAGAGGGGTGGGGGTTAGGGGACTGGAGAGATGGGGACCTGAGTTTAGAACCCCAGAACCCTTGTACATGGGCAGGGTGGCCTGTAATTCCAGTGCTGGGGAGGCAGAGACAGAATTCTTAGGGCTTCCTGGCTATCTAATTTATTGGAACCAGTGAGCTCTAGGTTCAATGAGAGACCTTGTCTCAAAAACAAACAAACAAACAAACAAACAAAAAACAAACCCCACAAAACAAAAGCAAAATAAAAGGAGGTTGAGAGTGATTGAGGAAGACACCCAACATTAACCTCCAGCCTCCTCCACATGCATATACACATATTTGAACATACACATACACATGCACGTAACACACACACACAAGTTTTGCTCAGTGCTATGCACAGATAAAAGAGAAAACATTGTTGACTGGGGTATAGCTCAGAGGTAGAGCATGTGCTTACCTATGTGCAAGACCTCAGGTTGTTCAATCTCCAGCACTGAAAGAATTACTGGAGGAATCCGGGGGCATGAATGAGGAAGAAAAGGAGGAGGGGGAATTATGAGAAGTTAAAGTTAAAGATGAACAAATTAAAAAATAAATAGCATGGCGTGTATCACACACCAGTAATCCAGGCTGAGGCAGGAAGGTCAAAAATAAATTATGACAACTAATCTTCCCCCCAGCACAAGGTGAATAAGAAAAATAACACAAAATACATGGCATTACTTTAAATGACAAAAACTTAACCTAATTTACTCAAGAGAATTGAAACATGTATCCACACAAAAAATTTTACATAGCCAGGCATGGTGGCGCATGGTAGCACTCTGTTTCTCTCTCTCTCTCTCTTTTTTTTTTTTTTTTTTTGTTTTTCGAGGTAGGGTCTCACTCTAGCCCAGGCTGACCTGAAATTCACCACATAGTCTCAGGAAGGCCTTTAACTCATGGCCATCTTCCTACCTCTGCCTCCTGAGTGCTGGGATTAAAGGTGTGTGCCACCACACTCGGTCTACTCTATGTTTTATTTATTTATTTGAGAGAGAGAGAAAGAGAGACAGAGAGACAGAGAGAGAGAGGGAGAGGTAGATAGAGAGAATGGGCATGACAGGGCCTTTAGCCACTGCTAACAAACTCCAGATGCATGCACCACCTTGTGCATCTAGTTTATGTGGATACTGGGGAATCGAACCTGGTCCTTCAGCTTTGCAGGCAAGAGCCTTAACCACTAAGCCATCTCTCCAGCCCTGATAATAAGGTCCAGGTAGGGTCTCACTCTAGCTCAGGCTGATCTGGAATTCACTCTGTAGTCTCAGGGTGACCTTAAACTCTCAGCAATCCTCCTACCTCTGCTTCCCAAGTGCTGGGATTAAAGGCATAATGCCACCACACCCTACTAAAAATACTTTTAAAAAAAAAAATAAAATGCTAGTACATGTGAGAATATGGATGAAGCTTAAAAACAATAAACCAGACACAAAGGTCACATTTATTATCCTTTCATATAAAATGTTCAGAATAAGCAAATCAGTAGTGACAGAAAGTACATCAGTGATTATAGGGGCTGGGGACAGGGATTAGGAATGACTACTAAAAAATATTGTCTTTCTTTTTTTTTTTTCTCTCTTTTTTTTGTTTTTGTTTTTGTTTTTTCGAGGTAGGGTCTCATTCTAGCCCAGGCTGACCTGGAATTCACTATGTAGTCTCAGTCTCAGGGTGGCCTCCCGAGTGCTGGGAACTCACACGCCCAGCCTGAATTAAAAATTTTAATTTCTTCTTTTTTCCTTGGTTTTTCAAGGTAGGATTTCCCTCTAGTCCAGGCTGACCTGGAATTCACTATGTAGTCTCAGGGTGCCCTTGAACTCACAGAGATACACCTACCTCTGCCTCCTGAGTGCTGGGATCAAAGGCATGCACCACCACAACTGACCCCCCCCATTTATTTATTTATTTATTTATTTATTTTTATTTATTTATTTATTTATTTATTTATTTATTACAGAAAGAGGGAAAGAGAGAGAAGGAAAGGGAGAATGGGCACATCAGGGCCTCCAGCCCTGTGCATCTGGCTTATGTGGGACCTGGAGAATCGAACTGGGGTCCTTAGGCTTCATAGGCAAATGCCTTAACCGCTAAGCCATCTCTCCAGCCCTTTTGTTTTGTTTTTTGAGGTAGGGTCTCACTCTAGCCCAGGCTGACCTGGAATTAAATATGTAGTCGACTGGCCTTGAACTCACAGTGCTCCTTCTACCTCTGGGATTAAAAGTGTGCACCACCACGCTGTGCTTTATAGTTCTTTTTATTATTTATTTGTTTGTTTGTTTGTTTTTCAAGGTAGGGTCTCACTCTAGCCCAGGCTGACCTGGAATTCACTCTGTATTCTCAGGGTGGCCTTGAACTTATGGTGATCCTCCTACCTCTGCCACCCTAGTGGTGGGATTAAAGTCGTGTGCCACTATGCCTGGCTTATAGTTCTTTTTAAAACCCCACATATATGTATGCTTTCAAAGGGTAAATTTTTGTGATATATGAATTACAAGTCTTTTTCTCCCTTTCCTCCTTCCCTCCCTCTCTCTCTCTCTCTCTCTCACACACACACACACACACACACACACACACACACACACACAGAGCTGAGGGTGGAACCTAGGATTCCCAAAATGTTAAGCAGCCAGCTGTGGTGGCACATGCCTTTAATCCCAGCACTCCGGAGGCCAAGGTAGGATGATTGCTTTGAGTTTGAGGCCAGTCTGAGACTACATAGTGAATTCCAGGTCAGCCTGGGCTAGACTGAGACCCTACCTTGAAAAACCAAAGGGGGGTAGGGGGTATGGAGAGATGGCTTACGGGTTAAGGCACTTGCCTGCAAAGCCAAAGGACCTGGTTCAATTCGCCAGGACCCACATAAGCCAGATGTTCAAGGTGGTACATGTGTCTGGAGTTTGTTTGCAGTGGATTGAGGCCCTGGCACACCCATTCTCTCTCTCTGCCTCTTTCTATCAAATAAATAAAATAAAATTTTAAAAAAGTTATGCAGATGCTTGGCCTCCACAGAGAGCTGATTTTTTTTTTCTGTAATGGAAAAACTCCTATCATTCAGAACATGTTAAAATATGATCTAAAATAATAGATACATATGTGTTTTCAAATCTTGGAGTATTAGGAAGTGCTCCTTTGTTTAATTATAAACTAAATTGGAATGTCTGAATATTCCAGTAACTTGACAGCTAACAATAAGAGGATTAATTTTACTTCCCGTTGTTAATATCAACTTAATCTACATCATTCAAAAACTACATAGTCATATTGAGGTAATTGAGGCCCATGACTTCATAAAAAATTACCAATTAGATTAATGATCCATTAAGGCTGTCATCATTTTTTTTTTTTTTTTTTTACTTCCTGAAGTATTGAATTGCATTTAAGATCTAAGGTAGGAAGAGTCACATCTCAAATCACTGAATCAAAGGTAGAAAAGTGGATGGGATTGGACAGAAGTTAGTAATCCAGATTGGAACACCCAAGGAAGCAGGACTTAATTAAAGTCCTACTCTTCAATGCAAATACTGAAATTACAATAAATAAAGTTACTACATCTTGGCATGCAATAAAAAAAGAAATACAACATACATGCACACATACTCTACATAGCTTGGTGCAGCATGTAAATAAAAATAGCAGCAACAACTGAAAATTTTAAAAACATTTTATTTATTTATTGTACAAGGAAAGAGGCAGACAGAGTGAATGGGCAGGGCCTCCAGCTACTGCAAATGAACTCCAGATGCATGAGCCACCTTGTGCGTCTGGCTTATGTGGGACCTGGAGAGTCGGAACATGGGTCCTTAGACTTTACAGGCAAGCGCCTTAACCACCTCTCCGGTCCTGAGCTTTTTTTTTTTTTTTTTTTTTTTTTGAGGTAGGGTCTCACTCTAGCTCAAGCTGACCTGGAATTCACTATGGCGTCTCAGGGTGGCCTCGAACTCACAGCAGTCCTCCTACCTCTGCCTTCCAAGTGCTGGGATTAAAGGCGTGCGCCCCCCCTTTTTTTTTTTTTTTCTTTTTAAGCTAAAAGAGACTATTGAAATAGTTTAGAATCCTTTAGGAATAGACTCAGTCATACCACAACTACAAGGAGTGCGTGCGTGAGAAGGGGAGATCGTGACATGGGGTTAGGAAAACTGTAGCATGCAGTAAGGATGGAGAACTGGCACCCAAAATACCGCAGTTTATCTTGGCTGCAAGGCCTTTCCTGAATTCACATTCTGAAATCGCTAGTTACAATGAGCGCATGACTTGAAAACATCCCAGTCTTCCGTCGGAGCAGCCCTTCTAGATTACCACTCTCCAGCGAACGTTTAATCAAATTCCGGGGGGCGGGGACGGGATGCAGTTTTGCAAGGGCATACCTCGCTCATCCCGGTGCCCAGCACCCTGGGACCCCTCTCGCCTAGAACAGCTCGGTGGGGACGTCACTCACTCAGGCCTCTCTCCGACAAACACTCCCTGTTCTCCCAGATGCAGGCGGAGCAGCGGGGCGCGCCCCAAGCATCCCGTGCCAAACCGGCGCGCGGTTCCTTTAACTGGGCGCTGCTCCCGGCCCGTCCTCCCCCGCTCCCCGGCGAGTTTCAGGTGAATGGGTCACGGCGGAGGAGGTGGCCCGCCCTCTCCCCCCCACACACCAGGTCCACCTCCCGCTCTCCTCCTCCTCTTCCCCGGGGGACACAGCGGCGGCACTGGAGCCCCGGGCTGGAGAGCGGGCGGAGAAAGGAAGAGCGGAGCCAGGGCGCACGGACGCCGGCGAGGGGCGCAGCAGGTGGGCTTGGCGCGCAGCCCGGCGCAGGTGCGCATGCCCCGAGGCGGGGCGGGGGCGGGGAGCCGAGTCCTCGGCCGGGTCGCGGCTGCTGCGGGCGGCTCGCGCGGCGGCGGCAGGTGTGCACGCCAGGTGAGCGCTCGGGGTCCGCCGTCTCGGTGGGTCCCCCAACCCGCCAGCCGGCCGGCGGTGGGCAGCTAGAGTGGGAGCGGCGTCGGAGACGCGAGAGGTAGGATCTGCCGCGCTGGTTTCGGGGAGGCGTGAGTTTCGTGACCCGGAGTTCGCGGATCCCCGTGGGCCGCGCGTGGGGAAAACTTGCGGGGACTCCTTCCCGGGGCTCTGCCGATCTGGAGCCGTCGTGCTTGGAGTTGCTGGTGCTCCCGGCGTCGAGGGAAACTTTTTTTTTTTTTTTTTCTGCATGGGAGGCCGGAGTTTTGCCGAGAGAGACAGAGAAAGAGAGGGAAAGAGAGAGGGAGAGAGGGGAGGGAGAGCCCTGCACCCCGCCATGGGCGCCGCAAGTCCCCGGGGGTCCGTCGGGTCCTCGGTCAAAGCAGGATCTAACCCCGCATCCCCGGGTAGTTGCCGTCCCTTTGCATCTCCCGGGAGAAGGGGAGGACGCGGGGTCTCCCTGGTGGAGTGGACCCCACTCACGGATGGTGTGTGACCCCCACCACGTCGATTGAGCCGCGAGAGACCTGGGAGTCAATTTCGAGTGAGGCTGCACTTCGAGGGAAGCTGCCCCTGGCTTGGGATCCTCATCCGTGACCACCGCAGGGCCTGCCTCCGGCCACAGCCTGCCCTGCCCTGCCCTGCGGGCCGCTCCCGAGCGCCCAGCCACCGTGGGGGCGCACACTCCGGGCCCCTGGGGTCCGCGGGGACTGAGCCGAGCGGGAGCCGTGGCATCCTCGGCTCCGTCCGCGGCTCGCGCCCTGGGCAGGGTGCCACCAGGGGAACCACCTGCCGCGGCAGGGAGGAGGCTGCTCTCCAGGCAGGCGTGCGTGTGGCCCTCGAGCACAACAGGTGTATTATTGAGATCCCTGGAAAAGAGAAATGCTTCCCAATAAGGCACTTCTGGTTTTTTTTTTTTTTTTTTTTTTTTTCCTGTGATTGAAAACTAGTTCTTTCTAGACAGAGGTGGCTTATGCATCCCCAAGCGGAGCAGTGGTTCCTTTGCACCCTGAGTACACATAAACAGTTTTTTTTTTCTAGGTATGGTCTCGCTCTAGGCCAGGCTGACCTGGAATTCACTATGTAGTCTCAGGGTGACCTCGAACTCACAGCGATCCTCTGCCTCCCGAGTGCTGGGATTAAAGGCGTGCGCCACCACGCCCAGCTCTAATAGACATTTTTATTTTTTATGTTTTTTTTTTTTTTTTTTTTTTTTCCGAGGTAAGGTCCTACTCTAGTTCAGGCTGACCTGGAATTCACTATGTAGTCTCAGGGTGGCCTCAAACTCACGACGATCCTCCTACCTCTGCCTCCCAAGTGCTGGTATTCCACCACGCCCTGTTCTAATAGACATTTTAAGTAAAGGTTTTTCTTTTCTTCTGGAGAGCAACACATTTCTTTAAAGCTTAGTGTTTACATAGATAATATAAAACTGGTTCTTTATCATAGGGCAGCTTCCTGGCTGTCAGGGAAGCAGGGGCTGTGCCTCCTTGTTCAGGAGTCCTTGTGCAGATGCTACGGAACTCCATTTTAAGAGTCTGGGGGTGTGGCTTAGTGGATAGCCAGGGTTTGAGTCCCAGCACGCAAAAGAAAGAAGAAAAACGAACGGGAATATACGTTATTAAGCAAGATTCAGAAAACTCAACCTAGCCATAAGGACTAAACTGTAGTCAGGCATGGTGGCGCACGCCTTTAATCCCAGCACTGGGGAGGCAGAGGTAGGAGGATTGCCATGAGTTCGAGGCCACCCTGAGGCTACATAGCTAGTCCAGGTCAGCCTGGACCAGAGTGAGACCCTACCTCGAAAAAACAAAAATAAAAATAAACTGTAGAGACTATTTGCTTAACCATCGGAGTCAACTTTCAAACCAGCCCATCTGTAATGTTTCCTACACGTGTGTGTTCATCTGCCTTTGAAATGGAGGGGTTATGTGTGTTGGGGTGAGGGGGTGTGCCAGGGCGCTGGGGATTGAACCCAGGGCCCTGCTCTGCTATGCGCAGCATTACCAGCTCGGAGCTGTACCCCTATCCAATCATGCAAACATTTGTTATAGCTGTTGTGTGAGTCCTGCTGAAGTACAGCTGTGATTAGTAGTTTGGATTGGGGCCTGGGAGTCTGCCTTTTTAGCAGGCTTCCTGGTTAATCCCATACTGTTCCATCTTTTCTCCCACTTCCCTTTTTTCAGAATGTAAGCACCCACTACTTCAGCTGAATGACTTGAAGAAATGTATTTGCCCTTAGGTGTGTGAGAAGTTAAAAGGCACTGAGATCCCAACCCCATTAATCCATTAGTGTTATTAACTATATATATAATTTTTAATAAAAATATTTATTTGCAGAGAGAGAGAAATGGACATATCAGGGCCTTATGCCAAATCCAAGTGGCTTTTTGTTTGTTTGTTTTCTTCCCTCAGCACATACGTAGTGTTGGTGTGCTGTGCACTGGTCTCTTTAGATGGCTGGGAAGCATGGCCACACACAGACCTTGAAGTCCCCCATCCTCCCTCTCAACAACAAAAAACTACCTAGCAACTTGCACTTTGCATAAGTAGCTTGAGCTCAGAATAGTTATTTGTTATTCTTGGAGGGGTGGAGTCCGAGCCAAAGGAAAACTTCCTAACATTGAGATGAAATCTTACTCTTTGGTTTGGGGTGTTTTTTGTTTTTAAACATTTCTAGGACTACAAAGATAGCTTTTATAAGATGTTTCTTAAGGTGTTGGGATGATCTTAAAGGACTCTTAAAAACATCAATTTTCCAGTCCAAGAATTCTATTTTTCCAATTATTTGTCTTAAGATAAGATTTTTTTTTATTGGTGTTGTTGTTTGTTTGTTTTCTGTTTAAGATCTTTAACAGTCTTAATTACCCTCTTGGAGAGAGACTTAGTGTGGAGCCTGACGTACAGATTTCAGATTTTGTTTCTTTGTTTGCTTTTGCAAAATTTGGGTCTTCATGCACCTTATATGTCGCTTAGCACATAATCCACCATTGAGCTACAACCCTAATATCTTTCTTGTTTCTTTCATTTTTCTTTTTTTCTTTTGGAAGTAGGGTCTCCCTCTAGCCAAAGCTGACCTGGATTTCACTGTGTAGTCTCTAGCTGGCCTCCAACTCATGGTGATGCTCCTACCTCTGCCTCTCTAGTGCTGGCATTAAAGGTATGTGTCATTGCGCCAGACTCTTTGTTTCTTTTTTTTTCTTTGTTTTTTCCAAGGTAGGAGCTCACTCTAGCTCAGGCTGACCTGGAATTTACTTTGTAGTTTTTCATGAGTCTCTCCTACCTGGCCTTTAAAGGTGTGCACCATCATTTCCAATTTTTAAATAGCTCTACTCTGCCTCTGGGAGCTCAGGCTGACCTGGAATTTACTTTGTAGTCTCAGGGTGGCCTCGAACTCATGACAATCCTCCTACCTCTGCCTCTCAGATGCTGGGATTAAAGGTGTGCACCATCATGCCCTGTTCTTTTTATTTTTAAATATTTCTTTTTTTTTTTTTTTTCCAGGTAGGGTCTCACTCCAGCCCATGATGACCTGGACTTTACTATGTAGTCTCAGGGTGTCCTTAAACTCATGGTGATCCTCCTATCTCTGCCTCTCAAGTGCTGGGATTATTTTTATTTATGAGAGAGAGAGAGAGAGAGGGAAGGAGGGAGAGAGAGAGAGAGAGAGAATGGGCACTCCAGGGCCTCTAGCCACTGCAAATGATCTCCAGACACATGCGCCACCTCATGTATCTAGCTTACACGGGCACTGTGGAATTGAACCTGGTTTCTTAGGCTTCCCAGGCAAGCGCCTTAACCACTAGACCATCTCTCCAGCCCTCATGTTTGTTTTTAATAACTACCCCATCCCTACATGTGAACACTATTTCTGAGTGCTCCCTAAAGATGGTATAGCTTTCGTTGAAACTCTTACCAAATAAATGCACTTAAAAACTTTTTTAAAAAAATTTATAAGCAGAAAGGGGGGGCAGTAGAGAATGAATGAATATGGACCTCTTGCTGCTGCAGACAAAATCCAGATGCATATGTCACTTTCTGATTCTGGCTTTATTCAGGTACTGGGGAGTTGAACCCTGGGTCAACATGCTTTGCAAGCGTATACCTTTTCACTGCTGAGCCATCTCCCAGCCCTAAATGCACTTTTTTGTTTGTTTTTTGTCTGTCTGTTTGTTTTTGGTTTTTCGAGGTAGGATCTCACTCTATCCCATGCTGACCTGGAATTTATAGTCTCAGGCTAGCCTTGAACTCACAGCAACTCACCTACCTCTGCCTCTGGAGTTCTGGGATTGAAGGCATGCATCACCACACCTGGCACTTTTTTTGTTTTTGAAAATACACTTTGAAAAATGAGCATCTTCTGAGCCAGGTCACCTTTATTCTGTACTGTGGCATTTTTTTAAGTTGTTTACCTCATTTTCCCTCCACCAGTCTCTGTCTCCTCATTTTCAGGGAAGAAGCAGGAAGCAAAACCTCTGGGTACCAGAAGCAGATTTACTGTTTGTGTTTTGGTGCTTGGGTTGCTCCGCCACTAAGCTAACTGCACCTCCCAGCTCCGAGTTTTAAGTAACTTATTCATGCCTCCAAAATACCTGAGTTCCTAAGCACTTAAGTTTCTTACCTTCAGGGTAACCACTTTAGTGTGTGTGAATACATTTACTTGTTCTCTCTTTCATTTTGCCAAGGTCAGGATTATTCCCAGCTTTGACAGAGGAGGCAGGTCATTGAAGCTCAGGGAGGATGAATAACTTGTTTGGGTTGGTAAGCTTCTAAACGGGAGCTGATCGAACTGCAGGGTCAGTTTTAACTCATTTGGTCGTAGACATCTTGCTCAGGGTAGCTGGAGTCCTAGCCCGTGGGTTACTAGTCAGCTGCAAATCTGGATAAATTAGTTGGGCCCACTTTGTCTGTGGTCACCACCAGAGCTTTCCTTACAAGTGAACATAAATGGCCCATTCTTGTCTGCTAATTAGCTGATGTTATTTTGCCCCTTGAGAATCTGCCCAACCCCACAAACATGTACTCCAGATTCCCAGGATTTTTTTCTCTGTGTTCTCCCTGCCTGGTAACCTCCAGAAAAGAAACTAAGGTGTGGCATGAGCCTTTTTAAATCAGCATTCTGAAATTGTTTCACACAATTTAATTTCTGTTGTTGGAGGAGACATAAGATTAAACTGTAAGTACAGGAAATGACAGTTTGAGAAGGGATTTTACTTGACGACTTTGGACTGAATCTGAATTAACGTAGTGTCTTCAATAATTGCTGTTGGGCTTGGAAGTTTGGAGACAGTCTTTTGTTGTTTTGAGACAGGTTTTCATACTGTCACCCAGGCTGTCCTCAAACCCATGGCAGTCCTCCTGCCAAGTGCTGGGATTACAGGTGTGAGATATTCTGCCTGGCTTTAGGGATAGTTTGAGTGACTGATTTGTAGGTGTAGAAGGGATAAGGGGTCCTCTGAGGTCAGTGTTTGTCTCTATGTGACATGCAGTCTCAGAAATAAGATCCCACATTTAATAGTGATTAAATTAAACGTTTTAATGCTCTTTTTTCAAACATTTAGGAAGTCACTTAATATGGACTTGTGTCTTTTAAAGCACTGTACCATTTTTTTTTTTCTGTTTTTTTTTTTTTTTAATTTTTATTGATTTTTAATCTTACATACCAAAAAAAAACCCCACCTGATATTTCCCTCCCCTCCCCCATTCCACTTTAGAACTCCAGTCTCCATCATATCCCCTCCCTTTCTCCATTAGTCTCTCTCCCAATTTGATGACATCATCTTTCTTTTTATTTTGAGGGTCTTGCAAAGGTATTGCTAGGCACTGCAAGATCATGGATATCGAGGCCAATTTCTGTCTGGGCAGCTGCATAGTAAGAGGTCATATCCTTCCTTTGCTCTTCCATTCTATCCGCCCCTCTTCCGCAATGGTCCCTGAGCCACTGGAGGATGTGACAGAGGTGTTTCAGTGCTGGGCACTCCTCCATCCCTTCTTCTCAGCACTATGTTGCCTTTTGTGTCATCCCAGTGGTCATCACCATCTGAAAAGAGAAGCTTCTCTAGCCAGAAGTGAGAATAGCGTTAATATGTGGACATGAACATTTAGTGTAGTGTCCCCAGGGCAGCTTGGTGGGAATAATATATACATTTAGTCAGACATGAGCAGGCTTATACCCCCAAGGCTCATGACCTCACCTACCATAGACTTTTACTTAGGTTTTTCAGTACTGGGTATGTATTCCTCCCTAGAGAGGGCCTTCAGTCCAATTATGGAGCAGTTGGTTACCCCAAGAGTAGACACGCCACTTATTGCACCTGTTCAGTCATTGGGCCTGTCTGGCCAAGCTTGAATGCATGATTCAGCATCCACTATTTTCACTGTTGATGGCTTCTGTCTCCCATACGTGCGTGCAGTGCAGCTTTTTCCAGCTTTCAGTTGGCTGGTCTACAGGGAGAAGGTTTTCTGCTCAGCACCAGCTTGCTTTCTCAGTGTCCTTGCCTCTCAGGCATGGATGTTTCAGCAAAGGGTCTTACTATCTATTTCTCTAGGGAAACCAAGGGCTTTGGCAAAAGCCTTAATGTTTTGGAGGCTCCCCTCCTTGGCCAACATCTCACTGGAAGGAGTTCCATCCCAGGTACTGAAAATTTTCTAGTAAAGTCTACATCTTCTAGACGTGACCTTAATCAAAAAAGTAGTTTTACATATGTCTTATTGATAATATCTTGAGTTTAGATTGTCCCTTATTGCCCTTTTTGTATGCATTCTCTTCCCATGGCCTCGCTTAGGCCATTCCCCTCCTGTACTCAGTTCTTCTACTTACATATGTGTATTACCATACACTTAAGTCCTTCCCTTTCTTCCCCTCCTCCCTTATAGCCTTTTACCCGCTTACTGGTTTCTGGTACTCCTTTTGGTTCCAGTTCATACACAAGTCTATACATTGGTAGCTAGGATCCACATATGAGAGAGAACATGTGACGCTTGGCTTTCTGAGCCTGGGTTACCTCACTAAGTATAATCCTTTCCAGATCCATCCATTTCCTGCAAATTTCATAATTTCATTTTTTTTACTGCTGAATAGAACTCCATTGTGTAAATGTACCACAACTTTATTATCCACTCATCTGTGGACGGACATCTAGGCTGCTTCCATTTCTTAGCTATTGTGAATAGAGCAGCAATAAACATGGTTTTGCAAGTATTCTAAGGAAGTGAGAAGAGTCCTCTGGATATATGCCTAGGAGTGCTATAGCTGGATCATATGGTAAATCTATTTCTAGCTGTCTCAAGAACCTCCACACTGATTTCCACAGTGGCTGGACCAGCTTACATTCCCACCAACAGTGTAGAAGTGTTCCTGTTTTTCCATCCACGCCAACACTTATTGTCATTTGTTTTCTTGATGGCAGCCATTCTGACAGGAGTGATATGGAATCTCAAAGTGGTTTTAATTTGCATTTCCCTGATGGCTAAGGATGTAGAACATTTTTTTAGATGTTTATATGCCATCTGTATTTCATCTTCTGGAATTCTCTATTTAGTTCAGGGTGATTTTTAACTGGGTTGTTTGAATTCTTGTTATTCTGTTTTTTGAGTTCTTTGTATATTCTGGATATTAATCCTCTGTCAGTTGAATAACTGGCAAAGATTTTCTCCCATTCTGTAGGTTGTCTTTTTGCTCTATTCACAGTGTCCTTTGCTGTACAAAAGCTTTGTAATTTTATAAGGTCCCAGTGGTTGATTAGTGCTTTTATTCTCTGAGCAATTGGAGTTATATTCAGAAAGTCCTTGCCTATTCCAATATGTTGAAGAGTTTCCCCTACTTTTTCCTCTAGCATTTTCAGAGTTTCAGGTCTGATATTAAGGTCCCTGATCCATTTGGACTTGATTCTTGAAGCACTGTACCATTTTGACTTAAATTGCTTGTATATTTTTTTCACTATTAGAATGTGAAGAAATTAACTTGTGTGGTAGCTAAAGGGCTGTGTACTAATGATCTGTGGCCTTAAAAAAAAAAAGATTTTATTTTGTTTTTTTTTATTTATTAGAGACAGAGAAAGAGGGAGAGAGAGTGAGAATGGGCACACCAGGACCTCTAGCCACTGCAAACGAACTCCAGGTGATGTGCCACCATGTGCATCTGTCTTACATGGGACCTGGAGAATTGAACCTGGGTCTTTATGCTTCACAGGCATACATCATAACCACTAAGCCATCTCTCCAGTCCCCCCCCTATTTTTTTTGAGGTAGGGTCTCATTGTAACCCAGGCTGGCCTTGAACTCATGGCAGTCCTCAATCCTTACCTCTACCTCCCAAGTGCTGGGATTAAAGGTGAGCACCACTATGCCTAGTCTGACTTTTAAAAATATATTTTTATTTATTTATTTGCAAGGAGAGAGGGAAAAAATGGGCCTCTTGCCACTGCAAATGAACTCTAGATGCATGAGCCACTTTGTGCATCTGGCACTATATGGGGAATTGAACCTGTGTTTGGAGGCTTTGCAAGTAAGTACTATTAATCACGGAGCCATCTCCCCAGACCTGATCTGCGACATTTCGTTATTTTGTACTTCAGTAAGGTGGGTTTGAAAATTGAAAGAATATAGAGATGATGTCTCCCCTCTTGGTGTTTGGGAAATTAGCTATTTGTGTTAGTGTTGCTAAGATTTCCATGAGGAGCTGAGTTTTTTCCAAAAATACTTTATTTTTATTTATTTATTTATTTGACAGAGAAAAGTGGGGAGAGCGAAAGAGAGAGAGAGAGAGAAAATGGGCATGCCAGGGCCTCTAGCCCCTGCAGATGAACTCCAGATGCATGTACTCCCTTGTGCATCTGGCTAGAGTGGGTCCTGGGGAATCGAATCTGGGTCCTTTGGCTTTGTAGGCAAGCACCTTAACTGCTAAACCATCCCTCCAGCCCTGCAGCTGAGTTTTATTCTGAGGGATTAGGATATGGAAGAGAGTTGCCATAATTTTCCAGAACAGGTTTTTGTTTTTTTTTAATTTTTTTTCTTTTTTCTTTTTATTTTAGAGAGAGAGAATTGGCACACCAGGGCCTTAGCCACTGCAGTGGATGATTGTGTCACCTAGTAGGCATGGGTGACTTTGCGCTTGCCTCACCTTTGTGCATCTGGCTAACATGGGATCTGGAGAGTAGAACACATGTCCTTAGGCTTCTTAGGCAAGTGCCTTAACTGCTAAGCCATCTCTTCAGCCCCAAAGTTTTTTTGTTTTGTTTTGTGTTTGTTTGTTTGAGGTAGGGTCTTGCTGTAGTCCAGACTGACCTGGAATTAACAATGTAGTCTCAGGGTGACCTTGAACTCACAGCGATCTCCTACCTCTGCCTCCTGAGTGCTGGGATTAAAGGCATACGCCACCATGCCTGGCTTCAGAACAAAGTTTTTTAAAGTTTGAATCGTTTAACTGCTCCTAACTGTAATGTACAAATGTACAGACTTACCTGTAAAAGAAACAGTGTTCATGGATCGTAGATCTTTCTCGAGGGAACTTTAGGGTAGTGCTGTGCTGCTCTTGTTCTCTTCAGCATAGGAGGTTTTACAGGCAAAAGCTGGAGTCCAAGTCCAATCTGATTCATGTAAATATTGAACAAACATTTGCACATTTACCACGTGCCAGGTGTTTTTATCGGTGAACAAAATGCAAAAATTCCTGCTCACATAGAGTTCATCTAGTGGATCTGTAGTTCCCTTCTCTACTAATCAACAAAATGTTGCTGTCTGGAAAGAACTTACTGCTGCTTCACAGATCACCTGAGGGCCATGCAGTGATGAGAAGGGATGAAGTACGTTCCCAGCATGCTCAGCAGTGGATTTTCTAGAATAAATTTCAGCCTCTTTAGGTCTGGCTGACCACTGACTGCTGAGCCATCTCTCCAGCCTGCCCCTAAAAAATTTAAAAATAGTCACTTCAGAACTGGAGAGATGGCTTAGTGGTTAAGGCGTTTTGCCTGCAAAGCCAAAGGACCCAGGTTCAATTCCCCAGGACCCACATAAGCCAGATATACAAGGTGGCACATGTGCCTGGATTTTGCTTACAGCGGCTGAATGCCCTGACATGCCCATTCTTGCTCTCTCTCTCCATCTGCCTCTTTCTCAAATAAAATAAAATGAATAAAAATTAAAAAAAATTTAGGGTCTACAGAGATGGCTTAGTGTTTAAGGTACTTGCCTACAAAGCCAAAGGACCCAGGTTTGAATCCCAAGGACCCATGTAAGCCAGCTGCATAAGGTGGTGCATGCATCTGGAGTTAATTTGCAGTGGCTAGAGGCCCTGGTGTACTCATTCTCTCTCTCTCTCAAATAAATAAATAAAAAGAAAAAAAAATTCCCACTTGTCCTATAAAATGATAATTTGTGAGGTTATTATTACTATAACTTTACTATAACTTGAAATTCAAGTTTAAAGATTCTTGTGTGCCATGGCTGTGCAGAGTGTGATATTAGATGCTATGAGGAATATTAGTGATTTCCTGTGCTTAAGGAATTAATGGTCCAGTATGTAAAAGTGGCAGTGGAAATGATAAGGGAAATAACTATGGAGTAAGTACTGTGGAGTGAGTACTTCCTTGGAGCAAACAACAGCATCAACAACTCTGGCCCAGTAGTAATCCCATTGCCCTACTTCTCTTGTCCAGGTTTGCTTATCTTGAGAGCTGTGAGGCATTGCTCATCTGAAAGATCACGTGACCAGTGACAGCAGCCATGTCCACACGGCCTTTTGAAAGTCCACCTCCTTATCGACCAGATGAATTGTAAGTAAATAATTCTGCTAAACCATCTCTCCAGCCCAATGTTTTTTTTTTTGGTTTTTTTTTTTTTTTGTTTTTGGTTTTTTGAGGTAGGGTCTCACTTTTTAGCTCAGGCTGAACTGAAGTCTCAGGGTAGTCTCGAACTCACGGCAATCCTCCTACCTCTGCCTACCGAGTGCTGGGATTAAAGGTGTGTGCCACCACACCTGGCAAGCCCAATGTTTTTAAAATAATTTTATTTATTTAAGAGAGAGAGGGGCAGGTAGAGTTTCTTTCTTTTTCTTTTTTTTTTTCCTGAAGTAGGGTCTCTAGCTCAGGCTGACCTGGAATTCACTATGCAGTCTCAGGGTAACCTTGAACTCATGGCAATCCTCCTACCTCTGCCTACCACGCCCAGCTCAGATAGAGTTTCTTTATATTTTATTTTTATTTATAAGCAGAGAGATACAGATAAAGAAGAGAGAGAGACGGGAGAGAGAATATGAATGGGTGTGCCAAGGGCTTCCTGCTACTGCAAACAAACTCAAGTGCATGTGCCACTTTGTTCATCTGGCTTACACTGGGGAATTGAACTTGGTCCTTGGGCTTTGCAGGCAAGTGCCATACCTGCTGAGCCACTTCTCCAGCCTTTAAATGGTAAATTTTTTAGGTTTTTTTTGTTGTTGTTGTTGTTTGTTTTGTTTTTGTTTTCGAGGTGTAGGGTTTTACTCTAGCCTAGGCTGACCTGGAACTCACTGTAGTCCCAGGCTGGCCTCAAACTCAAGGTGACCCTCCTACCTTTGCCTCCTGAGTGCTGGGATTAAAGGCGTGTGCCACCTTGCCAGGCGCCAGCCCCTTTCTGAAGTTAGTTTTCTAGGGGCTGCCAATCACCAGTCATCTCATTAGCATACAAAAGAAAATTCTAAGGACTTTACCAGTTGTATGCCAGGAAACAGGGGCTAAACCCAAATATATATTTCACAATATCAGGAGTGGGTTGTGCTCCAGTTATATGACCTCTATTAATTATGCAAACATGGTAGGGTCACTGTTTATGACAGTGTGATCCTTAACATATGCTAGAGAATTTGGGAACTGAAATACCATTAACCTGGTATTTACTTTGTGTTGCTTCGGTAAACAGTGGTAAAGCATGGCCTATAGAACATGTTGTGAGATGAGAAAGACAGAACAAACATCTACACAGTCATCTTCTGGGACAAGAAGCACAGTTTCTAGAGGTTTCTCCTGGTTCTTCATTATGTGACTCTCTTATACATCCCAAACAATTCAGTTTAGTTGTACTTGTATTGAAACTTGATATGAATATCATGCTACTGTATATATTCTTTTCTCTTGTTAAATTCAGTGTTATGAGATTTATCCTTGTTAGCTGCATGTATTCATAGTTCATCTTTTTTTTTTTTTTTTGTATCATAATAGCACCATAGAAATATAATGCAGGGTTGGAGAGATGGCTTAGTGGTTAAGGCCTTTGCCTGCCTGCAAAGCTAAAGGATCCCGGTTCGGTTCTCCAGGACCCAAGTAAGCCAGATGCACAAAGGGGCATCTGGAGTTCATTTGGAGTGGCTGGAGGCCCTGGAGTGCCCATTCTCTCTCTCTTTCTCTCTTGTTCTCTATCAAATAAATAAAAATAAAATAAAATTTATTTTTAAAAAGACAACAATAAAAAAGCTGGGCGTGATGGTACACGCCTTTAATCCAGCACTCGGAAGGCAGAGGTAGAAGGATCGCCATGAGTTCGAGGCCACCCTGAGACTACATAATCGGCCTGGGCTAAGGACAATAATAAAATGAAATACGAGAACTATAGACTTGTAGATATAATTATGTATTTTCTTGCAACCACAATAAATTAAAAGTTTTTTTAAGGTTTAGAGAGACTTTATTAGATTAAGAGAAGGAAAGAGAAGAAAGTACAGAGTGCTCCTGCCATGGTGGCGGGGGGGGTGTAGAGAGCCCATGTGGGAGTAAGGGGGGCGGTGTCTCCCCTTATCTTGGCAGCGAGATAAGCTTACCAGAGCCTTGAAGTTCAGGATCCAGCCAAGAGAGAGAAAAATAATTTTAACATATTTAACTTATCATATCTAAATGTTTCAACAAGTGATATTAAAAAATGATTCAGGCTGGGCGTGGTGGTGTATACCTTTGGTCCCAGCACTTGGGAAGCAGAGGTAGGAGGATCGCTGTGAGTTTGATGCCAGCCTGAGAGACTACAGAGTGAGTTCCAGGTCAGCCCGGGCTAGAGCAGGATCCGGCCTCTGTAGTGATGTTGTTGGGGTGGGGGGATTCATAACAGGGTATGGTGGCTCACACCTTTTTAGCACTAGGGAGGCTTAGATAGGAGGATTTCCATGAGTTCAAGGCCAACGCAGACTAGAATGAGACCCTGCCTTTAAAAAAATGTTTGCCTCTGCCCCCAAATTATTCATAGCCGGGCATGATGGTGGCAAGTCCCTTTATACCCAGCACTCGGGAAGATTGCCTGTGTTCTAGGTCAGCCTGGGCTACATAGTTCCAGAGTGGGCTGCAGAGTGAGACTTTGTCTCAGAAAATAAGAATGATTCATTCTTTTTTTCTGTTGTGCATTTGAAATCCACTGGCAGTGTACTTAGTAGCACTTTTCAGTTTAGATTAGCGCCATTCCGAGTGCTCAGCACAACCACCATGTCACTCGGGTGGCTCACACCACACCACACAGCTCCAGGGTATTTCCATCTCCCGGATGTGTCACAGTTTCTCATTCCATTGTGGGTGGACATTTGGACTCTTTCCACTTTGGGGTTATCATACACAGCATTGTGAACTTTCACATCATGGATGGGAGTCTCATTGGTACATCCAACTTAGAAAACAGCTTGGCATCGTGTAGTGGAGCTAAAGGTACATGAATTTCCGGTGATTCAATCCTACTTGTGGGTCTATACCTTAGAGAAATAAGTGCTGGAGTGGACTGGAGGACACATCCAAGGCCATTGAGAGCTATACTGTTCACAAGCCACCCATGCAGAAACAACCCAAGTGGAATTTCCTTCTTGACATTTTCAAAGGCCAGCAGATCAGTGCTCTGCCTCTCCCGTTTCCCGGTGTCCTTTTTCTTTTCTCATACACAGATAATTTCTTTGACTTCTCATGATCAGCAGCAGCTGCAGATACTGAGATGGTGGTTGGGACAGAGGAAGATGATCTATGGAAAGAAAGGCAAAAGTAAAGGGGATCAGGGACTTTTCCATCCCCAGGGCTCAGAGTTCTTTAATTCAGTAGTGGCCATACTTTAGTGGGTCTGACACAAGCAGTCAATTTGTAATTAAAATTCTAGCCAGGCATGGTGGTGCATGGCTTTAATCTCAGTACTGGGGAGGCAGAGGTAGGAGGATCGCCATGAGTCCAAGGCCACCCTGAGACTACATAGTGAATTCCAGGTCAGCCTGGGCTAGAGCGAGACCTCTACCTTGGAAAACAAAAGCAGTAGCAGCAACAACAAAAATTCTATGAAGTAAACCGGGCGTGGTGGCGCACACCTTTAATCCCAGAACTCAGGAGGCAGAGGGAGGAGGATTGCCGTGAGTTCAAGGCCACCCTAAGACTACATAGTTAATTCCAGGTCAGCCTGGACCAGAGTGAGACCCTACCTCGAAAAACCAAAAAAAGAAAAAAAAAATTCTATGAAGTACAAAGTATTTTTTTGTAAGGAAGAATCAAGATCCAGTTAGGCATATGTTGATGGGTTTTCATTGTACAGTTGGTTTTTGCCAGTTAGACATAAATTAACTATATGTAGTAATTTGCTTAATATTTTTAGCCTTAAATAAAAAATAATTTTTTTTTTTTTTTTTGGTGATACTAGGGATTGAACACATGGCTGTGTGCATGCTAGGCAAATGCTCTTCCACTGAGCTGAGCTACATCCCCTAAAGTTTCTTTTTTCTTTTTTAAATTTCCTTTTTTTAAAATGTTTTATTTATTTATTTGGGGGGAGAGGCAGATAGAAAGAGAGGATGGGCACACCAGGGCCTTTAGCCACTGCAAATGAACTCCAGGTGCATGGACCCCCTTGTGCATCTGGCTTACGTGGGTCCTGGGGAATCGAATCAGGGTCCTTAGGCTTCACAGGCAGGTGCCTTAACCACTAAGCCATTTCCTCAGCCCCTTTTTAAAATTTCTGTATCTCCATTGTCCAGCACAGTACCCAGCACAAGTTAGCCTGGCAACTCCAGCAACCAGCTGAAATGAATGAATGAGTGAATGAATGAATGAACGAATGAACGAACAAAGGAACGAACTCACTTAGAAGCAGTAGAAGTGTGCGATTGCTAGGAGTGCACATTTAGGCCAGAGCAGGTGGTGAGTCTGAGTATATACTGCCTTGCGCCACACAGGCAAAAAGGTTGATACCATTTCAGCAAACCCAGTGTGGGTCCCATACATGCCAACTGTGACTTCACAGACAGGATGTGACCATTAGGGTCTCTTCCTTCCCCAGAGCTGGCAGTAGAACCCAGAACTTTGCACTGGCGAGGCCCCACCCCCTGAGAATTTTACACTTTTCCAGATGATCCTTATAAGGAGCAGACGTAGAGAACCTTTGCTCTGTAGCAGCATCCTAGGGCAAGTCATTGTCAAGTGTGTTTCTAAGATCCTGAGCATCTGCATGGGCCATATGCTTGCTCTACCGCATATTTGTTCCACCATAGAATTGGCAGCACTGGGGCTGGGGGCCAGGATCATCTTTTTTGTTTGTTTGTTTGTTTGTTTGTTTGTTTGTTTGTTTGTTTGTTTTTTTTTCAAGATAGGGTCTCACTGTAGCCCAAGATGACCTGGAATTTACTATGTAGTCTCACGGTGGCCTCAAACTCACTGCCATCCTCCTACCTCTGCCTCCCAAGTGCTGGGATTACAGGCATGTACCACCACGCCTGGCTTTTTGATTGTTTGCTTTTTGATTATTTAGTTTTTTGAGTTCTTTTTTCCTTTTTTTTTTTTTTTTTTTTTTTTGGTTTTTCGAGGTAAGGTCTCACTCTAGCTCAGGCTGACCTGGGATTCACTATGTCGTCTCAGGGTGGCCTCGAACTCACAGCGATCCTCCTACCTCTGCCTCCCGAGTGCTGGGATTAAAGGCATATGCCAGACAGAGAGAATGGGCAGGATCATCTCTTAATAGCCATTCAGGTGATTCTACTGCACAGGTACCTTTACTGTTCCCTAGGACAGTCATCGTAGTTTCATATGCCAATGTCTGATCTCGGTTATTCCAAGCCAATTATAACAAGGATTTCATGTGCATTTCAGTAAACCCAATCACTATGCACCCAGCAATGACATATACGGTGGAGAAATGCACGTGCGACCAATGCTGTCTCAGCCGGCCTACTCTTACTACCCAGAAGATGAAATCCTCCACTTCTACAAATGGACATCGCCTCCAGGAGTGATTCGGATTCTGTCCATGCTCATCATTGTGATGTGCATCGCCATCTTTGCCTGCGTTGCGTCCACGCTTGCCTGGGACAGGGGCTATGGAGGAACTGGCATCTTCGGAGGTGGCTACCCTTTGGGAGGAAGCAGTTACGGCAGCTATGGAAGTGGCTACGGCTACGGCTATGGCTATGGCTACGGCTATGGCGGTTATACAGATCCCAGAGCAGCAAAAGGTTTCATGCTGGCCATGGCCGCCTTTTGTTTCATTGCCTCATTGGTGATCTTTGTCACCAGCGTGGTAAGATCGGAAATGTCAAGAACAAGAAGATACTACCTGACCGTGATAATAGTCAGCGCGGTCCTGGGCATCATGGTGTTTATTGCCACGATCGTGTACATCATGGGAGTCAACCCAACGTCCCAGACTTCTGGATCTATTTATGGTTCACAAATCTATGCCCTCTGCAACCAGTTTTATACTCCGGCAAGTACTGGACTCTACGTGGATCAGTATTTGTATCACTACTGTGTGGTGGATCCCCAGGAGGTATGAGCAGCTTTTTTGGTTGTTTCCATTCCTCCCTTAAGGTCAGAGGCTCTTAATTTGGAATAAAGTCATTCTGGGAACACTTGGCTTAGCGGTTAAGGTGTTTGCCTGCAAAGCCAAAGGATCCCGGTTCGACTCTTCAGGACCCATGTAAGCTAGATGCACAAGGGGGTGCATGCATCTAGAGTTCATTTGCAGTGACTAGAAGCCCTGGTGTGCCTGTTCTCTCTCTCTCTCTCTCTTTTTTTTTTTTGGTTTTTCGAGGTAGAGTTTCACTCTGGTTCAGGCTGATCTGGAATTAAGTATGTACTCTCAGGGTGGCTTCAAACTCACGGTTATTCTTCTACCTCTGCCTCCCAAGTGCTGGGATTAAAGGCGTGCGCCACCATGCCTGGCCACTCTTTCCCTTTCTCTCTCTGTCTCTCATCCTCTCTTCCCCTTTTCTTTTGAGGTAGGGTCTCGCTCTATCCCAGGCTGACCTGGAATTCACTATGTAGAGTCAGTGTGGCCATGAACTCACAGCAATCCTACCTCTGCCTCCCAAGTACTGGGTTTGAAGGCATGCACCACCAAACCTAGCAGAGAGAGATAATGGGTGCACCAGGGCCTCCATCCTCTGCAGATGAACTCCAGACACATGTGCCACTTTGTGCATCTGGTAGGAACTTGGGAATCAAATTTCAGTTGTTAGGCCTTACTGGCAAGTGCCTGCATATTGAGCCATCTCTCCAACCCTCTTCACTTTTTTTTTGTTTTGTTTTGTTTTTGTTTTTTTGAGGTGTAGGGTTTTGCTGTAGCCCAGGCTGGCCTCAAACTCACAGTTATCCTCCTACCTCTGCCTCCAAAGTGCTGGCATTAAAGGCATGAGCCACCACGCCTTGCTTGTTACTTGTTTTTTATAACAATGTGTTGCTATGTATCTGAAACTAGCCTTAAACTCTTAGCACCTCTGCTTTAGCCTCTTGAGGACTGGGATTATGGGGTTGCCCCTTGAGTTTTGATTTGTATTTTTTTAAATTAATTAATTTATTTATTTTTACTTATTTGAGAGAGAGAATGGGCGCACCAGGACCTCCAGCCACTGCAAACGAACTCCAGATGCATGTGCCTCCTTGTGCATCTGGCTTACATGGCTACTGGGGAATCAAGCCTCGAACTGGGGTCCTTAGGCTTCACAGGCAAGCAGTTAACCGCTAAGCCATCTCTCCAGCCCTGATTTGTATTTTCTTTTTTTTTCAAGGTAGGGACTCACTCTAGCTCAGGCTGACCTGGAATTCACTAGGTAGTCTCAGGGTGGCCTTGAACTCACAGCGATCTTCCTACCTCTGCCTCCTCAGTGCTGGGATTAAAGGTGTGCACCACCACGCCCAGCTGTATTTTCTTGATAGCCAATTCTATTAAGCATTTTTGCATGTACTTATTGGTCATTTATCATCTTTGAATAAATAGATATTCAGAATCATTTCTCATTTCTCTTTCACTCTCTATTTTTTCAAGATAGGGTCTCACTCAATCCCAGGCTGACCTGGAATTCACTCTGTAGTCTCAGGGTGGCCTTGAACTCACAGGATCCTACTGCCTCGGCCTCCCAAGTGGTATGATTAAAAGGTGTGTGCCACTATGCCTGGTCTTTTCTCTCTTAAAAACATTTTTTAGAGCTGGAGGGATGGCTTAGTGGTTAAGGCGTTTGCCGCAAAGCCAAAGGACCCAGGTTTGATTCCCCAGGACCCATGTTAGCCAGATGCACAAGGTAGCACACGCGCCTGGAGTTCGTTTACAGTGGCTGGAGGCCCTGGCACACCCATTCTCTCTCTCTCTCCCTCTTTCTCTCTGTCAAATAAATTAAAATATTAATTTAAAAAAATTTATTTACTTATTCGAGAGAGTGAGAGAAGAGAAGGGGCACATCAGGGCCTCCAACCATTGCAAATGAACTCTAGATGCATGCACCACCTTGTGCATCTGGCTTATGTGGGTATTGGGGAATCGAACCTGGGTCCTTAGACTTCACAGGCAAGCACCTTAACTGCTAAGCCATCTCTCCAGCCCCTTTTCTCTCTTCTTAATCTTTGTGTGTGTTCATGAGTATGGGTCTGGGCATACACGTGGTACTGCATGTGTGGAGGTTGGAGGACAGCTGCCTCCCCTTGCACCATAGTAGAGATTAGATCTCTTGCTTGTTCCTCTGCATGCTCCATGCAGGCTGGCCCTTGAGTTTGGGATTCTTCCATCTCACTGAAGGTTATAGGATTCTGGGGATTTGAACTGACGTTCTCAGGCTTGCACTTTACCCACTAAGAAATCTCTTCAGCCCTTTACTCATTTTTAAAAAATACTTTATTTTAAGCCAGGTGTGGTGGTGCACTCCTTTAATTCCAGCACTTGGGAGGCAGAGGTAGGAGGATCACCGTGAGTTCAAGGCCACCCTGAGACTACCAAGAATTCCAGGTTAGCCTGGGCTATAGTGAGACCAAAAAAAATTATTTTTATTTACTTATTTGAGAGAGAAAGAGGCAGATAGAGAATGGGCACACCAGGGCCTCTATCCACTGCAAACGAACTCCAGGCACATGTGCTGCCATGTGTAGCTGGTTTATGTGGATACTGGGGACTTGGACCTGTGTCCTTAGGCTTCGCAGGCAAGTACCTTAACCAATAAGCCATCTCTCCAGCCCCCTTTACTCTTTGTGTGTGTGTGTGTGTGTGTGTGTGTGTTATTCAAAGTAAGTTTTCACTCTAGCCAGGCTGACCTAGAATTCACTATGTAGTCTCAGGGTAGCCTTGATCTCACAGCAATACTTCTATCTCAGCCTCCCGAGTGCTAGGATTAAAGGCATATACCACCATGCCCAGCTATTTGTTTTTTAATTAGCTGCTTTTTAAAAAATATATTTTATTTATTTTTGAGAGAGAGAAAGAGGCAGAAAGAGATTTTTAAGAATGGGTACACTAGGGCCTGTAGCCACTGCAAACGAACTCCAGCGCATAAACCCCCTTGTGCATCTGGCTTACGTGGGTCCTAAGGAATTGAACCAGGATCCTTTGGCTTTGCAGGCAAAGGTTTTAACCACTAACTTGTCTTTCCAGTCCCTGCTTTGTTGTTCTTAAGCAGGATCTCACTCTTGCCCAAGATGACTTAGGACTCATTTTGTAGTCCCAGGCTGGCCTTGAACTCATGGGGTTCTTCCTGCCTCAGTCTCTGGAGTCCTGGGATTAAAGGCATATATTTTTATGCCAGGCTTTGGCTGTTTTCTTATTTTTATAATTTAGATACAAGTCCCTTATCAGCTGTATAATTTGCAAATATTTCTCATTTTGTTAGTCTTTTTTTTACTTTTAAAAATATTTTTATTTATTTATATATTTATTTATTTTTATTTATTTATTTATTTTATTTATTTATTTTTAAAATATTTATTTATTTTATTTTATTTATTTATTTTATTTATTTATTTATTTTTATTTATTTATTGCATAGAAGGAACAGGAGAAAGAGAGAATGGCTGTATCAGAGCCTCTAGTCCCTGCAAATGGACTCCAGGCACATGTGCCATCTTGTGCATCTGGTTTATGTGGGTCCTGGGGAATTGAACCTGGGTCATTTGGCTTTGCAGGCAAGCACCTTAACCACTAAGCCATATCTCCAGCCTCTTGTTTTCATTTTTTTGATAGTGTTATTCCATGAATCTTATTTGTCTGAGTTTTCTTTTCCTGCTTTTTATCTTACCAAAACATGGCATAGTGTATTGCAAGGACGTCCTCCATTAAATTTTCTTTTCTCTTTTGAGTCTCAGTTTCTCATTGTATAGTCCTCAGTGGCCTGGTACTTGTGATCCTACTGCCTTAGCTTCATGAGTGCTGGGATTCTAGGCATAGACCACCTTACCTGTCTTCCACTAAATTTTCTTTATGCCATTGTCAAAAAAGCAAATTGACCTTCCTGGGCGAGGTAGGGCACACCTTTAATCTAAATAGGCAGAGGTAGGAGGATCTCTGTGAGTTCTAGGCCAGCCTGAAACTATATAATGAATTCCAGGTCAGCCTGGACCTGGAGCAAGACACTACCAAGAAAAAAAATGACCATAAGACTGCCTAACATGCAGAATATCTTGGGTTTTAATAAAAACATTAGGGCTGGAGAAATAGCTTAGCAGTTAAGGCGCTTGCCTGCGAAGCCTAATGACCCATGTTGGACTCTCCAGATCCCATGTAAGCCAGACACACAAGGTGATGCAAGTGCACAAGGCCGTGCATGCATCCGGAGTTCAAGTGCATTGGCTAGAGGCCCTGGTGTGCCAATTCTCTCTCTCTCTCTCATAAAACAATTACCCCCATCCTCCCTCCCAAAAAACCCAGCTGGGCGTGGTGGCACATGCCTTTAATCCCAGCACTGGGGAGGCAGAAGTAGGAGGATCACCATGAGTTCGAGGCCACCCTGAAACTCCATAGTGAATTCCAAGTCAGCCTGGGCCAGAGTGAGACCCTAGTTCAAAAAACCAAAAAAAAAAAAAAAAAGAAAAAAAAAAGCTATCCAGGTGATTCAATGTGCCCTCAGAAACCATGAGTCAGTCATCCTAATTACATTCAAACCCCCTCTGCTTACACTGACTCAGGACTCCCCATTCCTTACCTGTGTGAGTCACTCTTCTGGGGTTAGACTTCCCGCAGTGACTGCCTGTCTTTGAAGATTGTGGGCGTAGGTTTTCGGAGTGTTGGTTGGTACTGTTCAGACGTGTCCTGTGGCAGAGGAGGGCTGAGAACCCGTCAAGTCGATGCTCCCGTCTCAGTGTGGCCGCTGAGGGCCGAGAGTTGGTATGATTTGTACTCTTGTCTCTGAGCGGCCGTGCTAGGGACCGAGCACTGATGGAGAACTGATGGCGCGGGTGCTCCTCCATGCGCTTGCGTCTGCGCTAACTAAAGACAGAGTTGGTAGGATTAGTACTCCTGTCTCAGACATGTCTGTGCCAAGACCAAGAGGTGATGGAATTGTACTCTTATCCCAGACCGTCCGCTAAGTAAAGACAGAATGAGTAGAGTGGGTACTTTTGTCTCCAACATGTCTGCCAGAAATTAAGACTCGGTGTTGGGAGAATTGCTGCTCCTATCTCACGTGTGCCCGTGGCAGGTAAGGAGGCAGAGCTGGCAGCACTGTCATTCCCATTGCAGCCGTGTCTGCGGTAGAAAGGACTGAGGGTGTGTGGCGAGGACCGAGAATTGGTGGAGTGGTGCTGCTCTCACCACACCCCATCCCTCATGGTCCTCTGACCACTTGAAATCTGTATTCTTTGACAAAGAATGTCACCGTGACATAAGACAGCTGGAAGGAAAGCTTGTGATGTTGGCGGGTGTCTAGGACTCAGTGTTTGCCTCAACTTCAAGGGCCTCTCAGGACCGTGTGCCACCTAACACATTCAGCGTGACACGGCGTGAACCACGAGGATGCAGAGCATCGCTATCTGTCAGCCCTTCTAAGTACAAGGCATTGAAAAGAGAAACCTGCCAGACTAAAGGAATCCAGACATCCGTTTGCTCTGCTCTGTAGCTTGTTTAGATTCCTGTCTTCATGTATGTTAAGGCAGATCCTCTGTGGACTGAAACTTACATTCAGTGTGAAAAAGATTTGCAAGGACGTGTCATGAACAAGATTGTCGGCATAACTGAGTATTTAAAACTACTTCTGAAATTAGCATTTTTCAAGTCCTTTGCAAGTGTAGTATTGAGACTGGGCCTGTAATCCCAGCATTTGGGAGGTAGAGGCAGGAGGACCAGGAGTTGAAAATTAGACCACAGACCTTGTTTATTATTGTTGTTTTGGTTTTTGAGGTAGGGACTCATTCTAGCCCAGGCTGACCTAGAATTCACTATGTAGTCTCAGGTTGGCCTCGAACTCACCATGATCCTCCTGCCTCTGCCTCCCAAGTGCTGGGATTAAAGCCATGCACCACCTACCATGCTTGGACCCTGTTTTAAAAACAAACAAATAAAATTAAAAAAAAAACAGAAAAGGTGAAAAAAAAAAAAAACCACGTTAAACTGGGCATGGTAGTGTATGCCTATAATCCCAAGACTTGGGAAGTGGAGTGAGCCAGTGGGATCAGAAGTTCCAGGCCAGCCCTGACTACAAAATAAGTTTGAGGCCATCCTGGTCTACGTGAGACCTTGTTTCAAGGAAATAGAAACTGAACAACAATAACAAAATGTTAATTTACTAGCTTTTCTCATCTGATTACAAAATAGGACAGCTGCATGGTCATATTTCTGAACCAGTTTCCTACAGCTCTAGAGAGGAGTGATTATATTCCCTAGCTTTAAGCATGTTCCGGGAGCTGGATCGGATAGTGTGCATATGTTTATGTTCATGTGCACACATGGGCATATGACAGGCATGTTTTGATAGCTTTGGTCCAGGTAGTATGGGTTAGTTTTTTTTTTTTTTTTTTAAATTTATTTGCAAGCGCAGAGAGAGAGAAGAGAGACAGACAGAGAGAATGGGCACGCTAGGGCCTCCAGCCACTGCAAACAAACTCCAGACACATGTGCCCCTTGTGCATCTGGCTTATGTGGGTTCTGGGGAATCGAACCTGGGTCCTTTGGCTTCACAGGCAGTTGCCTTAACCGCTAAGCCATCCCTCCAGCCCCAAGGTTAGTTTTAATGACAAAATGGTTTGCTTCAGTTTTATATCCATCAAATCACAGGTATTTGGTAGGCCTTTAGATAGGTAAGGGTTTAAACTTGTAGAAAGTAGACTGATAGTAAGCAAGTGTTTAAATTAATTATGTCAATCTCTTTATTCTTTTTTTTTAGGCTATTGCCATTGTCTTGGGGTTCATGATTATTGTGGCTTTTGCTCTGATAATATTTTTTGCTGTGAAAACCCGAAGAAAGATGGACCAATATGACAAGTCCAATATTTTGTGGGACAAGGAACACGTTTATGATGAGCAGCCCCCCAATGTTGAAGAGTGGGTAAGTGTCGGTTAAAAAAAAAAAAATCACTTTCAAGTTTTTATAAAATGTTCACCTTCTGGCCCTAAAATTTTGGGTACTTTGTTAAACTCTGTTTAGAATTATTGTCTTTGTATGTTGCTTTGGATTTTTCTCAAAAATTTAAAAGGTAGGGCAAATGGAAATTGTTTTATCAGAGGTGAAGAACCATTTCTGTTTTCAAGAGGTAGAGTTCAGCTCTGGAAAGAAATAACTTCTAAAAGAAATCATGCACAGGGGGGCTGGAGAGATGGCTTAGTGGTTAAGGTGCTTGCCTGCGAAGCCTAAGGACCCAGGTTCCATTCTCCAGGTCCCACATAAGCCAGATGCACATGGTGGCGCATGTGTCTGGAGTTCATTCGCAGTGGCTAGAGACCCTGGCATGCCCATTCTCTCTCACTCTGTCTCTAAAAAATAAAAATAATTTTTTAATTAAAAAAAAAATCACACACAGGCTGGAGAGATGGCTTAGTGGTTAAGGTACTTAGCTGCAAAGCCAAAGGACTCAAGTTCAGTTCCCCAGTACTCACAAAGAGCCAAATGCACAAGGTGGCACATGCATCTGAAGTTCATTTACAGTGGCTAGAGGCTCTGGTGCTCCCATTCTCTATCTGCCTCTTTTTCTCAAATAATAGTAAATAAATGAAATTTATATATATATACACATACATACATATACATACATTACATACACACACACATATATATATATAAAGAAATCACATAGAAAAGAGCTTGCCTTTGCAAAATACAAACAACCTCTGCTTCCTTCCTCTTCCCTTTTGTGTCTCTGCTTGTTACTTCAGAAGAAACATTGCCCTGGTGACTGTCTTGGGGTCAAGGTTGGCAGGGGTGTTTTGGAAATGGTGGTGGTTGCCACCCTTGTAAACTTTTAACTAGTCAACAGCATGGCAAACTTCAGTGACTGTGCATCACAGTGTGTGGCAAAGACAGATCAGAGACATTTCTGTTTCAGAAGGAAAGACAATGTATTCCTCTTACGTGGCTTCCTGTAGGACAGGACTTGCTGAAAACCTAAGAAATCCCTCTTTAAAAGCACGTCAGTGTAACTGACCTGTCTTTACTATTTTTCTTTTGAGGCAAGCCCAACAAACTTCCTCTTTTTTTTTTTTAAATTATTATTATTTTTATTGACAACTTCTATACTTACATACAAAATGATATTTCCCTCCCCCCATTCAACTTTAGAACTCCAATCTCCATCATATCCCCTCCCTCTCTCCATTAGTCTCTCTTTTAATTTGATGTCATCATCTTTTTCTTCTATCATGAGGGTCTTGCGAAGGTATTGCTAGGCACTGCGAGGTCATGGATATCAAGGCCAATTTCTGTCTGGGCAATTGCATTGTAGGGAGTCGTACCCTTCCTTTGGCTCTTCCATTCTATCCGCCCCCTCATCCGCAATGGTCCCTGAGCCTTGGAGGGTGTGACAGAGGTGTTTCAGTGCTGGGCACTCCTCCATCCCTTCTTCTCAGCACTATGTTGCCTTTTGGGTTGCCTCTTTTTTTTTTAATGCAATAATGGGAAAGTGAGAGATAATTGGCATGCCAGGGCCCCCAGCCACTGCAGTCAAACTCCAGATGCATGTGCCCTCTTATGTGCATGTGCAACCTTGCACACTTGTGTCACTATGTGTCCTGCTGACATGGGACCTGGAGAGTTGAACATGAGTCCTTAGGCTTTGCAGGCAAGTGCCTTAACCGCTAAACCATCTCTCCAGCCCTGAGCTGTCTTTAGGGTGAGACTTCCTTTCTTTTCAGAGCAGCTTCAGAGGAAGTCATTGGCCAGATTGATTTCTTTTTCCTTTTTGTAGTAATAGGGATTGAACCCAGGGCCTCACACATGCTAAGCAAGCTCTGTACCCATCACGGAGCTAGTTCTCCAGGTTTTGTTTGTTTGTTTTTTTTCTACTTTTTACTCTGAGACAGGTTCTCACTAAATTGCCCAGGCAGACTTGGAACTTTGACTCCTTCTGCCTCAGCCTCCCTAGTAGCTGGGATTACAGGTGTGTACCACCAGGCCTGGCTCCAGCCAGATTAGTTTGTTACCATGAAACCAGTTGAGAATAGGGCATCCTGGGTGAGCTTGTGGCCAGTGGAAGTGGAGTGTGGGGTGTACAGAGGGATACAAGTCCCTAGCTGGCCATGGACAACCCAAAGACCCCGTTAGCCCTTAGCATCTTGTTATGTCTGAGTTTTCAGGAAGTCTTAAACACAGATGAAATTATTTCTATTAGTTAAGGAGCAAAAACAAAGCTGTCTTAGGGAAGCCAGAAGGAGTGTGGCTGTTGAAGGCATGGTTTCTGTGCCTTGCCTTCCACATGAGCTGTGAAGGAAGCTGTGAGCGAATGTTTTCTTTCGACCTTCAGCTCCAGGCGGGGCCACCTGTGTGCGGAATAGGATAGTCCCTTGTGAGCTATGAAGTCAGGGTTTCACTGAGAGTTTCTGGGTGTGTCGGTTTTCACTGGCTGTTAGGTTTGTTTACTTAAGGTTTCAAGAGACTTTAAAACAACAAATAAACCACCTCAAGGGAGACCAGCACCAGTAATATCAAGAGTGAACTTTAGCCTCTCACCTGTTGGCTGTCATAAAGGGTTAATCAGTTCTAGGCAAAGATAGACGTAGTAACTCCTGGAAGGGAGGATGGACCTGAAAGAGGCACAGCCCAGTGACAGAGTGCTTGCCTGGCGTGCCCAAGGCCCTTCGTTCAAACCCCAGCCACACACATGTGTACACACACACGTACATACAGAGAAGGCATTATTTTTGAAGAGACAGATCTATTTCACATACATCTCATATACAGACATTCTTATAGACAATGATTTGGAGATGGTTCTAGCCACAGTATTTTGCTTTTTCTTGCTTCACCTGCCCAAGTTCTTATCACTGAATTCAGTTGCACAATGCCATTTCTTCACTCATCTGCTTCCAACACCAGATGAGGCCAGGTACCTCCGTCCTCCACTCTCCTCACGGTCTTTCTCTGAACACGGGCTGCTGCAATAGGAACATGAGCCAGCATCTGATGTGCACAGTGATCTTTCTTCCTTTCAGTCATTACGAGCTAGTATTATCAAAATAACCTAGAATTGGGCTGGAGAGGTTGCTTAGTGGTTAAGGCGCTTGCCTGCAAAGCCTAAAGACCCAGGTTCAATTCTCCAGGTCCCACATAAGCCAGATACACAGGTAGCGCATGCATCTGGAGTTCGTTTGCAGTGACTGCTGGAGGCCCTGTGCATCCATTCCCCGCCTCTTTCCTTCCCTCTCTCTTAAATAAATAAAAATATTTTTTAAAATAACCTAGAATTAACTACTTATGCTGAGTGAGGATTAAAATTCAACTTCTATGCACCCATGAGGCCCTAGGTTAAATTTCCAGCACTGGGGGAAAAAAATTGGGTCCACTAATTGTGGAGTATTAAGGCCAGAGACTTTCCCATAGTAATAATAGTGAATGAATGGATGGGGAGGAGGGAGAAAAGCTTACTAAAGTAACAAGTAGCTACTGCTCAATATTAGTTTACTCTCTCCCCACAGTTGGGTAGGTCTAAAAATTAATTACCACATTAAATTTGATTGCCCCCCCTTTTAAAATTTAGGACCCTCCCCTAGCAGACCCTTTTGTAATATTTGTGAAAAAAGTTGGCAGTTTCTAATTTCCCATTCCTTTATTCACAACACAGGAGTTACTTCTGTACTTTAATAAGGATTGGATTTTTAAATATTTTATTTATTTATTTGAGAGAGAAAGAGGAAGAGAGAATGGGCACGCCAGGGCCTCCAGCCACTACAAAAGAACACCAGACTCCTTAAGGCTTCACAGGCAAGTGCCTTAACCGCTAAGCCATCTCTCCAGCCCAGGATTGGTTTTGGGGGGGAGGAGGGGAAATATATTTTGTCCTCTAAAGTGAAGGACAAAAGATAATCCTAGTGAACTACTTTTTAAACTTTTATTTTTATTTTTTTTGTTTTTTAGAGGTAGGGTCTCACTCTAGTTCAGACTGACCTGGAATTCACTATGTAGTCTCAGGGTGGCTTTGAACTCATGGTGATCCTCCTACCTCTGCCTCCCCAGTGATGGGATTAAAGGCATGCACCACCACACATGGCATTTTATTTTTATTTGAGACAGAGAGAAAGGGAAAGAGAGAGAGAGAGAATGGGAGCACCAGGGCCTCTAGCCATTGCAAACGAATTCCAGACGCATGTACTACCTTATGGATCTGGCTTACATGGGACCTGGAGAATGCAATCTGGATCCTTAAGGGTTTGCAGGAAGCCCCTTAACCACTAAGCCTTCTCTCCAGCCTGAACTACTTTGTTTTTTTTAACCTAACCTTTTATGTGTTTTTTAAAATATATTTTTATTTATTTATTTATTTATTTATTTATTTATTTATTTATTTATTTGAGAGAGAAACAGGCAGAGAGAGGGAGAGAATGGATGCGCTAAGGCCTCCAGCCACTGCAAATGAACTCCAGGTGCATGCGTCCCCTTCTGCATCTGGTAATGTGGGTCCTGGAGAATTGAACCAGAATCCTTTGGTTTTGCAGGCAGACGCCTTAACCACTAAGCCATCTCTCCAGCCCTTATGTGGTTTTTTAAGGTAGGGTTTCCCTCTAGCCCACATTGACTTGGAATACACTATGTAGTCTCAGGCTGTCCTTGAACTCACAGCAGTCCTCCTACCACTGCCTCCCAAGTACTGGGATTAAAGGCATGAGCCACCATACCCAGCTAACTTCTATTTATTTATTTATTTATTTATTTATTTATTTATTTATGTTTTTGAGAGAAAGAGGCAGAGAGAGAATGGTGTGCCAGGGCATGAAGCCACTGCAAATGAACTCCAGATGCATGCGCCCTCTTGTACATCTGGCTTACGTGGGTCCTGGAGAATCGAACTGGGGTCCTTTGGCTTTGTAGGCAAATGCCTTAACTGCTAAGCCATCTCTCCAGCCCCCTAACTTCTTTTTTTTTTTTCCTTAAAGAAATATTGTTACTTATTTGCAAGTAGAGAGAGAAAGAAAGAGTAACAGACTGAGAGAAAGGGAATGGATGCGCCAGGGCCTCTTGTCACTAATTCCAGATGCATGTGTCACTTTGTACATCTGGCTTTACTTGGGTACTGGGAAATTGAATCTAGGCCTTTAGTCTTTGCAAGCAAGCGCCTTATAAATGCTGAGCCATCTCTCCAGGCCAAGAATAAGTTTAAGATGTGATTGTAAGCTTGGTGAATTTTTACACATATGTACCCATCACCCATGTCAGAATGGAGAGCATCCATCTGATGTTGGGGTTCCTCATGTCCAGAGGCTCTGGTACCTCTCTGTGTCTCTGGAGAGTGGTTGCTCTTGTAACTGTCACATCAACTTAGTTTTTCTATTCACTTTTTGGGGCGTGAGGAATGACAAACAAGGATTTTGTTGGGGACAGGAAGCTTAGTCCTTCTTGGCAGCTGCCTTGCACATGGTGGCCAGCACACTGCAGCTCCTGCATCCCCACCGCTTCTTTTTTTTTTTTTTTTTTTTTTTTCTTTTATTTCCATTTATTTTCATGTTGAATTTACTCCCGTGCCATAAGTTTTTGTTTCTTCAGTTTTTCTGGGATATCTTTTTCTTCTGTGCAACCTCCTCTTCTGGCTTAGGAACAATCTGTTCCTTTTCAGTGAGGATCATCTCAATGTGGCAGGGAGAGCGCATGGAAGGGTTAATCCGACCATGAGCTCTGTAAGTACGGCGGCGCATCTTGGGTGCTTTGTTCACCTGGACATGCTCTATGACTAGAGAATCCACATCTAAACCCTTAAGTTCAGCATTACTTTCTGCATTTTTAAGCATGTGTAGCAGAAATTCAGCACTCTTTTTGGGCCACCGACCCTGTGTCCAGCCCCACTGTTTAGCCTGGGCACACCTACCAACTCCACCATTGTATCGCCGGAATGGCACACACTGCTTCTTTAAAGTGACATCTTTCAGATACTTGGTGGCTTTTCGGATATGCATACCTTTGATGGCCTGGGCAGTTTCATGGGTGTTCTTAAAGTGAACACGAAGATTTGAACCCCTTGGTTTGCATGATTTTGTGGGTCAAGGGAGTAGCGAACCATTTTCACAGGTCACCACGGGGCTGACCCTTGCAGGCCAGGTCTCGGCACCGACCACAGGCTGCACTCGCCCCTGCCAGCGGCCAGGCCCTGGCAACCCCACTCCCGCCCATCGTGCTCCTCCGCCAGGTCGACGCCGCCAACTTGGACAAGGCGCCACGTCTCTCCTCTTTTTTGTTTTTCGAGGTAGAGTCTCACTCTTGCCCAGGCTGACCTGGAATTCACTGTATAGTCTCAGGGTAGCCTCAAACTCACTGCGATCCTCCTATCTCTGCCTCTCAAGTACTGGGTCTAAAGGCATGTGCCACCACGCCCGGCTTCAGGGCTGTTCTTAGGACGCACACCTTCCGGATCATGTCCCAGATGAACTTGCTGTGCTTGGTCAGGTTCCCATGGTGCTGGCTGTGCCTTGGCTTACTCACATTGTTTGTCACCTTGGAACACTTGTTGAGGCCCTTGGCCATGGGGTAGCACAGAGCCATGACTGATGCTCATCATTGGCAGCTGAGCTAGTTTTGTCTTTTTTTATTTTTATTGGTTTTTCGAGGTAGGGTCTTGCTCTTGTCCAGGCTGACCTGGAATTCACTCTGTAGTCTCAAGGTGGCCTGGAACTCATGGTGATCCTCCTACCTCTGCCTCCCGAGTGCTGGGATTAAAGCCGTGTGCCACCACGTTTGGCAAGTTTGTCTATTTTTTTTTTAAGTTTGTCTATTTTTAAACAGGTATTACATACTATGTGCTTTTGTATCCATTCTACATAAAGTCTATAATCCATGAGATTCGTTTGTATTGTTGTATGGGTTAGTATGATACTGTGTTTGTGTGTTTGGTGATATAAAAAAGCTTTCCTGATTGCTTTTAAGTTTATATATTTATTTATTTGAGAGAGAGAGAGAGAGAGAATGGGCGTGCCAGAGCCTCTAGCCACTGCAAACCTGGGTTCTTGGGTTTTGCAGAAAAGTGTCTTAACACCTAAGCCATCTCTCCAGCCCCCGATTATTGCTTATAAGAAGCCACTGGCAGAATTAAAAAGCGTATTTAGAGCCGGGCATGGCGGTGCACTCCTTTAATCCCAGCACTCAGGAGGCAGAGGTAGGAGGATCACCATGAGTTTCAAGCCAGCCTAAGACTACATAGTTAATTCCAGGTCAGCCTGGGCTACCCTGAGAATCCCAGCACTCAGGAGGCAGAGGTAGGAGGATTGCCAAGTTCAAGGCCACCCTGAGACTAGCCTGGCCTGGACTAGAGTGAGACCCTACCTCGAAAAACCAAAAAAAAAGGTGGGGTGGGATGGGTGGGTGGGGCTTCTTTAGGAAAAGCCTAAGGATCCACGTTAGATTCCCCAGAACCTATGTAAGCCAGATGCACATGTCTGGAGTTTGTTTGCAGTGGCTAGAGGCCCTGGTATCCCCATTCTCTCTGTGTGTGTGCCTCTATCCTTCTTTCTCAAAAATAAAAATAAAATATTTTTAAAAAAATTTTGTGATTAAGCATATTTATCTGCTATTTATATTCTTTTAAAAATATATTTTATTTTATTTATTTGAGAGAAAGAAGTAGAGAGAGAGTGAGAGAGAATGGGTGTGCCAGGACCTCCAGCCACTACAAACGAACTCCAGATGTTTGCGCCTCCTTGGGCATCTGGCTTACATGGGTCCTGGGTATTTGAACTGGGGTCCTTTGCCTTTACAGGCAAAGTTTGCCTTAACCGCTAAGCCATCTTTTCCAGCCATGCTATTTATATTCTTAATCACTTTATATTATGGCTTAGTTTTCTTTTGGGTTCACTCTTTTCTTGGATTTTAGAGAATGGAAAAAACTGATATTAGGATTCAATTTTTTTTTTTCCAAAGTAGAGTCTTGCTCTAGCCCAGGATGACCTGGAATTTACAATGTAGTCTCAGGCTGGCCCCAAACTCACTGTGATCCTTTTCTCTCAGCTGGGATTAAAAGAATGTACCACCATGCCCAACCAATTTTCTTTTTCCCCTGATAGGCAGTATTTTCATTCACATACACAACCAGAGTTTGTGATAGAGCTCCCATCAGAACTCGGGATTTCATACCAATAACCTTAATGATTGTGTCTCCCCTCCCAGCCCCCCCACACCCAGGTATGGTCTTGCTCTAGCCCAGGCTGACCTGGAATTCACTGTGCCCCTTGTGCATCTGGCTTACATGGGACCTGGAGAATCGAACCTGAGTCCTTAGGCTTCACAGGCAAGTGCTTTAACTGCTAAGCCATCTCTCCAGCCCATCTGTCTTTTTAGTAAGTTATAATTACATAGTGACCCCGGTGTGGTGGTGCATACCTTTAATCCCAGCACTTGGGAGGCAGAGGTAGGAGGATTGCTGTGAGTTCCAGGTCAGCCTGTCAGCCTGGACTAGAGAGTGAGACTCTACCTCGAAAAACAAGAAGAAAAAAGAAAAGAAAAGAAGGTAAGTTATGGGGCTGGAGAGATGGCTTAGCAGTTAAGGTATTTGCCTGCAAAGCCAAAGGATCCCAGTTTGATTCTCCAGGACCCATGTAAGCCAGATGCACAAAGGGGCACATGCATCTGGAGTTCATTTGAAGTGGCTGGAGGCCCTGGTGTGCCCATTCTCTTTCTCTATTTCTCTCTCTCAAATAAATAAATAAAATATATTTTAAAAAAAGAGAGAGAGAGAGCCAGGCATGGTGGCGCACGCCTTTAATCCCAGCGCTCAGGAGGCAGTGGTATAGGAGGATCGCTGTGAATTCAAGGCCACCCTAAGACTACATAGCGAATTCCAGGTCAGCCTGAGCTAGAGTGAGCCCCTAAAAACAAAAAAAAAAAAAAAAGAAAAGAAAAAAGAAAGTTATAACTACATAGAAACATGTATATTCAAGCCAATCGTGGTGGTGCACGCCTTTAATCCCAGCACTCGGGTGGCAGAAATAGGAGGATTGCTGTGAGTTCTAGGCCAGCCTGAGATTACATTGTGAATTCCAGGTCAGCCTGGGCTAGAGAAAGACCCTACCTCCAAAAACCCAAAAAAAGAAAGAAAGCAACATGCATATTCACAATCTCTTGCCTAAGTACTGTGGCAAGCACAGCTTTGGAAAAGTGCACACCTCTGGGTTAATTATAGAGGTGTATTTGAGATTAGTTTTTGCTGATACAGTGTTCTGGGTGAAGCAACAACTAAAAGATAAGGGCTTGGGTTTCAGGTGCTCCTGGTTTAGTTTTGGGAAAATTAAAGAAAGCATCTGAGATAGGGATGGAGGGATTTCCCCTAAACTCCCATGAAGGAAGCTGGAGATCTGGGGGGCAGACACACTGCAGTGACCAGATGGCTTGTCCGTGGTGACAGATGGGTTTATACTCGACTTGCTCTTTCTATTGTAGAAGTCAAGATGGGTTTGAACTTGACAACTTAATAATTTTGACAGCAAAGTTCAAGAAAAAAGCCCTACGCAAGTGTAGATGTAGGGCAGGATCCCAGATTCTACAGCTTGGACCTTGTCATTGTAGTCAGTCTCTGGCATCCTTGACTTCTGATATGGGTGTCACTTACTCCAAAACAGCTTTATCTCTTGACTTAATAGGTTAGTTTCCTGCAGAAAAAAATAAAAGTTCTACCCACAGACAGGCTGATATAACAATTAAAGGGCTTAGGTCAGGGCCAGCACATAATATATTCATACACAATAAATTTTTTCTTATTATTAACAACTTCCATAATTATAGACAATAAATCATGATAGTTCCCCCTACACACACTTTCCCCTTCACAACTCTTCTCTCCATCATATCCTCTCCCCCTCTTTATCAGTCTCTTTTATTTTGATGTCATTATCTTTTCCTCCTATTACACTGGTCTTGATGCACAATAAATTTTTTTAAATTATTTTTTTAAATTTTATTTATTTGAGAGAGTCAGAGAGAATGGGCATGCCAGGGCCTCCAACTACTGCAAACGAACTCCAGACACATGTGCCCCCTTGTGCAGCTGGCTTACGTGGGTCCTTTGGCTTTGTAGGCAAGTGCCTTAACCGCCAAGCCATCCCTCCAGCCCGCACAATAAATTTTTAAACCACTTTATTGAGGGGCATTTGACATATGATAAACTGTCCATTTGTTCAGGTGCTCCTTGACTCAATACAGTTATTTTCTGATAAAACCATCAGGAATCATAACAATCATTGTAATCATCATAAGTCAAAAATGCACTGAGGGAGCTGGGTGTGGTGGCACATGCCTTTAATCCCAGCACTTGGGAGGCAGAGGTAGGAGGATTGCCATGAGTTTGAGGCCACCCTGAGACTACATAGTGAATTCCAGGTCAGCCTGGGCTAGAGTGAGACCCTACCTCGAAAATGAAAAAGAAAAAAAAAAAAAGAAAAAGAAAATGCACTGAGGGGCTCGAGGGATGGTTAAGGCACTTGCCTGAAAAGCCAAAGGACACAGGTTTGATCTCCTAGGACCCACATAAGCCAGATGCACAAGGTGGCACATGCGTCTGGAGTTTCTTTGCAGTTGCTGGAGGACCTGGCCTGCCCATTCGCTCTCTCCCTTCTTCCTCCTCCCTTTTTCCCTTCTCCTTTTCCTTCTCCTTTCCCCCTCCCCCTCATCCCCCTTTCCCTCACCTCCCTCCCCCTCTGCCTCTTTCTGTCAAATAAATAAAAATAAAATATTTTTTTTAATGCATTGAGTTCACCTGTACCCAATAAATTTTAGTCAGAATAGTAGTTGTTAGCATCTGCAGTGATAAGGGAACGTGGGTAAAATTGATTGCAGTGTGACTTACTCCTACCCACAAGCTTACAGTATAAACAAGTGGTTTTTTTCAAGGATATATTATAGGCAGGCTGTGCCAGTTTTCTCCCCCAGCATGTAGGTATGCACAAAGGGAGGCAGCATGGTCAGGCTGTACTGACAGGGCAATTCTGGTAATCAGTGGTAAACATCTGATGAGACTTGAATGGGACTTTTATTGTCAACCAGAACAGGTATTCTTTGTTTGTTTTTTCTTTTTTATATTTAAAATTTTTTTTTAGTTTTTTTTTTTCTTTTTTTTGGTTTTTCGAGGTAGTGTCTCACTCTGGTCCAGGCTGACCTGGAATTAGCTATGTAGTCTCAGGGTAGCCTCGAACTCACGGCAATCCTCCTACCTCTGCCTCCCGAGTGCTGGGATTAAAGGCGTGCGCCACCACGCCCGGCTAGTTTTATTTATTTATTTGCAAGCAGAGAGAGAGAGAGGAGATAGAGAATGGGTGCACTAGGGCTTCTAGTCACTGCAAACAAACTCCAGATGCATGTACCACCTTCTGCATCTGGCTTATGTGGGTACTGGGAAATCGAACCTGGATCCTTTGGCTTTGCAGGCAAACACCTTAACCGCTAAGCCATCTCTCCAGCCCTTATATTTTATTTTTATTTAAAGAGAGAGAGAGAGGCAGATAGATAAAATGAATAGGACACCAGGGCCTCTAGGCACTGCAAACAAACTCCAGACACATGCACTACCTTGTGCATCTCTCTGGCTTGCATGGGTTCTGGGGAATTGAACCTAGGTCCTTATGCTTTGCAGGCAAGCACCTTAACCATTAGGCCATTTCTCTAGCCCTGTTTTTTTCTTTTTTTAACTTTTTTTTTTTTTTTTTTTTTTTCAAGGTAGGGTCTCACACTAGCCCAGGATGACCTGGAATTCCCTATGTAGTTTCATGGTAGCCTCAAACTCATCGCGATCCTCCTACCTCTGCTTCCCAAGTGCTAGGATTAAAGGTGTGTGCCACCACACTTGGCTAAAACAATTCTTAATATTTTACTTATTTATTTACTTACTTGAGAGAAAGAATGGGCATACCAGGGCCTCCAGCCACTGCAAACAAACTCCAGATGAATGTGTCACTTTGTACATCTGGCTTATGTGGGTCCTGGGGAATCAAACCTGGGTCCTTTGGCTTTGCAGGCAAATGCCTTAACTGCTAAGCAATCTCTCTAACCCTTAAAAAAATTTTTTTAATGTATTTATTTTCAAGCAGAGAGACAAGAGAAACACAGAGAAAGAGAATGGTCACACCAGGGCCTCTAACCATTACAAACGAATTCCAGATGCTTGCACCACTTTGTACATCTAGCTTAATGTGGGTACAGGGGAATCAAACCCGGGTCATTAGACTGCAGGCAAGTGCCTTAACCACTTAACCATCTCTCCAGCCCCTTGTTTGTTTTTTCGAGGCAGGGTCTCTCTGTAGTTCCAGACTGGCCTCAAACCCAAGGTGATCCTCCTACCACTGCATCACCTTGCCGGCTGAAAACAGGCCTTCCTGAATGCTAAAGCAGTCCTCTGAGCTCTCACCCTGGGAAAGATTACGTGGTTATCTGTGGAATACAATGTAACAGAAGTAGGAGCACGCCATCCGACTTTCACATCCACCAGGGTGGAGTATGGTAGGCAGGCCCTGACCCAGTATACTGTGAATGGAGAGAGAGAGATGTTGGAGGACAGGCGAATCAGGTTTGAGAGGTGTGTGGGAGAGATTTGCAGCAGAGCTTTGACTGTCTTTGTGGCACTGTGATAGCAGCAATTCCTAGATTTCCAGCATTAAGAGGTCATGTTTCTCAACTCAACCATGTGCATAGGCCGAGCTGTCTGCCATGCATCAGTGGCTCTGTGCCTTCCCTGGAATCAGAATCCCCTGGAGGGCTTGTTAAAACAGCTTGCGGGGGCTCCACCCCCTAGCTTCTGATTTAGTAGGTCTGGGTGGGGTGATGTTGACGTTTCTGGTCTGGGGAGCACGTTTTTGTTGAAACCTCACTTCTCTAGAGTCTAGCTGCAGCTGTTGTACTACAGGCCCAGTTAGCATTAGAATTAAAGACGGTATACTTGTATACCACACTGGCTGAACTGGAAGGTTCTGCAGGAACTGCAGGTGGTGTCTGGCATTTCTTGCCTTCTCCTGTTAGGCACTGTAGGATGAAGTACATGGGTGTTAAAAGTATAGTCTTTACAGTCTTCATCAGGGAGGTAATTGACATGGTTCACTCAGGGAGTCTAAGGTTTCCCTATCTCACCTGCTCCAAAAGCTCCAACAGCCCATTGACTTAGAATTCATCTCTGGGCAACATGCAGCTGGGTAGGGGACGGTGTGCACAAGCCTCAGAGCCATTTGAATAACCTGAGTTCATCAGGTGGTCAAACTAACTTGGTCTATGACCTTTTCATTTGTGGGATTAAGTCTCTGGAGAAGCATTTACTTTCAAAGGACACAAAGTGGACTTTCTTAGAGGCTATTCTGAGCTTTTCAGAGGAGGGAGGGGACAGAACCTGCAGTTATAAGAATACCAGAATACAGGAAAAACAAGTTGGACCACTTACTGTTTGAGAAGTTGAAAGGCAAGGACTGCAGCTCATGCAAGTGGGTTGGGCAGTAGTAAAACTGGAGATGGTTCTTTGCGATGACTCCCTCTTGGTATTCTCCATTCACCAAGCTGGGAAAGCCCTTCTGAGCGTGACTAAACAAAGGTGCCTGGTGACTGAATATTGAGTCAAAAGGTTCTCTTACAAATAGGGGTTCCATTCTCATTAGGGTGCAGAGAGAATGATTTCCTTTGTCACCATACCTAGTCACAAAGTGTTCCTATAGCCCTGTTTGAGGACAGAGGGGGCAGGGCTTTAGAACCAGGTGGGTCAGGGTTCAGATTCCCCACCCACCACCTCATTTTCCATCTATCTGAAGTTAGTTTTACCATAGCAGTTCACTTTCCTCATCACAAGTACTGATAATCCTATCTAGCTGGGTGTTGGAGATAAATAAATAGAATCTGACTCTGCCTGGCACAAGGTAGACAGCTCAACAGATGAACTTTCCTTCTTAGAAGTAGAGATGACTTTTGGCACCTTCTATAGTGGCTGGACACCAGGCTAGCCTGAGTCTCTACATATGAATTTGGAATAAAGGCAGGACAGAGAGGAAAATGGAGAAAGGATTATCATTGCAACCTCTTGCTTTTACTCATTCCAAATGAAGTTGAGTTTGATGAGGAAAAATTTTTCTTTCTGGTCTGGAGAGATGGCTAGAGGCCCTGGTGTGCCCATTCTCTCTGTCTTTCTCTTTTCTATGTCTCTCTCTCTCTGCTTGCAAATAAATGAACTCCAGAAGCCTGTGGCACTTTGTACATCTGGCTTACATGGGTACTGGGGAATCAAACCTGAGTCCTTAGGCTTTGCAGGCAAGCACTTTAACCACTAAGCCATCTCTCCAGCCCATAAAATATTTTTTAAAATGTTTTCCCCAAACATTGACCTTTTATTCTCTCTGAATTCTGGGTGTAGCGTGGAAAAGATGGGCCCACATGATCCTGAAGTTCCTTCTGGGGCCCAGTGAGGCAGCAGAGACTGACAGGTGCCTGAAGAACACCTGAGCTGCCTACCTCAGAGTCTTGGCCTTTGTTTTCCTCCTGGCATTCCATAGGGATTGAAGGTGTGCTCATTAACTCCAAGGAGAGAGGGGAGGGGAAGGCTTCAATGTTGTCACCAAGATTTTGTTCACACTTGACATAACTGGTACCTTTCTAATGTGTACAGCTGTTATGAGTAAAAGTTTGTCTTCATTGTAATTACCTGATGTGTAGATCATTTGAGATCATTAATTGCATCTTGATATTTCAGAAACAGTTCTTTTGTGATAGGAATATGAATTCTTAGTCAAATTTCCTGTGAATCTCCTTAAATTAATTACTGATATTCCTCAGATAAAGTCTGTGTGAGTGGTTGTTTTCTTCTAATTTATTTATTTATTTATTTATTATTTATTTATTTATTTTTTTCTAGGTATGGTCTCACTCTGGCCCAGGCTGACCTGGAATTCACTATGTAGTCTCAGGGTGGCCTCGAACTCAGGGCGATCCTCCTACCTCTGCCTCCCAAGTGCTGGGATTAAAGGTGTGCGCCACCACGCCCGGCTCTCTTCTAATTTAATCTCAAGGGCTGAAGAGATGGCTTACCAGTGAAAGCACTTGCCTGTAGGTTCAATTCCCAAGTACCTATATAAAGCCAGATGTACAGGGTGGCACATGCTTCTAGAGTTCATTTGCAGTGGCTGGAGGCCCTGGTGTGCCCATTCTCTCTCTCATAAAATAAATAAATAAATAAATAAATAAATAAATAAATAAATAAATAAATAAATAAAAGTTTTAAAAATTTAGGTCTGAGGCACTAACCCCATTGGCCTTAGCATATCTGTTTGTTTTTTTTTTTTTAGTTTTTCGAGATTTGGTCTCACTCTAGCTCAGGCTGACCTGGAATTCACTATGGAGTCTCAGGGTGGCCTCAAATTTATGGCAACCCTCCTACTTTTTGCCTCCTGAGTGCTGGGATTAAAGGCATGCACTACCATGCCCGGCCTGCATATCTGTCTTTCTGATGTCTTTAATAAATTCTAAACATGGGGTAAGGATGCTTGGGCCAGGAGCTCCTTAAGCATCTAGATCCTAGCAGAGAGGATCCACCTGGCCTCTGCTGTTTGTGTTTCCACTGTCATGAGCCCTTCTCATCCATACAACAGGGTCCTGGAGCAGAGGCTCAATCAGCCTCGACTGCCTCTGAGGCTGTTCATAGACACAAGCACAGTGTTTGGCTTTAGGAGTGTTTGGTTTTCAAACATTTCCTCAAGACCATTTATTTATTTGTTTATTTATTTATTTGGGAGAGAATCAGAGAGAGAAAGAGAGACAGAGAATGGGTGCACCAGTGGCCTCTCAGCCTCTGTGAACGAACTCCAGACACGTGCGCCCCCTTGTGGGCAAGTGCAGCGTTGTGCCCTTGCATCACTTTGTGTCTGGCTAAACTGGTGTGGGACCTGAAGAATCCAATGGGCATGCTTAGGCTTAGCAGGCAGTCACCTTAACCGCTAAGCCATCTCTCCAACCCTTTTATTTATTTGTTTAATATATAATTTTTTTATTGACAGCTTCCATAATTGTAGGCAATAATCCATGGTAATTTCCTCTCTCCCCCCACTTTCCCCTTTGAAACTCCACTCTCCATCATACCCCTTCCCCCTCTCAATCAGTCTTTCTTTTATTTTGATATCCTCATCTTTTCCTCCTATTATGATGGTCTTGTGTAGGTAGTGTCAGGCACCATGAGGTAATGGATATCCAGACCATTTTGTGTCTGGAGGAGCACGTTGTAAGGAGTCCTACCCTTCCTTTGGCTCTTACATTCTTTCTGCCACCTCTTCCACAACAGACTCTGAGCCTTGGAAGGTGTGACAGAGATGTTTCAGTGCTGAGCACTCCTCTGTTACTTCTCAGTACCATGGTGCCTTCTGAGTCATTGCAAGGTCACTGCCATCTGAAAAGAGAAGTTTCTCTAACTGAAAGTGAGAGTAGCTTTAATATATGGGTATGAACATTAAGAGAAGTGCTTACTGGGCACTTTGGTGAGCATAGTATATACATTTAGTCAGACACCAGCAGATGTTACACCTCTAGGACTCATGACTATCCCTGTTGTAGGTTTTCAGTATCAGGGATGTATTTCCTCCCATGGAGTGGGTCTCCAGTCCAATTAGAGAGCAGTTGGTTTGCCCCATAACAGACATGCCATTATTGCACCTGTTGGCTTGTTTGGCCTGGCTGGCCAAATTTAAGGCTTGCAGTATCCACTGTTGAGTATCTCCACTGGTGATTTCTCTCTCTCCCATTGAATTGCATACAGCATAGCTTTTTCCAACTTTCTGTCAGCTGGTCTACATGGAGGAGGTTTTCAGCTCAGTTCCAGCAGGATTTCTCAGTGACCTACGTGTGTGGAGTCTTCAGCAATAGGGTCTTACCATCTATTCCTGGTGGGAAACCAAGAGCCTCGGCAATGGCCTGTAATATTTTGGAGGTGTCAGTGACCTCCCTGGCCAACAACTCACTGGAAGGTATCCCATCCCCATCACTGAAAATTTTCTAGTAACAATCTATGGTTTTTGGGTGTACCATTGTCTAAAAAAGTAGGTTTTCATATGACTTATTTATATCCTCTTAGATTTTGATTAGCCTTCCTTCCACCTTTCCTTTACTCAGTCTCTTGCCCTGACCTCACTTAGGCCTTTTCACCTCCATTAATCTATTCTTCTACTTATAACAATACCATCCTATTAAGTCCCTCCCCGTCCCCTTTCTATTCCCTTTATATCCCCTTTCTAGCTTACTGGCCTCTGCTACTGAGTTTTATTCCTACTCACATAAAAGTCCAATCATTTGTAGCTAGGATCCACATATGAGAGATAACATGTGACATTTGGCTTCCTGGGCCTGGGTTACCTCACTTTTCTAGATCCATCCATTTTCCTGCAAAATTCATAATTTCATTTTTCTTTACTGCTGAGTAGACCATTGTGAAATTTGCCACATCTTTATTATCCAGTCTTCACCTGAGGGTTCCATTTCCTAGCTATTGTGAATAGAGCAGCAATAAACATTGTTGAGCAAGTATCTCTAAGGTAGTGAGACGAGTCCTTAGGATGGATATATGCCTAGGTGTGGAATAGCTGGTCATATGATAGATCTATTTTTAGCTGTCTCAGGAACCTCCACACTGATTTCCACAATGGCTGGACCAGATTTCATTCCCACCAATAGTGTAGAAGGGTTCCTCTTTTTCTGCATCCTTTTCAGCATTTATGGTCATTTGTTTTCATGATGGTAGCCAATCTGATAGGAGTGAGATGGAATCTCATTGTAGTTTTAATCTGCATTTCCCTGATGACTAGGGATATACAACATTTTTTTAGATGTTTATATGTCATCTGTATTTCTTTTGAGAACTCTATTTAGTTCTGTAGCCCATTTTTAAATTGGGTTGTTTGATTTCTTATTATTTAGTTTTTTTTTTTTTTTTTTTTTTTTTATTTATTTATTAATTTGAGAGAGAAGAAAGGTCTCAGAAATGGTCCAGGCTGACCTGGAATTAACTATGTAGTCTCAGGGTGGCCACTGAACTCTCAGCTCCAGATCCTCCCCCCTCTGCCTCCCGAGTGTCCTGGGATTAAAGCCTCGAACCAGGATCCACGCCACAGGCTCATTATTTAGTTTTTTAAGTGCTTTTTATATCCTAGATATTAATCCTCTGACAGATGTATAGCTGGCAAAGATTTTCTCCTATTCTGTAGGTTGCCTCTTTGCTCTATTCACAGTGTCCTTTGCTGTACAAAAGCTTTGCAATTTCATGAGGTCCCAGCAATTGATCTGTGGTTTTATTTCCTGAGCAATTAGGATTATATTCAGAAAGTCTTTGCCTAGACCAATATGTTGAAGGGTTTCCTCTACTTTTTCCTTTAGCAATTTCAGAGTTTCAGGTCTGATATTAAGGTCTTTGATCCTTTTGTACTTAATTCTTGTGCATGGAGAGAGATAAGGATCTATTTTCATCCTTCTACAGATACATATCCAGTTTTCCCATCACCATTTGCTGAAGAGGATTTTGGCATTTTTGTCTAAGATCAGGTGGCTATAGCTACCCAGACTTACATCTGGGTCCTCTATTCTGTTCCATTGATCTACATGTCTGTTTTTTGCCAGTACCATGCTGTTTTTGTTACTATGGCTCTGTAATATATTTAACCTATAGGTTAAAGTCAGGTATACTGATACCACCAGCCTTATTTTTGTTGCTCAAAATTGTTTTAGATATTCGAGGATTTTTGTGCTTCCAAATAAATTTTTGATTGAAGAATGCCATTGGAATTTTGATGGGAATTGCATCAAATGTGTAGATTGCTTTTGGTAAGATTGCCATTTTCACAATATTGATTCTTCCAGTCCAAGAACAAGGGATGTCTTTCCATTTCCTGGTGTCTTCTGTATTTTCTCACTTGAGAGTTTTAAAGTTTTCATTTTAGAGATCCTTCACTTCCTTGGTTAGGTTTATTCCAAGGTGCTTTATTATTTTTTTAATGTAATTGTGAATGGGAGTGATTTTCTGATTTCCTCTGTGTGTTTGTTGTTAGGATATAGGAAGGCTACTGATTTCTGTGTGTTTATTTTGTATCCTGCTACATGGCTATAGGTGTTTATCAGCTCTAACAGTTTTATTTTAGAGTCTTTCATGTATAGAATCATATCATCTGCAAAATAATGATAACTTGATCTCTTCCTTTTCAATTTGTATCCTTTTATGTGTGTCTCTTGTCTTATTTCTATGGCTAAGACTTCCAATACTATATTAAATAAAACTGGGGACAGTGGACATCCTTGTCTTATTCCTAATTGTAGTGGAAAAGCTTCAAGTTTTTCTCCATTTAGTATTATGTTGGCACATGGGACATTCTCTAAAATAGACCATATATTAGGACATAAAGCAAATCTTAACAAATACAGGAAAATGAAATAATTGCATTCTGTCTGATCACAATTGGATCAAACTACAAATCAATAGCAAGAAATGCTATAATGCATACACAAAATCATGGAAACTAAACAGTACACTACTAAATGATGAATGGGTCAATGAAGAAATCAAGAAGGAAATTTAAAAATTCATAGAATCAAATGATAATGAAAACACAACATACCAAAACCTTTGGGACACAATGAAGGCAGTCTTAAGAGGGAAATTTATAGCTTTAAGTGCCTATATTAAGAAATTAGAAAGCCTGAGCTAGAGTGAGACCCTACCTTGAAAAAAAAAAAAAAAGAAATTAGAAAGGTCACAAGTAACCAACTTAATGCTTCACCTTAAGGCCTTGGAAAAAGAAGAACAAGGCAAACCAAAAATCAGTAGGTGGGAAGAAATAATAAAGATTAGGGTTGAAATCAATGAAATAGAAACCGAAAAAAAAAACAAAAAAAACCAATCCAGAGAATCAATGAAAGAAAGAGTTGGTTCTTTGAAAGGATAAACAAGATTGATAAACCCTTAGTAAATCTAATCAAAAGAAAGAGAGAAGAGACACAAATTTATAAAATTAGAGATGAAAAAGCACCATCGTGCTTGATTCAGCAGCACATATACTAAAATTGAAACAAAAAAGGCACCATCACAACAGATACCAGAGAAATTTTAAAAAATCATAGGACTTACTATAAAAGCATATACTCCACTAAGTTTGAAAATCTGAAAGAAATGGACGATTTCCTTGATTTGTATGACCTACCAAAATTAAATCAAGATGAGATTAACCACTTAACTAGATCTACAACAAGTGTGGAGATCCAAGCAGTTATAAAACATCCCCTAACTAGGGCTGGAGAAATGGCTTAGCGGTTAAGGCGCCTGCCTCCTAAGCTTAAGAATGCTGGTTCCAGTCTCCAGCGGTTCCAATCTCCAGGTCCCCCGTTTAGCCAGATGTAAAGTGACACAAGGGCAAAATGCCGCACTTGACCACAAGGGGGTACACGCATCTGGATTTCATTCGCAGCAGCTGAGAGGCTGCTGGTGCGTCCATCTCTATCTGTCTTCCTCTCCCTCTCTCTCTGTTTCTTTCTGTGTCTCTCTCCACAAATAAATAAATAAATAAATCTCCTAACTAAAAAAAGTCCAGGCCCAGATGGATTCACTGGTAAATTTTACCAGACCTTCATGGAAGAACTAACACCACTGCTTCTCAAACTTTTCCATAAAATAATCAAACTGAAAAGAGAGACTGATTGAGAGGGGGAGGGGATATGATGGAGAGTGAAGTTTCAAAGGGGAAAGTGGAGGGAGGGAAATAACATGGGATATTGTCTACAATTAAAGAAGTTGTCAATAAAAATAAAAATAATTTTAAAAAAGAAAAGAATAAAAAACTTTTCCATAAAATAGAAAAGGAAGGAATCCTACCAGACTCCTTCTACGAAGCCAGTATCACACTGATCCCAAAACCAGACAAAGATAGAACAAAAAAGCAAAATTACAGACCAATCTCCCTCATGAACATACATGCAAAAATTCTCAACAAAATATTGGCAAACAGAATACAAGAGTATATCAGAAAGATCATTCACCCTGACCAAGTAGGCTTTATCCCAGAGATGCAGGGATGGTTCAACATATGCAAATTGATAAATGTAATACATTATATAAATGGACTGAAGGACAAAAAGCACATGATCATCTCATTAGATGCAGAAAAAGCATTTGACAAATACAACCATTCCTTCATGATAAAAGTACTACAGAAGCCAGGCGTGGTGGCGCACACCTTTAATCCCAGCACTTGGGAGGCAGAGGTAGGAGGATCAATATGAGTTCGAGGCCACCCTGAGACTACATAGTGAATTCCAGGTCAGCCCGGAGACTACTTCAAAAAACCAAAAACAAACAAAAAAAAAACTGAAACTGGAAGTGGGAAGTAACAGATCTCAACATAATAAAGGCTATTTATGACAAATCTACAGCCCACATAATACTAGATGGGGATCTTTTTATTATTGTTGTTGCTTTTCAAGGTAGGGTCCCGCTCTAGCCCAGGCTGACCTGGAATTTACCATGTAGTCTCAGGGTAGCCTTGAATTCACTGTGATCCTCCTACCTCTGCCTCCTGAGTGCTGGGATTAAAGGCATGTGTGTACCACCCGCCCAGTTTAAATATTTTTAAATTTTATTTTATTTATTTGAGATAAATGGAGAATGGGCACACCAGGGTCTTCAGCTGCTGCAGTTGAACTCCAGATGCATGTGACACCTTGTGTATCTGGTTACATGGGTCCTGGGGAATTCAACCTCAGTCCTTTGGCTTTGCAGGCAAATGCCTTAACTGCTAAGCCATCTCTCCAGCCCAAGACAGATCTTTCTTGAAAAAAAGATTTTATTTATTTGTGAGAAAGAGTCAGGTAGACAACAGGTGCACCAGGGTCTCTAGCCACTGCAAACACTCCAGATGCATGCACCACATTGTGCATCATCTAGCTTTATTTAGATGGGTAGTAGAGAATTGAACCTGGATCCTTAGGCCTTGCAGGCAATGCCTTAACCACTCAGCCATCTCTCCAGCTCCCTCAAGACAGATCTTGATTTGAATTTTCACTCCATGTTCTCTTGCCTTTAGTTTCCAAGGAGGAAATCTTTCTAGAACAAACGTTGGGCTTTTTTTTTTTTTATTTGTTTGTTTTGTTTTGTTTTTTGAAGTAGGGTCTCACTCTAGCTCAGGCTGACCTGGAATTCACTATGTAGTCTCAGGGTGGCCTCGAACTCATGGCGATCCTCCTACCTCTGCCTCCCTAATGCTGGGATTAAAGGTGTGTGCCACCACGCCTGGCTAAACTTTGGGTTTCTTGATATGTGGTAGGCACTGGAGACTCAAAAAGCAAAGTGGGAGCCTGCCCAGGTTACCATTTTTATTAGATCTAGATCCTTGAGAAAGTTATCCAGTCCCCTGAGCCATAGCTTCCTCATTTCCAAGAGAGGAGTAAGACCTACCTTCAAAGTTGTACCTAAGAAGTGATCTGTCATCTGAGCAGTCATAGTGAGTTTGGGATAGTTCTTTGTCTCCATTCCTGGGCGTGACCAGTTGCTTGGCAGTGAGCAGGTACTAAGGCTAGAGGTTGATGGGCTCGTGTGTGAGGATACAGCACAGGTTGTCGCCTCGCCCAGCAGGTACTAGAAGGTGGCAACACTTGAACTAAAGATTTGAAACCTGGTGAAGGATTAGTTGGCAAAGAAAGGGGGAAAGGCATTCCAGGCAGGGGGAGGGGAGCAGACTCTAAAAGGACCCCCCCAGGCTTTGCTAAAGTTGCTGCTGGAGCGGGGAGAAGTGCTAGAGAGAAGTATGAAATCGGCTTTTAAGAAAGGGAGCCATCTTAAGTTCTGATGAGGTCTTTTAAATGGAAGCAGGCCTTTGACCTGGTAGAGCAGTTGCCTGTGCAGGGTGATGCAGTCAGTGTTCTGTGGAGCCCAGAAGGTTCCCACCCAGGCTCCCCTGTGGTAGGGTCTAAGTACACTCCCTGGAAACCCACCTGCTGGTTTGGCTGCAGCTGCTGAATTCCACCCATTGACGGAAATGATCCCGTTCCTTTCTAAGCCTGAGTATGAAACAATCGAAAATCCCTCTCTGTATTCTGGGAACTTGGTCAATGACTTGGGTGTGTGATGTTACAGTGACTATGATATAGGATTTTCGGTCCAAGGAGGGATTAAATTCCATAAGGCCCCAGGCCTGTGGACCCCAACTTTTGGATTCTTACCTGATTAGCAAAGAATTGAAACTACAGATCCCAAGATGAGTGAATTATATATTTTGAGGTTTATTTTAGGGAGAGTTGGGATCCAGGGGGAAGGCTAGCTGAAAGCCCAAGCCAAAAGAGAGAAGATGGAGAAAGTCTCCCTCTCTCTCTCTCTCTCTCCCTCTCTCTCTCTCTCTCTCTCTCTCTCTCTCTCTCACACACACACAGAGAGAGAGAGAGAGAACAAATGAGCACAAAGCATGAGAGCCTAAGCCACAAGATTCCTCTCACATGAGGTCAGACAAGACTAAGAAAGTGAAAGATTCAGCTTAAAGAGAGATCACACATGTAGAAAAACAGGAGAGTACTCAAAAACAAGGCAGGAAAGTATGCTCGCTTGCGCTCTCTCTTTCTCTCTCTCTCCTCCCTTTCCCTCCCCCCATCTGCCTTTCCTTGTTCTCCAATAAATTAAATTAAAGGAAAAAGACATTAAAAAAAAAAAGAAAAAGACATTAAGAGAAAATAACAGATGCTTTATTTTAAAAAGCTATAGTAGGGGCTGGAAAGATGGCTTAGCAGTTAAAACGTTTGCCTGCAAAGCCAAAAGATCCTGGTTCAATTCTCCAGGACCCACATAAGCCATACTCACAGGAGGCACATGTGTCTGGAGTTCATTTGCAGTGGCTAGAGGCCCTGGTACACTCATTCTCTCTCTCTCTCAAATAAATAAATAAAATATATTTTAAAAAGAAATCTATAGTATAAATTATAGACTTTTTGTTTCTTTTCCTTTCCTTTTTATTCTTTTTTTTTTTTGGTTTGGTTTTTTGAAATAGGGTTTCACTCTAATCCAGGCTGACAGGCTGACCTGGAATTCTCTCTGTAGTCTCAGGGTAGCCTTGAACTTAACCACTAAGCCATTTCTCCAGCCCCCTACTTTTCCTTTTTTTTTTTTTTTTTTCTTTTGTTTTTGTTTTTTGAGGTGGGTTTCACTGTAGCCCAGGCTGACCTGGAATTCACTATGGAGTCTCAGGCTGGCAGACAGACTCTCACTTAGTTGCCCAGTCTGGCTTGAATTTACTCCATAGCCCAAGCAGGTCTTCAGTTTATAATCCTGTCTCAGCCTCCCAAATTCTGCCAGCACAGGTATGTGCCACCATGCTTGGCAAGTTTCTTAAGTTTTTTTTTCCCCCTGTGGTCTTAACATTTCTTGTTTAGGGATGAATGGATTAAGAAGAAGTGGTGTCCTTTCTCCTAGATCAGTGATCATCCAAATGTATCTGGACAGAGGGAGGCATCAGGATTACCTGAGAGCTTGTTAGAAATGGGAATTCTAGGGCTGGAGAGATGGCTTAGGGGTTAAGGCGTCTGCCTGCTAAGCCTAAGAACCCGGTTCCAATCTCCAGGTCCCATGTTTAGCCAGATGCAGTGAGGCAAGGGCGTAAGGCCACACTTGACCACTAGGGGGCGCACACATCTGGATTTCGTTCTCAGCAGCTGAGACACTGCTGACGCGCCCATCTCTGTCTTCCTCTCCCTCTCCCCCTCTCTCTCTGTGTCTCTCTCCAAAAAAATAAAAAACAATTTAAAAATAAAAAAGAAATGGGAATTCTAGCCAGATGTGGTGGCGCATCCTTGAATCCCAGCACTTTGGGAGGCTGACATAAGAGAATCTCTGTGAGATCAAGGCCAGCCTGGTCTATATAGTGAGTTTTTGGTCAGCCTGGGCTAGCGTGAGACTTTACCAAAAAAAAAAAAAAAAACACAAAATAAGACTGGAGAGATGGCTTAGCAGTTAAGGCAGTTGCCTGTGAAGCCTAAAAGACCCAGATTCTATTCCCCAGCACCCACATAAAGCCAGAAACACAAGGTAGCTCATTCATCTGGAGTTCATTTGCAGTGGCTTAGAGGCCCTGGTATGTCTATTCTCTCTCTCTATCCTAGCCTGGCTAAGATGAGCTGGTCCTGTGGATGTGCAGGGGATGGGAATGGGATTTTTTTTTTCTTTTTTGCTTTTTCGAGGTAGGGCCTCACTCTAGCTCAGGCTGACCTGGAATTCACTCTGTAGTCTCAGGGTGGCCTTGAACTCACGGTGATCCTCCTACCCCTGCCTCCCAAGTACTGGGATTAAAGGTGTGCACCATCGCGCCCGGCTGGGATTTTTTTTTTAATGTGATACCTTTTCTCCTATTTCTTCATTCCTTTCAATTACAGACTAAACAATGACTGACCCTTTGGGCCTTTTTTTTCTTTTTCTTCTTCTCCTCCTCCTCCCCCTCCTCCTCCTCCCCTCCTCTTCTTCTTCTTCTCTTTTTTTAGGTTAAAAATGTGTCTGTAGGTGCACAAGACATGCCTTCACCACCGTCCGACTATGTGGAGAGGGTTGACAGTTCCATGGCTTATTCCAACGGCAAAGTGAACGGCAAGCGTGCATACCCAGAGTCTTCTTATAAATCGACGCCACTGTAAGTAGCGCCTCTGATAGGATGAGCCTGAAGGTGAAGGTCTGCCTGTTTAAGATCAATTGTTCTATGCCACCCGCCTTTCAAAAGTATCCAGATTACACACAAACACACACAAAACTGGGCCAGTTCACTTTTTTTTCCGGCTTCAGTGATCTTTGTTTTGTTAGTGGAGACCTGCGTGCTGCTTAGAAGAAAAGCAGGCTGAGGAAGGGTGGACCGGGTCCTCCTCCGTCTCTACAGTGAACACAGGTCTTCACTTGCTGATTTCGTAGGGTGTGTGGCCTTTCACACCGGAATCTGGTTCTATATGCTCTCTACCGTTGCTAGTTTTGAAGTTCAAGTGTAGTGGTGTGGAAGGGGGCTAGTTGATTGGGCAGAGGTGAGTGTTTCTCCTGAATCGAAGGGGAAGATGTGTGTTGATTAATTTTATCCATGTACATGCACTTGCGGCCCTGCACGTGCTCACGTGGGGTGGCCAGAGTGGGACGTCTGACATCCTGCTCCATCAGTCTTCCACCCCTTCTTACTTGAGCCAGAGTCTTCTACTGATTTTTTTTCACAAGCTCTGGTGGGGATTGAACTCTAGCGGTCTCTAGGGGCTTTTCAAGCCCTTGGACAGAAAGTGTTGTCAATCACAGAGCCATCTCTCCAGTTGCTATAAGTACTTTTCTTTCAAAGCATTTTGTTTGAGGCTTTTGGCTAGATCAAGTATATTTCTGTGTAGCATTTTCAAGGGTGTGGGAAGAGGAAGTCGTAGGAATAGGAGTGGTGGAAAATTTCCAAAGCAAAGATTTATAGTATCAACATCTAATTTCATTTTTCCTCTATCTTCCTCCCTCTCTGACCCCTACTTCTCAAATAGACCTACTGTATTTAGTTTGTAGTTAGACCCACTGTTTTCAGTCTGGTGTGGTGGCACATGTCTATAATCCTTGAACTTGGGAGGTAGAGGCAGGAAGATTAGGAGGTTAAGGTCATTCTCAGCTACATAGAGAGTTCAAGGACGGTATATGAGACCCTGTCTAAATATTTTTTTAAGGGGGGTTTTGTTTTGCTAACTCAGAGCAAGAAGCTGGTAGTTTTGGCAGAGTGTCTATGAACTTGTTAATCATTGACTATGGAGAAAGTCACATTTTCCCTTGACTGGAAGTAGCATTTACATAGCACACAAAGCTATGCTACCAAATAAAGTTAGAAAGAGGAGGTAAATACCATCACGAACCCCAACTATATACCCTTACTCCCCAAAGCTTTAGAGTCTTCAAGAGATGAACTGTGACTTGGAAATCAAGGACTTTGACAACAGTGAGAGAGATCATTTAGGAAATGGCAAACAAGGTCGATAAAGCTCAGTTTATTGCTTCTGTGCATTGGAAGCAGTAGGAAGGAAGAAAAAGAAAACTCGAGGCATGTTTCATAGTTGGCTTGAAAACCAAGGCATTTAAAAAGTCTCAGCCCTTGTTTGTTCATTTCTGTCCTTGCATTTTGCAGAGGAAAATAAAGCCGCATTTGTTACTCAGAAGTAGCTCGTGCTCGTCCTGGTTCCCAGTATGTGACTGCTGTGATAGGCTTTGTTTTCATGCTTGTGGCAGGAACATTATAAGCAATTTAAAATCTGATGTAGCACATAATAATTGCATTAGAAAAAGTGTCCGGCAAACCTCCAGTTCATTCTATATGGCTTTAAGATTAACAGAGAAAGTTTTCAAAGAATATTTATGAAACTCTAACAAACTTTCTTTGGAAGGGTAAGAGTTCAGACATGGTCTCTCTATGTCGCCCACCCAGACCTCACATTTGAGATCGTCTTGCTTGAGCTTTCTGACTGCTAGGAATATTGGCATGTGCTGCCATACCTAAAACCTTTCCTGGCTTTTTAATCAACTCTTTGTTGTTGTTGTTGTTGTTTGTTTGTTTTGTTTTGTTTTGTTTTTTTGAGGTAGGGTCTGGCTCTAGCACAGGTTGTCAGGCTGTCCTGGAATTCACTATGTAGTCTCAGGCTGGCCTCTGACAGCTATCCTCCTACCTCTGCCTTCCAAGTGCTAGGATTAAAGATATGAGCACCATGACTGACTTAATCAACGCTTAACTCATTGTGATGTGATTTTTTTTTAAAAAAATATATTTTTATTAAGAAAGAGGCAGATGAGGTGGGTTTCACTGTAGCCCAGGCTGACCTGGAATTCACTATGGAGTCTCAGGCTGGCAGACAGACTCTCACTTAGTTGCCCAGTCTGACTTGAATTTACTCCATAGCCCAAGCAGGTCTTCAGTTTATAATCCTGTCTCAGCCTCCCAAATTCTGCCAGCACAGGTATGTGCCACCATGCTTGGCAAGTTTCTTAAGTTTTTTTTTCCCCCTGTGGTCTTAACATTTCTTGTTTAGGGATGAATGGATTAAGAAGAAGTGGTGTCCTTTCTCCTAGATCAGTGATCATCCAAATGTATCTGGACAGAGGGAGGCATCAGGATTACCTGAGAGCTTGTTAGAAATGGGAATTCTAGGGCTGGAGAGATGGCTTAGGGGTTAAGGTGTCTGCCTGCTAAGCCTAAGAACCCGGTTCCAATCTCCAGGTCCCATGTTTAGCCAGATGCAGTGAGGCAAGGGCGTAATGCCGCACTTGACCACTAGGGGGGCGCACACATCTGGATTTCGTTCTCAGCAGCTGAGACACTGCTGACGTGCCCATCTCTGTCTTCCTCTCCCTCTCTCTCTCTCTCTCTGTGTCTCTCTCCAAAAAAATAAAAAACAATTTAAAAATAAAAAAGAAATGGGAATTCTGGCCAGATGTGGTGGCGCATCCTTGAATCCCAGCACTTTGGGAGGCCGACATAAGAGAATCTCTGTGAGATCAAGGCCAGCCTGGTCTATATAGTGAGTTTTTGGTCAGCCTGGGCTAGCGTGAGACTTTACCAAAAAAAAAAAAAAAAAAACCACAAAATAAGACTGGAGAGATGGCTTAGCAGTTAAGGCAGTTGCCTGTGAAGCCTAAAAGACCCAGATTCTATTCCCCAGCACCCACATAAAGCCAGAAACACAAGGTAGCTCATTCATCTGGAGTTCATTTGCAGTGGCTTAGAGGCCCTGGTATGTCTATTCTCTCTCTCTATCCTAGCCTGGCTAAGATGAGCTGGTCCTGTGGATGTGCAGGGGATGGGAATGGGATTTTTTTTTTTCTTTTTTGCTTTTTCGAGGTAGGGCCTCACTCTAGCTCAGGCTGACCTGGAATTCACTCTGTAGTCTCAGGGTGGCCTTGAACTCACAGTGATCCTCCTACCCCTGTCTCCCAAGTACTGGGATTAAAGGTGTGCGCCACCACGCCCGGCTGGGATTTTTTTTTTTAATGTGATACCTTTTCTCCTATTTCTTCATTCCTTTCAATTACAGACTAAACAATGACTGACCCTTTGGGCCTTTTTTTTCTTCTTCTTCTCCTCCTCCTCCCCCTACCCCTCCCCCTCCTCCCCTCCTCTTCTTCTTCTTCTCTTTTTTTAGGTTAAAAATGTGTCTGTAGGTGCACAAGACATGCCTTCACCACCGTCCGACTATGTGGAGAGGGTTGACAGTTCCATGGCTTACTCCAACGGCAAAGTGAACGGCAAGCGTGCATACCCAGAGTCTTCTTATAAATCGACGCCACTGTAAGTAGCGCCTCTGATAGGATGAGCCTGAAGGTGAAGGTCTGCCTGTTTAAGATCAATTGTTCTATGCCACCCGCCTTTCAAAAGTATCCAGATTACACACACGCACACAAAACTGGGCCAGTTCACTTTTTCTTTCCGGCTTCAGTGATCTTTGTTTTGTTAGTGGAGACCTGCGTGCTGCTTAGAAGAAAAGCAGGCTGAGGAAGGGTGTACCGGGTCCTCCTCCGTCTCTACAGTGAACACAGGTCTTCACTTGCTGATTTCGTAGGGTGTGTGGCCTTTCACACCGGAATCTGGTTCTATATACTCTCTACCGTTGCTAGTTTTGAAGTTCAAGTGTAGTGGTGTGGAAGGGGGCTAGTTGATTGGGCAGAGGTGAGTGTTTCTCCTGAATCGAAGGGGAAGATGTGTGTTGATTAATTTTATCCATGTACATGCACTTGCGGCCCTGCACGTGCTCACGTGGGGTGGCCAGAGTGGGACGTCTGACATCCTGCTCCATCAGTCTTCCACCCCTTCTTACTTGAGCCAGAGTCTTCTACTGATTTTTTTTCACAAGCTCTGGTGGGGATTGAACTCTAGCGGTCTCTAGGGGCTTTTCAAGCCCTTGGACAGAAAGTGTTGTCAATCACAGAGCCATCTCTCCAGTTGCTATAAGTACTTTTCTTTCAAAGCATTTTGTTTGAGGCTTTTGGCTAGATCAAGTATATTTCTGTGTAGCATTTTCAAGGGTGTGGGAAGAGGAAGTCGTAGGAATAGGAGTGGTGGAAAAATTTCCAAAGCAAAGATTTATAGTATCAACATCTAATTTCATTTTTCCTCTATCTTCCTCCCTCTCTGACCCCTACTTCTCAAATAGACCTACTGTATTTAGTTTGTAGTTAGACCCACTGTTTTCAGTCTGGTGTGGTGGCACATGTCTATAATCCTTGAACTTGGGAGGTAGAGGCAGGAAGATTAGGAGGTTAAGGTCATTCTCAGCTACATAGAGAGTTCAAGGACGGTATATGAGACCCTGTCTAAATATTTTTTTAAGGGGGTTTGTTTTGCTAACTCAGAGCAAGAAGCTGGTAGTTTTGGCAGAGTGTCTATGAACTTGTTAATCATTGACTATGGAGAAAGTCACATTTTCCCTTGACTGGAAGTAGCATTTACATAGCACACAAAGCTATGCTACCAAATAAAGTTAGAAAGAGGAGGTAAATACCATCACGAACCCCAACTATATACCCTTACTCCCCAAAGCTTTAGAGTCTTCAAGAGATGAACTGTGACTTGGAAATCAAGGACTTTGACAACAGTGAGAGAGCTCATTTAGGAAATGGCAAACAAGGTCGATAAAGCTCAGTTTATTGCTTCTGTGCATTGGAAGCAGTAGGAAGGAAGAAAAAGAAAACTCGAGGCATGTTTCATAGTTGGCTTGAAAACCAAGGCATTTAAAAAGTCTCAGCCCTTGTTTGTTCATTTCTGTCCTTGCATTTTGCAGAGGAAAATAAAGCCGCATTTGTTACTCAGAAGTAGCTCGTGCTCGTCCTGGCTCCCAGTATGTGACTGCTGTGATAGGCTTTGTTTTCATGCTTGTGGCAGGAACATTATAAGCAATTTAAAATCTGATGTAGCACATAATAATTGCATTAGAAAAACAGTGTCCGGCAAACTTCCAGTTCATTCTATATGGCTTTAAGATTAACAGAGAAAGTTTTCAAAGAATATTTATGAAACTCTAATAAACTTTCTTTGGAAGGGTAAGAGTTCAGACATGGTCTCGCTATGTCGCCCACCCAGACCTCACATTTGAGATCGTCTTGCTTGAGCTTTCTGACTGCTAGGAATATTGGCATGTGCTGCCATACCTAAAACCTTTCCTGGCTTTTTAATCAACTCTTTTTTGTTGTTGTTGTTTGTTTGTTTGTTTTGTTTTGTTTTGTTTTTTTGAGGTAGGGTCTGGCTCTAGCACAGGTTGTCAGGCTGTCCTGGAATTCACTATGTAGTCTCAGGCTGGCCTCTGACAGCTATCCTCCTACCTCTGCCTTCCAAGTGCTAGGATTAAAGATATGAGCCACCATGACTGACTTAATCAACACTTAACTCATTGTGATGTGATTTTTTAAAAAAATATATATTTTATTAAGAAAGAGGCAGAGGGAGGGAGGGAGAGAATGGGTGCGCCAGGGCCTCCAGCCACTGCAAACAAACTCCAGATGCATGTGCCTCCTTGTGCATTTGGCTCACGTGGGTCCTGCAGAATCAAACTGGGATCCTTTTGGCTTTGCAGGCTAACACCTTAACCACTAAGCCATCTCTCCAGCCCATGATGTGATTTTTAAAAAATATTTTATTTTTATTTATTTGAGAGAGAGAGAGAGAGAGAATGAGTGCACCAGGGCCTCTAGCTACTGCAAATGAAATCCATGCACATGTGCCACCTTGTGCAGCTGGTTTTGCGTGGGTCCTGGGGAACTGAACCTGGGTCCTTTAACTTTTCAGGCAAGTGCTTTAACCACTAAGCCATCTGTCCAGCCCCTGTTTTTTGGTTTTTACATTTAGATTTTTTTGTTGTTGTTTTTCAAACTTTTTATCTTGAAAGGAGTCATATGGGGAGCTTATCTGCACCCTCTTCTCCACTCTTTACTCCACGGAACTGGACAAACCTGTACAAAAGAATCACGTTCATTATTTTCCTGACAGCCTTTTGTAGAGTAAGGCTCTGGCACAAGGGAGTCAGCCTGAACTTCCGAAAAGGAAGCCAGAGCTCCCTTTTACTTAGAAGCTTAAACATAGGGGCCCCGATCCAAGCTTTAAAGCTCCTTGTGTGTTAGAAGGTTTTGAACTTGGGCCAGCATACAGGAAAGCAGGCGGGTCTGCTCAGGGGGTGCGTGTTGACTCCCAGCGCCTGCCCCTGCATGCAGCCATCATGGTGTTTGCTGTCACCGCCCTTTGTGATTGCAGTGTGCTAGCAGGGTTGTGGTGGTCTCAACAGTGACCCTTATTTTTTTTTTTAAGATTTTATTTTCAGTTATATTAAAGACAGAGGGGGAGAGAGAGAAAGAATGGGCACACCAGAGCCTCTAGCCACTGCAAATGAACTCCAGATGCATGCGCTACCATGAGCATCTGGCTTATGTGGGACCTGGAGAATCAAACTTGGGTCCTTAGGCTTCACAGGCATGTGCTGTAACCTCTAAGCCATCTCTCCAGCCCGTGACCCTTATGTTCACTAGGGTGCCTGAAGTGGCTCAGGAGCTTCCTCTGACCTCACCTGCGGATGACTTCAGGCAGCCTCGTTACAGCAGCAGTGGTAACTTAGATTCGCCTTCAAAACGGGCTCCCACAAAGGGAAGAGCTGGAAAGTCAAAGAGAACAGAGCCAGACCACTATGAAACAGACTACACGACCGGTGGCGAGTCCTGCGATGAGTTGGAGGAGGACTGGATCAGGTAGGGTCGCACTCCTCTTCTGGAGCCTGTTGCACATTCTGGTCTTCATCATGGATCACCAGGTTGGGGTCATTCCTTCTGAAATGGGTCAGTGATGCCGTTTCATTTCTTTGCCCCCTCCACCCCCCAGGACTGGAACACAGTTTTTTGGAGCTGTATTTTTTCCTTGATGCCAGGGTGTCCTGCTGCTACAAACCGATGCCTGTCTGGCTTAAATGGGTGGCTAGGGAATTGAACCCATGCTTGTAGGCTTTGCACACGAATGCCTTTAACAACTGAGGCATTTCCTCCCAGCCTCTCACATGACACTTTTGTGGAAAACACAAGGTTTAATCCAAAGAACCATGGCAAACAGTTTGTAAACAGCTGAGATAAAAACAATTGAAGCCGGGCGTGGTGGCGCACACCTTTAATCCCAGCACTCAGGAGGCAGAGGTAGGAGGATTCCCGTGAGTTCAAGGCCACCCTGAACTAATAGTTAATTCCAGGTCAGCCTGGGCCAGAGTGAGACCCTACCTCGAAAAACCAAAAAAAAACAAAAAACAATTGAGTGTTCTGGCCAGGGTTAGGGTTCTTTGTGTCGCTGGTTCATAATGTTTCACCATTGCCAAATAAACACAGGGTGTGGTGTATAGCCTTTTAGGCCAAATGTTCTGGGCACTAGGACACACACAAAACCTTTGCAGTGTGAATGATGGTTCATCAAAACCTTGCAGAGTGTTAAGCGACATGAGTGGGCTGTGGTTATGTGGAACCTGCATTCACTAGAGGTTCCCACACCTGCTTTGCTCACCCACAGTGTTTTGGCCTGGTTAACCCACTAACTGTACAATACCTGCCTAGCTTAATGGAAGATTTCACTGAAAACTTCAAGAAACCCTACATTCCTTTTTTTTTTTTTTTTTTTTTTTTAATATTTAACTTATTTATTTGTAAGCAGAGAGAATGAGGAAGCATGGGTGTACCAGGGTCTATTGCCACTGCAAACGAACTCCAGGTACATGTGCCACTTTGTGCATCTGGCTTATGTGGGTCCTGGGGAATTGGACAGAGGCAGTCAGGCTTTGTAGACAAGTGCTTTTAGCCACTGAGCCATCTTTCCAGCCCTTCTATTTCTCTTTTGAACAAATCATTTCATTGTTCCCTCTTTTTTTTTAAAAAAAAAAAAAATATTGACTCTTGGCTGGTTCTTGAGCTTCCGTCATCTCAGCCTAGCTGGGGAACTCCCCCATGGGCTTTCTACCCCTCCTGCTCTCCACATGGTAGAGCTCTCTGCCCTTTCTTCTCTTCCTCTTTTTAATAAAATCTCTCTAACCCTTTAAAAGAAGTAGAAGCAGCAGCAGCAGCTATTTGACTGTCAGATTTAAGCTATGAAGATTCTTAATCCTGTGAAACAGTTGCATATATTTTCTCAGTGGGCTGTAGGGATAGCTTCACTTCGTATGCCAGGAAAAGCTGGGGTGCAGAGATATAGAATCCGGCTGTAGTTCTTCATACACTCGTGAACAGCCTGCTTATTTAGGCCATGGACATGGGTTTAGATGTGCACTTCTTTCTGTGTGTACACTGGAGATTGAACCTAAGGCATCACACGCACTAAGCATTTAGTTTAGCATGAGCTGCCTCTAGCCCGTGCGTGTGCACATTTTTAACGCCTACTTTCATAATGAAAGAGCAAGATAACCTGTTTCTACTTGATAAAAACAAGACCACAAAATAAATAAATAAGCCAGTCAGAAGATGGTAGGTGGTAGTAGGAAACAGCCACTCCCAGCCAGCTGCTTTGTTGCTACAATAATCAAAACAGGCTTTGTGTTCCAGAATTTGTCTTAACACTGCCAACAAGTATTTAAATAAGATATTCCATTATCCTGTGGGTTTATTTTATTTATTATTTATTTATTTTATTATTATTATTATTTTTTTTTTTTTTTTTTTTTTTTTGGTTTTCCGAGGTAGGGTCTCACTCTAGGTCAGGCTGACCTGGAACTTACTGTGTAGTCTCAGGGTGGCCTCAAACTCTTGGCAGTCCTCCTACCTCTGCCTCCCAAGTGCTAGGATTAAAGGCATGTGCCACCACACCCAGCATTTTATTTTATTTTATTATTTCATTTATTTTATTTTATTATTTCTTTTATTTTATTTTATTTTATTTTATTTTATTTTATTTTATTTTATTTTATTTTATTTTATTTTTGGTTTTCCAAGGTAGGGTCTTATTCTAGCTCAGGCTAACCTGGAATTCACTCTGTAGTCTCAGGGTGACCTCAAACTCAAAAAGATCCTCCTACTTCTCCCTCCTAAGTGCTGGGATTAAAGGCGTGTGCCACCACGCCTGGCTGTTTGGTTTATTTCTAAAAAATTATGAATTTTTAAAAAATGAGCAGTAGGGCTGGAGAAATGGCTTAGCAGTTAAGGCGTATGCCTGCAAAGCCAAATGATCCCAGTTCAATTTTCCAGGACCCATGTAAGCCAGATGAACAAGGGGGTACATGTATCTGGAGTTCATATGCAGTGGCTAGAGGCCCTGGTGTGCCCATTCTTTCTCTGTCTGTCTGTCTTTCATCTCTCTCTCTCTCTCTGCTTGCAAAAAATAAAAATAAAATTTTTAAAAAATTTAAAAATGAGCAGTACAATCAAATCGGCCATGGCGGTGCCCACCTATAATCCCAGCACTTAGGAGGTAGGGTAGGAGGATCACTGTGAGTTCAAGGTCAGCCTGGGCTAGGGTGACACCCTACCTGGGTGGGAGGAGTGTGATTTGTGTGTGTGTGTGTGTGTGTGTGTGTGTGTGTGTGTGCTGGGGTGTATCTGGGTCTTGTGTGTGTAGTAGGCAAATGTTCTGCCACTGAGCTACATTCCTAATCCTAATATGATCTGTCTAAGAGGTTCTAGCAGGGAAGCACAAGCACTCCTCTTGTACCCTTAGTCAAAAACTAGTCCTCGCTGGGCGTGGTGGCGCACGCCTTTAATCCCAGCACTCCGGAGGCAGAGGTAGGAGGATCGCCGTGAGTTCAAGGCCACCCTGAGAATACAGAGTGAATTCCAGGTCAGCCTGGGATAGAGCGAGACCCTACCTGGAAAAAACAAAAAAACAAAACAAAAAACTAGTCCTCCTCTGTTGGGGAAGGTCATCCTCTTGACCTCTTGTGCAGTATTGGGAAGGATGGATTGCTGAGGGAGGAGGGGCTACTCCCCTAGCCAAATGTCACAGCCAAATAACCCTGACGTCCTCTGTGATCATTCCTAGTAGAAGTTAATTGTATCCTACTTTATCTCCCTGTGAACAACGGACAAATGAAAATACGGTTCTTTCCTCCTTACCACCTACTGTCTTTTAGGAGAAACATTTATGGATTTTATGTGTGCACAGGATACATAAAATGTCATTTTGGGGGGTGGAGAGATGGCTTAGTGGTTAAGCACTTGCCTGTGATGCCTAAGGACCCCGAGTTTGAGGCTCAATTCCCCAAGACCCACATAAGCCGGATACATGTGGTGGCGCATGCATCTGGAGTTCATTTGCAGTGGCTGGAGGATCTGGCGTGCCCATTCTCTCTCTCTGCCTTTCTCTGTCTCTAATAAATAAATAAAAATTTAAAATTTTTTTTAATTGTCATTTTCTTTCTCAATTCCTAGGGAATATCCACCTGTCACGTCAGACCAACAAAGACAACTCTATAAGAGAAATTTTGACACAGGTCTGCAGGAGTACAAGCGTTTACAAGCAGAGCTTGATGAAGTCAACAGAGAGCTTGCCCGTCTAGATAAAGAATTAGATGACTATAGAGAAGATAGTGAAGAGTACATGGTAAGTTCAGAGTTGACTCCCTCCCCCCAGGGTGTAGGGGTGGTCTTGAGATTGGGTGGCGTGTAACCTAGGCTGTCCTCAAACTCACTATGTAATTGAGGATGACCTTGAACTCCTGATACTCATAATTCTATCTTCCAAGCAGATGTGCTCCACAATGCTTAGCTTCCAACCTGATGTGTACTGCATAAAATCTAGTCCTAAGAGGGCTGGAGAGATGGTTTAGCGGTTAAGGCACTTGCCTGTAAAGCAAAAGGACCTAGATTCAATTCCCCAGGACCCACATAAACCAGATGGACAAAGTAGTGCATGGGTCTGGAGTTTGTTTAGAGGCTAGAGGCCCTGGTATGCCTAATTTATTTCTCCGTCTCTCTCCCTCTCTCTCTCTCTCTCTAATAAATAAAAAATATTTAGCTGGGCATGGTGGTGCACACCTTTAATCCCAGCACTCAGGAGGCAGAGGTAGGAGGATCAACGTGAGTTTGAGGTCACTCTGAGATTACATAATATGAATTCCAGGTCAACCTGGACTATAGTGAGACCCTACCTCCAAAAACAAAACAAACAAACAAAAAAACAAAAAAAACAGGTGTGGTGGCACATGCCTTTAATCCCAGTACTTGGGAGACAGAGGTAGGAGGATCACCGTGAGTTCAAGACCACCCTGAGACTACAGAGTGAATTCTAGGTCAGCCTGAGCTAGGATGAGACCCTACCTCAAAAAAACCAAAGGGGAGCCGGACATGCTGGCGCACACCTTTAATCCCAGCACTTGGGAGGCAGAGGTAGGAGGATCACAATGAGTTCGAGGCCACCCTGAGAATACATAGCAAATTCCAGGTCAGCCTGGACTAGAGTGAGACCCTACCTTGAAAAAAAAAAAAGGGGGGGGGGGAAATACTAGTGCTAGGAATGAAGAGATGGCTCAACAGTTAAGGCACTTGCCTGCAAAGCCTAATGACCTGGGTTTGATTCCCCAGGACCCACATCAAGCCAGATACATAAAGTGGTACATGCATCTGGAGTTTGCAGCAGCTAGAGGCCTTGGAGTGTTCTCTCTCTCTCTCTCTCTCTCTCTCTCTCTCTCTCTCTCTCTCTGTCTCTGCTTGCAAATAAATAATTTTTGTTGTTGTTGTTTTGTTTTTTGAGGTAGGGTTTCACTCTAGCTCAGGCTGACCTGGAATTCACTATGTAGTCTCAGGGTAGCCTTGAACTCATGGCAATCCTCCTACCTCTGCCTCCCAAGTGCTGGGATTAAAGGTGTGTGCCAACAGCCACCATGCCTGGCTTAGAACTAGTTCTTAAAAAGTAAATAAAGCCAGGCGTGGTGGCGCACGCCTTTAATCCCAGCACTCGGGAAGCAGAGGTAAGAGAATCACTATGAGTTCGAGGCCACCCTGAGACTACGTAATGAATTCCAGGTCATCCTGAGCTAAAGTGAGACCCTACCTTGAAAAAATGAAGAAAAAAAAGAGAGAGAGAGAAGAAAAGAAAAGAAAAAAAAGATCTATAAAGCAGTGCTGGGCTTGGTGATGCATGCCTTTAATCCCAGCACTGGGAAGACTGAAGTAGAAGAATCTCTCTAAGTTCCAGGCCAGCCTAGACAAGAGTGAGACCCTGCCTCAAAACAAACAAACAAGTAAACAAACAAAAACCAGGGATGGAGAGATGGCTCAGCAGTTAAGGTGCTTTCTTGCAAAGCCCAAAGACCCACGTTTGATTCTTCAGATCCCATGTAGGCCAGACACACAAGATGACACAAGCGCACAAGATGGCCCATGCATCTGGAGTTTGACTGCAGTGGCTAGAGTGGCCAATTCTCTTTCTTTCTCTCTCTGAAAAATAAATAAATAAATAAAAATAAGGGATGGAGAGATGGCTTAGCGATTAAGGCATTTGTCTGCAAAGCCAAAGGACCTCGGTTCATTTCCCCAGGACCCACGTAAGCCAGATGCACAAGGTGGCGCATGCGTCTAGAGTTCATTTGTACTGGCTGGAGGCCCTGGTGCACCCATTCTCACTCTCTCTTCTGCCCCATTCTCTCTTTCAAATAAATAAATAAATAAATAATATTTTAAAAAAATTTTTTAAAGGCCGGGCGTGGTGGTGCACACCTTTAATCCCAACACTCAGGAGGCAGAGGTAGGAGGATCACCATGAGTTCAAGGCCACCCTGAGACTACATAGTGAATTCCAGGTCAGCCTGGGCTAGAGGGAGACCCTACCTCAAAAAAAAAAAAAAAACCAAAAAAAATTAAAAATAAAAAAATAAGCTGGTATGATGGCACATGCCTTTAATCCCAGCACTTGGGATGCAGAGGTAGGAGGGTTGCCATGAGTTCAAGGCCAGCCTGAGACTACATAGTGAATTCCAGGTCAGCCTGGGCTAGAACAAAACCCTACCTTGAGAAAAACAAACAAAAAAAATTTTTATTTTTAATTTTTATTATTATTATTATTATTATTATTGGTTTTTCGAGGTAGGGTCTCAGTCTGGCTCAGGCTGACCTGGAATTCACTATGTAGTCTCAGGGTGGCCTCGAACTCTCAGTGATCCTCCTACCTCTGCCTCCCGAGTACTGGGATTAAAGGCGTGTGCCACCACGCCCAGCTCCAAAAAATTTTTTTAATTGTAAAAATAAATAACATTTAAAAATATTTTTTTCCCTAAATTTATATATTTATTTATTTATTTACTTGGAGGGGGAGACAGAGAGAGAGAGGCAGATATAGAGAACGGGCATGCCAGGGCCTCCAGCCACTACAAACAAACTCCAATTTCATGCGCCACCTTGTGTATCCGGCTTATGTGGGTCCTGGAGAATTGAATTTGGATCCTTAGGTTTTGCAGGCAAGTGCCTTTATTGCTAAGCCATCTCTCCAGCCCAGTAGAAATATTTTTTTTGTGGGGGGGAGTGTATCAGTTACTTCCTCATTCTTGGGACAAAATACCTAAGCGGAAGAATCTTAGGGAAGGAAAGAGTTAATTTTGGGGTACAGTTTAGAGGGGAGGTCTGTCATGGTGGAGAGGATGGTTTAAACAAGAACCACATTCTCACCTCAGCAGGGGGGAAGTGAGAGCAGTCAGCAGGGTTGGGCTAGAAACCTTAGCACCTTGGCCCCAGTGACAGGTTTCCTCCTGTAAGGCCCCACCTCTTAAAGGTTCCACAACCTTGCTAAACTGTGTCAACTGGAAATTAAATCTTCCCACACATGAGTCTATGGGAGGCATCACATTCTAACTAACATGGGGAGAGAAGATGTGGTCTTTGAGACTAGGTCTTGTACAGTAACCCAGGCTGGCCTCATTCATAGTGTAGCAGACAGCTTCAGGTTCCCTGAGATGAACTTCCAGACCAGGCAGTAATGGAGGAAGGGGTTTATGGAAGCTTACAGATCCAGGGGAAGTTCCATAATGGCAGAAGAAGCTGGCCTGCCTTTACAGGACCAAACACAGAGAAAGAAAAGCCACAAGCCAAAAGCCACAAGCCAAAAGCCACACAGCACAGCCCAGCACACTTCAGGAACTCCAGCTAGACACACTTTGCTTATCTTTAGATTGAAATCTCAAACCCACCACCACACCTTAAGATCCACTTAAAGACACTGCCTCTGGCCAGGTGGCTGCAGATGCAAACTACAAACTAATAAAACACTGAATATATTGGGGGACATCTATTCAAACTACCACACATGGTAATCCTCCTGCCTCAGCTTTCTGAATGCCAGGATTATGCACATAAGACACCATACCCAACAAAGTAGAAAAGTTAGTGGGGGGCTGAAGGCTTAATGGTTACGGTACTTGCCTGAGAAGCCTAAAGACCCAGGTTCAATTCTCCAGGTCCTGCATAAGCCAGATGCACAAGGTGGCACATGCATCTGGAGTTCATTTGCAGTGGCTAGAGGCTCTGGTGTGTCCATTCTTTCTCTCTCCCTCTCAAATGAGTAAATAAATAATTAAATTAATAAAAAAACAATGGTGATGAGAGAGAGAGAGAGAGAGAGAGAGAGAGAATGCCCCACTAAGCTAAATGCATTCTTCCTTTTCTCATTAATAGGCGGCTGCTGATGAATACAATAGACTGAAACAAGTTAAGAGAGTAAGTATCCTGATTTCAAGAATCTTTCAGAAAAATAAAAACTGCCAGGCATGTTGGTACATGACTTTAAGCCCAGCACTTGGGAGGCAGAGGTGGGAGGATCGCCACCCTGAGACTACATAGTGAATTCCAGGTCAGCCTGGGCTAGAGGGAGACCCTACCTTGAAAAACCAAAAAAAGAAAAAAGAAAGAAAAAAAAAGTGGTGCGGCACCTGGAATTCATTTGAAGGGGCAGAGGTCCCAAGTGCACCCATTCATATTCTCACTTCTCACTCTCTCCTTGCAAATTAATAAATTAAATATTTTATAAAATGGGCTAAAATGATGGCTGAATGTTTAAAGGCACTTGATTGCAAAGCCTGATGTCCCAGGTTCAATTCCCCAGTACCTACGTGAAGCCAGAGGCACAAAGTGGTGCATGTGTTTGGAATGCAGTGGCAAGACGCCCTGGTGCACCCATGCTCTCTCTCTCTCTCTCTCTCTCTGAAATAAAGAAATAAGAATAAATAAATTTAAAAATTTAAGGCCCCCAGTGTGCACTCTGTTTTCTGCTTTCAAATAAATGAAAACCTTCTTCTTTTTTTTTTTTTAGACATTGGGATCTTTATTTTTATTTATTTATTTGAGACAGAAAGAAAGAGAGAGTGAGAATGGGCACGCCAGGGCCTCTAGCCACTGCAAATGATCTCCAGACACATGTGCCACCATGTGCATCTGGCTTACATGGGACCTGGAGAATCGAACCGGGGTCCTTATGCTTTGTAGGCATGTGCCTTAACTGCTAAGCCATCTCTCCAGCCCGAAAAACCTTCTTTTAAATAAAAATAAAAATGGATATATCCTTTGTAAAATTCTGGTTAGAATATGTTTGAGGACAGAGAATCAGGTGCCTTTGTGGTTGGTGATCCTGCCAAATACCTTGTGTATATTCATTGAACACTTCCAGCCATTTATCACTGATATTCCCTTTCTGGTTACCTGTGCGTTCTCAGCAGACCTCGTTTTAGTGTTTGACTATGTGATTCATTATTCTCCCTTCCAGTCTTCAGATTACAAAAGAAAGCGGAATTACTGCAAGGAGTTGAAGAGCAAGTTGTCACACATCAAGAGGATGGTTGGGGACTACGATAAAGGGAAAGCATAAGGCAGATGCCTCATTCCTGGGGAGATCAAGGAGTACCTGATGTCTCCGCAATGGTCTCCAGACGCAAAGTGACTTTGGACACTAACGGTCTCCAGACGCAAAGTGACTTTGGACACGAACCTGGGAAGCCAAACTTTGTGATCATCACAAAGTTTTGATAGCTTTAATAGCATCAGTTTCATATCATCAGTATTGAAGCTTTTTATAAATAGCTTTTGATAATCAACTGGGCTGAACACTCCATTTACGGATTTTATAGTTGAAACACTGATTCTTGTATTAAGAATGGAATGTTGTTTGAGGTTTTTAAACCTACGATGAAGGTCCCAGTATGAACTGTGCTGTGAACTTTTCATTCCCCAGACAGTGATGTCTTAATATCTGAGTGTGTTCCTCATAGGTGATGTCATTATCTTCCCAGCGGTCCTTCAGGTAACTGTTATTTATGATCAATTTCTGCTCTTCGTATTTTAGCTACTGTATATAATACATCCCGTCAGCTTCCCTATTGATTTTTTTTCTGTTAATATAAATGGTTAGAGGATTTTTCTTTTGCTTTATGTTTTCATAATAATTAAGATCATGTAAACTTAACAAATGTGTGAAATTTAAATGTTTTATATATATATTTACTTTGGTGAAATCAAAGTTTAAACCTGGGATTAGAGTTATGAGTATATATATATATATATATTTTTTTTTTTTTTTTTTGGAGAGAGACAGAGAGAGAGGGAGAGGAAGACAGATAGAAATGGGTGCGCCAGCAGCCTCTCAGCTGCTGCGAATGAAATCCAGATGCATGCGCTCCCTTGTGGTCAAGTGCGGCATCACACCCTTGTGTCACTTCATCTGGCTAAACGTGAGACCTGGAGATTGGAACCAGCGTTCTTAGGCTTAGGAGGCAGGCACCTTAACCACTAAGCCATCTCTCCAGCCCAAGAGTTATGAGTACTTTTTTTCTTTTATGGTTTACACACAATTTTTTTGGTAACCAATTAAACCTTTCCACTATATCAGAGTATCCGATTAAATATATAATTATGACTTGAATTGTGTCACATAGGAATATTCAAGTTCTGTACATATTTTGTAAGGTATTAAACCTGGTGTTTCTATTATATATCTCTATCATGTCCTTAGTGCTATTAACATTAAGCTGTGGAAAACTACACTCAGGAGCTGTTTCTCTCTTTTTATATATTAATAACTTTTTATTTGATTTATTTGATAGAGAGAAAGGCCTACATATATATAGAGAGAGAATGGGCACAGCAGGGTCTTCAGCCACTGTAAACAAACTGTAGATGCCTTGTGCATCTGGCTTATGTGGGTCCTGGGGAATAGAACCTGGGTCCTTTGGCTTCACAGGTAAACACCTTAACTGCTAAGCCATCTCTCCACCCCTTCTTTCTCTTTTTTAAACTCTCTTGAAGCTGGAACTGGTGGTGCACACCTTTAGACCCAGCTCTTAGAAGGCAGAGGTAGAAGGATCACTGTAAATTTGGGGCCAGCCTGGGGCTACAGAGTGAGTTTCCAAGTCATCCTTGGCTAGAGTGAAATCCTGCCTGGGGGGAGAGGAGGGACTATCTTGGGTACCATACAGGTTTATCATTTCCCCATCATTGGGAACACTATCTTAGAGAACACCAAATTATTTCAAGTGGTACCCAAAAATTTTACACACAATTTTTGATTCCTGTTAGAAAGTTAAATTATCTGATATGTCCAAACCAAATTGATTGTGTTCATCTCATTTTGGTCTGTTCTTCTGATAATCTTTTGATAACCTTTCAGACACTGAACTACATAATTTTCTGTATACAATTTTGAATTTTTTTCCAAAGACAAACTTTTCAGTAATGTTTTCATGTAGTAATTTACATCTTCAAGTTGAAGAAATTTTTAATTTTCAAAATGGTACACACAATGGAAAAATAGTTCCATAGCTTTTGGATTCATGACAATAGAAAAGGACTCTAGAACACCATTAACTCTTTGTTCTTGTAAGTGTTTATGCTTTTTGGTTTGGTTTGGTTTGGTTTGGTTTGGTTTGGTTTGGTTTTTCACAGGGTCTAGTGACACAGCCCAGGCTCTCCTCCAGCTTGCAGTCTTCCTTGTTCCAACTCTTAAGTGCTGGCTTTCCAGATGGTCTCCTCTGTGTTCCACTCACTCATACTCAGCTCACAAAGACAAGTTTGCCATTGTCCTCATCTAACAGAAAAATTTTGCTAAATGCAGAAAATGAAACGGCAGGGATTGTAAAATCATAAAATGTTATAAATCTTGTAAAATTGTGCCATGAAATTTGACTCTGGAATAAAATAAGTAATATTTTTCAAACGTGGTGCTGCCACTACAGACTTTTGGAAGGCAGTTCCAGCATTTCTGTTGGGATTGGCATCCAGCTACTTGAATGAAGCCACTGACATGGTTTCCTAGTCTGGAAAATGAGGTTAGTTTAAATTTCAGAGATTTTTTTAATTTTTCCATTCTGAACTGTGGTTCTTATGTCTGCATTCTACTTACTCCTAACAATCCATTTTTCCAGAGAATTGCTTATGAGAGTGTGATCCATCTTATAAATTTCCCTGCTTCAAGTGATACCCACCTGTGTGATTTTTTAAAATACATATATTAGTTAGCCGGGCATGGTGGCGCATGCCTTTAATCCCAGCACTTGGGAGGCATAGGTAGGAGGATTGCCGAGAGTTTGAGGCCGCCCTGAGACTACATAGTTAATTCCAGGTCAGCCTGGACCAGAGTGAGACCCTACCTCGAAAAAAACAAACAAACAAACAAACAAACAAACAAACAAAAATATATATATATATATTAAAAGTAGGTAGAGTCAGTGTTTTCCACTTTGATAAAATTAAAAAAAAAAAAAAAAACAATACAAGTCTAAACATACATGGACCCACTACCCAGAAATAATATGGGATATCTTCTAATACGGCTTTGTATTGTTGAAATAAAGCCTAGTATTAATGCTAATAACTAGTCTAGTATTTGTAATTAATATTTTGTATACATACATAAGTGAAATCTCATTGAGTCCTCACAGCAGTCTTTTACATGTGACCATCTTCTTAGTCTCATTGTATGGATAATTTGACAGGCTACTCAGTCCAGTTACAGATTAGCACGGGGTAAAACTAAATATAGAATCTTGGTCTTTTGGACTGTTAGGTTCATTTTCTCCATCCTAGGCTGGCAGCTTTGTATAATGTAGGACTGCTCTGACATTAATAAAGTATTTCTGTTTTAATTTTGAGCAAATTTGGAATACCTTTAATTAACAAAAGCGTCACAGGGAGCATCTGAAAGAACCTGAATGGGGAAAGAATGGTCGCTTTCATCATGGGTCCTAGGACTGGGGCTTCACTTGGTATGGGGGCACTGGTTTGGGGCGTTCCTCATACAAAGTCCTTTTTCCAGCCCAGCTTTAGGATGGAAGTGTCTCCTCCCTGCACTTCTGTTTCACAGTCTTGGCTGTGGGAATCAGAATTCATACTGAAGCTGCGAGTGGTCGCTCATGCCTTTATTCCTAGCACTTGGGGAGACTGAGGTTGGATCATCATGAGTTTTAGGCCAGCTTGGGCTGGGTAGAGTAAGACACTCTTTATAATCACCTACCTGCTCATGATTCTGTTGCCCCATAGTCTGTCTGATGGCCCCAATTCAATTCCCCAGTATCCACATAAAGCCAAATGCACAAAGTTGTGCATGTGTCTGGAGTTCGTTTGCAGTGTGCAAGAAGCTGTTTTCTCTCTCATGCATTCTCTCCTTGCAAATAAATGAAAAATTTTTTGTTACAAATTAAAAAAAGAAAATGAGAGCACAGCGTGGTGGCATACGCCTTTAATCCCAGCACTTGGGAGGCAGAGGTAGGAGGATTGCCGAGAATTCAAGGCCATCCTGAGACTACAGAGTGAATTCCAGGTCAGCCTGGGCTAGAGTGAGACCCTACCTCAAAAAACAATTTTTTTTTTTAATTTTAAAACTTAATTAATTAAAAAAAAAATGAAAGCCAGTCATGGTGGCATACTTTAATACCAGCACTCGGAAGGCAGAGGTAGTAGGATTGCTGTGAGTTCGAGGCCAGCCTGAGACTACAGAGTGAATTCCAGGTCAGCCTGGTCTAGAGTAAGCCTACCTCGAGAAGAAAAGAAAAACAAAGAAAGGCATTGGAACTGATAGGTTTACCTCTCCTAGTCTTTCAGGTTCCACATGGTGTATATTTCAGTTAGAGCCACTGGCTGTGCTCTTAGCAAGTTTCCTAACTTTGCACTGAGTCCATCAGTCCACGAGCCAAGAATAGACTGTTTCATTCTTTGCCTGCAAAGCCAAACAACCTGGGTTCAAGTCCCTAGTACCCACATAAAGCCAGATGCACAAAGTGGTACATGTGGCTGGAGTTCATTTGCAGTGGCTAGAGGCCCTGGCACATGCATTCTCTCTCTCTCTGTTTTCTCTCTGCTTAAAAATATTTTTTTTTTTAAAAATGAGGGGCTAGAGAGATGGTTCAGTGGTTAAGGTGCTTGCCTGCAATGCCTAACTACATTGGCACACCCATTCTCTCTCTCCTTGCATGTGTGTGCATGTATGTATATAATTTTTAGCTGGGCTGGGCGTGGTTGTGCACACCTTTAATCCCAGCACTCAGGAGGCAGAGGTAGGAGGATCTCTGTGAGTTCAAGGCCACCCTGAGTCTACATAGTAAATTCCAGGTCACCCTGGGCCAGAGTGAGACCCTACCTCGAAAAACAAACCAAAAAAAAAAAAAAAATGTTTTTTTCCCTAGCCAGGCATGGTGGTGCATGCCTTTAATCCTAGCACTTGGGAGGCAGAGGGAGGAGGATCTCCATTAGTTCTAGGTCAGCCTGAGACTACATAGTGAATTGCGGGTCAGCCTGGGCCAGAGTCAGAGCCTACCTTGAAAAAAAATTTTTTTTAATATCCTTATTTATTTATTTACTTGTAAGCAGAGAGAGATAGGAGAGACAGAGAATGGCCATGTCAGGGCCTTTAGCCACTACAAAAGAACTCCAGATGCATGCGTCATTGTGCATATGGCTTTATGTGGGTACTGATGATTTGAACTCAGGTTGATTTTTTATTTGGGGGGTTTTTTGAGGTAGGGTCTTGCTCTAGCCCAGGCTGCCCTGGAATTCACTATGTAGTCTCAGGCTGTCCTCGAACTCACAGTGATTCTCCTACCTTGGGCCCCCTAGTGCTGGGATTCCACCATGCCCAGCTTTATTTTTTTATTTTATATTTTCAGAGAGTCATGTAGCCCAGGCAAGTCTTAATCTTGTGATTCTCCTGCCTCAGCCTCTTGAGTGCTGGAATAACAGGTGTGTGCCACCATGACTGGTTCTTGTTTCATTCTTTATCGTTGTGCATTAGTTTTGCAAAATTGGAGAATCATGGGCTGGAGAGATGGCTTAGGGGTTAAGGCGCCTGCCTCCTAAACCTAAGAACGCTGGTTCCAATCTCCAGCGGTTCCAATCTCCAGGTCCCAAGTTTAGCCAGATGCAAAGTGACGCAAAGGGCGCAATGCCGCACTTGACCACAAGGGGGCGCACGCACCTGGATTTCTTCGCAGCAGCTGAGACACTGCTGGTGCACTCATCTCTGTCTGTCTTCCTCTCCCTCTCTCTCTCTCTGTCTCTCTCTGTGTCTCTCCAAAAAATAATAATAATAAATTGGAGAATCATTTGTAAAACAGTTTCCTTCTTGTCACTTTGTATATTAGAGTAATGAATCATACTTGTGCTGAGATGACCGTGGATTTGTGTGTGTTTTCTTTTGTTTTAGTAGTCTTGTGGAAGTTTTAGGACAAAAGCTTCTGCTCCAGTTGTCCCAGATGATTAGGCTTGGCCACCCACTCAAGTACGCCAGAGACAAGGAGTGCTAAAGGGCAGAGAGGAAATTGGCCATCAATGTGGCCACAGGTAAAGGGGTGTGGTGAGCCCAAGTCTGTGTCTGGGCTGGCAGGAACTTTGAGCTTTTATTTTATAAGTTTTTTTAAATTTTATTTGAGAGAGTCAGAAAGCGAGAGAGACACACAGAGAGAATGGGTGTGCCAGGGCCTCCAGCCACTGCAAACAAACTCCAGATTCATGCACCCCCTTGTGCACCTGGCTTATGTGGGTCCTGGGGAATCGAACCAGGGTCCTTTAGCTTTGCAAGCAAACGCCTTAACCGCTAATCCATCCCTCCAGCCCAGCTTTGAGCTTTTATAGAAAAGGGAAACAGCTGAGTGTGAGGGTGCACTCCTTTAATCCCAGCAGAAGTAGGAGGATTGTTGTGGGTTCGAGGCCAGCCTGAGACTACAGAGTGAATTCCAGGTCAGCCTGGGCTACAGAGAGACCTTACTTGGGGAGGTGTGGGGGGAGGGGAGAAAAGGGAAACAAAGGAGAGGCCTGGGGTTTGCATAGCTGACAGCAGGTGATCTGGAGCCGACCAGTGAGCTGAGAAATCATGTCAGTTCTGGTTCTGGAGGAGTTCTCACCACCAGCATCACTCGGGAAGCAGTCTGATTGCTGTGAATTAACTTCGGTAGTAGGGTGCAGTCTCACTTGACGTCATGGGTAATCACCCTCATTTGGAAGATGATCTGTCTTGCTAAGCTTGCTGCTGCTTGGGAGCAGTTTTGGCCCCTTGTCATGAAGATGTTTCTATCGGATATGAGGGCAGTGTGACTGCGACATGATGGCCAGGGTTGATTCAGTTGATCTGGCTGGCTAGGCAGGTGTCGCCTTCCCCCCTCACCACTCTGTGTGTGTCCCTCCCGAAGCTGCACACTACATCGAAGAGGATCATCTTTCCCAAATAGAGAAACCATCCTCAGTCAAGGGTATTTGAATAGCTGCGCTCCCCCACGAGAACCTCCAAACAAGCTCTCAAGATGTTTATATCTTGATGTCGTTGGAACCCAAAGGAACTGCAGAAGAGAGTGACTCAGCAGGAAAAAAGAGATGATGAAAAAAGAAAGATGGCTTAGCAGTTAAGGCACATGCATGTGAAGCCCAAGGATCCTGGTTCTATTCTCCAGGTCCCATGTAAGCCAGATGCACATGGAGTTCACTTGCAGTGGCCAGAGCCCTGGTGCGCCGATTCTCACTCTCTTTCTCAAATAAATAAAAATAAATCTTAAAAAAAAATACAACATAGAGCTAGAGAGGGCATGTGGCCAGCGACTAGTGCCCTCCTTCCCCTTCATAGTTCAGATCCATGTCTAAAATCTATGTGGAGCAAAAGTTAGGATGGGGTGCTGGAGAGATGGCTTAGCGGTTAAGGTGCTTGCCTGTGAAGCCTAATAACCCAGGTTTGAATCCCCAGGTCCCATGTAATCCAGATGCACAAGGTGGCACATGTATCTGGAGTTCATTTGCAGTTGCTGGAAGCCCTGGTGCACCCATTCTCCCACCCCCTCCTTCTCTGTCTTCCCCTCTCTCTGTGATACATAATTTCAAAAGTTAGGATGGGGCCTGGAGGGATGGCTCAGCAGTTAAACACTTGCCTGTGAAGCCTAAGGATCCCGGTTTGAGGCTTGATTCCCCAGGACCCATGTAAGCCAGATGCACAAGGTGGCACTTGCATCTGGAATTTGTTTGCAGTGGCTGGAGGCCCTGGTGTGCCCATTTGCTTTCTATCTGCCTCTTTCTCTCTCTCTGTCACTCTCAAATAAATAATTTTTTTAAATTCCTTTAAAAACAAAAGTTAAGATGGGGAAAGCCCTCTTCACAAATATGCTGTAGTTTTAATTTATTGGGGAATCTTGTTTTATTCATGTTTTTATTTTTTATTTATTTTTTTTAAATTTTTTTTATTTATTTGACAGAGAAAGGAGAGAGAGAGAGAGAGAATGGATGTGCCAGGGCCTTCAGCTACTGCAAACGAACTCCAGATGCGTGTGCTCCCTTGTGCATCTGGCTAAGGTGGGTCCTGGGGAATCAAACCTGGGTCCTTTGGCTTTGTAGGCAAATGCCTTAACTGCTAAGCCATCCCTCTAGCCCCTTTATTTATTTTTTAAAATTGCTGTTTTTTAAACGACCTTCAGCCAGGCATGGTGGTGCACTCCTTTAATCCCAGCACTAGGGAGGAAGAGATAGGACGACCACCGTGAGTTTGAGGCCACCCTGAGACTACATAGTGAATTTCAGGTCAACCTGGGCTAGAATGAGACCCTACCTTGAAAAAGAAAACAAAAAGAATAATGGACCTGGAAAACCAGAAAGAAGGGAAGGGGAGGGGAAGGAAAGGGAAGGGGAAAGAAAAAGAAAACGTTAAAACGGACCTCCCTGGGGGTGGAGAAATGGCACAGCAGTTAAGGTGCTTGCTTGCAAAGCCTGAAGACCTGGGTTCAATTCCCCACTATCCACGTAAGCCAGATGCACAGAGTGGCACATGTGTCTGGAGTTCGTTTGCAGCGGCTGGAGGCCTGGCGCCCAGTCTCTCTCCCTCTGTTTCTTTCTCTCTCAAAAAAAATTTAAAATTAAAAAAAAAAAAAAAGACAATCAAGTACGTCAGAGCCCATGACCACAGTAATTAAGCCTCTAACTTTAAAAGCAGGTGGCAGTCACTCTTCACTCTGCAGATCAGCAGGCTAGTGGCGCCGCTCTGCGGGGAGAAGGGCACTCGGCTCTCTAGCGCCACCGTCTGGCAGTCACGGCCTGCAGCACCCGGAACGTTTTTTGTGTGGCTGCAGCGCGCGGCGGAGGGCTTTTGGTTGAGCCTTCGGAGCTGGGCGGCGCTTCCGGCCGAGCGGCGTCTTTGCTGGGCTGGTGAGTCCGCGGGGTTGAGGTTTGCGCGGCGGCGGCGAGGCGAGGCGAAGCGGCTAGGAAGGGGCCTTGGGGTGGACGACCGAGGCTGAATTGTCCGGGCTGGCCTCTTGGAGACCGATGGGGACGCATGAAGGGAGGGGGCAGCTTCCGGCGGCCGAGCAGGACCGCTTGGTCCGGGGAATGGTTCTTCCACGCCGTGGTTCTGGGTTCCAGTGTGCTGCCGACCTCCAGCTTCGAGGCTCGAGCTCCACTTCTGACGGGGGCTGGAGAGATGGCTTAGCGGTTCAAGCGCTTGTCTGCAAAGCCAAAGGTCCTAGGTTCGATTCCCCAGGGTCCACGGGAGCTAGATGCACAAAGGGGTACGTGCATCTGGAATGTGTTTGCAGCGGCCGGAGGCCCTGGTGTGTCCATTTTCTCTCTCTCAAGTAAATAAATAAAAGTTAAAAAATAATTAAAAAAAAAAAACAGCGACGGTTATCACCCACACCTGTCATCCTCGTGCTAGGCGGGGTACAGTGTAAGAGCCTTGCGGGCGGCGATGCTGCCTGCAGCTCTGGGTCATGGGCAGACCGCTAATTGCTTTGAACAAGGAAGCACACTGCTGGTTTCTTTTAGGCTTTCTGAGGGTTGGAGTCCAGGAAACAAGTGCACTTCGGTTTTGGAGAGATGGCTCAGAGTTAAAGGAGCATGCTTGTAAAATGTGCATGTGTAAAATGAACCAAATATTTTCCAGCTTCAATTCATTTACTCTTTGGTTCTCATTTTGTTTCCAGACACCAGAGAATAAATAATAATAAAGGTAAAATGCAATTTAAAATATTTTATTTGTTCATTTATTTGAGAGAGTATGGACTCGCCAAGGCCTCCTGCCACTGTAAACGAACTCCAGATGCATGTGTCACTTTGTTTTTTGGGTGTTTTTTGTTTTGGTTTGGTTTGGTTTTTCGAAGTAGGGTCTCACTCTAGCTCAGGCTGACCTGGAATTCACTATGTAGTCTCAGGGTGGCCTCGAACTCATGGCTATCCTCCTACCTCTGCCTCCCGTGTGCTGGGATTAAAGGTGTGCACCACCACACCCAGCGCATGTGCCACTTTGTGCATCTGGTCGTACATGGGTACTGGGGACTTGAACATAGGCTTTGCAAACAAGCAGCTTTAACTGCTGAGCCATCTCTCCAATCCTAAAATACAATACAATAAAATACAATATAAATATTGATGTGTGATGGATAACGGAGCCACATTTTTAGCTTAATTTAAAAAACATAGAACAAGCCAAATGAAGGGTAGGATTGATTATAATGTAGTCTTCTAGACACAAAATGGCCTGGATATCCATGACCTTGCAATGCTTAGTACTACCTACACAGAATCCTCATAATAGGAAGAAAAGATGATGCCATCAGAATAATTAGAGATTAGCCAGGCATGGTAGCTCCTGCCTTTAATCCCAGCACTTGGGAGACAAAGGTAGGAAGATGGTCATGAGTTCCACGCCATCCAGGTCAGCCTGGCCTGGAGCGAGACCCTATCTCGAAAAACCAAAAAGAGATACAAATGGGGGAGGGATATGATGGAGACTGGATTTGTGAAGGGGAAAGTGGGGGAGAGGAAGGAATTATCATTGTTTATTGTCTATAATTATGGAAGTTGTCAAAAAAAAAGTAAAAAGGGCTGGAGAGATGGCTTAACCATTAAGCACTTGCCTGTGAAGCCTAAGGACCCTGGTTCAAGGCTCAGTTCCCCAGTACCCACGTAAACCAGATGCACAAGGTGGCACATGCATCTGGAGTTCATTTGCAGTGGCTGGAGGCCCTGGTGCACCAATTCTCTCTCTCTCTCTCTCTGCCTCTTTCGCTCTCTGTCGCTCTCAAATAAATAAAAAGAAACCAAGTAAAAATCACAAACAAACAAACAAACAAAAAAAAACAGAACAAGCCGGGCATGGTGGTACACATCTTTAATCCCAGCACTAGGAGAATTGCTGTTGTCAGTTTCAGGCCAGCCTGAGACTACATGGTTAATTCCACATCAGCCTGGGATAGAGTGAGACCCCTCCTCAAAAAAACAAAAATCCCAAAACACAGACCTGGCAGTTGAAGAGCCCGAGGTAGGATATCACCTGAGTTAGAGACCAGCCTGAGCTACAGAGTTCCAAGTCAGCGTGGCCTAGAGTGAGACTCTACCTTAAGCAACAAAACAAACCAGGCAAGCATGGTGCTTCACACCTTCAACCCCAACCTTGGGAGGCTGAAGTAGGATTTCCACATTTGAGACCAGCATGGGCTACATACATAGTGGGCTAGAGTGAGACCCTGCCTCAAAACCAAACAACCCACAGAACATTGTGTAAGCGTGTATATGTTCCTCTCGGGTTATCGTTTCTTCCCCAATTCCCATATGTAACCCTGCCCACCACTGGCTTGCCTGGAACTCTTAATTCTCTTGTCTTAGCTTCTTCAGGATTATAGGTGTACTCCATCATATTTGACTTGAACTTTTCTTTTTGGTTTTTGAGGTAGGGTCTTACTGTAGCCCATGCTGACCTGGAATTCATTATGAATCTCAGGCTGGCCTCAAATTCAGCAGTCCTCCAACTTAGGCATTGTTGCAGTCAGGTTCGCATTGCTGGTAGAAATCACCCAACCAAAAGCCTTTTGGGAAAAAAGGTTATATATGTGTATACATGCTTACAGACTTAAGGGGAAGCTCCAAGATGGCAGGAGAAAATGATGGCATGAGCAGGGGGTGGGCATCACTAGGTGGTTAACAGCAACAGAATGTGCCAAACACTGGCAAGGGGACACTAGCTATAACACCCATAAGCCCGCCCCAACAATACACTGCCTCCAGGAGGCTTTAATTTCCAATTGCCACCAGCAGGGGAACCTAGCATCCAGAACATCTAAGTTTATGGGGCCACAGGCATCCTGAGTGCTGGGATTAACGGCAAGGGCTACCATGCCTGGCTGAGCTTTTCATTTTTATTTTTAAATTTTTATTTTATATATTTGAGAGAGAAAGAGGCAGATGGAAAGGTCACACCAGGGTCTTCAGCCACTGCAAATGAACTCCAGATGAATACACCACCTTGTGCATCTGGCTTATATGGGTCCTGGGGAATCAAAACTGAGTCCTTTGGTTTTTGAAAATTGCTGTTTTTAAACGACCTTCAGCCAGGCATGGTGGTGCACTCCTTTAATCCCAGCACTAGGGAGGAAGAGATAGGACGACCACCGTGAGTTTGAGGCCACCCTGAGACTACATAGTGAATTTCAGGTCAACCTGGGCTAGAATGAGACCCTACCTTGAAAAAGAAAACAAAAAGAATAATGGACCTGGAAAACCAGAAAGAAGGGAAGGGGAGGGGAAGGAAAGGGAAGGGGAAAGAAAAAGAAAACGTTAAAACGGACCTCCCTGGGGGTGGAGAAATGGCACAGCAGTTAAGGTGCTTGCTTGCAAAGCCTGAAGACCTGGGTTCAATTCCCCACTATCCACGTAAGCCAGATGCACAGAGTGGCACATGTGTCTGGAGTTCGTTTGCAGCGGCTGGAGGCCTGGCGCCCAGTCTCTCTCCCTCTGTTTCTTTCTCTCTCAAATAAAAATATTTAAAATTAAAAAAAAAAAAAGACAATCAAGTACGTCAGAGCCCATGACCACAGTAATTAAGCCTCTAACTTTAAAAGCAGGGGGCAGTCACTCTTCACTCTGCAGACCAGCAGGCTAGTGGCGCCGCTCTGCGGGGAGAAGGGCACTCGGCTCTCTAGCGCCACCGTCTGGCAGTCACGGCCTGCAGCACCCGGAACGTTTTTTGTGTGGCTGCAGCGCGCGGCGGAGGGCTTTTGGTTGAGCCTTCGGAGCTGGGCGGAGCTTCCGGCCGAACGGCGTCTCTGCTGGGCGGGTGAGTCCGCGGGGTTGAGGTTTGCGCGGCGACGGCGAGGGAAGGCGAGGCGAGGCGAAGCGACTAGGAAGGGGCCTTGGGGTGGACGACCGAGTCTGAATTGTCCGGGCTGGCCTCTTGGAGACCGATGGGGACGCATGAAGGGAGGGGGCAGCTTCCGGCGGCCGAGCAGGACCGCTTGGTCCGGGGAATGGTTCTCCCACGCCGTGGTTCTGGGTTCCAGTGTGCTGCCGACCTCCAGCTTCGAGGCTCGAGCTCCACTTCTGACGGGGGCTGGAGAGATGGCTTAGCGGTTCAGCGCTTGTCTGCAAAGCCAAAGGTCCTAGGTTCGATTCCCCAGGGTCCACGGGAGCTAGATGCACAAAGGGGTACGTGCATCTGGAATGTGTTTGCAGCGGCCGAAGGCCCTGGTGTGTCCATTTTCTCTCTCTCAAGTAAATAAATAAAAGTTAAAAAATAGTTTAAAAAAAAAACAGCGACAGTTATCACCCACACCTGTCATCCTCGTGCTAGGCGGGGTACAGTGTAAGAGCCTTGCGGGCGGCGATGCTGCCTGCAGCTCTGGGTCATGGGCAGACCGCTAATTGCTTTGAACAAGGAAGCACACTGCTGGTTTCTTTTACGCTTTCTGAGGGTTGGAGTCCAGGAAACAAGTGCACTTCGGTTTTGGAGAGATGGCTCAGGGTTAAAGGAGCATGCTTGTAAAATGTGCATGTGTAAAATGAACCAAATATTTTCCAGCTTCAATTCATTTACTCTTTGGTTCTCATTTTGTTTCCAGACACCAGAGAATAAATAATAATAAAGGTAAAATGCAATTTAAAATATTTTATTTGTTCATTTATTTGAGAGAGTATGGACTCGCCAAGGCCTCCTGCCACTGTAAACGAACTCCAGATGCATGTGTCACTTTGTTTTTTGGGTGTTTTTTGTTTTGTTTTGGTTTGGTTTTTCGAAGTAGGGTCTCACTCTAGCTCAGGCTGACCTGGAATTCACTATGTAGTCTCAGGGTGGCCTCGAACTCATGGCTATCCTCCTACCTCTGCCTCCCGTGTGCTGGGATTAAAGGTGTGCACCACCACACCCAGCGCATGTGCCACTTTGTGCATCTGGTCGTACATGGGTACTGGGGACTTGAACATAGGCTTTGCAAACAAGCAGCTTTAACTGCTGAGCCATCTCTCCAATCCTAAAATACAATACAATAAAATACAATATAAATATTGATGTGTGATGGATAACGGGAGCCACATTTTTTAGCTTAATTTAAAAAACATAGAACAAGCCAAATGAAGGGTAGGATTGATTATAATGTAGTCTTCTAGACACAAAATGGCCTGGATATCCATGACCTTGCAATGCCTAGTACTACCTACACAGAATCCTCATAATAGGAAGAAAAGATGATGCCATCAGAATAATTAGAGATTAGCCAGGCATGGTAGCTCCTGCCTTTAATCCCAGCACTTGGGAGACAAAGGTAGGAAGATGGTCATGAGTTCCACGCCATCCAGGTCAGCCTGGCCTGGAGCGAGACCCTATCTCGAAAAACCAAAAAGAGATACAAATGGGGGAGGGATATGATGGAGACTAGATTTGTGAAGGGGAAAGTGGGGGAGAGGAAGGAATTATCATTGTTTATTGTCTATAATTATGGAAGTTGTCAAAAAAAAAAAGTAAAAAGGGCTGGAGAGATGGCTTAACCTTTAAGCACTTGCCTGTGAAGCCTAAGGACCCTGGTTCAAGGCTCAGTTCCCCAGTACCCACGTAAACCAGATGCACAAGGTGGCACATGCATCTGAAGTTCATTTGCAGTGGCTGGAGGCCCTGGTGCACCAATTCTCTCTCTCTCTCTCTGCCTCTTTCGCTCTCAAATAAATAAAAAGAAATCAAGTAAAAATCACAAACAAACAAACAAAAAAAAAAAACAGAACAAGCCGGGCATGGTGGTACACATCTTTAATCCCAGCACTAGGAGAATTGCTGTTGTCAGTTTCAGGCCAGCCTGAGACTACATGGTTAATTCCACATCAGCCTGGGATAGAGTGAGACCCTCCCTCAAAAAAACAAAAATCCCTAAAACACAGACCTGGCAGTTGAAGAGCCCGAGGTAGGATATCACCCTGAGTTAGAGACCAGCCTGAGCTACAGAGTTCCAAGTCAGCGTGGCCTAGAGTGAGACTCTACCTTAAGCAACAAAACAAACCAGGCAAGCATGGTGCTTCACACCTTCAACCCCCAACCTTGGGAGGCTGAAGTAGGATTTCCACATTTGAGACCAGCATGGGCTACATACATAGTGGGCTAGAGTGAGACCCTGCCTCAAAACCAAACAACCCACAGAACATTGTGTAAGCGTGTATATGTTCCTCTCGGGTTATCGTTTCTTCCCCAATTCCCATATGTAACCCTGCCCACCACTGGCTTGCCTGGAACTCTTAATTCTCTTGTCTTAGCTTCTTCAGGATTATAGGTGTACTCCATCATATTTGACTTGAACTTTTCTTTTTGGTTTTTGAGGTAGGGTCTTACTGTAGCCCATGCTGACCTGGAATTCATTATGTAATCTCAGGCTGGCCTCAAATTCAGCAGTCCTCCAACTTAGGCATTGTTGCAGTCAGGTTCGCATTGCTGGTAGAAATCACCCAACCAAAAGCAGCTTTTGGGAAAAAAAGGTTATATATGTGTATACATGCTTACAGATTTGAGGGGAAGCTCCAAGATGGCAGAAGAAAATGATGGCATGAGCAGGGGGTGGGCATCACTAGGTGGTTAACAGCAACAGAATGTGCCAAACACTGGCAAGGGGACACTAGCTATAACACCCATAAGCCCGCCCCCAACAATACACTGCCTCCAGGAGGCTTTAATTTCCAATTGCCACCAGCTGGTTAACCTAGCATCCAGAACATCTAAGTTTATGGGGGCCACAGGCATCCTGAGTGCTGGGATTAAAGGCAAGGGCTACCATGCCTGGCTGAGCTTTTCATTTTTATTTTTAAATTTTTATTTTATATATTTGAGAGAGAAAGAGGCAGATGGAAAGGTCACACCAGGGCCTTCAGCCACTGCAAATGAACTCCAGATGAATACACCACCTTGTGCATCTGGCTTATATGGGTCCTGGGGAATCAAAACTGAGTCCTTTGGTTTTGCAGGCACAACTGAGCTCACATGCTGAACTTTTCATTTTTTTAATATATTTTATTTATTTTTTTATTTGAGAGAGAAAGAATGGGCATGCCAGGGCCTCGAGCCACTGCAAACAAACTCCAGATGCATGCACCCTCTTGTGCATCTGGCTTACGTGGGTCCTGGAGAATCAAACCAGAATCCTTTTTGGCTTTCAGGCAAATGCCTTAACTGCTAAGCCATCTCTTCAGCCCCAAAATTTTCATTTTTCAAAAAAAAATTATTTGCAAGCAGAGAAACAGAATGGGCATGCCAGGGCCTCCTGTCACTACAAACAAACTCCAGCTAAATATGCTGCTTTGTGCATGTGGCTTTATGTGGGTACTGGGAATCGAACCCAGGTCCTTAGGCTTTGCAGGCAAGTACCTCAACCACTGAGCCATCACTCCAGCTCCAACCTTTTCATTTTGTAAAAGGTTTTTTTTATTTTATTTTTTATTTATTTGATTGAGAGAGAGAGAAAGAGGCAAGTAGAGAATGGGCATGCCAGGGCCTCTAGCCACTACAAATGAACTCCAGATGAATGCACCACCTTGTGCATCTGGCTTATATGAATCCTGGGGAATCGAACCTGAGTCCTTTGGCTTTGCAAGCAAGTGCCTTAAATGCTAAGACATCTCTACCCTAACTTTTCATTTTTAATATGTATAGTAAGTGCAGAAAACATAGTATCAAAATGTTCAGTTTAATCACTAGACTGCTACACTTATCAAACCTATGAGGCACCAATGTGGTTGCAGTGTTGAAATGGCATGCATGTGAAAATTGCTATCACTGGCTTATGTGGGATCTGCAGACTTGAACATGGGTCCTTAGGCTTTGCATGCAAGCGCATCTGGAGTTCTGTTTCAGTGGCTGAGGCCCTGGCACATCAGTTCTCTTCCTCTCTCTCTAAAAAAATGTTTTTAATATATACTTTAAATAATTACTGTCAGCCAGGCATGGTGGCTCACGCCTTTAATCCCAGCACTCGGGAGGAGAGGTAGGAGGATTGCTGTGAGTTTGAGGCCACCCTGAGACAACATAGTGAATTCTAGGTCAGCCTGAGCTGGAGCAAGACCCTACCTCGAAAAACAAAACAAACAAAAAAATACTGTCACTATTAGTTCATTAGACTATCAAGGAAGATTGCTGGGTTCCTGAAACAAACCAACTACTAGTTACTGACTAGTTTATTAACTCAATGGAAAATATGCAGAATGTGAGCTAATAGCATTGGATTATGGCAAGTTTCATGAAAACCAGGGATGTCCGTTAGATGTAATTTCCAGCCTTCCAGTAGTATTTCATTCCAGAAGCCCATTTATACAATTCTTTAATGCTTTTTTTGTTGTTGTTTTCTTTCTGAGACTGTCTAACTATGTATTCCAGGTTGCCCTAGAAATCTAGATCCTACTGTTTAAACATCCTGATGTGTGGCCCACCTCACCCAGCTCAATTCTTGAGACATTTTTTGTTGTTGTTTCTTTGTTGTTTTTGAGGTAGGGTCTCTAGCCCAGGCTGACTTGGAACTCACTTTGTAGTCCTAGGCCGGCCTAGAACTCACAGAGATCCTTCTACCTCTGTCTCCCTAGTACTAAGATTAAAGGTGTGTGCCACCACACACAGCTACCCCCCCCAGTGCTTAAATTTTTTTTAATTTAATTTATTTATTTATTTATTTATGTATTATGTTTTTCAAGGTAGGGTCTCATTCTAGCTCAGGCTGACTTGGAATTCACTATGTAGCCTTAGGGTGGCCTTAAACTCACAGTGATCCTCCTACCTGTGCCTCCCGAGTGCTGGGATTAAAGGTGTGCACCACCACACCGGGCTTAAATTTTTTTTTTTTTGGTGGTTTTTCAAGGTAAGTACTCACTGTAGCCCAGGCTGACCTGGAATTCACTATATAATGGCTTCAGTGAGTTCAGGGTGGCCTCGAACTCACAGCGATCCTCCTACCTCTGCCTCCTGAGTGCTGTGATTAAAGGGTTGTGCCACCATGTCTAGTTTATTTATTTGAGAGAAAGAGAGAGTGGGCGCACCAGGTCCTCCAGCCATTGCAAACGAACTCCAGGCACATGTGCCACCTTGTGCATTTGGCTCATGTCGGTATTAGGGAATCTAATCTGGGTGCTTAGGCTTGGCAGGCAAACACCTTAACCACTAAGCCATCTCCAAGGCACCCCCCTTTTTAGCCATTTTTTGAGTCATTCATTCTGTAGTCTAGGTTATCCTTGGGACTCATTGTAGTCCAGGCTGGGCTTAAATACTGCAATCCTCCTAATTTAGCCTCCTGAGTGCTGAGATTACAGTTGTAATCCACTACCCTTGGTCAATTTTATCATTAATTATAAAGAATTATATATAATATGAGCAGACACAAAAGAATCAAAAACTAAAAAACAACACCCCACATCAATTAGGAAACCATTTTTGATGTTTGTTGAATGAGTGACTGTTTCCTTGTCTTTTTCCTTTACTAGTTGAGTTTACATGTATGCTTAACTCTCTATCCTTTTTCTGTCCTATTAACCTTAGTACATAGTACTTCATTGTCTGACTAGGGGGAAAGAATAACAACCTAGCCTTGCCCAGAACAAAATGGTCTGTGGGACAGGGAGGGGGTGGGGGGAGGCTGGAAGAGATGGCTTAGCGGTTAAGGCACTTGCCTGTGAAGCCTAAGGACCCAGGTTCAATTCCCCAGTACCCATGTAAGCCAGATGCACAAGGTAGCACATGCATTTGGAATTTGTTTACAGTGGCTGGAGGCCCTGGCACACCCATTTTTTTTCTCTCCCTTTCTAACTCTCTGCCTCTATCTTTTTGTTTTTTCTGAGATAGGATCTCACTGTAGCCCAGGCTGACCTGGAATTCACTGTGTAGTCCAAGGGTGGCCTCAAAGTCATGGCAATCCTCCTACCTCTGCCTCCCAAGTGCTGGGATTAAAGGCATGCTCCACCACGTCCGGCTGCCTCTCTTAATAAGTAAGATAAATATTTTTTTAAAAACACAAAATGGTCTTTAGGGACTATTCTCAGTGCCTATAGTTATATGTATTACAAAAGTTAATAATTCACTTCTGAATTATAAACCACAGTGCTTATTCACTTTTAGGTAATAAATTTCATTTTAAAAAATTGGTTATGAAAGCTGGGCATGATGGCACACACCTTTAATCCCAGCACTCGAGAGGCAGAGGTAGGAGGATCGCCATGAGTTCAAGGCCACCTTGAGACTACAGAGTGAATTCCAGGTCAGCCTGGGCTAGAATGAGACCTTACCTTGAAAAAGAAAAAACTGGTTATGAGGGTTGGAGAGGTGGCTCAGTGGTTAAGCCACATGTCTGCAAAGCCTAAAGACCTAGGTTTGATTCCCCAGTATTCATGTATAGCCAGATGTGCTAGGTGGCCCATGCATCTCGAGTTGCAGTGGCTAGAGGCTCTGGCATGCCCGTTTTCTGTCTCTCTCAAATAAATAAATGAAAACTAGTTATGAGAAAAGTCAAGCCTACGTCAAGAAGTACAGTGGACTGGTACGTGTCCATCATTCAGCTGTGAGGCCCATTGTGGTTGATCTTTTCTCAGCTACACTTATACTCACTTCCTGTGGGTTTGTTAGTGATGCATTTTCTTACAAGCAAGCTATAAAAAGATGCTTGTTTCGGGCTAGGGAAATGGCTTAGTGGTTAAGGTGTTTGCCTGTGAAGCCTAAGGACCCCGGTTCAGTTCCCCAGAACCCACATAAGCCAGATGCACAAGGGGGCGCATGCGTCTGGAGTTTGTTTGCAGTGTCTGGAGGCCCTGGCATGCCATTCTCACTCTCCCTCTTTCCCCTCTCTCTCTCAAAGAAATATTTTAAAATTTTTAAAAAAGATGCTTATTTTTATTGGTGGCAAGTATTTTAAATATTTATTCTAGCCGGACGTGGTGGCGCATGCCTTTAATCCCAGCACTCGGGAGGCAGAGGTAGGAGGATCGCCGAGAGTTCGAGGCCACCCTGAGACTACATAGTGAATTCCAGGTCAGCCTGGACCAGAGTGAGACCCTACCTTGCAAAAAAACAAACAAAAAAAATATATATATTTATTCTTATTTGTGCCGGGCATGGTGGTGCATGCCTTTAATCCCAGCACTTGGGAGGCAGAATTAGGACTGCCATGAATTCGAGACCACCCTGAGACTACATAGTGAATTCCAGGTTAGCCTGGGCTAGAGTGAGACCCTACCTCGAAAAACAACAACAAAAAAACCGTAAAATAATTATTACTTATTTGCAAGTACAGAGAGGGGAGAATGGGCACACCAGGGTCTCCAGTCACTGCAAATGAACTCCATATGCATGTGCTTCCCTGTGGATCTGGCTTTACAGGGTACAGAATAGAACACTCCATTTTTAAAAACATGGATGAAGAACCTGAAAGAACTAAGCGGTGGGAAGGCGGCTATGAAAGAACATGGTAAGTAGGATGGAACTGTCCTTATTGTATGCATTCTCTCTCTTCTCTCTTTAACTTCAATTTTTTTGAATTATGTTTTGCATATGTTAGATTTTTATACATTCCCAATGTACAATTCAGTTTGGTTTTTTTTGTTTGCTTTTTTTTGTTTTGTTTTTCAAGGTAGGGTCTCACTCTAGCCCACGCTGACCTGGAATTCACTATGTAGTCTCAGGGTGGCCTTGAACTCATGGAGATCCTCCTACCTCTGCCTCCTGAGTGCTGGGATTAAAGGCATGAGCCACCATGCCTGGCTAATTCTGTAATTTTTAAAGGAAATTGACTGAGTTTGCTGCCATTACCATGATCCCCCTTTAGAACATTGTAGTCGTTTCAGTTTGCTCCTTCATGTTCATTCTGCTCTCACCACCTGCACATAACCATCCATCCGCCTTCCATTGCTGTAGATTTCTTTCTCTGAACTTTTCATGAAAATGTAATTAATGACTATGTCAACTGTTATGGCTCGTATTCACTTAGCTTACACTTACAAAGTTCATCAGTGTTACGGTGTGTATATGAACAAGCTCTTCTGTCTTTTTAAATTGCTGAATAGGAAGGATTCCATTCTGCTGTTCACTGCACTTTTGTTGTTCCATTCATTAGTTGATGGATATTGAGATTGTTTATACTCTTTGGCTATAGTGAATGATTACTGCTGTGAACATACATGTACAAATCTTTGCACCTATGTCTTAATTTCTTTTGGCTAATATTTTAGTTTAACTTTTCAAACAAATTATTGTCAACAGGGAAATTCTTAAAGAAGATGAAACTGGCTCACTTAAAGCTACAATAGAAGATATTCTGTTCAAAGCAAAGAGAAGAAGGTATGAGGCTCTTCCTAAGTGTGCTCCAAAGGGAAAGGGCATTCCTTTAAGCCTTCCTGTCCTTAGTCCTTCACTTCAGCTGTGTTTTAAAGAAACTCACCCACAATTGTCTGGCTAAGAAGACAAAACTAGAATCTCACTTTGCCCAGTGGTAAAACGTCTTCAGGAATTAACCACGATGTCTATGGTTATTCTACAAGTTAATAATTTACTTCATTAAAAAATGCAGATTAAGGGCTGGGGAGATGGCTTAGCAGTTAAGGCGTATGCCTGCGAAGCCTAAGGACCCCAGTCTGATTCTCCAGGTCCCACGTGAGCCAGATGCACATGGTGGTGCATGCGTCTGGAGTTGGTCTGCAGTGGCTAGAGGCCCTGGCGTGCCCATTCTCTCTCTCTCTCTTTCTCTGTCTCAAATAAATAAATATTTTTTAAAAATGTAAAATTTTTAAAAATGCAAATTAAGAGCCAGGCATAAGGGCACACGCCTTTAATCCCAACACTCAGGAGGCAGAGGTAGGAGGATCACTGAGTTCAAGGCCACCCTGAGACTACAGAGCAAATTCCAGGTCAGCCTGGGCTAGAGCAAGACCCTACCTTGAAAAAGCAAAAAAAAAAAAAAAAAAAGCAGATTAGTTGGAAAGTCTTACTGTGTTTGGGCTGTATATGGTGTTTCATTAAAGTGTTTTTGTGATTTTTTTAACAGAGTATTTGAGCACCATGGACAAGTTCGACTTGGAATGGTATGCTGTTAAAGAAATTTTGTGGGCCGGGCGTGGTGGCGCATGCCTTTAATCCCAGCACTCGGGAGGCAGAGGTAGGAGGATCGCCGAGAGTTCAAGGCCGCCCTGAGACTACATAGTTAATTCCAGGTCAGCCTGGACCAGAGTGAGACCCTTTTGAAATTTTGTTTCAAATTGAATGGTAAAGTAACAAACTTTTCAAAGAAGAGATTAGCATGTATGCATAAGGATATTTGAATATTCAGTCATACTATTTTTACTTCTTAGAAATATATTCGGAGATTGTCTCCCCCTTTCTCTTTCGTTTCTGGTAGATGCGCCACCTTTATGTGGTGGTTGATGGATCAAGAACAATGGAGGACCAAGATCTAAAGCCTAACAGATTGACATGTACTTTAAAGGTACAGTAAAATCATTTAAATTCATACTAAATGTAAATAAAGATGTAGAATTATTTTTAAAAAGTTAAATAATTATTTTTCTGTCACCTAGGCTCGCCTCAATCTGTGGTAATCCTACTGCTACAGCCTTTTAAACTAGGATTACATATGTGAGCTACTAAGCCTTCTCCTTGTGTCTTTAATTGCTCTCCCATCCAAGTCAGGATTGGACCAGATGTAGTGGTTTACACCTTTAATCCCAGCACTCTGGAGGCTGCTGTTGGAGGATCACTGTGAATTTGAGGCTAGCCTGGGCTAGAGCAAAACCATGCTTAAAATTAAAAAAACAAGTCAAGATCAAGCCTTGTCAGTTACCCCTTTTCTTTACTCAGTCTTTATTCTTCTTTGACTTATTTGCATGTGTCTTACCTATACATTCATCTTCTAATTTATTAAAGCACATCCTCAATTCTGTCTTCCCTTAACCTCTGTCCTCATTGGATCTTTCCCTTATTTACAATGTTTTTGACAGGTCTGAATGGATCTATCTTTTTGTTTTGTTTTGTTTTGATTTTGATTTTTTTGTTTTGTTTTGTTTTTTTGAGGTAGGGTCTTACTCTGGCCCAGGCTGACCTGGAATTAACTATGTAGTCTCAGGGTGGCCTCAAACTCACAGCAATCCTCCTACCTCTGCCTCCTAAGTGTTGGGATTAAAGGTGTGCGCCACCATGCCCGGCTTTGATTTTGGTTTTTTTTTTTTTTTTTTTGTTTTGTTTTTTTTTTGAGATAGGGTCTCACTTTAGCTCAGGCTGACCTGGAATTCACTACGTAGTCTCAGGGTGGCCTCGAACTCACGGCAATCCTCCTACTTCTGCCTCCCAAGTGCTGGGATTAAAGGTGTGCGCCACCATGCCCGGCTTTGATTTTGGTTTTGAGATCAGATCTAGCTGTATTGTCCCAGTTGACCTCTTCAGTAGACTCTACTGCCTCAGCTTCCTGGGTAGTTGGGATAGCAGGGTCTTGCCGCCTGTGCCTATGGGCATGGCTTTGTCTTATAAAACTGAGCTCAATTCCTGTCTTATCACCCATCAATTCATATTACAGGTGTTTATTATTTAATGTTTTAATAACTAAATATTTTGAAAATGTGTATATTTAGGGGCTGTAGAGGTGGCTCAGTGGTTAAGGTGCTTGTCTGCAAAGCCTAGCGAACTGGGTTTGATTTTCCTAGTACCCATGTAAAGCCAGATGCACTAGGTGGTGCATGCATCTGAAGTTCTTTTGCAGTGGCTAGAAGTCCTGGTGCGCCCATTCACCCCCCCTTCTCACTCAAATAAATAAATAAAATAAAATATTTTTTAAAATTACTTGAAGGCTGGATGTTGTGGCACATGCCTTTAATCCCAGCACACGGGAGGCAGAGGTAGGAGGATTGCTGTGAGTTTGAGGCCAGCCTGAGCTAGAGCGAGACCCTACCTGGAAAAACCAAAAAAAAAAAAGAAAGCATTTGATAAGTTTAGAAGTCATGAGAAGCTGAGAGTGATGGTGCATGACTATAATGCCCCAAAAGGAGAAATAGGGAAGGTGACCAAAAGTTCAAGGCCAGCTAGACTACATAGCAAGTCTCTCTCTCTCTCTCTTTTTTTTTTTTCAAGGTAGGGTCTCACTCTAGTCCAGGCTAACCTGGAACTCACTATGTAGTCTCAGGGCGGCCTTGAACTCACTGCAGTTCTCCTACCTCTGCCTCCTGAGTGCCTGGCTGGAAGACACTATCTCAAAAAATACTTATGTATACACACACACACACACACAAAATCATGAGAAGTATCACTTGATAAATGTTTTCAAAAACATTGACATATTCTTTATTGTTGCTATTTTTCCCTTATGTAATATTTCCTTTTTATTTTCTTAAAATAGTTGTTGGAATACTTTGTAGAAGAGTATTTTGATCAAAACCCTATCAGTCAGGTATGTAAACAAGTTGTACATTCAAAATTTGATTCCTATTTTACTGCCAAATATAGTTTGTTTTGAAAAAACAGGACATATGTTCTATGAATTATTATGTGATGTAGATTATGGAAATTTTTGGTACATTTAACAATGAAAAGCAAAACAACTTTAAAAGTTAAATTGTTCACTGTTTTAACAGTGTACAGTGAATTCATACCTAAATTTATTTATCAAGAACACCATGAGAAGGGCTGGCTGGAGATGGCTCAGTGGGTAAAGCCCTTGCTGCATAAGCATGAGGACCTGAGTTTGGATCCCCATAACCCACATAAAGGCAGACATACTAGCAACACTCTATAATCCCTTCACTCCATAGGAGGCAGAAATGAGAATTCCTGAAGGTCTCAGACCAACTAAGCTAGTGTACACAATAGCAAACAAGAGACCCTGCCTCAAACAAGGTAGAAGACAGGACAAGGACCTTGGCCTTTGACTTCCACACGCCCTCTGTGGCACATGTGTCAATAGCATATGTTCATCTGCCCTCACAAGCAAAGATTTTTAAAAGAATACCTCGGGGAAAAAAATCTTGTATGTTCCATGATTCTTATTAATTATTTATTTCCACAGGGGAGAGGGAGAGAAAATGGGTGCACCAGGGTCTCTAGCTACTGCAAACGAATTCTAAATGTATGTACCACTTTATGCCTCTGGCTTACCTGGGTTCTAGGGAATCGAACCTGGGTCCTTAGACTTCATAGGCAAGCACCTTAACTGCTAAGCCATCTCTTCAGCCCCCCCCCATAGCTCCTTTGCTATTAATAATTTTACTTCCATACATTTTTATCAACAGGAAATAATTTATTATATTAAAATAATACGTATTTTTGTTTTTATTTTGAGATTGGAATAATTGTAACTAAGAGTAAAAGAGCTGAAAAGCTGACTGAGCTCTCAGGTATGCATACAATTCCCTTTATAAAACTCCAGGATGCTGCTTTAATTAACTTTGTAACCTTGCTTATATGGCTGCCTGATAAGTAAAGTGAAGAAGCCTTTCTCTCTGCTTCTTAGATGCAACAGTGCTTCTTTCTTAAGCTCTAAAGCCTAAGATTAACTGTTTCATGTTGAGTTCTGCACAATGTTACATTGGAAGTAAATGTTTTTATTTAAATACACATTCTTAGTCTGAAAATATTAACATTACCTTATTATAACTGCTCATTAAATCCATTTAATTTTCAAATTTTTATATTTGGTTTTTGGAGATAGGGTCTCACTGTAGCATAGGATGACCTGGAATTCACTCTGTTGTCTCAGACTGACCTCAAACTCACCGTGATCCACCTCTGCCTCCCAAGTGCTAGGATTAAAGGCGTGCACCACCACACCAAGCAAAAAGGTTTTTTTTGTTTGTTTGTTTTGAGGTAGGGTCTCACTGTAGCTCAGGCTGACCTGGAATTCACTATGTAGTCTCAGGATGGCCTCGACTCACAGCAATCCTCCTACCTCTGCCTCCCAAGTGCTAGAATTAAAGGCATGCACCACCACACCAAGCAAAAAAGTTATTTTTGAGTTTTTGTTTTTTTGTGGTTTTTTTTTTTTTTTTTTTTTTTTTTTTTTTTTTTTTTGAGATGGGTCTCACTAGCTCAGTGACCTGGAATTCATTTTCTCAGGGTGCAAAGTCAATCCTCCTACCTCTGCCTCCTGAGTGCTAGAATTAAAGGCATGCACTCCACACCCACCCAAAAAAGTTATTTTGAGAGATGGCTTAGCAGTTAAGGCATTTTCCTGTAAGCCAAAGATCCTGCACTCTCCAGGACCCATGGGAGCGCAAGCATCTGGAGTTCGTTTGCAGTGGCTGGAGGCACTGGCGTGCCCATTCTCTCTCTGTGTGTCTCTCTGCCTCTCTATCTCAAATAAATAAAAAATATTTTAAAAAATATTTTAAAAAACATTTTTCTGTAGTACCCGTACACACACACACACACACACACATATTGAAGAAATAAATAGCCTCTAGAGATTCTTTTTATTTTTTTGAGGTAGGGTCTCACTCTAGCTCAGGCTGACCTGGCATTCACTCTGTAGTCCCAGGCTGGCCTCAAACTCACAGCGATCCTCCTACCTCTACCTTCTAAGTGCTGGGATTAAAGGCGGGCGCCACCATACCTGACACTTCAGGAGATTCTGTTTCTTCTCTCTTCACTTATATTACATGGTATGAGATAGGCTGTCTTTCTGGATGTTACAGAAGATACTGCAGTTTCTTCTCTCTTCACTTATATTACATGGTATGAGATAGGCTGTCTTTCTGGATGTTACAGAAGATACTGCAGTTTTATTATTTGTGGGAGTCATTTTTTTCCCCAAGTTCTTGTAAGTGCTTGCTTTTGTCCCCCAGGAAAAACAAGGAATTATAGACATTCTTCCATCAATGAATATTTGTTACTTTATTTATATATATGTGGCTGGAGATGACTAAGTCAGTAAGATGCTTGCCACACAAGCATAAGAACCTGAGTTTGATTCCCAGAACCCATTAAAAAAGGTGTGTAGGGCTGGGGAAATGACTTAGCGGTTAAGGCATTTGCTTGCAAAGCCTAAGGACCCTGGTTCACTTCCCCAGGACCCACGTAAGCACAAGGGGGCACATGCGTCTGGAGTTCGTTTGCAGTGGGTGGAGGCCCTGGTACTCTGTATCTCTTTCTCTCTCAAATAAATAAAATATTTTTTAAATAAAATAAAAAAAGGTGTGTAGGGCTGGAGAGATGGCTTGGTGGTGGAGGCACTTGCTGCGAAGCCTAAGGACCCATGTTTGACTGTCCAGATCCCATATAAGCAGACACACAAAGGAGAGGCAAGCGAAGGTTGTGCTTGTCCACTAGGTGGTGCAAGCATCTGGAGTTCACTTTCAGTGACTGAGGTCCTAGCATGCCAATTCTCTCTCTTTGAAAAACAAAAAACTAGCCGGGCGTGGTGGCACACACCTTTAATCCCAGCACTTGGGAGGCAGAGGTAGGAGGATCGCCATGAGTTCGAGGCCACCCTGAGACTACATAGTGAATTCCAGGTCAGCCTGAGCTAGAGTGAGACCCTATCTCAAAAAAAACAAAAAAAAAAAAAAACCCTAAAGGTGGAGCCGGGTGTAGTCACGCACACCTTTAATCCCAGCATTCAGGAGGCAGAGGTAGGAGGATCATCGTGAAAAGTGTGTAAAAAGAGCTGAGCTGAGTTGGTACATGGTACATGTCTTTAGTCCCAGCACTCTGAAGGCTGAGGTAGGAATATCACCATAAGTTCATGGTCAGCCTGGGGCTATAGAATGAGTTCCAGGTCAGCCTGGGCTATAGTGAGACCTTGCCTAAAAAAAAAAAAAAAATGTAGTGTACCTATAATACCAGCACTGAGGAGGTAACAACAGTATCTTTCCTGGGGTTTGCTGGCTGTCCAGTCTAGCTGAATTAGTGAGCCCCAGGTTCAGTGAGAGACCTTGTCTAAAAAATAATAATAAGGGCTGGGCGTGGTGGCGCACGCCTTTAATTCCAGCACTAGGGAGGCAGAGTTAGGAGGATCGCCATGAGTTCAAGGCCACCCTGAGAAATACATAGTGAATTCCAGGTCAGCCTGGGCCAGAGTGAGACCCTACCTCAAAAAACCAAAATAAATAAATAAAATAATAATAATAATAACGTAGGTCTAGAGAGATGGCATGGTAGTTATAGGTGCTTGCTTGCAAAGCCTGACAGCTTGGGTTGATTCCCCAATACCCACATAAGGCCAGATGCACAAAGTGAAAAATATGTCTGTGGCAAGAGGAAATGGCATGACCATACTCATTCATTCTCTCTCTGCTTGCAAGTAAATAAATAAACAAACATTTTTTAAAAATAAAAGCTGAAAGCCGGGCGTGGTGGCACATGCTTTTAATCCCAGCACTTGGGAGGCAGAGGTAGGAGGATCACTGAGAGTTTCGAGGCCACCCTGAGACGACATAGTTAATTCTCGGTCAGCCTGGACCAGAGTGAGACCCTACCTTACAAAACCAAAAAAAAAAATTAAATTAAATTAAAAATATATATATATAAATAAAATAAAAGCTGAGCATGGTGGCGCACACCTTTAATCCCAGCACTTGGGAGGTAGAGGTAGGAGGATTGCTGTGAGTTTGAAGCCACCCTGAGAATACATAGTGAATTCCAGGTCAGCCTGGGCTAGAGTGAGAACCTACCTCAAAAAAAACAAAAAAAAAAAACATAAAACAAAATAAAAATAAAGCTGGGTGTGGTGGTACACACTTTTTTAAATTTTTTGGTTTTTTAAAAATTTTTGTTTATTTTTTATTTATTTATTTGAGAGTGACAGAGAGAGAGGCAAATAGAGAGAGGATAGGTGCGCCAGGGCCTCCAGCCACTGTAAACAAATTCCAAATGCATGCGCTACTTTGGGCATCTGGCTTACGTGGGTCCTGGGGAATCAAGCCTCGGACTGAGGTCCTTAGGCTTCAGAGGCAAGCACTTAACTGCTAAGCCATCTCTCTAGGACCCACACTTTTTTTGGTTTTTTTTTTGGGGTGGGGGTTAGGTTTCAAGGTAGGGTTTCACTCTAGCTCCGGATGACCTGGAATTCACTATGTAGTCTCAGGCTGGCCTCAAACTCACAGCAATCCTCCTACCCTCCTACTTCTAACCCCAAGTGCTGGGATTAAAGGCATGCACCACCACACCCAGCTGGTAAACACCTTTTATCCAGCACTTGGGAGGGGGCGTAGGAGAATCACTGTGAGTTCTACTTAGTGAATTAGTGAATTCCAGGTTAACCTGGGACAGAGTAACACTCTGCTTTGAAAAATAAAAAAAAAGAAAGGAAGGAAAGAAGAAAAGAAAGAAGATAAGGAGAGATGGCTTAGTGATTAAGGCCTGCAAACCCTGAGAACCCAGGTCTGATTCCCCCAGAACTCACATAAGCCGGATGTACATTGTGGTGCATGTATCTAGAATTCGTCTGCACTGGCTAGAGGCCCTGGTACACCCATTCTCTCTGGAACTTGCAATGCTTTTGCCTTATTCTCTCAACGGCTAGGATTCCAAGACCTTCATCACCACATCCAGTCCCAAAATATTTTAAAATATCAGTTATAAGCCGGGTGTGGTGGCGCATGCCTTTAATCCCAGCACTTGGGAGGCAGAGATAGGAGGATCACCGTGAGTTTGAGGCCACCCTGAGACTACATAGTTAATTCCAGGTCAGCCTAGACCAGGGTGAAACCCTACCTTGAAACCCCCAAAAAAAAAAAAAAAAAGTAAAATATCAGTTATACCCAACTTGAATACTATAGTGTGTATAATGTGGTCGGAGGCAATACCACCTGAAGATCTGGTCCTAGATTCAGACAACGATGACAGCTATGCATAGATGCTGCTCCCACCAGTGCTTATAAATTGCATGCTGATTTCATAGATAAAGAATTTGGACAGTATGTTGATCTTAAAAATAATGAAAAATGGAGACATTAACTGAAAGTTATGTATTCTTGGTTTATATTTTTAAATGTTTGTTAATGGATATTGATTATTTATATTGTTTTCTAGGATGAATGAGGCTATCTACCAAACATATTTGATAAAACTGCAACCTGATAAAAATATAAATTGAAGGCATTTTGTTCTTTAATATGTATGTAAATTTCAGAAGAAACATAATTTCCATCTTGTATCTATAGCATAATTTATTAAAAGTAGAATATTCCATCTTTCTGCAGGAAACCCAAGGAAGCACATAACATCTTTGAAGAAAGCTGTAGATATGACCTGCCATGGAGAACCATCTCTTTATAATTCTTTAAGCATGGCTATGCAAACCCTAAAGTTAGTGTTTGATGTTATTTGTTTGTGGGTTTTTTTTCAGCTTTTTTGAGAGAGAGAGAGAGAGAGAGAGAGAGAATGTGTACCAGGGCCTCCAGCCACTGCAAACAAACTCCAGATGCATGCACCCCCTTGTGCATCTGGCTTACGTGGCTCCTGGAGAATTGAACCAGGAACCTTTGGCTTTGCAGGCAAACACCTTAACCACAAAGCCATCTCTCCAGCCCTTTTGCTTTTTTTTTTTTTTTTTTTTTTTTTTTTTTTGAGGTAGGGTCTTACTCTAGCTCAAGCTGACCTGCAGTTCACTTTGTAGTTTCACAGTGGCCTTGAACTCATGGCGATCCTCCTACCTCTGCTTCCCAAGTGCTGGATTAAAGGCGTGCACTACCACAATTGGCTTCAATTTTTTTTTTTAATGTGGATTCTAGAGCTTAAACTTAGGTTTCTATGCTTGCATGACAAACACTTTAGTGACTGAGCCATCTCCCCATTTTGTATTTTTGCAACTGAGTCTCATGTGACCCAAGCTGGCCTCAAACTTCACTATGTAGCTGAGGATGACCTTGAACACTTGATCTTCCTGCTTTCACCTCTCATATGCTAGAATTGCAAGTATGCACCACCAGGCACGCCTTTTATATATTTTTTAATTGATTTAGACATTTTCTAGGTGTAGTGGTACACACCTTTAATCCCAGTACTAGGGAGGCAAAGGTAAGAGTTCACTGTGAATTCGAGGTCAGTCTGATACTGCATAGTGAATTCCAGGTCAGGCTGGGCTAGAGTGAGACCCTACCTCGAAAACAAACATACAAAGGTATTTTTCTATGAGCTAAAATAATATGTTGATGGGCTAGAGATGGCTCAGCAGTTAAGGTGCTTGCTTGCAAAGCCTAAAGACCCAAGTTCAATTCTCCAGTACCCATGAAAAGCCAGATGCACTATGTAGCACATGCATCTTGAGTTCATTTGTAGTGGGTAGAGGCCCTGGTATACCCATTCTCTCTGTGTAGATAAATAAATAAATAAAAAGTTTAAATATAATTAATTCCATTGCAATGTTGAAACAAATGAGGTAGTATAAATGAATAAACCATGTATACTGTTCTTCTTGGATACATTTTTAGCTAGTTCAGTTTACTTGACCTAATTGTAGTATATTTTACTTTTCTTTAGACACATGCCTGGACACACAAGCAGAGAAGTCCTAATCATCTTTAGCAGCCTTACAACTTGTGATCCATCTAATATTTATGATCTAATCAAGGTACTACCAGCAAACCAAAATGGAAGTTAAAACTCTAGAGAATCCTGTGGCGAATTTATCACTAGTTTTCAGAACATTATTTCTTTCAGACATTATTGATAAATATTTTTCTTTCTCCCTTAAAAATCTTCCACTTTTTGGACTTTCACGAAGATGCTGAAGGCAGCTAAAATTAGAGTGTCTGTTATTGGATTATCTGCAGAGGTTCGGGTTTGCACTGTACTGGCTCGTGAAACTGGAGGTATGTATCTACATCTTCAGTAGTTATTCATAATCATTGTGTAAGAAATAATTTATTAGAAACACCCTGGGGTGGTGAGATGGCTCAGCAGTAAAGGTGCTTGCCTGAAAAGCCTAATAATCAGGGTTTGATTTCCCAGTACCCATGTACACCAGAAACACAAAGTGGCACGTGTATATGGAGTTTGTTTGCAGCAGCCAGAGACCTTGGTGCACCCATTCTCCTTCTCTCTGTGTTTGTCTGTCTCTCTGTTTTATGTTTCCCTGCTTGCAAATAAATAAATAAAAACTAAATCCTATATCTGTAGTCCAAAATGTGGATAGTCATCTTAAACATATTGATACATATTGATTTTATTATCTCTAAATAAAGGGAAGTTTTGTTTTGTTTTGTTTTGTTTTGTTTTTGGTTTTTCAAGGTAGGGTCTCACTCTAGCTCAGGCTGAACTGGAATTCACTATGTAGTCTCAGGGTGGCCTCGAACTCATGGTGATCCTCCTATCTCTGCCTCCTGAGTGCTGGGATTAAAGGCGTGCGTCCCCACGCCCGGCATAAAGGGAAGTTTTAATAGGTCAGTGTTTAAAGGGGTTTTGGGGTTTTTTTTTGTTTGTTTGTTTGTTTTGTTTTTCAAGGTAGGGTCTCACTCTGGCCCAGGCTGGCCTGGAATTAACTATGTAGTCTCAGGGTGCCCTCGAACACACAGTGACCCTCTTACCTCTGCCTCCAGAGTGCTGGGATTAAACATGTACACCACCACACCTGGCAATAATTTTTTTTTTTTAAGATTGATTTTTACTTATTAGAGACAGAGAGAGGGAGAGAGAATGGGCATGCCAGGGCCTCCAGCCACTGCAAACAAACTTCAGATGCATGTGCCACTATGTGCACCTGGCTTATGTGGGACCTGGAGTATCAAACCTGGTTCCTTAGGCTTTGCAGGCAAGCGTTTTAACCGCTAAGCCAACTCTCCAGTCCTTAGAGGGAGTTTTATAACTTTAGAAAAATTAATAATTTTACTATATGTAATACTTCATAAAGATTCAATAATTTAGCTTTAATTAAATTGTGATTACTCTTAATCCTAGAGAAATTGATGTAGAAATATTAAAGTATTTTTAAAATGATAATTTAGTTAAGCAAGCATGAAAATTCGTTTTTTCTCATGATAAAGCTTTTACAGAATCACATAAAAGTTATTACATATTTAAAACTTGACTGTTTTTCTTTTCATCTCATTAGGCACATACCATGTTATTTTAGATGAATCTCATTATAAAGAGTTGTTAACACATCATGTTAGTCCTCCTCCTGCCAGTTCAAGTTCTGAATGCTCACTCATTCGTATGGGTATGTTCCTCCTGTGTTATTTTAATACGCATCTCTTGGTTCAAACTAGGCTTTCTGTTTTGTGTATAAGTTGTCATTTTTTTAAAACTATATTTTATTTATTTACTTATTTGAGAGAGAGAAAGAGGCAGAGAGAGTGAGTGAGAATGGGCGTGCCAGGGCCTCCAGCCACTGCAAACAAACTCCAGATGCATTGTGCATCTGGCTTATATGGGTCCTGGGGAATCGAACCAGGGTCCTTAGGCTTCACAGGCAGATTTTTTATTTTCTTTTTTTCTTTCTTTCTTTCTTTCTTTCTTTCTTTCTTTCTTTCTTTCTTTTTTGTTGTTGTTTTGGGTTTTTTTGTTTTGTTTTGTTTTGTTTTGTTTTGTTTTGTTTTGTTTTGTTTTGTTTTGTTTTGAGGTAGGGTTTCACTCTAGTCCAGGCTGACCTGGAATTCACTATGTATTCTCAGGGTGGCCTTGAACTCATGGTGATCCTCCTATCTCTGCCTCCCAAGTGCTGGGATTAAAGGTGTGCACCACCACTCCCGGCTGTTTTTTTCAGTTTTTTTAAGGTAGGGGCTTGCTTTATCCCAGGCTGACCTGGAATTCTCTATGTAGTCTCAGGGTGACCATGAACTCATTGCAATCCTCCTATCTCTGCCTTGCCAGTATCAGGATTAAAGGCATGCAACATCCCACCTAGCAAGACATCTTTTTTAGGAGGCTGGACGGATGGCTGCACAAACATGAAGACCTGTAATTCCAGCACTGGGAATCACTGTGGCTCACTGGCTAGCTAGTCTAGCCAATCAGGAGCTCTAGCCTCAGTGAGTGGATGCATCCACTAAATTATATTATATATATATTTTTTTTTATTTGAGAGAGGCAGAGAGAGATAATGGGCACACCAGGGCCTTTCAGCCACTGTGAACAAACTCCAGACACATGCGCCCCCTTGTGCACATGTGTGACATTGTGCACTTGCATCACTTTTGTGTTTGTCTATATGTGGGACCTGGAGATATGAACAAGAGTTCTTAGCTTCACAGGCAGGTGCCTTAACCGCTAAGCCATCTCTCCAGCCTGTTTTTTTATTTTTATTTATTTACTTATTTGAGAGAGAAGGAGGGAGACAGAGAGAGAGAAGAATGAGTGCATCAGGGCCTCTAGCCTCTGCAGACAAACTCCAGACACATGTGCCACAATGTGCATCTGGCTTTACATAGGTTTTAGGGAATAGAACCTGAGTCCTTAGGCTCTGCAGGCAAGCGCCTTAACTACTAAGCTGTCTCTCCAACCCACAAAAAATTTTTTGATAAAACTTAATTATTATTATTTTATTTATTTATTTATTTATTCCTCTTTTTGATTTTTTGAGGTTGGATCTCACTCTAACCTAGGCTGACCTGGAATTTACTCTGTAGGCTCAGAGTGGCCTTGAACTCACTGTGATCTTTGTACCTCTGCCTCCCAAATGTTGGGATTAAAGGTGTGAGCCACCACACCCACTCCCATTTACTTGTTTTTTAAAACATTTATTTTACTTATTTATTCATTCATTCATTCATTCATTCATTCATTTGCAAGCAGAGATAGAATGAGAATGAGAATTGGTATACCAGGTCCTCTTGCTATTGCATATCTAAAAAGCAGGAAGAGGCTTTTGTACAACTCTGATGACTTTCTAGTAGAAATATGTTTAGATTCCTAGTCTTAGAATTATGTTCTTTGCCTATAAAAATAAATTAATGATTTTTTTTTCTGTGTAAAGGATTTCCCCAGCACACCATTGCTTCTTTGTCTGATCAAGATGCGAAACCTTCTTTCAGCATGGCGTAAGTGAAGAGCAGCTTTCAGTGATAACATTTAATGTTTAAATTTCATTCCTCTTAAGTTTTTTTAAACATTTTTATATTTTTAAATTTTTATTTATTTATTTGCAAGCAGGGAGAAAGAGAGAGAGAAGAGAGGCAGACAGAGAGTGAATGGGTACGCCAAGGCCTCTAACCACTGCAGACGAACTCCAGATGCATGTGCCCCTTGTGCATCTGGCTTACATGGGTCCTGGAGAGTCAAGCTGGGATCCTTTGGCCTCGCAGGCAAACACCTTAACCACTAAGCCATTTCTCCAGCCCTCCTCTTAAGTTTTAAATAGATGGGCTTGAAATGTGATGACTTTTATAAATGGTTACCTTCTGCGTAGTCATAAAGAGAATGGCTATTTTCATATATGTTTATGTTGTGATTTTCAGGATATATTATGAAATAAAATGACAAAGTGAAGAGAGAGTGTAGTATGCTACTAATCATCTAAAATGAAGGTGGGAGCCAGGTGGGTGGCGCACGCCTTTAATCCCAGCACTCGGGAGGCAGAGGTAGGAGGATCGCTGTGAGCTCAAAGCCACCCTGAGACTACAGAGTGAATTCCAGGTCAGCCTGGGCTAGAGTGAGACCCTACCTCAAAAAACACAAAAATAAAAATAAAATAAAGTGGGGGCTAGGGATGTAGCTCAGATGGGCTTGGTCCCTAGTAAACTGCATAAAATAGATATGTTATATGCTTGCAGTCCTAGCAGTCAGGAGCTAAAGGCAGGAATATCAAGAGTTCAAGGTCATTCTGAGCTATATAATTTGGTTTAGACCAACCTGGCCTGTATGAGACCCTGTTTTGAAAAAAGAGAGAGAAGAAAAGAAGGTGGGGCCAGGCATGATGGTTCACACCTGTAATCCCAGTACTTGGGGGCCTGAGGCAGGAGATTGTTGTAAATTTGAGGTCAGCTTTAGATTGAGACCTTTTCTCAAAAAGCCAAAAATAGGAGCCAGGTGTGGTGGTGCATGCCTTTGATCCCAACACTCAGGAGGCAGAGATAGGAGGATCGCTGTGACTTCGAGGCCACCCTGAGACTACATAGTGAATTCCAGATCAGCCTGGACCAGAGCGAGACCCTACCTTGAAAAACTAAAAAAAGAGAGAGAGAGAAAGAGAATGGAGAAAAAATGAATACCATTAGTGAGCTACAAGGCATACATATTCAATATATAATTTTGAATAGATTTTAAAACAGAATCCATAGTTTAAGATTTGGGTGACATTCTTTAGCTCTTTTTCACACATCCACATTATATATATATATATATATAACTTTTTTAAAAGTATGTATGTACTTTTATTTTTTTTATCCCTTAGGCATTTGGATAACAGTGCTGAACCGGGCCTTACATTAGGAGGCTACTTCTGCCCACAGTGTCGGGCAAAATACTGTGAGCTTCCTGTGGAATGTAAAATATGTGGTAAGAAACCAGTTATTCCTTACTCAGTAAATCAGCCTTAAATAACTTCCTACCTGTATTGCTGCTGAAATGGAGATATCGGGGTCTGCCTGTTAGTGATTTAATCTGTGCAAAGGAAATACATTGCCTTTCTTTTCTTTTTTTTTCTCCTCGAGGTAAGGTCTCATTCTAGCCCAGGCTGACCTGGAATTCACTATTCTCTAGTCTCAAGGTGGCCTTGAACTCACGGTGATCCTCCTATCTCTGCCTTCTGAGTGCTGGGATTAAAGGCGTGCATGACCATGCCCAACCAACAGTACATTTTTTAAAAGTGTTATAATAGATGTAGTAGACATTTTTCTGGCAATTACCTTTATAAAATAGTTATATGTAAGTAGAATTAAAATAACAGAATTAGCTGGAGAAGCACATGTTTTTAATCCCAGCACTTAGGAGGATCACTGTGAGTTTGAGGCCAGCCTAGGACTACAAAGTGAGTTCTAGTTCAGCCTGGGCTAGAGTGAGAACCTACCTTGAAAAAGACAAAACAAAAATTTTATTAAATAAATAAAACAAGCTGGGTGTGTGGCACATGCCTTTAATCCCAGCACTCGGGAGGCAGAGGTAGGAGAATCGCCATGAGTTTTAGGCCACCCTGAGACTACATAGTGAATTCCAGGTCAATCTGAGCTAGTGTGAAACCCTACCTCGGAATACCAAAAATAAATAAATAGAATTATAAAATTAGTTTCATTAATGAATAAATAAATAGGCCAAGAGAAGTCACACACTTTACAAAACTAAGACTTCATCCTGGAATCTTTTTATGGCTGTAGGTAAATTTAAAAAATATTACCTATAACCTCTTTCTGAGGTTTAGGTTATCAAGGTGTCTCTGCTTTGTATGTTAGGTCTTACCCTGGTGTCTGCACCTCATTTGGCACGGTCTTATCATCATTTGTTTCCTTTGGATGCTTTTCAAGAAGTTGCCTTAGAAGACTATAAAGGAGAAAGGTATATGAATTTCGGTTAATTTATATGTTACAAGTGTAAACTAATGTTTGAAAAAATTGTTACTTATCTGGAAAATATTTGCAGAAAATGTAGAGTATCCTGGTTCTGGACAGGCATGGTGATACATGCCTTTAATCCCAGCACTTGGGAGACAGAGGTAAGAGGATCATTGTGAGTTCAAGGCCAGCCTGAGACTATATAGTGAATTCCAGGTCAGCCTGGATTAGAGCGAGATCCTACCTCAAAAATCCAAAAAGAGAGAGAGAGACTATCCTGGTTCTGGTTGGGGAGATAGCTCAGTGGTTAAAGGCACTTGGTTGCAAAGCCTTACAGCCAGTTGGTTCAATTCCCCAGTACCCATGTAAAGCCAGTTTCAGAAAGTGGTGCATGCATCTGGAGTTGGTTTGTAGTGGCAATAAGCCCTGTTGTGCCCATTCTCTCTCTCTCCTCTCTCTGCTTGTAAATAAATAAGTGAAAATATTTTAAAAGGGTTGGAGAGATGACTTAGTGGTTAAGGCACCTACCTGTGAAACCTAAGGACCCAGGTTCCATTCCTCAGTACCCATATAAGCCAGATACACAAGGTGGCACATGCATCTGGAGTTCATTTGCAGTGGCTGGAGGCCCATTCTCTCTCTATCTGTGTCTTTTTCTCAAATAAATAAATAAAATATTTTCATATTTTATAGTATTTTAAAATATTGAACTCATAGCAATCCTCCTACCTCTGCCTCCTGAGTGCTGGGATTAAAGGTGTGTGCCATCATGCTTGGCCTTTTGGAATTCTTAAAACTCTCCTACAGCCAGGCGTGGTGGTGCACGCCTTTAATCCCAGCATTCAGGAAACAGAGTAGGAGGATTGCCATGAGTTCGAGGCCACCCTGAGACTACATAGTTAATTCCAGGTCACCCTGGGCCAGAGTGAGACCCTACCTCAAAAAACAAACGGGCTGGAGGGATGGCTTAGCAGTTAAAGCATTTGCCTGCAAAGCCAAAGGACCCAGGTTTGATCCCCAGGACCCACATTAGCCAGATGCACAAGGGAGCACATGCGTCTAGAGTTTGTTTGCAGTGCCTGGAGGCCCTGACACGCCCATTCTCTCTCTCTCTCCCCCTCCCACGAACATGTGTAAGACATTTGCTTACTGTTCTTTTTAAGTCCATGCTTATTTGTTTGTTTATATATTTATACATTTAATTTTATTTCTGCAAATATAAAAAGATACATGTGCCACTTTATGCATCTGAATTTACATGAGTACCCTGGAATCAAACTCACTTTGCATCTGGCTTTACATGAGTACTTGGGAATGGAACTGTGGTTGTTAGACTCTGAAGGCAAGCACCTTAACCTCTGAGCCATCTTTCCAGCCCTACAATTACTTATTAAAGGGTTCTAGAGTTTACTGAGTTATTTTGATGAATAAATTCTAAAAATTTACTTTCAAATTTTTTTCAGATTTTGTTATGGATGTCAGGGGCAATTGAAAGACCAACATGTAAGTTCATTGGCTTTATGAATACTAACTAATATAGAATAAATATTGAAAAAAATGGTGCTATAATACATTTTTAGGTAGATTATTGGAAGCCAGTTATACCAGATTATTTCTCAAAATTATAGTAGTTAGAAGGAGCAAAATATCTTTAATAATAGTTCTGTCATTCTGCATTTTAGTTTTACTGTAAAGATATTCTATTACTTTGTTTACAGTTCCAAGCTACGCTGCATTTGGTGTGGAAGTATTTAGTTGTATAGTAGTATACTTCAGTTTCTATTATGCCTCATTTTGAAATTAACACTACAGTGGCCACAAATAAAAGATTGTGCCAATGAGAAAATACTTAAAATTTTTGAAGATAGAGTATGTTCTTATATGCCCAGCTACTAGGAGGGAAATACAGGAAAAGTGCTTGGATCTAGGAATTCAAGGCCACCTGGCCAACATAGTGGGACCTTGTCTTACAAAAACAACAAAGCTTGGCTGGGGAAATGGCTCAGCAGTTAAAAGCACTTGTTTGCAAAGCCTACCTATTTGAGATAACCACATAAAACCAGACTCAAAAGTGACACATGCACCTGGAGTTAATTTGCAGGGGCAAGAAACCCCAGCAGACCCATTTTCTCTCTCTCTCAAATAAAAATGTTGTCTTTTGTTTTTAAAACAACAACAGTAACAAAGCTTAGAGACAGCCATGGTAGCATCCCAAGTGTGGCATTAGAGGACTGGGACACCAATCCTATGTACTCTTCTGCCCTCACATTGCTTTTGGGTTGGGAGTGGGGGAGTCTCGAAGTAGGGTCTCACTCTAGCCCATGCTGACCTGAAATTCACTATGTAGTCTCAGACGGACCTCACAGACTCACAGGGATCCTTCTACCTGAGCCTCCCAAATGCTAAGATTAAAGATGTGAGTCACCATGCTCTGCCTTAGTGACTTCTGTTCTTTACTTTTCTAAAGTAGAGCAAGACAGACAGAGAGAGAGAGAATGAGAATTAGCACACCAGGGCCTCTACCCACCTCACACAAATTCCAGATACATGTACTACTTTGTACATAACTAGCTTTATGTAGTTATTGGGGAGTTAAACCTGGTCTGGTAGGTTTTGCAAGCAAATGTCTTTAACCACTGAGCCATCTCCCCAGCCCCTAGAACAATGAATTTTCTATCTTTATTTTTTGTTTTTTTGCGGGGAGGAGAGAGACACAGAGAGAGAGGGAAAGAAGACAGAGATGGGGCCAGCAGCCTCTCAGCTGCTGCAAACAAAATCTGGATGTGTGCGCTCCCTTGTGGTCAAGTGCGCCATTGCGCCCTTGTGTCACTTTGCATCTGGCTAAACGTGGGACCTGGAGATTGGAACCACTGGAGATTGGAACCCACGTTCTTAGGTTTAGGAGGCAGGCGCCTTAACCACTAAGCCATCTCTCTAGCCCTCTATCTTTATTTTTAAATTTAAATTTAATTTTTATTTATTTATTTGAGAGAGAGAAAAAGAGAGAGAATGGGCATTACTGGGTCTTTGGCTGCTTCAAATGAACTTCAGATGGCATGTGCCACCTTGTGCATCTGGCTTACATGGGTCCTGAGGAATTGAACCTGGGTTCTTTGGCTTTGCAGGCAAGTGCCTTAACTGCTAAGCCATCTCTCCAGCCCTTTCTTGTGTAGGTGTGTGTTTCAAGGTAGTCCAGGCTGACCTGGAAAATTCACTATGTAGTCTGAGGCTGGCCTCAAACTCATAGCTGTCCTCCTGCCTCTGCCTCCCAAGTGCTGGGATTTAAAGGAATGTACCACCACTCCTGGCCTTATCTTTATTTTATGTGTGTCACTTGATTTTTTTTCTCTTTTGAGACAGCCTGTTACAGTCCAAGCAGTCATCAAAATTGCCATTTAATTGAGGATACCTTGAACTTCTGGTCCTCTCACTTGTACTTCCCAAGTGCTAGGATTATGGGTGTGTGGCACCACACCTGCCTTTATTTGCAACTAGTTTTAAAGTTTTAAATGGAAAGGGGAATATAGCTATTTCAATTGAAAATAACAATCTATGATAAATTTTTGTGCTTCTATTTGAATCTATTAGATAACCTCTTTAAGCATTCAAAACTAATTCAAGTTTCTTTCTTTTTTTTAAATTTATTTTATGAGAAAGAAAGAGAGAGGAGAAAAAATGGCACATCAGGGCCTCTAGCCACTGCAATCAAACTCTCAATGCATCACCACCTTGTGCATCTGTCTTACGTGGGACCTAGAGAATAGAACATGAGTCCTTAGGCTTTGCAGGGAAGTGCCTTAATGACTAAGCCATCTCTTCAGCCTCTAGTCTGGGTTCACTATGCTCACTTGTCTTTCCCAAGTAGATAGTTATTTGTTTGTTTGTTTGCTTGCTTGAGTTTGTTTTTGTTTTGTTTTGGTTTGGTTTTGGTTTTTGGTTCTTTTGAAGTAGGGTCTCACCCTAGCCCAGGCTGACTTGGAAATCGCTATGTAGTCTCAGGGTGCCCTTGAACTCAGGGTGATCCTCCTACCTCTGCCTCCTGAGTGCTGGGATTAAAGGCATGCACCACCATGCTCGGCTGATTGCTTGGTTTTTTGAGGTAGGATCTCACTCTAGTCCAGGCTGACCGGAAATTCACTATGTAAGTCTCAGGCTGGCCTCAAACACACAGTCATCCTTCTACCTCTGCCTCCTGAGTGCTGGGATTAAAGTGGCTCCAAGTCGTTATTTCAAAAGAAGTAACTGGGGGCTGGAGAGATGGCTCAGCAGTTAAGGCACTTGCCTACAAAGCCTCATGATCCAGGATCAATTTTCCAGTACCCACATAGAGCCAGATGCATAAGGTAGCACATGCATCTGAAGTTCATTTGCAGTGGCTAGAGGCCCAGCAAACCCATTCTTAATTTTTTCTCTCTGCTTGTATTGTAAATTAAATAGAAAGACAGAGAGAGAGAAGAGAGAGAGAGAGAGAAAGAAAAGAAAGAAAGAAAGAAAGAAAGAAAGAAAGAAAGAAAGAAAGAAAGAAAGAAAGGGGGAGGGAGGGGGAGGGAGGAAACCAACCAGGTATGGTGGTGCACGCCTTTAATCCCAGCACTCGGGAGGCAGAGGTAGGAGGATCACCGTGAGTTAGCCACTGTGAGACTACATAGTGAATTCCAGGTCAGCCTGAGCTAGAGTGAAACCCTACCTCAAAAAAACAAAAAAAAAAAAGAGCACGAGAAGGAAGGAAGGAAATTTGAAATGTCCTATAATAGAATAAACTTTAAGGACTCAAAAACAAAGTCATTTCCTCATTTCTAAGGCATAATTTAAAGGAAAAATAGAACATCTTAGATTTGAAAATATATAGCACATTGGAAGTAATAAAGTTGGTAGATGTGTAGGGAAACTTGATAGGAATATAAAGAACAAGGCAATAATGGCTAGGCATGGTGGCACACGCCTTTAATTCCAGCACTTGGGAGGCAAAGGTAGGAGGATCTCCATGAGTTCAAGGCCCCCTGAGATTACATAGTGGAATCCAGATCAGCCTGGTGTAGAGCAAGACCCTACCTAAGAAAACCAAAAAAATGTAGGTTGCGGTGACACATGCCTTTAATCCCATCACTCGGAAGGCTGAGATAGGGAATTCCAGGTCAACCTGGGCCACAGCCATATCTTACCATGTAAAACCAAAATTTATGGGGCTGGAGAAATGGCTTAGCAATTAAGGCATTTGCCTGTGAAGCCAAAGGATCCCAGTTCGATTCTCCAGGACCCATGTAAGCCAGATGCACAAAGGGCACATGCATCAGGAGTTCGTTTGCAGTGGCTAGAGGCTCTGGCATGCCCATTCTCTCTCTGTCTGCCTCTCTTCTATCTCTCTCTCTCTCTCTCTCTCTGCTGGCAAATAAATAAATAGAAATTTTAAAAAATTTTTTAAAAAACAAAATTTATAAAAAGGGGGAGGAGGGCCAGGCATGGTGGCACACGCCTTTAATCCCAGCACTTGGAGGCAGAGGTAGGAGGATCACGGCGAGTTCGAGGCCAACCTGAGACTACATAGTAAATTCCAGGTCAGCCTGAGCTAGAGTGAGACCCTACCTTGAAAAACCAAAAAGAAAAAGAAAAAAAAAGGGGGGAGGAGCTGGAGGGATGGCTTAGCAGTTAAGGTGCTTACCTGCAAAGCCTAAGTACCCAGGTTTGATTCCCCAGTCCCCACATAAGTCAGATACATATGGTGGCGCATGTGTCTGGAGTTCATTTGTAGTGGCTAGAGGTCCTGGCATGCCTATTCAATCTCTCTCATAAATAAATAAATAAAAATAATTTTTTTCATGTAGGGTCTCACTCTATGACCTGACCTGGGATTCATTATGTAGTCTCAAGATGGCCTCAAACCCACAGCAATCCTCTACCTCTGCCTCCTGCTGGGTTAAAGCTGGGCCTAAAAATTAAAAAGGGGGCTGAAGAGCTGGGCGTGCCCAATCCCAGCACCCAGAGGTAGGAGGATCCTAAAACCCTGACACTAAAGTTGCCAGGTTGGGCCAGAGTGAGACCCTAAAAAAAAAAAAAAAAAAAGGGGCTGAAGAGATGGTTCAGTGGTTGAGGTGCTTGCCTGCAAAGCCTAATGCCCTGGGTTTGATTTCTCAATACTCACATAAAGACGTGCGTGCATCTGGAGTTTGTGTACAGTAGCTCAAGACTCTGGTACATCCATTCTCTTTCTTCTGCTTGGAAATAAATAAATAAAATTTAAGAAAAAGGCAAGCAAACAAAAGATTAAAAATTGTAAACAAAAGAACAAAGAAATGTAAATGTCTTCTAGCTGTGCAGTGCTTAACTTTCCTTCTTTTGATTGCAGGTCTATATCTGTAATGTGTGCCAGAATGTTTTCTGTGTCGACTGTGATGTTTTTGTTCATGACTCTCTCCACTGTTGTCCTGGCTGTATTCATAAGGTCCCAACTCCTTCAGGTGTTTGATGCCAGCATGTTGTACACATTAAAAAAAATTGCAACTGTAAATAAAATTATAGTTTAAATAAATTGATTCTCCAATTAAGACATGAAGTGAGGGCTGGAGAAATGGCTTAGCAGTTAAATTGCTTGCCTGTGAAGTCTAAGGACCTAGGTTCGGTTCCCCAGTACCCAGGTAAGCCAGATGTACAAGGTGGTGCATGTGTCTGGAGTTCGTTTTCAACAGCTGGAGACCCTGGCACACCCATTGGCTATCTGCCTTTTCCTCTCTCTCTATCTCTCAGATAAATAAATAAATAAAATATTTTTTAAAAACATGAAGTGAAATTTGAAGGGGAAATGTGACTCAAGAAACACTTTGCTATGAAAATATAATATTTAGGCAGGCTGTGGTGGCGTATGCTTTTAATCCCAGCATCTGGGAAGGGTCACTGTGAGTTTGAGACCAGCCTGGGATTCACTTTAGCTCAGGCTGACCTGGAATTAGTTTCAGACTGGCCTCAAACACACAATAATCCTATCTCAGCCTCTCAAGTACTGGGATTAAAGGCTGACACCACAATGGGCGTGGTAACACCTTTAATCCCAGCACTTGGGAGGCAGAGGTAGGTGGGTTGCTGTGAGTTTGAGGTGAATTCCAGGTCAGCCTGAGTGAGGCCCTACCTCCAAAAACAAAACCAAAAAGAGAGAGAGAAAGAAATGAGGGTGGGCTGGAGAGATGGCTTAGCAGTTAAGCGCTTGCCTGTGAAGCCTAAGGACCCCAGTTCGAGGCTCAATTCCCCAGTACCCACATAAGCCAGATGTACAAGGTGGCATGGGCATCTGGTGCCCATTCTCTCTGCCTCTGCCTCTTTCTCTATCTGTCTGTTGCTAATAAACAAATAAAAATAAACAAAAATTAAGACATGAGGGCTATAGAGATGGCATAGTGGTTAAGACGCCTTGCCTGCAAAGTCCCAGGTTCGATTCCCCAATACTCACATGTTGCAGTCAGGTTAACATTGCTAGAAGAAATCACCTGACCAAGAGCAGCTTTGGGGGAAAAAAGGGGTTATTTTGGCTTATAGACAATGGCAGGAGAAAATGATGGCATGAACAGAGGGTGGATATCACCTCCTGGCCAACATCAAGTGGACAACAGCAACAGGAGTGTGTGCCAAACACTGGCAAAGGGGACACTGGCTATGACACCCATAAGCCCACCCCCAACAACACACTGCCTCCAAGAAACGTTAATTCCCAAATCTCTATCAACTGGGAACCTAGCATTCAGAAACACCCAAGCTTATGGGGGACACCTGAATCAAACCACACCACATAAGCCAGATGCAAAAGGTGACACGTGTTCTGGAGTTTCTTTACAGTGGCTGGAGGCCCTGGCACGCCCATTGTCTGTCTCTTTCTCTGTCTCTAAAAAAAAGAAAAAGGAGGGGGACTGGCTTCTGCTGCAGCGCCAGTGGCCCCTATCCATGCACCTGCCCAGCCCAGCCCCATAGGAGCACAAGCCAGGTGAAGGGATTTTCCACTCATACCAGCTTCCTCACAAAGTCAGGAAACCCAAGGGGAAGATAGCAGGGACCAGCTGAGCAGCTGCTGAAGAACACAAATGGGACCCGCAACTCTGGTACAACTCCAGGCACCCTGCAATCACCCACCCCCCCAACCACACAGCATCTAGAACAGCCCATCAGAACAACATATCCAGCGACTCAAGCAGCCAAACTGGGTCTGCAGTGCCACGGAGAGGGACTGAGGTGGGCACTACGCATAGGTAAGATTGGAATCCATCCCAAAATTAACAGCACCTACTTACACAAAGCTACGTACATAGGCCTGTACTGGAAGTGCTAACCTCACCTGTCATGTCAGAGCAGGTTATGTCTTAGATTTGACTGACATATTCTTGGTCGGCTTTACCACTCTCAAATAAGCTGCATTTTGGTGTTGACTATCGCCTTTGATGTTTCCTAATTTATAGGGTCTTTATGTTTTTCTTCTGTCATTACTGGGGGCAGAGTCTCACTCAACCCCAGGCTGACCTGAAACCCATTTCAGACCAGAAATCTCAGCCTCCCAGTTAACAGGATTAAGGATGTGAGGCAATACACACCCTTAGGGACTTTGACTTTATTAGATTATCGGTTTAATTCCCACTCTTGCATAAATTCCCTGTGCTGGTTTTGATTGAATGTGTACATTGCTCAGTTGAATTTTAGAATTTTCTAGTAATTTGCTCAACCCAGACTATTAGAATACTTGCATAGCAGACAAACTCAACACCTAGGGTCACTTCTGCTGTTACTCTGGTAAGTAATACAGGAGCCACACCTGACACTTTAAACTCCTACCCTGAAGATAAAGTCAGATTTACACCTCTAAGAACACTGCAGGTAATTAGACAACCCAATCATAAAATTAACTCAAGATGCAAAAATTATAACACAATTATAATACAAGAAACAAAAAATCAAGATAATACAATCCCACCAAATATTATAAATCCATCAGAAATCACCTCCAATAAGACTAATTTAGATTAAATGCCTGATAAAGAACTCAAAAGAAAAAATGATTATATCTATGCTCAGAGAAATCAAAGGAGAAGAAACTCCCGAAGGAATCTCCAGATAATACAGGAAACCAACTTAATGAAATGAGGAGGTTAATACAAGACATGAGTAAGGAAACAGAAATAATGAAAACATACCAATCAGAAATAAGTCTGTAGAGGGCTCGAGAGATGGCTTAGCGGTTAAGGAGCTTGCCTGCAAAGCCTAAGACCCTGGTTCAATTCTCCAGCTCCCATGTAAGCCAGATGCACAAGGTGGTGCGTGTATCTGGAGTTTGTTTGCAGTGGCTGGAGGCCCTGGCGTGCCCATTCTCTCTCTCAAATAAAAATAAAGATTTTTTTTTTTTTTAAAAAGCAGCCAGGTGTGGTGGCACACACCTTTAATCTCAGCACTCAGGAGGCAGAGGTAGGAGGATTGCCATGAGTTCGAGTCCACTTTCAGAATACAGAGTGAAATCTAGGTCAGCCTGAGCTAAAGTGAGATCATACCTAGAAAAAAACAAACAAACAAACAAAATACTGTAGAAAATCTCACCAGTAGAATAGAGTAGAATACAGCAAGGAGAGGACAGAACATCTAAACTATAAGACCAGGTGGCAGATCTAATACAGTCCAACAAAGAGAAAGAAATGAATAGGAAGGTATGAGTGAGAATTTTAAGATATTTGGGACACTATGAAGAGATCAAACAAGATTCAGGGTATAGGCTGGGCGTGGTGGCACATGCCTTTAATTCCAGTACTCGGGAGGCTGAGGTAGGAGGATCTCTGAGTTTGAGGCCACTCTGAGGTATACAGTGAATTGCAGATCAGCCTGGGCTAGCACAAAACATCTCCAAGAACCAAGAAAAAAAAAAAAAAAAAAAAAAGCAGGGTATGGCAGAAGGAGAAGAGTATCACTCAAAAGGCATAGTAGGTATTTTCAGCAAAATCATAGAAGAAAATTTCTCCCAAATAGGGGAAGTAATGACAATACATATACAAGAAGCCTTTAGAATGCCAAACAGACAAAGTCAGGAAAGAACCTCTCGCTGCCACATTAAACTACAAAACACACAAACCAAAGAAACTATATTGAAAGCAGTTAGAGAGAAAATTCACATATAAAAGCAAGCCCAACAGAATAACAGCAGAATAGTCAACACAAACTTTAAAGGCCAGAAGGGTTTGGAATGATGTATTCAATGTTCTTAAGATAACAACTGTCAACCAAGATTACTTTATCCACATTCAAATTGGCAGAGAAATAAGGACATTCCCCCCCCCAAAAAAAGGAATATATAACCACTAAACCAGCTCTACAGAAAATACTTGAAAGGATCCTTCATGCTGAAGAGGAAGGAAAGGACACACATAAGGAAACAGGAAGAAAATAAGCCATACTCAAATAATAGTGAAGACAAAGAGAGTAAAGGGAAAACAAGAAAAAGAAGAATGGCAAGAATAAATGCACACCTTCAATAACAACTCTTAATATCAATGGCCTCAATGCCCCAACCAGAAAAGACACAGGCTTGTAAAATGGGTTAAAAAGCAGGATCCTTCTATTTGTTGCCTCCAAGAAACTCGCTGGGCATGGTGGCTCAAAATGGCATTTAATCCCAGCAAACAAATTGCTATCCTAATATCTGCTCTGGAGCAGAGGTAGCAGAGGGATCACCATGAGATTAAAGGCCCAACAGAGAATACAGAATGAATTCCAGGTCAGCCTGGACTAAAGTGAACACCCTTAGACTTAAGGCACAAAACCAAAAAAAAAAAAAAAAAAAAAAAAAAAATAGAAACATCTGGATTAAATGAAGTCATAGAACAAATGGACCTAACAGATATCTATCTACAGAACATTTCATCCAAATACTGCAGAAGACACATTTCAGCAGCACATGAAGCATTCTCTAAAATAGACCACATATTGGACACAAAGCAAACCTTAATGAATACAAGAAAACTGAAACAATTCCTTCCACTCTTACGTGATCATAATGAGATGAAACTACAAATCAACAGCAAGAAAAGCTAGAGAGGGATGGGAGAGATGGATTAGTAGTTAAAGCACTTGGCTATGAAGCCTAAAGACCCAAGTTCAATTCCCCAGTACCCACCTAAGCCAGATGCACAAGGAGGCACATGTATCTGGAGTTTGCTTACAGTGGCTATAGGCCCAGTCGTGGCCCCTCCCCTCCCTCTCTCTCTCTCTCTCTCTCTCTCTCTCTCTCTCAGCTAAATAAATAAAAATAATTTAAGAATTTTAAAAAGCTATAGAACATACACAAAATCATGGAAACTAAGCAGTACACTACTAAATAATGAATGGATCAAAGAAGAAATCAAGAAGGAAATAAAAAATAGTCATAGAATCAAATGAGAACACAACATACCAAAACCTTTGGGACACAATAAGGATAAAGGCAGTTATAGCTTTAAGTGCCTATATTAAGAAATTAGGCCAGTGGTGGTGGCACACACCTTTAATCCCAGCACTCAGTAGGCAGAGGTAGGAGGATCATATGAGTTCAAGGCCAGCCTGAGACTACATAGTAAATTCCAGTTCAGTTTGGGCTACCTCGAAAAACCAAAAAAAAAAAAAAAAAAAAAAAAAAGAAAGAAAGAAAGAAAGAAGAGAGAAAGAAAAAGAAAAGAAAGAAAGTAAGTCTAAGGCCTTGGAAAAAAGAAGAACAAGGCCAACTGAAAATCAGTAGATATAAAGGAATAATAAAGATTAGAGAGGAAATTACTAAAATAGAAACAAACAAAAAAAAAAAGAATCAATGAAACAAAGAGTTGTTTCTTTGAAAGGATAAACAAATTTGATAAACCCTTAATAAATCTGACCAAAAGAAAGAAGAGAAACAAATCAATAAAATTAGAGATGAAAAAGGCACAATTACAACATACCAATGAAATTCAGAAAATCAGCAGGCATGGTGGCACGTGCCTTTAATCTCAGCACTCAGAGGTAGGAGGATCACTGTGAGTTCAAGGCCACCCTGAGACGACATAGTGAATTCCAGGTCAGCCTCACTAGAGTGAGACCCTACTCGAAAAACCAAAAAAAGAAAAAGAAATTCAGAAAATCATGAGGACATACTCTACAAAACATTTTCATCCAAATACTGCAGAAGACACATTTTTTTTCACATGCAGCATTCTCTAAAATAGACCACATATTGGACCTAAAGCAAACCTAAATACAAGAAAATGAGAACAATTCCTTCCACTAGAATCATAATGAATATGAAACTACAAAACAACAGCAAGAAAAGCTCCAGAGGGATGGGAGAGATGGATTAGTAGTTAAAGCACTTGGCTAAAGCCTAAAGACCCAAGTTCAAAGTACCCACCTAAGCCAGATGCACAAGGGGGGCATGCATCTGGAGTTTGCTTAAGTGGCTGGAGGCCCAGTCGGTGGCAAAACAGTCTCTCTCTCTCTCTCTCTCTCCTAAAAAATCAAATAAATAAATAATAAAATATTAAAAAAATCATCCAATTAGGGCTGGAGGGATGGCACTACTGGTTAAGGCGTGGAAAAGAAAGCAGTAGGACCTAGGTTTGATTCCCAGAACCCAATGTTAGCCAGATGCACAACCTTTGGGGATGCACATGTCTGGAGTTTGTTTACAGTGGCTGGAGGCCCTGGTGCGCCCATTCTTTCTCTGACTCTTCCTCTGTCAAATTAATTAATTAAAATATTTTTTTAAATCTACCTGGCTGGAGAGATGGCTTAGCAGTTAAGGTTATTGCCTGCAAAGCCAAAGGATCCCAGTTCGAAAAAAAGGACCCACATAAGCCAGTTGCACAGAGGGGGAATATGCATCTGGAGTTTCTTTTGCAGTGGCTGGAGGCCATGGCCAAGTAATTCTTTCTGCCCCTTTCTAAAGATCAAATAAATAATAAAACATAAAAAAAAGTGTTTATTGAATCAAGAAACAAGAGCACACGCCTTTAAAAGGAGCAACAAATTTGATAAAGGTAGGAGGATCATCCAGTTCAAGAAGCCACCAACAATAAAATTAGAGATGAAAAGGAATAATTAAGATTAGGAAAATCGGAAATTAACACGTGCCTTTAATCTCAAAAAAGAATCAATGAAAGGAAGAGTTGTTTCAAGAAAGGACCCTGAGAACAACCATTAAACCCTTAATAAATCCCTACCAAAAGAAAGAAGAAAAACAAATCAAAAAATCATGAGGACATACTCAACTAACATATATTCAACTAAGTATTGAAAATCTGAAATGATTTCCTTGATTTAATAACCTACCAAACTTAAATTAGCAAATGAGATCAACTATTTAAATAGATGGTGGCATATGGAGATCAAAACAGCACATCCAAGAGGGCTGGGAGGATGGCTTGTGAGTTAAAGGCCACCCTGAGACGACATAGTGAATTCCCAGGTCAGCTCAATCACTCCAGGACCCCTACTCAAAAAACCAAAAAGAAAAAGAAATTCAGAAAATCATCTGGACATACTAACTTTGCATATATTCAAGGCCCTGGTGCAAAATTCTCTCTCTCTCTTTAATAACCACCAAACTATTTCTGTATCTCTCTCTCAAATAAATAAATAATAAAATATTAAAAAAATCATCCAATTAGGGCTGGAGGGATGGCTTAGTGGTTAAGGCGTTTGTGTGCAAAGCCAAAGGACCTAGGTTTGATTCCCCAGAACCCATGTTAGCCAGATGCACAAGGGGATGCACATGTCTGGAGTTTGTTTACAGTGGCTGGAGGCCCTGGTGCGCCCATTCTTTCTCTGACTCTTCCTCTGTCAAATTAATTAATTAAAATATTTTTTAAAATCTACCAGGCTGGAGAGATGGCTTAGCAGTTAAGGTTATTGCCTGCAAAGCCAAAGGATCCCAGTTCGATTTGCCAGGACCCACATAAGCCAGTTGCACAAGGGGGCATATGCATCTGGAGTTTCTTTGCAGTGGCTGGAGGCCATGGCGTGCCCATTCTTTCTGCCCCTTTCTCTCAAATAAATAATAAAACATAAAAAAATAGTGTTTATTGAGCCAGACGTGGTGGCACACGCCTTTAATCCCAGCACTCGGGAGGCAGAGGTAGGAGGATCATCCAGTTCAAGGCCACCCTGAGACTACAGAGTGAACTCCAGGTCAGCCTGAACTAGAGTGAGACCCTACCTCGATAACCAAAAAAAAAAAAAAAAAAAAGTGTTAAAAAAATCTCCCAACTATGAAAGTACAGGTCCAGATGGATTCACAGGTGAATTTTATCAGACCTTCATGGAAGAACTAACACCACTGCTTCTCAAACTTGTGAGTTCAAGGCCACCCTGAGACTACAGAGTGAATTCCAGGTCAGCCTGAGCTAGAGTGAGACCCTACCTTGAAACCTCCCCCCCAAAAAAAGAGGGCTGGAGAGATGGCTTAGTGGTTAAGGAGCATGCCTGCGAAGCCTAGGGACCCTGGTTCAATTCTCCAGCTCCCACTTAAGCCAGATGCACATGGTAGCGCATGTGTCTGGAGGTCGTTTGCAGTGGTAGAGGCCCTGGCATGCCCATTCTTGCTTTCTCTCTCTCTCTCTCTCTGTCTCAAATAAATAAATAAAATTTTTAAAAAATCTTTTTTTCTATTTTTAGCAATCACTTTATTTTTTTATTTTTTTAATTATTATTTTTTATTGACAACTTTTATACTTACATACAAAAATCCCCACCTGATATTTCCCTGCCCTCCCCCCATTCCACTTTAGAACTCCAGTCTCCATCATATCCCCTCCCTCTTTCCATTAGTCTCTCTTTTAATTTGATGACATCATCTTTTTCTTCTATTTTGAAGGCCTTGCGGAAGTATTGCTAGGCACTGCAAGGTCATGGATATCGAAACCAATTTCTGTCTGGGCAGTTGCATTGTAAGGAGTCATACCCTTCCTTTGGCTCTTCCATTCTATCCGCCCCCTCTTGCACAATGTTCCCTGAGCCTTGGAGGGTGTGACAGAGGTGTTTCAGTGCTAGACACTCCTCCATCCCTTCTTCTCAGCACTATGTTGCCTTTTGGGTCATCCCAGTGGTCATCGCCATCTGAAAAGAGAAGCTTCTCTAACCAGAAGTGAAAGTAGCGTTAATATGTGAATATGAACATTAAGTGTAGTGCTTTCAGGGCAGCTTGGTGGGAATAATATATACATTTAGTCAGACAAGAGCAGGCTTTATACCCCTAAGGCTCATGACCTCACCTACATAGACTTTTACTTAGGTTTTTCAGTACCAGGTATGTATTCCCTCCCGTAGAGAGGGCCTTCAGTCCAATTATGGAGCAGTTGGTTACCCCAAGAGTAGACATGCCACTATTGCACCCGTTCAGTCATTGGGCCTGTCTAGCCAAGCTTAAATATTCAGCGTCCACTGTTTTCACTGCTGATGACTTCTGTCTCCCATACGATGCGTGCAGTGCAGCTTTTTCCAGCTTTCAGTTGGCTGGTCTACAGGGAGAAGGTTTTCTGCTCCACACCAGCTTGCTTTCTCAGTGACCTTGCCTCTCAGGCAAGAGATGTCTTCAGCAATAGGGTCTTACTATCTATTTCTCTAGGGAAACCAAGGGCTTTGGCAAAATCCTTTAATGTTTTGGAGGCTACCATGACCTCCTTGGCCAACAACTCACTGGAAGGTATCCCATCCCAGGTACTGAAAATTTTCTAGTAACAGTCTACAGCTTCTGGATGTGCCATTATTCAAAAAAATAGGTTTACATAAGTCTTATTCACAATATCTTGATTTTAGATTGACCCTCCCCCTGCCCTTCTTGTATGCATTCTCTTCCCATGGCCTCGCTTAGGCCATTCCCCTCCCTGTAATCAGTTCTTCTACTTACATATGTGCAATACCATACACTTAAGTCCTTCTCTTTCCTCCCTCCCTTATAGCCTTTTACCAGCTTACTGGTTTCTGCTACCTATTTTTGGTTCCAGTTCACACACAAGTCTATACATTGGTAGCTAGGATCCACATATGAGAGAGAACATGTGACATTTGGCTTTCTGAGCCTGGGTTACCTCACTTAGTATAATCCTTTCCAGATCCATCCATTTCCCTGCAAATTTCATAATTTCATTTTTCTTTACTGCTGAGTAGAACTCCATTGTGTAAATGTACCACATCTTTATTATCCATTCATCTATGGAGGGACATCTAGGCTGCTTCCATTTCCTAGCTATTGTGAATAGTGCAGCAATAAACATGGTTTTGCAAGTATCTCTAAGGTAGTGAGAAGAGTCCTCTGGATATATGCCTAGGAGTGCTATGGCTGGATCATATGGTAAATCTATTTCTAGCTGTCTCAAGAACCTCCACACTGATTTCCACAATGGCTGGACCAGATTACATTCCCACCAACAGTGTAGACGTGTTTCTCTTTTTCCGCATCCACGCCAACACTTATTGTCATTTGTTTTCTTGATGGTAGCCATTCTGACAGGAATGAAATGTAATCTCAAAGTGGTTTTAATTTGCATTTCCCTGATGGCTAAGGATGTGAAACACTTTTTTAGATGTTTATATGCCATCTGTATTTCATCTTCCGTGAATTCTCTATTTCGTTCCATAGCCAATTTTTTAACTGGGTTGTTTGAATTCTTATTATTCTGTTTCTTGAGTTCTTTGTATATTCTGGATATTAATCCTCTGTCAGATGTATAGCTGGCAAAGATTTTCTCCCATTCTGTAGGTTGTCTTTTTGCTCTATTCACAGTGTCCTTTGCTGTACAAAAGCTTTGTAATTTCATAAAGTCCCAGTGGTTGATTAGTGGTTATATTCAGAAAGTCCTTGCCTATTCCAATATGTTGAAGAGTTTCCCCTACCTTTTCCTCTAGCAGTTTCAGAGTTTCAGGTCTGATATTAAGGTCCCTGATCCATTTGGACTTGACTCTTGTGCATGGAGAGAGACAAGGATCTATGTTTATCCTTTTACATACAGATGTCCAGTTTTCCCAGCACCACTTGTTAAAGAGGCTATCTTTTCTCCAATGAATATTTTTGGCATTTTTGTCAAAAATCAGGTGGCTGTAGCTGCCTGGATTAATATTTGCGTGTTCTATTCTGTTCCATTGATCTACCTGTCTGTCCTTGTGCCAGTACCATGCTGTTTTTGTTACTATGGCTTTGTAGTATAACTTAAAATCGGGTATGGTTATACCACCAGCCTGGTTTTTGTTGAGCAAAATTGTTTTGGCTATTTGAAGTTTTTTGTGTTTCCAGATGAATTTTAGGATTGTTTTTTCTATTTCTTTTTCTTTTCTTTCTTTTCTTTTTTTTTTTTTTTTTTTTTTTTTTTTTTTTTTTTTTTTTTTGTAGGGTCTCACTCTGGTCCAGGCTGACCTGGAATTCCCTATGTAGTCTCAGGGTGGCCTCGAACTCTTGGTGATCCTCCTACCTCTGCCTCCCGAGTGCTGGGATTAAAGGCGTGCGCCACCACACCCGGCTTCTGTTTTTTCTATTTCTGTGAAGAATGCTATTGGGATTTTAATGGGGATCGCATTAACTGTGTAGATTGCTTTTGGTAAGATTGACATTTTCACAATATTGATTCTTCCAATCCAGGAGCATGGGATGTCTTTCCATTTCCTTGTGTCTTCTGCAATTTGTCGCTTGAGTTTTTTAAAGTTCTCATTGTAGAGATCCTTCACTTCCTTGGTTAAGTTTATTCCAAGGTTTTTTTTTTTTTTTTTTTTTTTTTTTTGAGGCAATTGTGAATGGGAGAGATTCCCTGATTTCTTCCTCTGCCTGTTTGTTGTTAGTGTATAGAAAAGCTACTGATTTCTGTGTATTTTGTATCCTGCTACATTGCTAAAAGTGTTTATCAGCTCTAACAGTTTGCTGGTAGAGTCTTTAGGGTCTGTTATGTATAGAATCATATCATCTGCAAATAATGATAATTTGATCTCTTCCCTTCCGATTTGTATCCCCTTTATGAGTGTCTCTTGCCTTATTGCTGTGGCTAAGACTTCCAGTACTATATTAAATAGTAGTGGGGAAAGTGGACACCCTTGTCTTATTCCTGAATTTAGAGGAAAAGCTTCAAGTTTTTCCCCATTTAGTATTATGTTGGCTGTAGGTTTGTCATAAATAGTTTTTATTATGGTGAGATATGTTCCTTCTATTCCCATTTTCTGTAATACTTTCACCATGAAGGGGTGTTGGATTTTGTCAAACGCCTTTTCTGCATCTATGGAGATGACCATGTGATTTTTGTCCTTCAGACCATTTATATGGTGTATTACATGTATGGATTTGCGTATGTTGAACCATCCCTGCATCTCTGGGATAAAGCCTACTTGGTCAGGGTGAATAATCTTTCTGATATATTCTTGTATTCTGTTTGCCAGTATTTTGTTGAAAATTTTTGCATCTATGTTAAAAAAATCATTCACCCTGACCAAGTAGGTTTTATCCCAGAGATGCAGGGATGGTTCAACATGCAAACATACATGTAATACACCATATAAATGGACTGGAAGACAAAAATCACATGATCATCTCCATAGATGCAAAAAAGGCATTTGAAGGCTGGGGGGGTGGGGAGTGCACACCTTTAATCCCAGCACTAAAGAGGCAGAGGTATGAGAATTGCCGAGTTCTAGGCCACCCTAAGACTACATAATGAATTCCAGATCAGCCAGGCTAGAGTGAGACCCTACCTCAAAAAACTAAAACGGGGGCTGGAAAGATCGCTTAGTGGTCAAGGTGCTTGCCTACAAAGCCAAAGGACCTCAGTTCAATTCCCCAGGACCCACATAAGCCAGATGCACAAGGGGGTGCACGTGTCTGGAGTTTGTTAGTAGTAGCTGGAGGCCCTGGCATGCCCATTCTGCCTCTTTCTCAAAAAAAAAAAAAAAATCTTTTTTTAAAAAGACCACTTTCTAAGTGCTGATTTATTGGAGGTGTTGATTGTTGCCAGACACAATCTCTTCTTGCTTAATGGAATGGAAAGTCACAGTAAAGGGGCCCCCAGGGCAGTCAGGAGAAAAAGGCTAAAATAAAGGTTGCCCTGGGTAAAAATCATGGAGCTTTACCGCATAGCTGAGTGCCTAGCATGCTTTTGGAAAGCCCTACTTGCTTGCTCACTCGCTCGCCCCACCTTGCTGCTGTAGAGTATAAAATGAAAGGACAGATTGAGCTTGGGTCTGGAGTTCTTTAGGAGTGATCCTGGCTGGGGTCCCCAGGTAAATAAACTCTCTTCCTCTCACTGGTGTCAGAGTAATCATTCCAGAGAAACTCCTGCTAAGTCAGAAACACAGTGGAGCATGCGTCCGGAGTTTGTTTGCTGCTAGCTGCTCGCTCTCTGTTGGCAAATAAATAATGCAACACACACATACATCATACACATGCAATCATGCTGACTCTTGCAATGAGATACCTAGCATTTATGTAGCACCAGCAAGTGTAGTCTCTGATCTTGGATTTCCACAACTAAAAGCCAGAGTTGTGCATATGGCTTTACTGGGTACTGGAGAATCGAACCTGCTTCGTTATGTTTTGCAGGCAAGCGCCTTAACCACTGACCCATCTCTCCAGCTTTTTTTTGTTGTTGTTTTTTTTGAGGTAGGGTTTCGCTCTAGTCCAGGCTGATCTGGGACTATGTAGTCTTAGGCTAGTTAGTCTTCAATTTATGGTGATCCTCCTCCCAAGTGCTGGGATTGAAGGCATGCACACTTTCTATACATTAAAGAGATTTAGCTTCAATTGAATACATTCAAAAGAAAAATATTTACAGTCAAGGATTCAAAAGAGGTTCTTTATTTTTAAAGGCAGTAATAAAAAGCTTATACTAAGAAAGTTACAATCACTCTGTTGTGCTCAATCACGATTATGAAAGGTTGGTTGGCTTTTATACTCTATGACCTCCAGTTTGAGCATTCATTTTCCCACGGTTCAGTTACTCAAACTGAGGATGCTCTCAAAGCACTTCAGCGGTGTTTACGCATGGAGCACATGGAACAAGGGAAGCCGCTAATCATGAGGACTCGGAAACAAGTGTTCATGACAATACTTGTATGTAGCGACCAGGAACCATCAACATACCATCTCCTTGGGAGAGAACAGAACCTGAATTTGAAAGAAGAAAACACAGGTATAGTTACAAAATATAAAAATTATGAAAAAGCTGCCAGGCATGGTGGTGCACGTCTTTAATCCCAGCATTCAGGAGGCAGAGGTAGGAGGATTGCCGTGAGTTCAAGGCCACCCTGAGAATACAGAGTGAATTCCAGGTCAGCCTGGGCTAGAGTGGGACCCTACCTTGAGAAAAAAAAAAATTATGAAAAAGAGGACTAGATTTTGGCTTAGCAGTTAAGCACTTGCTTGTGAAGCCTAATGACCCCAGTTCAAGGCTCAATTCCCCAGGACCCATGTAAGCCAGATGCACAAGGTGGCACATGTATCTGGAGTGCATTTGTAGTGGCTGGAGGCCCTGGTGCACCCATTTTTTTCTCTCTCTCTCTGCCTCTTTCTCTGTTTGTTGCTAATAAGTAAATAAAAATAAATAAACAAGCCGGGCATGGTGGCGCACGCCTTTAATCCCAGCACTCGGGAGGCAGAGGTAGGAGGATCGCCGAGAGTTCGAGGCCACCCTGAGACTACATAGTTAATTCCAGGTCAGCCTGGACCAGAGTGAGACCCTACCTCGAAAAACCAAAAAAAAAATAAATAAATATACAAGGGCTGGAGATATGACTTAGTGGTTAAAGCATTTGCCTGCAAGCCAAAGGATCCCAGTTCAACTCTCCAGTACCCATGTAAGCCAGATGCACAAGGGGGCACATGCATCTGGAGTTCATTTGCAGTGGCTGGAGGCCCTGGTGCTCCCATTCTTTCTCTCTGCCTTTCTCTCTCTCAAATAAATAAATAAATAATATAAAAAAACTTTAATTATGAAAAAGAGTAGGGAAGGAGAGATGGCTAAGTGGTTAAGGTGTTTGCATATGAAGCCAAAGGATCCAGGTTCAATTCTCTAGAACCCACGTAAGGCAGATGCACAAGGTGGTGCATGTGTCTGAAGTTTGTTTCCAGTGACTAGAAGCCCTGGCGTGCTCATACTCTCTCAAAAAACAAAAATTAAAAAAAAAAAAAGATTATAAAGACATGCTTATCATGGCAAATAAAACTATTACATGTATATATAAAACAAATATCCGGGCATGATGATGCACGCCTTTAATCCCAGCACTCAGGAGGCAGAGTTAGGAGGATCGCTGTGAGTTCGAGGCCACCCTGAGACGCCATAGTGAATTCCAGGTCAGCCTTGGCTAAAGAGAAACCCTACCTCAGAAAACCAAAACAAAACAAAACAACACAAAAAAAAACATACAAATATTATATATTTAAAAAAATTTTTCAGTATAAATATATGTTCAAAACTTTTTTTGTGTGTTTTTTTTTTGTTTGTTTGTTTTGTTTTTTGGTTTTGTGAGGTAGGGTCTCACTCTGGTCCAGGCTGACCTGGAATTAACTATGTAGTCTCAGGGTGGCCTCGAACTCTCGGCGATTCTCCTACCTCTGCCTCCCAAGTGCTGGGATTAAAGGCATGCGCCACCACGCCCGGCTGTTGTTTTGTTTTTTCGAGGTAGGGTCTCGAACTCATAGCAATCCTCCTACCTCTGCCTCCCGAGTGCTGGGATTAAAGGCATGCACCACCATGCCTGGCTATATGTTTTATGTGTATGTATGTGTACTTTTTATTTATAAAAACTTCAAGTTTAAAGGGGCAGTGATAAAAAAAAAATCATACGAGAGGCTGGAGAGATGGCTTAGCGGTTTAGGCGACTGCTTACAAAGCCAAAGGACCCTAGTTCAATTCCCCAGGACCTACGTAAGCCAGATGCACAAGGTAATGCATGCATCTGGACTTCATCTGCAGTGGCTGGAGGCCCTGGAGTGCCCACCCATTCTCTGTCTTTCTCTCTCTCTGACTCTGTCAAAAAAAAAAAAAAATCGTACTATTTTTTTATTATTATTATTTTTTTTTTGGAGACACGGAGAAAGATAGAGAGGGAGACAGAGAATGGGCGTGCCAGTGACCGCTCAGCCGATGTGAACAAACTCCAGACGTGTGCACCCCTTGTGGCCAAGTGTGGCATTGTACCCTTGTGTCACTGCATCTGGCTAAACATGAGACCTGGAGATTGGAACCAGTGTTCTTAGGCTAAGCAGGCAGGCACCTTAACCACTGAGCCATCTCTCCAGCCCAACTTATTTTTTATTTATTTATTTATTTTTTTGAGAGACAGAGAGAGAAACAGATAGAGAGAGAAGAAGAGGCAGAGAGAGAATGGGAATGCCAGGGCCTTTTCAGGGGCTGTGAACGAACTCAAGATGCTTGCACCGCCTTATGCACATGTGCAACATTGCACATTTGGGTCACTTTTGTGTCTGGCTAAACATGGGACCTGGAGATTTGAACAAGCATTCTTAGGCTTTGTAGGCAGGCACCTTAACTGTTAAGCCATCTCTCCAGTCCTTTATTTATTTTTTTGTATTTTTATTTATTTGAGAGAAACAGAGAGAATGGGTGTGCCAGGGCCTCTAGCCACTGCAAACAAACTGCAGACACATGTGCCACCTTGTACATCTGGCTTACATGGGTTCTGGGGACTCAAACCTGGGTCCTTTGCTTTGCAGGAGCCTGGATTGCTAAGCTACTTCTCCAGCCCTAAGTGTTTTTTATTTTTCTTCTTGGGTTTTCAAGGTAGGGTCTCACTCTAGCCCAGGCTGACCTGGAATTCACTGTTAGTTTCAGGCTGGCCTCAAACTCATGGCGATCCTCCTATTTCTGCTTCCAGAGTGCTGGGATTAAAGGCGTGTGCCACCATGCCTGGCTTTATGAAATACTTTTTTTTTTTTGGGATTTGCGAGGTAGGGTCTCACACTGGTCCAGGCTGACCTGTAATTCACTATGTAGTCTCAGGGTGGCCTCGAACTCTCGGCGATCCTCCTACCTCTGCCTCCCGAGTGCTGAGATTAAAGGTGTGTGCCACCACGCCCGGTTTATGAATTACTTTTTAAATTTGTAATAAATGTATGTGAGATGCAAGGCTTCCCCCCCTCCTTAAAAAATTATGTGGGCATGATGGTGCATGTCTTTAAATCCAGCAGTTGAGAGCAGAGGTAGAAGAATCAATGTGAGCTCAAGGCCACCCTGAGACTACATAGTGAATTCCAGGTCAGCCTGGGCTCAAGTGAGAACCTACGTCAAAAAACCAAAAATAGCCGGGCGTGGTGGCGCACGCCTTTAATCCCAGCACTCGGGAGACAGAGGTAGGAGGATCGCTGTGAGTTCGAGGCCACCCTGAGATGACAGAGTGAATTCCAGGTCAGCCTGAGCTAGAGTGAGACCCTACCTCAAAAAAAAAAAAAAAAAAAAAAAAAAAAAAATGTAAAAGCACACATTGGGGGAAAAGGGATGGCTTAGTGGTTAAGGCACTTGCCCACAAAGCGAAAGTACCCAGGTCCGATTCCCCAGGACCCACATAAGCAAGATACACAAGGTGGCACATATGTCTAAAGTTTGTTAGTTTGTTTGCAGTGACTAGGGAGTCTTAGCATGCCCAGTCTCTCTGTCTCTCTCTCTCAAATAAATAAATAAAAATTTAAGCCGGGCGTGGTGGCGCACGCCTTTAATCTCAGCACTTGGGAGGCAGAAGTAGGAGGATTGCCATGAGTTCAAGGCCACCCTGAGACTACATAGTTAATTCCAGGTCAGCCTGGACCAAAGTGAAACCCTACCTCGAAAAACAAAACAAAACAAAAATTTAAAATACTTAAAAAAAAAAAAAAAAAAAAAAAAAAAAAAAGAAACAGAATGCTGTTGCTTTGTTTTATGGGTAACAATTTGATAGGAAGGTGAATGAATGAATGAATGAATGCTTGTTGCAGGGCTGGTAGACAGGGCTATATCATGAGTTGAAGCAGGAGGATGGCAAGTTCAAAGACTACTTGGACTACAAAGGCAGACCTAGTTTTACAAGAAAAATTGAGATGCAGATCTGTGTGCCACACTCCCTGCCACTGCATAAGCCTATATGCGGTACACTACACCCCAAGGCAGGGCTTTAGTTCCCTCCTTAGAAGGACCATAGGATAGGAGGAATATTTTACAGGTCACCTTTCATGTTTATTTTTTCTAAAATATTTTATTTATTTATCATTTGAGAGATAAAGAGAGCAAATGGGTATGCCAGGATATCCAGCTGTTGCAAATAAACTCCAGATGCATGTGCCACTTTGTACATCTGGCTTTACACAGGTACTGGAGAATCGAACCAGGGTTTATAGGCTTTGCAGACAAGTGCTTTAACTGTAAAGCCAACTCTCCATCCCCAATAATCTCTTCTTGTAGAATCACGATTTTTCCACATGACTAAGCACCAACTATTTAGTAAGACGACATTGACACCATGGGGATTCTAGGGAGGACATAGTTTGGCATTAAGATACTTTTAGTAAAGTTTTACATTAACTTTTTTTTTGGGGGGGGGATTTCAAGGTTAGGGTCTTACTCTAGCTCAGGCTGACCTGGAATTCGCTATGCAGTCTCAGGGTGGCCTCAAACTCTACCTCTGCCTCCTGAGTACTGGGATTAAAGGTATGCTCCACCACGCCTGGCGTCTTACATTAACTTTTTAAAGATATTTTTACTTACTTATTTGAGACACAGAAAGAGATAGAGAAATGGCACACCAGGGCCTCCAGCCACTGCAAATGAACTACAGATGCATGTGTCACCTTGTGCATCTGTCTTATGTGGGTCCTGGGGAATCAAACCCGAGTCCTTTTGCTTTGCAGGCAAGTGCGTTAGCCACTAAGCCATTGCTCCAGCCCTACATTTAGTTTTTGACATCCCAATTTTTATTTTTATTTTTTGGTTTTCAAGGTAGGGTCTCACTCTAGCCCAAGTTGACCTGAAATTCACTCGTATCTGGGTGGCCTCAAATTCATGTCAATACTCCTACCTCAGCCTCCCAACTTCTGGGATTAAAAGTGTTTGCCACCAACCCAGCCTACATTTCAAGTTTTTAAAAAATATTTTAAAAATATATTTTATTGGGGCTGGAGAGATGGCTTAACGGTAAGGCGCCTGCCTCCTAAGCCTAAGGCCACTGGTTCTACTCTCCAGCGGTTCCAATCTCCAGGTCCCACATTTAGCCAGATGCAAAGTAACGCAAGGGCACAATGCCACACTTGACCACAAGGGGGCACACACATCTGGATTTCGTTCGCAGCAGCTGAGAGGCTGCTGGCACGCCCATCTCTATCTGTCTTCCTCTACTTTATTTGAGAGAAAGAGGCAGAGAGAGAGAGAGAGAGAGAGAATGGGCACGCCAAGGCCTCCAACCATTGCAAATGAACTCCAGATGCATGTGCTTCCTTGTGCATCTGGCTTACGTGGGTCCTGGAGAATCAAACCGGGATCCTTGGCTTTGCAGCACTCCAGGCCTTAAAAAATATTTTTACTTATTTGTTTGCAAGTAGCGAAATACAGAAAAGAGAAACAGAGAGAATGGGTGCACCAGGGCCTTTAGCAACTCCAAATGCATGTACCACTTTGTACACTTGGCTTTATGTGTGTACTGAGGAATCAAATGTGGGTCATTAGGGTTTGTAGGTAAGTGCTTTAACCACTAAGCCATCTCTCCAAGCCCCATTCCAAGTTTTTTTTTTTTTGTTTTTTTTTGTTTTGTTTTTTCGAGGTAGGGTCTCACTCTTACTCAGGATGCCCTGGAATTCACTATGTAGTCTCAGGGTGGCCTCTAACTCATGGCAATCCTCCCAAGTGCTGGGATCGAAGGCATGCACCACTACGCCCAGCTCCATCCCAAATTTTTAAATGTTCAAAATACTAGTTTTTCACAAACTTAAAATTTACACAAAGGTAAGATTAATTCTTATAATATATACTTACTCCTTAATTTACATGTGAGCACTTTCCTTCTTTTTTATTTTGTCTGAAACCCTGTAAGGAAAGCAAATAAAGTTAAATCATGAATCCATACACTATAAACATGTTAATGACAGACTTGAGGCTTTCAACCATTACTTGTCTACATTAACAGGTCATAAATGTACTGGAGTGATTTATTTGGCTGTTACAATGTTTTTTTTTTTTTCAGGACAAACAAGGGTTTAGGTGCTCAGTCCTCCTTGGTGCCTGCCTTGCGCATAGTGGGCATAGCACACTGCTCAGCTCCTCGTGCTTCCTCTTGGTGCACATGTGCATCTCCACACCCTTCTTAAACTTGAGCACACGCCTTTTCTTGGACACCTTGAGCAGCTCCAAGGCGCACAGCTCATATGAACTTGGTGTGCTTGGTCAGGCACCGTGCCGCAGGCTGTGCCTCGGCTTGTCATGTCCTTTGTCACCTTGTGGCCCTTGTTGAGGCCTATGGCCATGGGGTAGCGCAGAGCATGTCTGTGGGGGAGGACAGAGGCTTGCTCAACTCACCTGGCCTGCTCCAGACCACCCAAATCACCTGGGACCTCGAATGGCTGAAGATGCCGGCCAGACTTAATTCAACTGGGAAAATTTCAAAACTGTAAGCTCCAGGAAATTGTATTTTCAATCCTCTGACCTCTGCCTTCCACATGCTGGGATTAAAAGCATGTGCCACCAAGCCCAGGGTCCTCATACTTGGTTAACCCTGAATTTATGGAAAATCTTCCAGAGAATGCTGCTACCTGTAAACTTTCTAAAATCAAGAAAAGAAATGAAAGCATATAGATTGTATTGGTCAGGACCAGAGTTAAAAAAAAAAAAAAAAAAGTGAGCTGGGCATGGTGGAATACACCTAAAATCCCAGCACCCAGGAGGCAGAGCCAGGAAGACCAGGAGTTCAAGGCCACGCTGGGCTATATATTAAGACCATGTCTCAAAAACAACAACCTGGCTCCCACAAAATGGAGAGCTGTATGCAATGTGAATTATAATTAAATAGTTATTAATGAAAAATAACTTGGGCATTTAGGAAATCACTGTGAGTTCAAAGCCAGCCTGCTACAGACTAAGTTCCAGGTTAGCCTAGGTTAGAGTGAGACCCTGCCTAAAAACAAAACAAAATCCCCATAAAATAAAAAAGAAAACGGAGGGTTGGAGAGCTGGCTTAGCAATTAAGGCACTTGCCTGTACAGTGTAAGGACCCAGGTTTGATTCTCCAAGTCTCACATAAGCCAGATGCACATAGTGGCACATGAATCTGGAATTTGTTTGCAGTGGCTACAGATCCTGCAATGCCCTTTCTCTCTCTCTCCCCCAATAAATAAATCTCTTTAAAAAAAAAAAAAAAAAAAAAAAAAAAAGAAGCCAGGCATAGTGGCACATGCATTTAATCCCAGCACTCAGAAGGCAGACATAGCAGCATCGCTATGAGTTCAAGGCCACCCTGAGACTACATAGTGAATTCCAGGTCAGCCTGGACAAGAGTGAGACCCTACCTTGGAAAAAGAAAAAAAAAGCTCGATGTGATAGCACATGCCTTTAATCCCAGCACTCAGAGGCAGAGGTAGGAGGACTGCTGTGAGTTTGAGGCCACCCTGAGACTACATAGTGAATTCCAGGTCAGCCTGAGCTAGTGAACCCCTACCAAAAAATAATTTAAAAACAGTGCCGGGCGTGGTGGCGCACGCCTTTAATCCCAGCACTCGGGAGGCAGAGGTAGGAGGATCGCCGAGAGTTCGAGGCCACCCTGAGACTACATAGTTAATTCCAGGTCAGCCTGGACCAGAGTGAGACCCTACCTCAAAAAAAAAATAAAATAAAATAAAATAAAATAAAAAAAATTTACAGCCTCAAATTAGAAACATCAAAAACATTTATCAGCCAGGCGTGGTGGCGCACGCCTTTAATCCCAGCACTTGGGAGGCAGAGGTAGGAGGATTGCCATGGGTTCAAGGCCACCCTGAGACTACATAGTGAATTCCAGGTCAGCCTGAGCTAGAGTGAGACCCTACCTCAAAAAACTAAAAAAAAAAAATAAAAATTAATCAACAGTAACAATGAACAAATCATGATGTGTTTATAGGGCGGACTGGAATATAGCTATAACTGTGGTGGCGCACGCCTTTAATCCCAGCACTCAGGAGGCAGAGGTAGGAGGATCGCTGAGAGTTCGAGGCCACCCTGAGACTACATAGTTAATTCCAGGTCAGCCTGGACCAGAGTGAGACCCTACCTCACAAAACCAAAAAAAAAAAAAAAAAAACAGGGCTGAAGAGATGGCTTAGCGGTTAAGTGTTTGCCTGTGAAGCTTAAGGACCCCGGTTTGAGGCTCAATTCCCAAGGACCCATGTAAGCCAGATGCACAAGGGGGTACATGCATCTAGAGTTCATCTGCAGTGGCCTTGGTGTGCCAATTCTCTCTCTCTCTCAAATAAATAAATAAAAAATAAAAATTTTATTTTAAAAAAAGGGTTTGATGGGCTGGAGAGATGGCTTAGCGGCTAAGGCGCCTGCCTGCTAAGCCTAAGAACGCTGGTTCCAATGCCCAGCGGTTCCAATCTTCAGGTCCCACGTTTAGCCAGATGCAAAGTGATGCAAGGGCGCAATGCCGCACTTGACCACAAGGGGGGCGCACGCATCTGGATTTCACTCACAGCAGCTGAGAGACTGCTGGCGCGCCCATTTCTGTCTCCCTCTCCCTCTCTATCTCATCTCTCTCTCTCTCCAAAAATAAGTAATAAATAATAATTTAAAAAATTTAAAAAAAAGGGGGGCTTGAGAGATGGCTTAGCGGTTAAGGTACATGCCTGTGAAGTCTAAGGACCCCAGTTTGATTCTCCAGGTCCCACATGAGACAAATGCACGTGGTGGCACATACATCTGGAGTTTGTTTGCAGTGGCTAGAGGCCCTGTGCCACCATGTACGTTTGGCTTTACGTGGGACCTGGAGAATCAAACCTGGGTTCTTAGGCCTCGCAAGCATGTACCTTAACTGCTAAGCCATCTTTCCTGCCCAGGATGACCTGGAATTCACTATATAGTCTCAGGGTGGCCTTGAACTCACGGTGATCCTCCTACCTCTGCCCCCGAATGCTAGGATTAAAGGCATACGCCACCACTCCCGGCTTAAATATATATATATTTTTTATTTGCAAGCAAAGAGGAAGAGAGAAAAATGCAGAGAGAGACAGAGAGAATGGCCATGGCAGGATCTGTAGCCACTGCAAACAAACTTCAGATGCATGTGCCACTTTGTGCATCTGGATATGAGGGTACTGGGGAATGAAACCCAAGTCTTTAGGCTTTGCAGGCAAGTGCTTTAACCTCTGAGCCGTCTCTCCAGGCCCCAATTGTCATTTTTTTAAACTTCAAGATAGTTTAAGCTTTTAGTTTCTATATGACAAATCACATTTTAGTCACATAGGGGCTGTGGGTATAGCTAAGTGAAAGAATACTTGCTTAGCCTGTGCAAGGCCCTGGGTTCAAAACCCAGTGTCAAAAGTCACATAACAGTGTAAGGGGGCTGGAGAGATGGCTTACTGGTTAAGGTACTTGCTTGCAGAGCCAAAGGCCCAAGGTCTAATGCCCCAGTACCCACGTAAAGCCAGATGCACAAGGCAGCCAATATGTCTGGAATTTCTTTTACAGTGGTAACAGGCCCTGGTGTGCCTATTTTCTCTTTCTGCCTCTCACACTGTCTCAAATAAGTAAGTTAAAAAAAATTTTTTTTTAAGGTAGGGTCTCAGTCTAGCCCAGGCTAACTTGGAATTCACTGTTTAGTCTCAGGGTGGCCTCAACTCACAGTGATCCACCTACCTCTGCCTCCCAAGTGGTAGGATTAAACGTATGCACCACCACACCCAGCTAATAAGTATTAAAAAAAAAAACACAAAAAAATAAAACACAGTTATGAGGAAAATGCCCTGTGACTTCTTACCATATAATAGCCAGTATGATAGCCACTCATGTACCAAGAGATTAGCATACTTCCCAAAGCACCACTGTCATCCAAGGAGTCTGGAGATATGGGAGGAGGAGGGGGAATTATCTGGAAGCACAAAAAGATACCAATTAAATTCAAGTAGCAAAAATGCAAAATCTGAAGATTAATTTTACAGAAAAAGATGGGTATTAATCCTATCATTTCTTACATCTTTTGATACTTCTTATATAAAATTGTTTAAAAAAACCTAATATTGGGCTGGAGAGATGGCTTTGCAGGAAAAGCCTTAACCGCTAACCATATCTCCAGCCCTTAAAAAAAATTTTTTTAAACCGGGCGTGGAGGCGCACGCCTTTAATCCCGGCACTCGGGAGGCAGAGGTAGGAGGATCGCCGAGAGTTCGAGGCTACCCTGAGACTACATAGTTAATTTTAGGTCAGCCTGGACCAGAGTGAGACCCTACCTTGCAAAACCAAAAAAAATAAATAAATAAAATTTTAAAGCCTAACATTTGAAGAAACCAACCATAACAACTAAAGGCCAATAAATTAAACAAAGATCAAAAAAAACAGGTGATAGGGCTGGAGAGATGGGTTAGTAATTAAGGAATTGCCTCCGAAACCTAAGGACTAATGTTCGACTCTCTAGACCACATGTAAGCCAAATGCACAGTGACAAGTGTGCAAGGTCGCACATGCACACAATATGGTGTATGTGTCTGGAGTTCGATCACAGTGGCTGGAGGCCCTGGTGTGCAAATTCTCTCTCTCATAAAAATAATACAAAACAAAAGGAAACAAAAAACCAGGTGGTATAAAAATTAAGCACTTTAGGGACTGGGGAAATGTCTCAGTGGTTAAAGATGCTTTCTTGCAAAGCCTGAGTTCAATTCCCGGTACCCACATAAAGCCAGATGGACAAAGTGGTACATGCATCTGGAGTTTGTTTGCAGTGGCAGGAGACCCTGGCACACCCATTCATCTTTTTCTTCCCTCCTTCTCTGCTTGCAAATACATACATACACACACACACATACATAAACACTTTAGCCAGGTGTGGTGGTGCACGCCTTTGATCCCAGCACTTGGGAGGAGGTGGAGGATCGCTGTGAGTTCAAGGCCACCCTGAGACTACCTAGTGAATTCGGGTCAGCCTGTGCTACAGCAAAACCCTACCTTGAAAAACAAACAAAACAACAACAACAAAATTTTGTCATTCCTCAAAACACATACCCACACAGCATCTTAAAGACTACTGTAAAAATTCTGGGTAGAACATCTGTCCAACTTCCACTTAAACACATACAATCTGTCAAAAAATATATTTTTTTTTTATGGCTTAGTTAAGACACTTAATGCGAATCCAAAAGACTCAGGTTCAATTGCCCAGGACCCATGTAGGCCAGATGCACAAGGTGGTGTATGCATCTGGAGTTTCTTTGCAGCATTTGGAGGCCCTGGTGGGCCCATTCTCTCTTCCCTCCCCCTGCCACTTTTTTTCTCTCTAATAAATAATGTCTTTTTAAACAGTTAATACCAAAACAATTTGCCATTAGAAAAAAATTTAAAACCCAAAGAATAGCCAGGAGTGGTGGTGCACGCCTTTAATCCTAGCACTTGGGAGGCAGAGTAGGAGAATCACCACGAGCCCAAGACCACCCTGAGAACATACAGCGAATTCCAGGACAGCCTGGGCTACAGTTAGACCCTACCTCCAAAGGGGAAAAAAAAAAAAAAAAACCCAAAGAATAAGAAAAAAACAAGTATAAAAGACCTGAATTATAAAAGGGTCTTTGAAACAACAAAAAAACCCACCGAGATTTAGTTTAAATTTTTACTAATGGGATGGAGAGATGGCTTAGCAGTTAAGGCACTTGCCTGTGAATTCTAAGACCCAGGTTTGATTCTCCCCAGCACCCACGTAAGCCAGATGCACAAGGTGGCACATGCATCTGGAGTTTGTTTGCAGTGGCTATGGACTTTGGTGTTGGAGACCATGAGCCAAACTGCAACCATTTGGAGGAAGAAGCCTCCACTCTTTGTGTCAAGATTTCAGCTTTCTGAGTTCCTGTGAAATTTACCAAGCCTTCCCAAAAAGCCTGCTTTGTTAAGAACAAGATGTAACCTAAAGATATGTATCTTAACAAACAGGATTGATGTAAAACCGCCCTGCCTGTAATCTCAACAGACATTCTTGTAAACATCTGTGAGGCCTATCACTCAAGAGACCCCCGACCCTCTGGTAGCCATAAAATCCATTAGGCAGCCATAAATCCCACTTGCCTTCTTCCTGCCTCCCCTATAGCCATAAATCCCACATACCTTCATTCCTGCCTCCCTAAATCCCACATACCTTCATTCCTGCCTCCCTAAATCCCACATACCTTCATTCCTGCCTCCCCTTTATATACCTCTGTATGAATAATAATAAATGAAGCCTTGACTGTTGATGGAAGCAAGGCTTTCTTCTTTGTGTCTGTTTGTTCCCCCATCCAGGTACAGCCTCCCCTCGAGCCTCTGTTGAACCCCGCCGGTCGAGGCACTTTGGTGCACCCATTCTCTCTATCTGCCTCTTTCTCAAAATATATAAACTAAATTCAAATAAATTTTTACTCATTAGAATTTGACATTGGGAATGGCCTATGGTGACATTTTCTAACTTCCTGTATTCTACAAAATTCAAACTAGGTATAAAAGCAAATTAATCACGCCTTTTGTACTTACTGGTGGTCCAGAAGGAAACGGAGGCATCCAACATGACAGCAAATGGGGTGGTGGAGGTGGTGGTGGAGGTGGGCCATTGAATTTTAGACCTGGCTATAAAGAATATTTCAAATGAAAATTAATTTAGTGACTTCAGTGATAGGAACAGTAATAAAAACCAAAATAAGGGCTTGAGAGCTGGCTTAGCGGTTAAGTGCTTGCCTGTGAAACCTAAGGACCCCAGTTCGAGGCTCGAATCCCTAGTACCCATGTAACCCAGATGCACAAAGTGGCACATGCATCTGGAGTTCATTTGCAGTGGTTAGGGACCCTGGTGCACCCATTCTCTCCTCTCTCTCTTTTTCTCTCTGCCTCTTTGTCTGTTGATCTCAAGTAAATAAACAAACAACAACAACAACAAAAAAAAAAACAGGCCAGGCATGGTTGTGCATGCCTTTAATCCCAGCACTTGGGTGGCAGAGGTAGGTGGATTGCCATGAGTTCGAGGCCACCCTGAGACTATATAGTGAGTTCCAGGTCAGCCTGAGCTAGAATGAGACCCTACCTTGAAAAACCAAACAAACAAAAAAACAAAATAATAAAAAGAATTATTCTCACCATAAATATTTCAGCCAGGTGTTGTGGTATACATCATTAATCACACAACACTTAGGAGGCAGAGGTAGAAGTGGGGTGGGTTGAGGCAAGCCTAGAACTATAGATGAGGTTCCAGGTTAGCCTGGGCTAAAGTGAGACACTACCCTGAAAATGCCCCCCCCCCAAACAAAACAAAACCACACACACACAAAAAAAAGAATATTTCAAAGGAAAATTAGCCAGGCGTGGTGGCGCATGCCTTTAATCCCAGCACTCGGGAGGCAGAGGTAGGAGGATCACCATGAGTTCAAGGCCACCCTGAGATTACATAGTGAATCCCTAGGTCAGCCTGAGCTAGAGTGAAACCCTACATAGGAAAAACCAAAAAAAAAAAAAAAAAAAAGAAGAAGAAGAAACAAAGCAAGGTAAATTAATTTAGTAGCATTAGTGACAGAAATAATAAAAACCAAAATAGGAAAAATTACTATCTAGAATGAATAAGATGTGGTACATTACATATACATAATGAAGTGTTTTTTTTTTTTTTGGTTTTGCCAGGTAGGGTCTCACTCTGGTCCAGGCTGACCTGGAATTATCTATGTAGTCTCAGGGTGACCTTGAACTCTCAGCGATCCTCCTACCTCTGCCTCCCGAGTGCTGGGATTAAAGGCATGCGCTACCACGCCTAGCTTTTTTTTTTTTTTTGGTTTTCCGAGGTAAGTTCTCACTCTAGTTCAGGCTGACCTGGCATTCACTATGTCATCTCAGGGTGGCCTCAAACTCAAGGCAATCCTCCTACCTCTGCCTCCCAAGTGCATAATGGAGTTTTAATAAGCTATAAATAGGTGAAATTATGAAATCAGCAGGAGGATGAGAAATCAAAGTGGAACTGAGCTAGAAGTCTCCTCCCTGACAGCCAGCTGTCATAGTGTTGGAAAGTGCTAGGCTGCTGGGGGAGGAAAGTCATCAACAGTCTTAACTAGCAGTGGAAGCTGCTAGCTACACAACTGCTCAGCCAGGCAAGATGTGGTCACTAGTGCTACAGCAGATTTCTTTTTTCTTTTTTTTCTTTCTTTTTTCAAGATAGGGCCTCATGCTAGCCCAGGCTGACCTGGAATTCACTATGTAGTCTCAGGGTAGCCTTGAACTCACAGCAATCCACCTACCTCTGCCTCCTAAGTGCTGGGATTAAAGACACGCGCCACCATGTTTGGCTTCTTTTTTTTAAATTAAAAAAATTTATTTATTTATTTGCAAGCAGAGAGAGATAAAGAGAGACAGAAACAATGGGCATGCTAGGGCCTCTAGCTGCTGCAAATGAACTCCAGACATATATGCCACTTTGTGCATCTGGCTTTATATGGGTACTAGGGACTCGAGCTCAGGTCATTAGGCTTTGCAGGCAAGCGCCCTAACCACTAAGCCATCTCTCCAACTCTAAGTGGCAGTCTTCCTGAGGGAAATCAACTGCTATCTGACTGGATCTGAGGCCTGCTCCTGGGAAGGAATTAATGCCTGCTACTAGCAACCTAATCAAAGACATATGTCAAGGGAGGTCACAGGCCTTGCGGGGGAAGAACCACTACTATTATATGGTTAAATAGATAAGCTGTACCCATCAAATTGCCCTCTAAATATTTGTTTATGTGCATAGACTAGTGCTACTCAACTTTTGGTCACAGATTACAGGTATGAGCCAACATGCTTGGCTATCACAGAAAATCTTAAGGAAAAGTTTTGCTTGAGTTTTAAAATTATCTTAATATTGAGCCAGGCATGGTGGCACATGCCTTTAATCCCAGTACTTGGGAGGCAGAGGTAGGAGGATCTGTGAGTTCAAGGCCATCTTAAGACTACATAGTGAATTCCAGGTCAGCCTAAGCTAGAGTGAGGCTCTACCTCAAAAAACCAATAAATAAATAATAATAATAACAATAATAGTAATAATAGTAATTCCGACATGTATCTATAATAACTAAAGAAAGCTACAAAGTTTCACAGTAAAGCTACAGTGCACTTAGTAGAAGAGGTAAACTACCTCCTGAACAAGAGTTACCTTGCCTGATCCCAATCCTGGCCCTGGTGGTGGTGGTGGTGGAGGAGGGAGAAAAGAGCTCCACGAAGCTTTTGACTTGTTTGCTTTACTCCCTGGAGACCCTGAGGAGCTTTCACTTTCATCTGTTGAGACTTGACTTTCATGTTCATTCTTTAGAAAGAAAAAAAACACAGATTTTTATAGAGTGGTGCAGCACTTGCCTATTAGGACCTGAGTTTCTTTCTATCATTGGAAAGGAAGGAGGGAGAAAAGGAGGGAGGGCAAGAGACAGAATACGAGTCACTTAATGCCTCAATGGGTCAAATTATACTGTTTTGTTCCTCATTTAGCATGTTTCCAGGAACTAAACATGCATGTTTTAGTTCCTTACCTCCCGAGCATTCTGTTCTACATTGTTAGCTACTTCATAGGTTGGGGAAAGGAGATCAGATAGATTTTGCTCCTCTCTATTTCCATATCCAGTGTAAACCACCACACAGGTTTTTCTCTTAAAATCAACTGAAGCAACAGTAGCTGGATAAATGCAGCCATCTTCTGACCAAACAGCAGAACATTTGTCACCAACTTTCCACTACAAAGGAAACCAAAAATACACACATGCAAACATTATTTCTTTTACAGAAAGCAAGGTATATATAATCTTGTTAGGATGAAATGGAGTAGAGAGCAAAGTCTGCAATTAATGGATTTGTTTTGTCTTTCTTTCTTTCTTTCTTTCTTTCTTTCTTTCTTTCTTTCTTTCTTTCTTTCTTTCTTTCTTTCTTTCTTTCTTTCTTTTTAGATAGGGTCTCACTCTAGCTCAGGCTGACCTGGAAATCACTATGTAGTTTCAGGGTGGCCTCGAACTCACAGTGATCCTCCTACCTCTGCCTCCCAAGTGCTGCCGAGATTACATAGTGAATTCCAGGTTAGCCTGGGCTAGAGAGTAAGACCTTGAAAAACCAAAAAACAAACAAAGTTAACTCTTGGAGCTGGGAAGATGACTCAGTGGTTAAAGGTACTGCAAAGCCCAGGTTCAATTCCCAAGATGCCGATGTACGCCAGATGCAAAAAGTAGCCATGTAGAAATAAATCTATTGGATTTTGCTTTGTTTCTGTGTGGATTTGGTGCTGGGGAGACCCAGGTTCTGACACATACCTGGGAAGTGCTCTACTACTGAGCTGTATTCCCAGCCTTAGGTCTATTATGTATGTGTCTGGGAGGGGGCGAGGGCTTGAGGCAAGGGTTCACTCTAGTCCAAGCTGACCTAGAACTCAACAGATCCTTTTACCTCAGCCTCCTGAGTGCTGGGATTAAAGTAAGGCACCATACTGGGCTACTGTTTCTAACGAGCAGAAATTTCTCTTCTCAGAGTTATTTCCCAATAGTTTTTGAAAAATAAAAGGGAAAAGGGGAAGAAAAAAAAGTCCTAGCATGTGCTCAATGATTTAACATGTGCTTAGCATGCATGAGGTTCTGTGTTTGGTACACAGCACCACACACAAACAAAAAGGTACCCATCTTTAGTGCTAGGCCCAGTCCTTTACAATCTAACCTGAGAGACGGCGGCTGAGTGTGATAGCACACGCCTTTAATCCAGCACTTGGAAGGCAGAGGTAGGAGAATCACTGTGATTTTGAGGCTAGCCTAAGACTACATAGTGAATTCCAGGTCAGCCTTGGCTACAGCAAGATGCTACCTCGATAAACCAAAAAACTAAAAGAATAAAATGAGTGGGGGTGGTGCTAGAGAGATGGCTTAATAGTTAAAGCACTTGCCTACAAAGCCTAAAGACCCAGGTTTGATTCCCCAGAACTCATATAAGCCAGATGCATTTGGTGGTGCATGCATATGGAGTTTGTTTGCAGTGGCTGGAGTCCCTGGTGCACCCATTCTATCTCTCTCTCCCTCAAATAAATAAATGAATAAATAAATGAATGAATAAATAAATAAATAATATTTTTAAAAAATAATAAAGGACTGGGGATATAACTGAGTTGGTAAAGTGCTTACCACATAAGACTGAGGACTTGAGTGCACATCCCCAATGCCCATGTAAAATGTTGGGAGGCCATGGCAGCACACCTTAATCTTATAATCCCAGCATTCAGAAGAGGGAGATGGGAGCCTCAGGCAAACTGTATTGCTAGATTAGCCAAATGGGCAAACTCTAGGTTCAGTGAGAGACTGAATCTCAGGGAATAAAGTGGAGAATAAGTAAGATAGTCAACACTGACCTCGGGCCTCCACCTGCATACATGTGCCTGTGCATATATGCATTCTCTCTCACTCATACACACACACACACACACACACACACACACACACACACATACAGCAAATACTGCTGATTCAGTCTACAACCCTCAGGTATTCCTCTCAAATAACACCATCAACCTCCTCACCAGCCTGGGCTACACAGCAAAAGCCCTGAGTAATTAAATAACCTGTTTCAAGGGAGCTGCAGCATTCTTCTTTTGGTTTTTATTCTTCTTAGCAGGTTTTCTTCTAGGTGTGCTTTTTGGTTTATCTGAAGGTTCACAAATGTCACCATTCTTCAGAGCATGCTATGAAAACAGGAACAAAAATGTCATAGTTACAGAGTAACACTTTTTTTTTCTTTTACAAAGGACTCACGTTTGATTGCTCAGGACCCACATAAGCCAGATGCAAAAGGTGGCACATGTGTCTGGAGTTCCTTTGTAGTGGCTAGAGGCCCTGGTGCGCCCATTCTCTCTTTCCCTCTGCCTTTCTTTTCCTCTCTCTCAAATAAATAAATAAAATATTTTTAATTAAAGACTGGCTCGAGACTTAAAATTATAATTCAAACAGTTCTTTAACTAATAATCCAAATCAGAAGTATTCTATAATTTCTCCAATGTAATACACTTTTTCTTTCTTTATTTTTGTTTTTCAAGGTAGGGTTTTGCTCTTGCCCACACCAGGAATTCACTCGGTAATCTCAGGGTGACCTCGAAGTCATGGTGATCCTCATATCTCTGCCTCCCAAGTGCTGGGATTAAAGGGGTGTGCCACCATGCCCAGCTCTTTCATTTTTTAAAAAATATTTTTATTTATTTGTGTGTGTGGGTGTACTTCCTCTTTTTTCACCACTTCACATACTATACATGTGTGGAGAAGATAATGAAGTCATTCTGCATCTGATTATCATATTACCTGCTTATTTAAATTGACTCTGTAGTAGAGATGACATACAGATAAACTATCAACTTTTAGGCAAGCACCCTACCACTGACTTACAGATGCAGCAAACTATAGACTTCTAAAGGAAGATGTCACCTGATTTAACTAACCAATAATATTATCTAAACCTCAAAATGAAAACTAACATACACTTTAGCACTTTGTTGATATCATCAATTTTCTACTGAAGAGTGCCATGAGGAAATAAGGGAGAAAGATTAATCACCTCCTACCTTAAAGGAAGCCACAGCTTTATCATATGCTTTTATCAATGCTGTATCATCCCAAATGTCAGAATCATCACTCTGAGAAGGAGAAAGAACAAACACAACTTATGGGCAGATCGGTTTTATCAAAAATATTAAGGGGCTAGAGATGGGTTAGTGGTTAAGGCACTTGCCTATGAAGCCTAAGGACCCAAGTTCAACTCTCCAGAACCCAAGTAAGCCAGATGCACATGGTGGTGCATATGTCTAGAGTTTGTTTGCAGTGGCTGGAGGCCCTGGTGTGCCCATTCTCTCTCCGTCTCTCTTTCTCTCAAATAAATAAATAAATAAATAAATAAATAAATAAATAAATAATTTTTTAAAAAAGAAAACAATCCACTTAAAAATATATTTAAGGGCTGGAGAGATGGCTTAGCGGTTAAACACTTGCCTGTGAAGCCTAAGGATCCTGGTTCAATTCTCCAGGACCCATGTAAGCCAGATGCAGAAGGGGCACATGCATCTGGAGTTTGTTTGCAGTGGCTAGAGGCCCTGGCACGCATTTTCTCCCTCTTTCTGCCTCTTTCTCTCTCTCAAATAAATAAATAAAACATATTTTAAAAAATAAAATGTGTGTGTGTGTATATATATATATGTGTGTGTATATATATACAAATACATACACACACATATACATACATACACACATACATACATACACACATACATACATACACACATACATACATACATTTAGGGCTGGAGAGATGGCATAGCAATTAAGGCACTTGCCCACAAAGCCAAAGGACACAGGTATGATTTCCCAGCACCTACATAAAGCCAGAAGCACAAGGTGGCACATGTGTCTGGAGTTTGTTTGCAGCAGCTGGAGGTCCTGTTGCACCCATTTTCTCTCTCTCTTCCTCTCTCTCAAATAAATAAAATAATAATATTCACTCAGGAGGAAGAAGGATCGCCCATGAGTTTGAGGCCACCCTGAGACTCTATATAGTGAGTTCCAGATCAGCCTGAGCTAGAGTGAGACCCTACCTTGAAAAACCCAAAAATTAAAAAATTTTAAAAAAATTAGCTGGGCATGGTGGCGCACATCTTTAATCCCAACACTGGGGAGGCAGAGATAGGAGGATCACTGTGAGACTGAGGCCACTCTGAGACTATATAGTGAATTCCAGGTCAGCCTGGGCTTGAGTGAGACCCTACCTCGAAAAAACAAAACAAATAAACAAAAAAATTAAATGTAAAAATAAAAATATATTGTTATTTGTGAGGATAAAGAAAGCATGGATGTACCAGGACCTCAGCCACTGCAAATGAACTCCAGATGCATGTGCCACTTTGTGCATCTGGCTTTACCTGGGTACTGGAGAATCAAACCTGGGCTACCATGCTTTGCAAGCAAGCAACTTAACTGCTCAGCCATCTCCCCAGCCTTAGCCCAGTTTTTAAATCTTTTTTCTAGTAGGGTCTCACTCTAGCTCAGGCTAGCTCCAGGCTGTCTTTGAACTTATGGCAATCTTCCTGTCTCAGACTTCTGGGGATTAAAGGTGTATGCCACCATGCTCGGCCCAATCCATTTTTAAAATACATTTTTTTTTTTTTTTTTTTTTTTGGTTTTGCGAGGTAGGGTCTCACTCTGGTCCAGGCTGACCTGGAATTCACTATGTAGTCTCAGGGTGGCCTCGAACTCTAGTGCTGGGATTAAAGGCGTGTGCCACCACGCCCGGCTCTAAAATACATTTTTATAAAAATATTTTATTTGGGCTGGAGAGTTAGCTTAGCAGTTAAGGCACTTGCCTGCAAAGACTAAGGACCCATGTTTATAAGATCTCAAGTGGGCCAGATGCAGCAAGTTAAGGCACTTGCCTGAACTAAGGACCCATGTTCTACTCTCCAGATCTCAAGTAAGCCAGATGCACAAGGTGACACAAGAACAAGGTCGAACATACGCAATAGGTGGTGCATATGACTGGAATTCCATGCAATGGCTGGAGGCCCTAGCAGGCCAATTCTCTCCCTCTCTGTCTCTCATTAAAAATACACACACACACACACACACACACACACACACATTCATTTGAGAGAATGTGAGAGAAAGAGGCAAAGAGAGAAGGAGGAAGGAAGGGAGGAAGGGAATGGGCATGCCAGGGCCTCCAGTCACTGCAACTGAACTCTAGACACATGTGCCACTTTGTGTATCTGGCGTATATGGGTCCTGGGGAAATTGAACTCAGGTCATTCAGCTTTGCAGGCAAGGGCACTCTTCTGAGCCATCTCTCCAGCCCCCAATCCACTTTTTTTTTTCTCAAGGTAGGGTCTCACTCTAGCTCAAGCTGACCTGGAATTCACTATGTAGTCTCAGGGTGGCCTTGAACTCAGGGCGATCCTACCTCTACCACCATGCCCGGCCCAATCCACTTTTTAAAAGGGCAAATACAGCCGGGCGTGGTGGCGCGCCGCTTAATCCCAGCACTCGGGAGGCAGAGGTAGGAGGATCGCCGAGAGTTCGAGGCCACCCTGACACTACATAGTTAATTCCAGGTCAGCCTGGACCAGAGTGAGACCCTACCTTGGAAAACCCCCCCAAAAAAAAAAAAAAAAAAAAGGGCAAATACCAGAACAAAACACTTCACTAGCCAAGTGTGGTGGCAAACATCTATTACCCTGACAGTCACAAAGTAGAGGCAGAAGAATTGCCTAAAGTACAAGGCCAGCCTATGCATACATAGTTCTAGGCAAACCTAAGCTACAGCGACCTTGTCTCAAAAACAAAAAGCAGCTAAGCCTGGCGGTACACACCTTTAATCTCAGCACTCAGTAGGCTGAGGTAGGAGTATCAATGTGAGTTCGGTGTATACACACAACACACACACACGAACAAGGTTTAACATACACACATTCATTTAAGAGAGAATGTTCCAGAGCGTAGAAGGAGGCCCTAGCAGGGGACCCCTGAGGAGATTAAGGCATGCAGGGCCTCCAGTCACTGCACACAACTCCTTTGAGAGAATGTGAGAAAGAGCAAAGAGGAAGGAGGAAGTAAAGGAGTGAAGCAAAGCCTGTGTCTACAGGCGTATATGGGTCCTGGGAATGAACTCAGGTCGTTCAGCTTTGCAGGCAAAAGGGCACTCTTCTGGCCTCCAGTCCACTTTTTTCACAGCAACTGAACTTCTGTGACACATAAAAGCATTTTTGTGTATCTGCCATATGGTCCTGGGAAATTGAACTCAGGTCATTCAGCTTTGCAAGTAAGGTGTGGTGGCAAACATCTATTACCCTGACAGTCACAAAGTAGAGGCAGAAGAATTGCCTAAAGTACAAGGCCAGCCTATGCATACATAGTTCTAGGCAAATCCTAAGCTACAGCGACCTTGTCTCAAAAACAAAAAGCAGCTAAGCCTGGCGGTACACACCTTTAATCTCAGCACTCAGTAGGCTGAGGTAGGAGTATCAATGTGAGTTCAAGGCCAGCCTAAGACTTACATAGTGAATTCCAGGTCAGCCTGGACCAGAGTGAGACCCTACCTTGAAAAACCCAAAATTAAAAATTTTTAAAAATTAGCTGGGCATGGTGGCGCACATCTTTAATCCCAACACTGGGGAGGCAGAGATAGGAGGATCACTGTGAGACTGAGGCCACTCTGAGACTATATAGTGAATTCCAGGTCAGCTTGGACTAGGGCGAGACCCAACATGGAGGAGAAAACAATCATGTTAAACAATGATCAAAGTTGTAGTCACTGGGAGGATGCTAACTAAATCCACAAGGTGTCACTGCACACTACTTAAAAGGATGTACAGTACAGATGTTTGTACAGATGTTTGCAAGGATGTGGAGTAAATGGAACTTTCATACACTGCTGTAACGTAATGCAAATATAAGCAGACATTTTCGTTTGACCATAAAATGGTACTGCTAAATTGAAGTTGAGCAGCTTCTTAAAAACTTATTCTGGCCGGGTGTGGAAGCCTTTAGTCCCAGCACTCTGGAGGCAGAGGTAGGAGGGTTGCAGTGAGTTCAAGGCCAGCCTAAGACTTACATAGTGAATTCCAGGTCAGCCTGGACCAGAGTGAGACCCTACCTTGAAAAAAAAAAAAAAAAAAAAAAAAAAAAAAAAAAAAAAAAAAAGGCAAATACCAGAACAAAACACTTCACTAGCCAAGTGTGGTGGCAAACATCTATTACCCTGACAGTCACAAAGTAGAGGCAGAAGAATTGCCTAAAGTACAAGGCCAGCCTATGCATACATAGTTCTAGGCAAATCCTAAGCTACAGCGACCTTGTCTCAAAAACAAAAAGCAGCTAAGCCTGGCGGTACACACCTTTAATCTCAGCACTCAGTAGGCTGAGGTAGGAGTATCAATGTGAGTTCAAGGCCACCCTGAGACTCTATATAGTGAGTTCCAGATCAGCCTGAGCTAGAGTGAGACCCTACCTTGAAAAACCCAAAATTAAAAATTTTTAAAAATTAGCTGGGCATGGTGGCGCACATCTTTAATCCCAACACTGGGGAGGCAGAGATAGGAGGATCACTGTGAGACTGAGGCCACTCTGAGACTATATAGTGAATTCCAGGTCAGCCTGGACCAGAGTGAGACCCTACCTTGAAAAAAAAAAAAAAAGGCAAATACCAGAACAAAACACTTCACTAGCCAAGTGTGGTGGCAAACATCTATTACCCTGACAGTCACAAAGTAGAGGCAGAAGAATTGCCTAAAGTACAAGGCCAGCCTATGCATACATAGTTCTAGGCAAATCCTAAGCTACAGCGACCTTGTCTCAAAAACAAAAAGCAGCTAAGCCTGGCGGTACACACCTTTAATCTCAGCACTCAGTAGGCTGAGGTAGGAGTATCAATGTGAGTTCAAGGCCACCCTGAGACTCTATATAGTGAGTTCCAGATCAGCCTGAGCTAGAGTGAGACCCTACCTCGAAAAACAAAACAAATAAACAAAAATTAAATGTAAAAATAAAAATATATTGTTATTTGTGAGGATAAAGAAAGCATGGATGTACCAGACCTCAGCCACTGCAAACAAACTCCAGATGCATGTGCCACTATTGTGCATCTGGCCTTACCTGGGTACTGGAGAATCAAACCTGGGCTACCATGCTTTGCAAGCAAGCAACTTAACTGCTCAGCCATCTCCCCAGCCTTAGCCCAGTTTTTAAATCTTTTTTCTAGTAGGGTCTCACTCTAGCTCAGGCTAGCTCCAGGCTGTCTTTGAACTTATGGCAATCTTCCTGTCTCAGACTTCTGGGGATTAAAGGTGTATGCCACCATGCTCGGCCCAATCCATTTTTAAAATACATTTTTTTTTTTTTTTTTGGTTTTGCGAGGTAGGGTCTCACTCTGGTCCAGGCTGACCTGGAATTCACTATGTAGTCTCAGGTGGCCTCGAACTCTAGTGCTGGGATTGGGGCTAAGGCAGCCACTCACGCCTGCCTAAAATACATTTTTATAAAAATATTTTATTTGGGCTGGAGAGTTAGCTTAGCAGTTAAGGCACTTGCCTGCAAAGACTAAGGACCCATGTTCTACTCTCCAGATCTCAAGTAAGCCAGATGCACAAGGTGACACAAGAACAAGGTCGAACATACGCAATAGGTGGTGCATATGACTGGAATTCCATGCAATGGCTGGAGGCCCTAGTACACCCTCCCCTCTCTGTCTCTCATTAAAAATACACACACACACACACACACACACACACACACACACACACATTCATTTGAGAGAATGTGAGAGAAAGAGGCAAAGAGAGAAGGAGGAAGGAAGGGAGGAAGGGAATGGGCATGCCAGGGCCTCCAGTCACTGCAACTGAATCCCCCAGACACATGTGCCACTTTGTGTATCTGGCGCATATAAAAATGTGCAGTCCTGGGGAAATTGAACTCAGGTCATTCAGCTTTGCAGGCAAGGGCACTCTTCTGAGCCATCTCTCCAGCCCCCAATCCACTTTTTTTTTTCTCAAGGTAGGGTCTCACTCTGGTCCAGGCTGACCTGGAATTCACTATGTAGTCTCAGGTGGCCTTAACTCAGGGGCGTCCCACCTCTACCACTCATGCCCGGCCCAATCCACTTTTAAAAGGGCAAATACAGCCGGGCGTGGTGGCGCACGCCCTTAATCCCAGCACTCGGGAGGCAGAGGTAGGAGGATCGCTGAGAGTTCGAGGCCACCCTGACACTACATAGTTAATTCCAGGTCAGCCTGGACCAGAGTGAGACCCTACCTTGAAAAAAAAAAAAAAAGGCAAATACTAGAACAAAACACTTCACTAGCCAAGTGTGGTGGCAAACATCTATTACCCTGACAGTCACAAAGTAGAGGCAGAAGAATTGCCTAAAGTACAAGGCCAGCCTATGCATACATAGTTCTAGGCAAACCTAAGCTACAGCGACCTTGTCTCAAAAACAAAAGCAGCTAAGCCTGGCGGTACACACCTTTAATCTCAGCACTCAGTAGGCTGAGGTAGGAGTATCAATGTGAGTTCAAGGCCAGCCTAAGACTTACATATGGCAGGAATTCCAGGTCAGCTTGGACTAGGGCGAGACCCAACATGGAGGAGAAAACAATCATGTTAAACAATGATCAAAGTTGTAGTCACTGGGAGGATGCTAACTAAATCCACAAGGTGTCACTGCACACTACTTAAAAAGGATGTACAGTACAGATGTTTGTACAGATGTTTGCAAGGATGTGGAGTAAATGGAACTTTCATACACTGCTGTAACGTAATGCAAATATAAGCAGACATTTTCGTTTGACCATAAAATGGTACTGCTAAATTGAAGTTGAGCAGCTTCTTAAAAACTTATTCTGGCGGTGTGGAAGCCTTTAGTCCCAGCACTCTGGAGGCAGAGGTAGGAGGGTTGCAGTGAGTTCAAGGCCACCCCTGAGACTGAATTCACCCTGAGTGAATTCCAGGTCAGCCTGGGTAGAGGGAGACCCTACCTTGAAAAAAAAAAAAAAAAACCAACTTATTCTGCATCTATCACATGACTTAAGTATTTACCTAAGAAAACTTTTGTCTACAAAATTTTGGGGTGTGTGGGGGGCTGGAGTGATGGCTTAGTGGTTAAGGTGCATGCCTGTGAAGCCAAAGTATCCAGGTTTGATTCTCCAGGTCCCATGTAAGCCAGATGCACATGGTGGCACATGCATCTGGAGTTTGTTTGCAGTGTTCAAAGGCTCTGGCACGCCTATTCTCTCCTCTCTGCCTTTAATAAATAAATAAAATTATTTAAAAAAATATTTATTTGAAGGTCATTCAGCTTTGCAGGCAAGGGCACTCTTCTGAGCCATCTCTCCAGCCCCCAATCCACTTTTTTTTTTCTCAAGGTAGGGTCTCACTCTAGCTCAAGCTGACCTGGAATTCACTATGTAGTCTCAGGGTGGCCTTGAACTCAGGGCGATCCTACCTCTACCACCATGCCCGGCCCAATCCACTTTTTAAAAGGGCAAATACAGCCGGGCGTGGTGGCGCACGCCTTTAATCCCAGCACTCGGGAGGCAGAGGTAGGAGGATCGCCGAGAGTTCGAGGCCACCCTGACACTACATAGTTAATTCCAGGTCAGCCTGGACCAGAGTGAGACCCTACCTTGGAAAACCCAAAAAAAAAAGGGCAAATACCAGAACAAAACACTTCACTAGCCAAGTGTGGTGGCAAACATCTATTACCCTGACAGTCACAAAGTAGAGGCAGAAGAATTGCCTAAAGTACAAGGCCAGCCTATGCATACATAGTTCTAGGCAAACCTAAGCTACAGCGACCTTGTCTCAAAAAACAAAAAGCAGCTAAGCCTGGCGGTACACACCTTTAATCTCAGCACTCAGTAGGCTGAGGTAGGAGTATCAATGTGAGTTCAAGGCCAGCCTAAGACTTACATAGTGAATTCCAGGTCAGCTTGGACTAGGGCGAGACCCAACATGGAGGAGAAAACAATCATGTTAAACAATGATCAAAGTTGTAGTCACTGGGAGGATGCTAACTAAATCCACAAGGTGTCACTGCACACTACTTAAAAGGATGTACAGTACAGATGTTTGTACAGATGTTTGCAAGGATGTGGAGTAAATGGAACTTTCATACACTGCTGTAACGTAATGCAAATATAAGCAGACATTTTCGTTTGACCATAAAATGGTACTGCTAAATTGAAGTTGAGCAGCTTCTTAAAAACTTATTCTGGCCGGGTGTGGAAGCCTTTAGTCCCAGCACTCTGGAGGCAGAGGTAGGAGGGTTGCAGTGAGTTCAAGGCCACCCTGAGACTGAATTCACCCTGAGTGAATTCCAGGTCAGCCTGGGTAGAGTGAGACCCTACCTTGAAAAAAAAAAAAAAAAAACCAACTTATTCTGCATCTATCACATGACTTAAGTATTTACCTAAGAAAACTTTTGTCTACAAAATTTTGGGGTGTGTGTGGGGGGGCTGGAGTGATGGCTTAGTGGTTAAGGTGCATGCCTGTGAAGCCAAAGTATCCAGGTTTGATTCTCCAGGTCCCATGTAAGCCAGATGCACATGGTGGCACATGCATCTGGAGTTCGTTTGCAGTGTCTAAAGGCTCTGGCACGCCTATTCTCTCTCCTCTCTGCCTTTAATAAATAAATAAAATTATTTAAAAAAATATTTATTTGAGGGCTGGAGAGATGGCTTAGCGGTTAAGGCATTTGCCTACAAAGCCTAAGGATCCCGGTTTGATTCTCCAGGTCCCACGTAAGCCAGATGCACAAGGGGGCGCACACGTCTGGAGTTCGTCTGCAGTGGCTAGAGGCTCTGGCACGCCCATTCTCACTCTCCCTTTCTGTGTCTAATAAATAAATAGAATGAAACCCTACCTAAAAAAAAAAAGAAAGAAAGAAAAAGAGAAGAAGAAGCAACAGCAGGAGAGAGAGAGAGACAAAGAGAATGAATGGGAGCGCCAGGGCCTCTAGCCCTGCAAACCAACCCCAGACACATGCACCACCTTGTGCATCTGGCTTACGTGGGTCCTGGGAAATCAAAACCTGGATCCTTTGGTTTTCCAGCAAGCGTCTTAACCGTTAAGTCATCTCTCCAGCCCTTGTTGTTTTTGAGACAAGGATCATTCATATAGCCTAGACTGGCCTAGAACTCACTACATATCCGAGGACGAGTTTAACCTCCTGATCCTCTTGGCTCAACATACCACATACTAAGGTTGTAAATCCATGCCACCAAGCCCAGCTCAGATCTTCCTGCTTCCCACCAGATCTAGATGTCTCTCACCTTTCCATCTCAGCATATCTCAAAAACAAGCAATTTCATCTTTCCAACCGTCCCAGTAGTTACCCATTCTTTTAAAAATATTTTATTTTTATTCATTCATTTGAGAGAGAGAGAGAGAGAGAGAAAAAGGCAGAGAGACACAGAGGGAGAATGGGCGCGCCACTACAAAGGAACTCTAGATGCGTGCGCCCCCTTGTGCATCTGGCTAACGTGGATCCTGGGGAATCGAACCTGAGTCCTTGGGCTTTGCAGGCAAACTCCTTAACCGCTAAACCATCTCTCCAGTCCTGAGTTACACTTTCGTGCTAAACTAGCTTTCACTTGCGAAGCCGGATCCTTTTGTCTGTCTCTACTCTAAACACGTTAGCCTAAACTCACTGTTTCCACCTTTGATCACAGTCTGGAAATTTTCAGTAAAGCCTCCTGACTGGTTTCCGCTTGCCTCTGTCCCCGCGATGCTCCCAGTCACCGAGGAGCTGCAGCGCCGCCTCGGCTCTCAGCCATCGAGGAACCCACGCTGGCCCCGCAAGGAGCCCGCGGCCGGGGTTCACAGGCAGGAGCGCGGCGCTGGGGGAACGGGGCCTCCGAGCCGGGTCAGGCCCCGGGCCCAGGCGCCGGCCGCGACCTCACCTGGCCGGTGCCGCGCCGGAACAGCACCGAGTCCTCCTGCTCCGAGACGGCGCCACCGCCACCGGTGCCCATCGACATGGCAGCCCGCCGTACCGCAGGATGCTCGGCGTGGGACGCCGTCGCCACTGATGACGACTTCCGCTGCCTGAAGCTTCTGCGACCGGAAGAGTACGGAGGCCGGGAGGCGAGTTGACAGACTGCGGTCCCTTTCCGCAAGTGTTTCCTAGTCTCCCAACGTGTTGGAGTTTTCCCGACAACCACACACCCACACACGTTTGTGAATCATTTGATGGCGCTTTGTGTTTTCTTTTTCTTTCTTTTTTTTCTCTTCTGTTTTTCCCGCGGTAGGGTCTCACTGTGCCCCAGGCTGACCTGGAATTCACTATGTAGTCTCAGGGTGGTCTTGAACTCACGGCAACTAAAGGCATGCATCACCACGCCTGGCCGTTTCTTTCTTTCTTTCTTTTCTTTCTTTCTTTCTTTCTTTCTTTCTTTCTTTTTCTTTCTTTTTTCTTTCTTTCTTTCTTTTCTTTTCCTTTTCTTTCTTTCTTTTCTTTCTTTCTTTCTTTTTTTCAAAACTTTACTGAGACAGAGCAGATACAAAATAGACGCGCCAGGGCCTCTAGCCACTGCAAAGGAACTCTACACATGCGCCACTGTGTGCATCTAGCTTACAGGGGAACTGGGGAATCGAAGCTGGGCAAGTTCCTTAACCGCTACCATCTCTCCAGCCCAGGGTCTCTAGCCCAGGCTGACCTGGACTTCACTATGTAGTCCCACGCTGTCCTCTAACTCACAGTGATCTCCTACCTCTGTCTCCTAAGAGCTGGGACTAAAGGTGTGCACCACCACTCCTGGTTCGCTTTGTATTCTCTTTCTCCTCTCCCCTCTCTGTTTCATTTTTTGTTTTTGTTCTTTCTTTCTTTCTTTCTTTCTTTTTTCTTTCTTTCTTTCTTTCTTTTTCATTTTTCGGTTTTTCAAGGTAGGGTGTCACTCTAGCCCAGGCTGACCTGCAATTCACTATGTAGTCTTAGGGTGGCCTTGAATTCAGAGATCCTCCTACCTCTGCCTCCTGAGTGCTGTGATTAAAGGCATCTCTTTCTTTTCTTTCTTTTTTTTTAATTTTTTGTTTATTTTTATTTATTTATTTGAGAGCGACAGACAGACAGACAAAGAGGCACAGAGAGAGAGAATGGGTGTACCAGGCCTCTAGCCACTGCAAACGAACTCTAGATGCATACGCCACCTTGTGCATCTGGCGTACATGGGTATTGGGGAATAGAGCCTTGAACCCGGGTCCTTAGGCTTCACAGGCAAGCACTTAACCGCTAAGCCATCCCACCAGCCCCTTTCTTTTTTTTAAGAGAGAGAGGGAGAAGGGGAATTGGCGTGCCAAGGCCTCAGCCACTGCAATAGAACTCCAGATGCTTGCACCACCTAATAGGCATGTGTGACCCACTGTGAAGCTAATTCTCTGTCTTCCTCTTGCTCGCTTTCTCTAAAAATAAAAAAATTTTTTAATGTATGTTAACCAGGCATGGTGGTACATAGGTGTAATCCCATCACTTGGGAGGTAGAGGCAGAAGGATTACTGTGAGTTGGAGGCCAGCCTTGGCTACATGAGACCATGGAAGTATGAGGATATAGCTCAGCTGGTAGAGTGTCATGCACTAGGTCCTGGGTTCTATCCTTAGCAGTGCATAAATGGGTCATGGTGACTCACACCTATTATTTTGTTACTCTTATCCCAATACCTGGCAGGTGGACAGAGGATCAGAAATTAAAGGTTATCCTTAGCTACATAGCATGTTCAAGGCTAACCTGGGATGCATAAAACCCAGTGTGAAATGAGCAAATTTAGGGAGAATTTGATGATGTAGCCCTTCTTTTAGCCAAAGACTAGTGAGAGCTTGACACTGGAGAACATAATCTTTGCTTCCATAGGATTCTGATCTGGTTCCAATTCCAGATATGGGTCCTTTATACTGAGCAGATCTCTTAGCCAATCAGAAAGCTGTCGTTTACCCACTAAGGCTGTGTGCCACCATTGTACCGGTGTATACATCTTGTCAGAGTGTTTGCTTCTGAGTAGCTTAGACCCCTGCTTGCTCATAGCATTCCTGGCCACTTTTCCCCAGTAGCTCATGTAGCACTTTCCAGCACTAGACAGGTGAACTGGGGACTGGCTCACTTCTGGATTCCAGCCGGGTCTCTCCGTGTTCTGTGTCAGCAATATATGGTGTCATATAGGTCAGCTATAGGGTCTTACCTTTTATCTCAGGTGAGTAATCAAGTGCCTGACAGAAGCAAATTACTTTTTAAATTTTTTTAATATTTGATTTATTTGACAAAGAGATAGAGGAGAGAGAGAGAGCCACGTATGGTGGCGCACACCTTTAATCCCAGCACTTGGGAGGCAGAGGTAGGAGGATCACCATGAGTTAGAGGCCACCCTGAGACTACAGAGTGAATTCCAGGTCAGCCTGGACTAAAGTGAAACCCTACCTCAAAAAACAAAACAAAAATTCTAGGTCAGCCTGGGCTAGAGAAAAAATAAAGAAAGAGGAAAATGATAAAGATTTTAAATATATAAATAGGGTGTGGGTCTTTTGCTTTTCCTTTCTGCCAGAAGACATAAGAATTTTGACACATATTCCCAGATGAACAGTTTCTTGTCGCCCGAGCAGTGAACAGTGTGCATGGTGTACAGAGGAGAGCTCTTTTCTGCAGGGTGTAAACAAACCAGAGGTTCTGGAACTTAGCAGTGGATGAAGGACCATTTAGGAAGGTGCCTGGAGAAGAAAGAAGGTAGAGGCAAGATAATGGGGAGTTTTACTGAAGCGTGTAAAACACCAGTGGAAATTACAAAAGTGATTACTCAGTTTGAGGTTTACCACAACACACCCTGTAAATGAGTCAATGCACAGAAAGATGAAAGATGGAAATACTAAGTCCCTTTCAACTGCCATCCTGCCACCAAGACAATCATTCCAAGTATGTTACCTATCTTCCTTAAGAGTTATTTGTGTATACGTTAGCATATTTCGTCATTACTCGTTCTACAAACTGGGCAGAGTTTTCTGTCTTTTTCTGCTCTGTGCACCGTCTGCCACATGGAATGGGGTCTGGCATATAGTACACGTCCAGTAAATAACACATGCATGAGCAATGAGCAACGTCGTCCCGAGGACAGAAACAATGAGATAGGTGAGTGCTTGGTAGAGGCAGTCAAATCTTTTTGTTTGCTGTGGTTTTAAAATTGAAAACTTTCATGTTAAATCTGAATTGCTGGCTTTTCTTGAAAGTTTGGAAACATTTGGCCACGTGAAATTCAAATTCTGTTCCACTCTTTGTGCTTTCTTCAGATGGATGTGAGTTTGTGTTCACGAGAGCGTGTCTTTGGTGACTCTTCCCTGCGTTGGCCCTAAAAAGCTGTGCTGTCCAGTATGCTAGCCACATAAACAAGGCCGTTGCCCTTTAAGTTAGTAAAAAACTAAGCCGACTAAAAATGCCGGTCTTACGAGGCCCCAGCCCCATTTCAAGAGCTCAGGGCCACGTGTGGGCGGCCATCGTGCACCGCACAGAGGAATGTTTCTCAGAAGCCTCTGTGGGGCAGTGCACCTTGCTTTCCACATTTGATTTTTCCTCTTCCACTACACAGAAAGCAGCTCTACTTTGAGGATTATCTCAAGCTCCCCCACTCCCAGGTTCTGAGGCCACAGACCCGCATCACCATGCCAGCCATCAGAGCTTTGCAAGGAGCTCTGACTGCTATCAGTCAGTCAGTACATCTGTTTGTTGTGACGCCAGTGTCTGGATTTTACCTGACTGCATAGTGTTGAGCAGAGTGGGACTGGCTAGGAAGTGTGGAGCTGGATTCTGCTGTCTGATTTACATTTCAGAGAGATTGCGTTAGACCTTGTTTGGGGGAGAAAGAAAGGAGGAGGTGGCAGCATAATAAAGCAGAGTGGCTACAGGGGAAGGAGTGGTCAATCATCCAGCAAGAGCTGCAGTTAGATACTGAGGACAACTGACAGGGCCGATTTCTGGCGGACTTTGATCTTTTCATGCTAAAGTCTCTGTAGAGATAATCCTGTGATTGGAACTGAGTCAGTGTTGAAAAATTGGCTGGGTCATAAAGTACATAACAAACCTGTAGAACTTTCAAGAGCTTGTAGAACATTAAAATGTTACTACATTGTATATAAACTAGTGCAAGTGCTGCATATCATGGAGGTGACCTAAGTGTCATTTATTTACAAGATATGGAAGAGTCATGAAAGGGAATCATTTGGGGGATAAAGAGAAAGCTTATGAGGCTCATTTGCATGTGGGGTTGTAGAATAATAAAGCCTCCCGGAGGCATTGTTGGCTCATTTGCATGTGGGTGACAGCTAATTACCAGTGTTTGGCACACTCTCCTGTTGCTATGGTCCACCTTATTTTGGCCAGGGGTGATGTCCACCCTCTGCTCATGCCATCATTTTCCCTGCCATCATGGAGCTTTCCCCTCGAGCCTGTAAGCTAAAGTAAACCTCTTTTTTTATGGTCCACCTTATTTTGGCCAGGGTGATGTCCAGCAGTCTGAACCTGACTGCAACATCATCCCATTAAAAAATATTTTATTCACTTGTTTGATAGAGAGAGAGAGAGGAAGAGGCAGATAAACAGAATTTTCACACCAGGACCTCTTGGCCACTGAGGAATTCCAGGCAGTGTTCCACCTGACTGCAACATCATCCTATTAAAAAAATATTTTATTCACTTCCTTGATAGAGAGAGAGAAAGGAAGAGGCAGATAGACAGGCTTTGCAGGACCTTCAGCCAACTGCTAAGCCATCACATCTCCACCTTATCATCCTATTTTTTTTGGCTATTTTATTTCCTTTATTTTTTCTCTCAGGGATTGCTTGACCTATCTGAGGTCATTTGTGCCCTATCATCCTATTAATTTTAAGATTTTTTTTTTCCTTTGTGTTTTTCTCTCAGGTTGGTGTTGGTGGGGATTGCATTGACTCTGTAAATTAATTTTAAGATTTTTTTCTCAACATTGATGCTTCCAATCCATGGGCATGGGGGAGGTCTGTTACTGGTGTTCTCTGGAACTTTCAGGTTCTTGTGCTCTTACTCAAGAACTGGAGGGAGATGCACACAGGTAGTTAAGTTCAAGAAACTTTCCAGGTTCTGTGATGATGAAAGAACTGGAGGAAGATGACACAGGTAGTTACAGCAGGCAACTGGCACTGGGAGCAAAGTGATGCTCACAGGCCCAGGACATGGGCACTGGACATTGCTCTGCAGGTCGGGTCTTAGGTAAGGATGGGTCATTTGCTAGGGACATAGTTTGGTGCACTGGTTTCAGTTACAGTTTTTCTTTTCTCTATAGTGCATGGGACTTCACAGGATGCATTTATTTTCATCATATTCACACATATTCATACCTAGGCATACAATAAGAAATAGGGCTTTCTTCCTGAAAGTTCACTTAAAGGACACAACAGTATTCATGTACCCTAAAGCCCTTCAGGCTGGGGGGCCCCTACTGTTCTGATTCCTAAGCTATCTTAGAAGGAATTTGAATGGTTGCTTATCAGAAACAATGTCTCCAAGGGGAGGAGAAAATGATTCTGTTATGTGGTCCCAGGTGTACATGTAAGTGTGGCTCAGTGCAGGTGGGGTTCCAGGATGCTAGCTGCGTTGTATAAGAGAAGGGTGTGCTTGCAGCTCAGGCCAAGCAATGTCCAGGGTGCCTGAACTACTCACTATGCCTGCCTGCCTGCCTCCCTCTGATCCGTATATATTCTAATGTCTTCTTCAGTTTCTTTCTCAAGTGTTTTTAAAGTTTTCACTTCCATGTTTAGGGTTTTGTTTTGTTTTGTTTTGTTTTGTTTTGTTTTGTTTTGTTTTTGTTGTTGTTGTTGTTTTTCAAGGTAGGGTCTCACTCTAGGTCAGGCTGACCTGGAATTCACTTTGTAGTCTCAGGGTGGCCTTGAATTCAATGATCCTCCTACCTCTGCCTCCCAAGTGCTGGGATTAAAGTATGCGCCACCACGCCTGGTGCCATGGTTAGGTTTATTCTCAAGGTGTGTGTGTGTGTGTGTGTGTGTGTGTGTGTGTGTGTGCATCCATCCATCTCTCTGTCATACTTCTGTCTCTGTCTACCTCATCTATCTGTGGCAATTGTGAATGGGACTGTTCCCCTGGTTTCATCCTCAGCATGTTTGCTATTGGCTTTACATGGATACTGGGGAATGAAACTAGGGAGAGCAGGGTTTGCAAGCAAACACCTTTCACCTCTGAGCCATCTCCACAGCCCATATTGGATATTGGTATATAGGAAGGGTACTATTTTTTTTTATTTATTTTTATTTTTATTTTTTGGTTTTGCGAGGTAGGGTCTCACTCTGGTCCAGGCTGACCTGGAATTCACTATGTAGTCTCAGGGTGGCCTTGAACTCTCGGTGATCCTCCTACCTCTGCCTCCCGAGTGCTGGGATTAAAGGCGTGCGCCAACACGCCTGGCTCTTTTTTTGTTTTGTTTTGTTTTAAACTTAAAAAATAATTCATGTATTTATTTGGGGGGAGAGAGACAGAATGAATATGAGTAAGCCAGGACCTCCTGGTCATCAGGCATTACAAGCAAGCACCTTTGACCACTGAGAAATCTCCAGCCCTTTTAAAAACTTTTTACTTGGGTTGGAGCAATGACTTAGCAATTAAGATGCTTGCCTGTGAAGCCTAAGGACCCAGGTTCAATTCCCCAGGACTCACATAAGACAGATGCACAAGGTGGCACATGTGCCTGAAGTTCGTTTGCAGTGGCTGAGGCCCTGCTGTGCCCATTCTATCTCTCTCTCTCCCTCTTCCTCTCAAATAACTAAATAAAAAATTTAAATACCTTTATTGACAGTTTGCATAAATGTAGACAATATACCATCATCATAACCCTCTCCCACCACCCTCCCTTCCCCCACCGCAATCCTCCTCCATTGAATCTCTTCTTTCTAACTAGTTTCTCTTCAATGTTGTCTTCATGTTTTTCCCTCCTATCATGCAGGCCTTGTGTAGGTAACGTCAGCCACCTTAAAAATCATGAATATCCTAGACACTTTGTGTGATAATTTTTTTAGCTTAATTTTATTTATTGGCAACTTTTTTGTTGTTGTTGTTTTTTGTTTTTTGAGGTAGGGTCTCACTCTGGTCCAGGCTGACCTGGAATTAACTATGTAGTCTCAGGGTAGCCTCAAACTCAGGCAATCCTCCTACCTCTGCCTCCCAAGTGCCAGGATTAAAGGCATGCGCCACCACGCCCGGCTTTATTGGCAACTTTTGTACATGTGTATAATGTATTTTGACCATAATCATCTCCCATTACCTTTGCTTTTCTTCATCCCACTGAACTCTTCCTCCTTCCCACCTAGTAGTCCCTCTTCCACGTGGATGTCTTTGTGACTGTGCATGTGAATGTTTGACTTACAGAGTTTAATGAGAGTTGCTTACACAAGCATGGTGGTGTTTATTTTCTAGAGTTCATGCAACCTTCCACTGTCTGCACCATTGAATAAAATGTCTCCCCCTTCCCCAGCAGCCACTGTGTGTTAAAATATTAGTCCATTTTCTTTCTTTTCATAAACCATTTTTAATTGGGTAATTTGTCTTTTTGATGTGTAGTTTTTGGAGATCATTACATATCCTAGACATCAATAATCTGTCAGATGTATCACTTGGAAAGATTTTCTCCATTCTGTGGGCTGGGAAGATGGGTTCATTCTGGTTTACAGTTCCAAGAGGGTAGTCTGGCATAGTGCAGAAACACGTTGGCAGAATTGTGATGTGCCTGATCATGTCACATCACATCCCGTCAGCAAGCAGAGCAGGGACAAGAAGTGAAGCTGAGCTGTAAGACCTCAAGCCTGTCCTCTAATGACTGACCTCTTGTCCCTTCTCCTGAAGGCTCCAGAGCCCTCCAGTACAGCCCCAACACTAGAGACATTCAGACAGCAGCATGACCCTTATAACTTAATCAACTATCAAACTACCTAAGCCTGTCTGGGGTCCCAAAGAAGTGCTGCAGGCAAATGATAAATGATAGGCTGTGCGATGGCACTGCCCATGCTTGAGAATCCGCTTTTCCAGAGCTGTGTGATCTTCGGCAAGTTATTTTTGTTTTATACCTCAACCTCTCTCATTCGTGTGATATGACCAGTAAATGGACCTTTTTCATAAGTCGAGTTCTTTGTGTTCAACTCTTTTAATTCTTTATATTTGCACGTCTTTTATTTTTCTTCCTTCTTTCCACAAGTACATTAAATCCCTGTTATCTCCTCACACAAATTAGTTTTCTTTCCCCTCCACCAGATATATCACCTTGTATTCACTTTCTTTTTAAAAGCGTGCGGTCCACCTTAGTTGATCCCTAGTTAAGCTTTCCATCTGTTCTTTCACCCAGTCTGGACCAGTTCTGAGTCCATTTCCATCTCCACCACTGGCATCTTTTACCCAAACTTCTGACTACCCTCCTTCCTTCTTCCATTATTCCAGTCATAGTCCCCTCCCCCTCCAGCCTGACACATAAGAAGCAGGTCCTGAACTTCTGACTCCCCTCCTTCCATTATTCCAGTCATAGTCCCATCCCCCTCCATCCTCCACCCTGACACATAAGAAGCAGCTCTCAAGTTGAGACTAAAGTGGACCTTGGCGAGCATTCATCTTCCGACTTCGGTTCAGTTTCTGGGCTGAGCAAATGTCAGTACTGATAAAATGCTCCATGACACTGATTTTTATTTATTAGTTGAATAACTGTTTCCTGTGTGTCCAGTGCCTGCCAGATTGTGGAAAGACATTCCAGTTTCATGGGAGTAAGAGTGTGCAGTATCACCATAGACTCCTCCAGGTGACAGCTGTCACTCCATGGGACAATGAAGAGGTATATCTGCTTGCAGGGATTGAGAAAACAATCTGAGAAGTACATTTAAAACAGAGGTCCAAAGCGCAGGGAGTCATTATCCTGGTGAACGTGCTGATGAGGGAAGCCCTGGGGGAGGGTTTGACACAGAAAATAGTATGTTCAAAGGCAAGAAGACCAGTGGTCTATCCCAAGAATTAACATTTTAGTATAGCTGAGTAGAAGCCAGAGTTTAAGATCATCAGTAGCAGCAGACCAAATGGAAGAGACGGCAGGGACTTCTTTTGCCACCAATTTCAGTGATCATAGACCTTGAGCAGCCTAGCACTTGGGCTCATGTCAGACAGATCTTTGAACTCTGAATTTCTTCTCCATGGCCATAGGTGTATAACTGAATGTCTTTACATCTGTTTTCTAGTCAAAAGAGGAAGAATGGGTACCTTGGACTTAATTTGTACTTGCGGTCTGTATCCACTGTTTCGGACATTGGTGTATTGGGCACTTCTCTGTGTTTGAGGCACTGGGGCAGAACCCAGAGCCTCTTGTATGCTTGGCAAGTGCTCTATGTTGAGCTATCCTCCCAGTTCTCTCCATCAGACTCTCTGCTTTTTACCATTTAATATTCACATCATGGAATAGCTTTCCTTTTCCAGACCTCCTTACTATAGCCTGACTTCCTTTGCCACACGCCTATAAGACAATAAGTGTGTTGACCCCTTGGGTCAGGTGCATGTGCAGGTGCACATGGTGGGTCTGGCAGCTGTACTTACCTCTGCATTTACTCATTGGCACTGTGGGTCTGTGTCCATCTTGCAAGCATAGTTAATGGGAAGTGTTCTGGGAGGTCGATCATTGGTTATGTGCTGTTTTATTGGAGTTATGATCTTTCAGGGCTGAAGGCCAAAAGCACGTGGAAAACTCACTAAAAGAAAGTTATTATGAGGACTTGCTTCAAAACAGTCAGCTCACATCCCCCAAGGTTCTTTGTGCCCTGCTCCACTGTGGCTGTGAGTGAGTCTGTTTTTCATGCTGACATTTTTATAGTCCAAGTTTCAGCTTTTGGAGATTGACATCATAACAAGCATCAGGGTGATGACTGCAGAGTTCACTAGTAGGACTGACGTGTGAACTGAACAGACAGTAACAGCCACGTAGTCATCCACTGACCAGAGATGTCCGAAATCCATGGTTTTGTGGTCTTTATTTGTTCATTGCCACTAGAAGGAAATTATGACACTTTACAGTTACTTACAGAAATGGCTTTCTAAAGATAATTTCACAAATGACCAAAACATCCATTTTCATATTCATATTTTTAATTCATAACTCTCATAATTTCAAAGTTCTCCCCATGGTTTCTGCAAATTTCATGAAAGCTTGTGCTTTTATTTTTTAAAAAAATTTTTATTTTATTTTTATTTATTTGAGAAAGCGAGAGAGAAAGAGGCAGAGAGCAAGAGAGAAAGAGAATGGGCATGCCAGGACCTCCAGCCACTGCAAATGAACTCCAGACACATGAGCCACCTTCTGCATCTGGATTACTTGGGCCCTGGGAAATTGAACCAATGCCCTTTGGCTTTGCAAGCAAATGCCTTAACTGCTAAGGCATCTTTCCAGACCTGGCTTGTGCTTTTATATTTACTCTGCTTCTAGTTTCAAGATAGACCAAAGTCAGCTAGGTATGGTGGTGAATGCCTTTAATCCCAGCATGCTGGAGGCAGAGGTAGGAGGACTGCCATGAGTTCGAGGCCATCCTGAGACTACATAGTGAATTCTGGGTCAGCCTGGGCTAGCATGAGACCCTACCTCAAAAACAACAACAAAAACAACAACAAAAAATAACGTAATTTCTATGGATGCATCATGTGTCTTTTCCCTCATCCCTGTCCCCATTCTGCTGGGGACACTCCTCATTGGGGTTGCAGGTAATCCCCATGGGGTTGTGGGTTATGCATTGTGGGAGCCACAGTCAGTTATTGGGGGGAGTCAGTGCCTCTGGGCATGATGTCCCAACCCGTGCTCTTAAATCTCTCTTCCACAAAATTCCCTGAGCCGTGGTGGGTGAGTTCTAAGTCTACATCAGTGATGAGCTCTTAGGAGACTCTGGATCTCTGCTTTGGTAGGTGTTGAGTGTCCTCAGGGTCTGTCTCCTTTACCCTGGCACTGATTGTCAGGTTCACCATGGAAACTGCATTCTTGCTCATCTCCCCAATTCCTCTATGGTTTCAGCTTGGCCATGAGGGAGATAAAAAGGGTAATTTATCTCCTCAGGTCTCACTACCTTCTGAAAAAGAAAAACATATTCTCCAGACAGTGAAGTCAGCACAGGTTAAATGGGATAAGCATTATTAATTTGGTGGCTAAAGGTGCTTGCTTGCAAAGCTTACCAGTCCAGGTTTGATTCCCCGGTACCCTTGTAAAGCCAGATGCAAAAGTGGAACATGCAGGCTGGAGAAATTGCTTAGTGGCTAAGGTGTTTGCCTGCAAAGGCAAAGGATCCTGGTTCAGCTCTCCAGGACCCACATAAGCCATATGCACAAGGGGGCATATGCATCTGGAGTTCATTTGCAGTTGAAAGTCCTGGTGCGCCCATTCTCTCTCTCCCTCTCCCTCTTTCTCTCTCTCCTCTGGAGTGCATTTTCAGAGGCAAGAGACCCTGGAACAACCCCTCCCCCACACCCAAATAAAACAAAATTTTAAAAAGAAAGAATGCACTTCCTGTCTGGATGTAGTGTTTTATGCTGGCAAGCCAAGTACTTAGGAGGTGGAGACAGGAGGATTAGGAATTCAAGGTCATCCTTGGCTACATAGCGAGTTTGACGCTAGCCTGGGATACATGAGATCCCCTATCTCTTTCTCTCTAAAACAACCCAAAATAAACTACTACAGCCTCCCATCAATGTGGTTAAAAAAAGGACTGGCCGGCTGGAGAGACGGCTTAGGGGTTAAGACGCCTGCCTCCTAAGCCTAAGAACACCAGTTCCAATCTCCAGCGGTTCCAATCTCCAGGTCCCACATTTAGCCAGATACAAAGTGACACAAGGGCGCAATGCCGCACTTGACTACAAGGGGGCGCACACATCTGGATTTTGTTCGCAGCAGCTAAGAGGCTGCTGGCGTGACCATCTCTGTCTTCCTCTCCCTCTCTCTCTGTCTCTCTCTCAAAAAAAAAAAAAAATAGGACTGGCCGGGCATGGTGGTGCATGACTTTAATGCCAGCATTTGGGAGGAAGAGATAGAAGGATCACCATGAGGGCTGGAGGGAGGGCTTAGCAGTTAAGGCATTTGCCTGCAAAGCCAAAGGACCCAGGTTCAATACCCCAGGGCTCACATTAGCCAGATGCACAAGGGGATCTGTAGAAGGATGAAAATAGATCCTTCTTTCTCTGTACGCACAAGAATTAAGTTCAAATGGATCAAAAGCCTTGATATCAGACCTGAACTCTGAAACTGCTACAGGAAAAAGTAGGGGAAACACTTCAACATATTGGTCTTGGCAAAGACTTTCTGAATATAACCCCAGTTACTCCAGAAATGAAACAATTAATCAACTGCTGGGACCTCATGAAATTATTACAAAGCTTTTGTACAGCAAAGGACAGTGAATAGAGCAAAGCGGCAATCTACAGAATGGAAGAAAATCTTTTCCAGCTATACATCTGTCAGAGGATTATTACCTAGGATATGCAAAGAACTCAAAAAAACTAAATAATAAGAAATCAAACAACCCAATTAAAAAATGGGCTATGGGGGATGGACAGATGGCTTAGCAGTTAAGGTGTTTGCAAAGCAAAAGAATCCCGGTTTGACTCTCCAGGGCCCATGTAGGACAGAGGCACAAGGAGGCGCATGCATCTAGTGTTCATTTGCAGTGGCTGGTGGCCCTGGCATGCCCATTATCTCTTCCTCCTCTTTTTCTGCCTCTCTCTCTCAAAGAAGTAAATAAATAATATTTTTAAAAAATGGGCTATGGAACTAAATAGAAAGTTTTCAAAAGAAGATACAGGGCTGGAGGGATGGCTTGGCAGTTAAGGTGTTTGCCTGCAAAGCCAAAGGAGCCAGGTTCAATTCCCAAGGACCTACGTTAGTCAAATGCACAAGGTGGCACATGTGTCTGGAGTTCATTTGCAGTGGCTGGAAGCCCTGGCATGCCCATTCTCACTATCTTTCTCTGTCAAATAAATAAATAAAACATTTTTTAAAAAGAATATGGACTGGAGAGATGACTTAGCAGTTAAGGCATTTGCCTGCAAAGCCAAAGGACCCTGGTTCAATTCCCCAGGTCCACATAGGCCAGATGCACAAGGTGGCACAAACGTCTGGAATTCATTTGCAGTGGCTGGAGTTCCTGGCACACCCATTCTGTCTCTCTCTGACTCTCTCAAATAAAAAAAAAAAAAGTTTAAAAAAGAAAAAAATACAGATGGCATAAAAACATCTAAAAAAAAGTTCTACATCCCTAGCCATCAGGGAAATATAGGATAAAACTACACTGAGATTCCATCTCACTCCTGTCAGATTGGCTACCATCACGAAAACAAATGACCATAAATGCTAAGGAGGATGTGGAAAAAAGAGGAACCCTTCTAAACTGTTAGTGGGAATGCAATCTGGTTTAGCCATTGTGGAAATCAGTGTGAAGGTTCCTGAGATAGCTAAAAATAGATTTACCATATGGTACAGCTATACCACTCCTAGGCATGTATCCTAAGGACTCATCTCACTTCCTTAGAGATACTTGCTCAACCATGTTTATTGCCGCTCTATTCACAATAGCTAGGAAATGGAACCAGCCTAGATGTTCCTCAACTGATGAGTGGATAATGAAGATGTGGCACATTTACACAATGGAGTTCTACTCAGTGGTAAAGAAAAATGAAGTTATGAAATTTGCAGGAAAATGGATGGATCTGGAAAGGATTATACTTAGGTAACCCAGGATCAGAAAGCCAAACGTTACATGTTCTCTCTCATATGTGGATCCTAGCTACAAATGATTGGACCTCTATGTGAGCAGGAATAAAACTCAGCAGCAGAAGCCAGTAAGCTAGAAAGGGGATATAAAGGGAATAGAAAGGGAGGGAGGGGGACTTAACAGGATGGTATTGTATATATGTAAGTAGAAGAACAGATCAACAGGGTTGAAAAGGCCTAAGTGAGGTCAGGGGAAGAGATTGAGTAAAGGAAAGGTGGAGGGAGGGCTAATCAAAATCTGAGTGGATATAAATGAGTCATATGGAAACCTACTTTTTTTGGACAATGGAACACTCAGAAGCCATAGATTGTTACTAGAAAATTTTCAGTGCCAGGGATGGGATACCTTCCAGTGAATTGTTGGCCAGGGAGGTCCCTGAAGCCCTCCAAACATTACAGGCCATTGCCAAGGCTCTTGGTTTCCTACCAGGAATAGATGATAAGACCCTATTGCTGAAGACTCCACATAGTTGGGCTGCAAGGTCACTGAGAAATCCTGTTGAAGCTGAGATGAAAAACTCCTCCCTATAGACCAGCTGACTGCTGGAAAAAGCCACACAGCATGCAGTTCAATGGGAGAGAGAAATCACCAGTGGAGATACTCAACAGTGGACACTGCAAGCCTTAAATTTGGCCAGCCAGGCCGGGCATGGTGGTGCACACCTTTAATCCCAGCACTCGGGAGGCAGAGGTAGGAGGATCGCCATGAGTTTGAAGCCACCCTGAGACTACATAGTTAATCCCAGGCCAGCCTGGGCCAGAGTGAGACCCTATCTCAAAAACAAAACAACAGAGCCGGGCGTGGTGGCGCACGCCTTTAATCCCAGCACTCAGGAGGCAGAGGTAGGAGGATCGCTGAGAGTTCAAGGCCACCCTGAGACTACATAGTTAATTCCAGGTCAGCCTGAGCCAGAGTGAGACCCTACCTCAAAAAACCAAAAAAACCAAAAAACAAAAAACAAAAAACAAAACAAAACAAAAAAACAACAACAACAAAAATGAATTGGCCAGTCAGGCCAAATGAGCCAATGAGTGCAATAGTGGCATACCTCTTATGGGCGGGGGGAACCAACCACTCTCTACATCCCTGATACTGAAAACCTATCACAGGGGTAGTCATAAGCCCTATGGGTGTAATGTCTGCTGGTGTCTGGCTAAATGTATATACTATGCTTGCCAAACTGCCCAGTAAGAACTTCTCTTAATGTTCATACCCATATGTTAATGCTACTCTCATTTTTGGTTAGAGAAGCTTCTCTTTTCAGATAGCAGTGATTTTGGGATGACTCAGAAGGGACCATGGTGCTGAGAAGAAGTGAAAGAGGAGTGCTCAGCACTGAAATATCTCTATTATACCTCCCAAGGCTCAAGGTCTATTGTGGAAGAGGTGGCGGAAGGAATGTAAGAACTAAAGGAAAGGTAGGACTCCTTACAATGTGCTCCTACAGACACAAAATGGCCTGGATATCCATGACCTCACAGTGCCTAAAACTACCTACACAAGACCATCATAATAGGAGGAAAAGATGCTATCAAAATAAAAGAGAGACTGAGAGAGGGAATGGGCATGATGGAGAGTGGAGTTTCAAAAGGGAAAGTGGGCCAGGGGTGGTGGTGCACGCCTTTAATCCCAGCACTTGGGACGCCGAGGTAGGAGGATTGCCATGAGTTCAAGGCCACCCTGGGACCAGGTCAGCCTGGTTTAGAGCAAGACCCTATCTCAAACAACCAAAAAAAAATAGAATAGGAGGATTGCCATGAGTTCAAGGAGGCCACCCTGGGACACAGGAATTCCAGGTCAGCCTGGCTAGTGTGGACCCTATCTCAAAAAACCAAAAAAATTTTTTAAAATATATTTTATTTATTTATTTGAAAGAAAAAAAAAAAAGATGAGAGAGAAAACTGGGGAAGAAACAGACCAGGTGAGCACTTGGGGCAAAAAAACAAAAAAATAAAATACCTTGTGAGATGCTTAGTGGTTAAGGCACTTGAGGAGAACAAAGACAGTGAACCTCCAGATCCCAAAATGGCTCTTGTTCAATTTCCCATACCCATGTAAGCCAGATGCACAAAGTGGAATATGCGTTGAAGTTCATTTACAGTATCTGGAAGCCTTGGTGCACCCATTCTCTTTCTTTCTCAATTAAAAAATTAAAATGTTAAAAACAGAAAAAGGGCTGGAAAGATGGTTCAGTAGTTAAAGGTTCTTGCTTGCAAAACCTGATGACCCAGGTTCGAATGCCCAGTACCCATGTAAAGCCAGATGCACAAAGTGGTGCATGCTTCTGGAGTTCATTTGCAGTGGCAGGAAGCCCATTCATTATCTCTCACATGCTAAATTAAATATGGGCTTTGCTGCTCTGCTCAGCCATCCCTGCCAGGAAGGACAGAAGCTCTCAAGCTGGGAGTCAAAACAATCCTTTCCTCCTTAAGTTGCTTCTGTCAGGTATTTGTCACAGCAACACAGAAGAGACAAATAGCTAATACAGATAATGAATTACATAAATGTTCTCTGTTAATAAAAATATCAACAATACGTCACATATATGGTTAGCATTTTATTCATTAAAGAATGGTTCTAAAACATCATACTATGCTAAAAAGTAAAGTTTAAAATAGCCTGTTTTATAAGGAAAGTTACAACTCATGTAGTGATTAGTCACTCTGAGAAATTCCAATCTTAGAGTTGATGATGCACCCTGATGGCAATAGCACCCAGGTTTTCTGAAGAGTCTGGCATCATTTTTCTCTCGGCTGCATAGACTTCTTCTCATTGGCTGCCTTCTGCTTTTGCTGCATGATCTCAGAGTCCCTAGAATGGAGAAAAGGATATAAATTGTCCCAGAAAAACTGATTTTATGTTCTTGTTGTTTTCTCTAACTAATTCATTCAGTGCATTTACAGAAGATACAGACATTCATTCCTGTTCCTACTTTTCTGGTAGGAGACAGAATGGAAAGGCGATCACTAGAAAGGGTTTCAGGTAAGATCTTACTTTGAATACCATGACCTTTCAGTATCATGACCTTGGGCATCTGGTTTTAGGTGGGTACTGCGGAATCAAACCTGGGTCTTTAGGCTTTGCAAGCAAATGACTTAACCACTATGCCATCTCTCTAGCCCTTATCTGTTTTTGACACAGGAGTTTGCTGTGTAGCCTAAGCTGGCCTTAGAACTTGTGATCTTCCTGCTTTACCTCCTGACTGCCAAGAGTATAACAGTTCAGTTTTTTAGAAGCCCAAAATTCAAGTAAGTAGGTAAGTAAGTAAATAAATGAATAAATAAATAAATAAATAAATAAATAAATAAATAAATAATAAATAAATAAATCAGCACTCGGGAGGCAGAGGTAGGAGGATCACTGTGAGTTCAAGGCCACCCTGAGCCTACATAGTGAATTCCAGGTCAGTCTGGGCTAAAGTGAGACTCTACCTTGGGAAAAAAAAAAAAAAAAAAAAGCCAGGTGGCGCATGCCTTTAATCCCAGCACATAGGAGGCAAAGGTAGTAGAACTGCCATGAGTTTGAGGCCACCCTGAGACTAACTACATAGTGAATTCCAGGTCAGCCTGAGCTAGAGCAAGACCCTACCTTGAATAAACCAAAAAGAAAAAGAGAAAGAGAAAGAAAAGGAAAAGGAAAAAGAAAAACAAAGCTGGGCGTGATGGCGCATGCCTTTAATCCCAGCACTTGGGAAGCACAGGTAGGAGGATTGCCATGAGTTTGAGGCCACCCTAGACTACATAGTGAATTCCAGGTCAGCCTGGACTAGAGTGAGACCCTACCTCAAAAAACCAAAAAGAAAAAAAAAAAAAGAAAGAAAAGGAGAGAGAGAAAAACCAAAAAAGAAAAATTGAATATATATGGAAAAAATGCAGGATATTTAGAGAACTTTAAATCTTCCTGTCCCTCTAGCTAAAACTTCACATGCTATATAACTGTGAACTAGGACAAGATTACCAGAATTAGATGATCTATACATTCATAAGACCCATATTTGTATTTTTAATGCACTTATCTATTTAGCAATTTCTGGGTATTGGGGTGCACTCCCATAACCCCAGCAATTGGGAAGTAGGGGCAAAAAAGAATCAAGAATTCAAGATTGTCTTGGCTACATAGCAAGTTGGCAGCCAGCCTGGGACAGATGAGATATCGTCTCCTTGTTTCTACTTCCTCCCCCCAAAAAACACTATTTAGTGGTACTAGGATCAAACCCAGGGCCTTGGGCTGGAAAGATGGTTTAGCAGTTAAGGCGCTTACCTCCAAAGCCCAAGGACCCAGGTTCAATTCCCCAGTACCCATGTAAGCCAGATGTACAAGGTGGTGCATGTGTTTGGAGTTTGTTTGTAGTGGCTAGAGACCCCGACACATCCTTTTTATTTATCTCTTTTTCTTTCAAATAAAGAAATATGTAAAATACAAAACCTAGGGCCTCATAGTGCTTGGCTCCAATTCCTAAAAAAAATATATTTTTTTATTTATTTGTTAGAGAGAGAGAGGTGCAGATAGAGAAAGAATGCGTGCACCTGGGCCTCAAACTATTGCAAACAAACTCCAAATGCATGTACCACCTTGTGCATCTGGCTTACATGGATTCTGGAGAATCTAACCTGGGTCCTTTGGCCTTGTAGGCCAAGTGCCTTAACCGCTAAGCCATCTCTCCAGCCTCAATTTTGTTTTTGAGGAAGAGTCTTACTTGTAGCCCAGGATGACCTGGAATTCACTATGTAGTCTCAGGCTGGCCTTGAATTCACAGCAATCCTCCTACCTCTGCCTCCTAAGTGCTGAAATTAAAGGTGTGCACCACCATGCCAACTCTAAAGATTTTATTTATTTATTTGAGACAGAGAGACGGAAAGAGAGAGAGGGAGAGTGAGAATGGGCATGCGAGGGCCTCTAGCCACTGCAAACAAACTCCAGATGTATGCACCCCCTTGTGCATCTGGCTTACGTGGAACCTGGAGGATCAAACTGGGGTCCTTAGGCTTCATAGGCATGTGCCTTAACCACTAAGCCATCTCTCCAGCCCCATGTGTATTGTTTTAATATGCTTGTACAAAACCAATGTTCATTTACTGTTGCTCCTTTCTGTGGGTTAGGTTCAGTTGTAGCATGGTTTTAAAGAATGCTTTTCCTTCTGTGAATGTGACTTCAATCAAAACCTTGGTGATCTGTAAAATTATGTTAGTATCACTCACCTCTGCTTTCTCTGAGAGGTAGTCAAGCTATCCTCTTTTCTTTTTCCCTTGCTAATTTCCTGGTTTTTTTTCATATTTTTCTGGCGGGCAAGTTCTCGTTGATTTCCACCTACAAAGATAAGCAGACGTGCTCTTTTTCCATCCTTAAAGTTACCAATAAACAGGGATGGAGAGATTGCTTAGTGGTTAAGGCATTTGACAGCAAAGGCAAAGGACCTAGATTCAATCCCTAGGACCAACGTAAGTCAGATGCATAAGGTGGCGCATGCATCTGGAGTTTGTTTGCAGCCACTGGAGGCCCTGACACAACCATTCTCTCTATCTGACTCTCTCTCTCAAATAAATAAATAAAAATAAAATACTTAAAAAAATATGGGCTGGAGAGATGGCTTAGCAGTTAAGGCATATGCCTGTGAAGCCTAAGGACCCCAGTTCAATTCTCTAGGTCCCACGTAAGCCAGATGCACATGGTGGCACATGTGTCTGGAGTTCATTAGCAGTGGCTAGAAGCCCTGGCGTGCCCATTCTCACTCACTCTCTCTCTCTCCCTCTCTTTGTCTCTAATAAAAATAAATAAATAAATAAAACCATCAGCTGGGTATGGGGGCGCACGCCTTTAATCCCAGCACTTGGGAGGCAGAGGTAGGAGGATTGCTGTGAGTTCAAGGCCACCCTGAGACTATATAGTGAATTCCAGGTCAGCCTGAGCTACAGTGAGACCCTACCTTGAAAAAAAAAAAAAAAAAAAAAAAGTTATTTAATTAAATTAAATTGAAAATATCAATAAAGTCAGGTGATCTGGTCTTTGTTTCCAGCAGCTGGAGGCCCTGGCATACCCATTCTCTTTCTCTTCCCCCTCTCTCCTTGCAAATAAATAAATAAATATTAAAATAAATTAAGATTATTATTGCCAGAAAAAATTAAAATGACATGCTAACCTAAGCTGATTTGGAACTCACTCTGTAGCCCAGGCTTGCCTCAACTCACAGTGATCCTCTGACTTTAGCCTCCTGAATGGTGGGATTAAAACTGTAGAGCCATCACACCTGGCTTTAAGTTTTCTTTCTTTCTTGTCTTTCTTTTTCTTTTCTTTTTTTTTTTTTTGGTTTTTCAAGGTAGGGTCTCACTCTCGCTCAGGTTGACCTGGAATTCACTATGTAGTATCAGGGTGTCCTCAAACTCATGGTGATCCTCCTACCACTGCCTCCCAAGTGCTGGGATTAAAGACATGCACAACCACACCTGGCATTTTTTTTTTTTGTTGTTTTTTTAAGGTAGAGTCTCACTCTAGCTCAGGCTGACCTGGAATTCACTCTGTATTCTCCGGGTGGCCTTGAACTCAAGGTGATCCTCTTCCACTGCCTCCAGAGTGCGCCCCAGGCCCGGCTTGAAGTTTTCTTTTTAATACAAAGCAAGCAGAGTACCAACTGAGGTATTCTCAGATCTGACATGGAAGAAGCTTAAAGACAAAAATTTAACGAGCCAGGTGTAGTGGTATGTGCCTATAATCTCATTTTTGGGAGGCTTAACTACGAATATCACTGGAGTTTAAGTCCAGCTTGGGCTACAGAGTGAGTTCCACATCAGCTTGGGCTAGTGTGAGACCCTACTTCGGAAACAAATGAAAGAATGAAAGAAAGAAAGAAAGAAAGAAAGAAAGAAAGAAAGAAAGAAAGAAAAGAAAGGCGTGTGGCGCACGCCTTTAAAGTTCGAGGCCACCCTGAGACTACACAGTGAATTCCAGGTCAGCCTGGGTTAGAGAGAGACCCTACCTCGGAAAACCAAAAAAAAAAAAAAAAAAAACAGATCTTTCAAAAAAAAAAAAAAAGCATTCCAAAGCCGGGCGTGGTGGCGCACGCCTTTAATCCCAGCACTCGGGAGGCAGAGGTAGGAGGATCGCCGAGAGTTCGAGGCCATCCTGAGACTACATAGTTAATTCCAGGTCAGTCTGGAGCAGAGTGAGACCCTACCTTGCAAACCCCCCCCCCAAAAAAAAAGCATTCCAATGGCACAGCGGTATTATCTACACAGGATACACTAGAAAATAAGTTTAGCTATTGAGGGGTTTGCAAGCAAGATACTCAGAGGCCCCGCCTCGAGCAAACTGAGCCCATCAGGGAAGGATGGAGCTCGGAAAACATCACCTGCGAGGGCAAACAAAAGAAGTACGGAGAACGGCGGAGTAGACGCTCCCATTCTTTTTAAAAAAAAAACAAACAACTTTTTTTTATTGACAACTTCCATCATTATAGACAATAAACCATGATAATTTCTTCCCCCTTCCCCTTCACAGATCAACCCTCCTTCATATCCCCTCCCCCTCCCAATTAGCGTCTCTCATTTTGATTAGACGCTCCCATCCTTCCTTAGGCCTCCAGTCTTTAGGTACCAGCTATCACCTGCTCCACCAGACCAGGTTCCCCCACTCTCCTCCCATAGGTGTGCTCTTCCGCGTGCAAACTCGCACCCAAGGTGCACGCGCGCGCACACACACACACACACACACACACACACCCTACCAACCTGGAGCTGGAGCCGGCTGGGTCCCCGCCCCCGGGACCGGGTTTCACCCTCCAGCCTGGGCTGGTCTACTGGTGCTGGACACCCTCTCCAGACCTTTGCCCCCATGCCATCCGCATACTCACGGGCCATGCCGACAAGCGGACCGAGCCTGGAAAAGAGCAGGGCGACTCGGAAAAGCTAAGGGGTCTCCCTGACGCTCACGTTGCTGTCGCCGCCCGCTCGCCGCTCGACCAGGGATGTTGAGAGCCAGCCGGTCATGGGCGGGGCCACTTCTCCGTCTGTCAGCCTGAGGCCACGCCCACCAAGCTCCACAACAGCGGCGGCGTGGCCGCAGAGCCACTGCGCCTGCGCGCTCTGGGGGCGGGACCTCGGCGCGGGTCCTGGAGGAGAGAACACGCCCAGAGCTCTGCGGCGAGCACCCACACTTTCTCCGAGAGCAGGTTCGGCGCTTATGTGGGGTTTGCTCATCACGAGCTGACGCCTGACACTGCATGCCTGACTTCCACCTTCATCCGCTAGCAGGAGCGGAGAGGAGCAAGCAGCTGACCAGATAGATCGAGGGTGGATGGCGGTGGTCTGAGCTCGCTCTCCCTGCCCTTACTCTAGCGACTGCTCTGCTAGGCGGACTTCACCGTCCCGCCACTTCGCAAAAGACACCCACCTAACAAGTCGGAACTGGAAGACGTGATGGTTCAATTTTATATGGACTCTAAATATCGTCATTGTCCATTTTATTCCCTTGTCTCAGGGGACAGAGATTCAAGAGTTTTATTTTATTTTATTTTTTCCGGAATAGGATCTAGCCCAGGCTGACCTGGAATTCACTATGTAGTCTCAGGATGGCCTCGAACTCACGGCGATCCTTCTAACTCTGCCTCCCAAGTGCTGGGATTAAAGGCAGGCGCCACCACGCCCGGCTTTTATTATTATTATTATTATTATTATTATTATTATTATTATTATTAATTTGACAGAGACAGAAGAGAGAGAGAGAGAGAAAATGGGCGTGCCTGAGTCTCCAGCTGCTGCAAATGAACTCCAGATGAATGAGCCACCTTGTCCTTGTGCAGCTGGTTTACGTGGGTTCTGGGGAATCGAACCTGGCTTTGCAGGCAAGCTCCTTAACGGCTAAGACACCTCTTCACCCCAGGAGTTTTGAATTACTGGGTCTGAAGTCGGGTTGTGGAGCAGAAAGAAGAGTCCAGGATAGCCACAGAGCCTATTTAAGAGCTGTGAGCCCATCGTGGTCGCGCACGCCTTTAATCCCAGCACTTGGGAGACAGTGGTAGGAGGATCACCATGAGTTCGAGGCCATCGTGAGACTACATAGTGAATTCCAGGTCAGCCTGAGCTAGAGTGAGACCCTACCTCGAAAAACCAAAAAATAAGAGCTTTAAACTGTAGAAACAAATGAGTGGTAAAACCTACATAGAGGGCTGGAGAGATGGCTTAGGGGTTAAGGCGCCTGCCTCCTAAGCCTAAGAACTCCGGGTTGATTCTCCAGGTCCCACGTTTAGCTAGCGGCAAAGTGATGATGCAAGGGCGCAGTGCCACACTTGCCCACAAGGGGGCTTAGGCGTCTGGAGTTCGTTCACAGCGCCCATTCTCTGTCAATCAGTCCCCCATCTCTCTCTGACTCTCTCCAAAAAAAAAAAACAAAAAAAAACTTATATAGAGTCCAGGATGTAGCTCAGAGGGAGGGCACTTGTCTAAAAAGAAAATTATTTGGGGTAATATTTCTCTATATGATTTTTTTTGAAGTAGGGTCTCACTCCAGCCAGGCTGACCTGGAATTCACTATGTACTCTCAGGGTGGCCTGGAACTCACAGTGATCTTCCTACCTCTGCCTCCTGAGTGTTGGGATTAAAGGTGTGCGCCACCATGCCTGGCTGTCCGTATTTTTTTTTTTTTTTTTTTTTTTTTTTTTTTTTTCGAGGTAGGGTTTCACTCTAGCCCAGACTGACCTGGAATTAACTATGTAGTCTCAGGGTGGCCTCGAACTCATGGCAATCCTCCTACCTCTGCCTCCCAAGTGCTGGGATTAAAAGCATGCGCCACCACGCCTGGTTTGTCCATATGATTTTTTAAAAGTTTCATTTGACAAAGACATTTTTTCCTGAAATTAATTTTAGGGTAATAGTTGTCCATATGATTTTATAAAAAATATTTTTATTTATTTGAAAGCAGAGAGAGAGAGAGAGAGAGAGAGAATAGTCACACCAGGAACTCCTGCCACTGCTAATGAACTCCTGATGCATGTGCCACTCTGTACAATGGCTTTATGTGCATACTGGGGAATTGAACTCTGGTCCTTGGGCTTTGTAGGCAAGCACCTTAACCACTGAGCCATCTCTCCAGCCCTGTCCATACGATATTTTATTTATTTGAGAGAAAGAGGTGTATGTATGTATGTATGTATGTATGTATGTATGTATGTATGTATGTATGTATGTATAAACAGAGAATGGGCACATCAGGACTTCTGGCCCCTGCAAATGAACTCCAGATGCATGTGCCACCTTGTGCATCTGGCTTACATGGGTCCTGGGGATTTGAACCTGGTCTTTAGGCTTCACAGGCAAGCGCCTTAACTGCTAACCCATTCCTCCAGCCCCCTATCCATATGATTTTTTAAGAAGGTTTTCTTTTTCTGTTTTTCTCTTTTTTAGCTTTTCTTTACTTATTTATTTGAGAAAGAGAGAGCATGCCAGGGTCTTCAGCCTCTGCAAACAAACTTCAGACACACGCACCACCTTCTGCATCGGGCTTGCATGTGTCCTGGGGAATTGAACCTGGGTAGTTTGGCTTTGCAGGGAAGCACCTTAACTACTAAGCCATCTCTCCAGCCTTCCTTGTGATTTTTAAAAGTTTAATTTCACAAAGACATTCTTTCCTGAAATTAGTTTTGGGGTAATATTTGTCCATATGCGTTTTTTAAAGTTTAATTTTATTTTTTGGTTTTTATTTGGCTTTATTCTGTTATTTGATTTTTCTTAAGTTGAAGGGTTTTTAAAAATTATTTTTAGTTGTTTAAGAGAGAAAGAGGCAGAGAGAGAGAGAGAGAGAGAGAGAGAGACAGACAGACAGACAGTGGGCCCACCAGGACCTCCAGTTACTGCAAACAAACTCCAGATGCATGTGCCACCTTATGCATCTGGCTTATGTGTGTCCTGTGAAATCGAACCTGGGTCCTTTGGCTTTACAGGCAAGTGCTTTAACTGCTAAGCCATCTCTCCAGCCCCTTGAAGGTTTTTTTAAATTTATTTGAGAGACACACAAAGAGAGAGAGAGAGAGAGAGAGAGAGTGGGCATGCCAGTGCCTCCAGCCACTGCAAATGAACTCCAGACACATGTGCCACTTTGTGCATCTATCTGGCTTACATGGGTACTGGGGAATCAAACCTGGGTCCTTTGGCTTTTCAGGCAAGCACCTTAACTGCTAAGCCTTCTCTCTAGCCCTAAAAGTTTAATTTCACAAAGAATTTATTCTATAAACTTAAGTGTGTATCTATTGGCTTTTGTAACATTATATTTAATAGTGAAAATTAAATTTTTGTGTCATCCCTTGATTAGTAGGAAATTAAATCTAGGTAATTTTAAGTCATTATTGACTTCCTTATCTATAAAGTTATGCAACTGATTCAAAAAAAAAAAAAAAAAAAAAACACTAAAAGAGTGGGACCCTACCTCGAAAAAAAAAAAAAAATGTTATGCAACTGTCCTAGAATTTTAGGTGGAAAACAAGTTTCATGGAAAAGCCTCACGTCAGAACATGCTGGCCAAAGCCATGCTCCCCAGAAGTGCCTACAAAGATTCCTGAGACATTTTTGACACCATATTTTTTTCTTTTCTGTTTTTTTTTTGTTTGTTTTTTGGTTTTCAAGGTAGGGTCTCACTCTAGCTCAGGCTGACCTGGAATTCACTATGTAATCTCAGGGTGGCCTTGAACTCACAGTGTTCCTATTACCTGTGCTTTCCAAGTGCTAGGATTAAAGGCGTGTGCCACCACAGTATTTTTATTTATTTATTTGCAAGGAAAGAGAGAGGGAGAGAAAGAGAACATAGGTGTACCAGAGCCTTTAGCCTCTGCAAATGAACCCCAGATGCATGTGCCACCTTGTCCAGCTGGGTCCTGGGGATTTGAACCTGGGTCCTTAGGCTTTGTAGGCAAGTGCCTTAACTGATGAGCCATCTCCCCAGCCTTAGGTCCTACATTCTTTTTGCCACCTCTTCTGCAACAGACCCTGAGACTTGGAAGATGTGGCACAGTATTATTTTACACCTTTTGCCTGGCTTGGAATTGGCTACATAGTCCAGGCTATTCTTAAACTCATGCAGTTCTGCTTTAGCCTATTGGATGCTGGGATTACAAGTGAGTACCACCACACCAATCTTTTTATTTTTATTTAAAAAAAGTTTATCCATTTTGAGAGCGGTGGGGGGGGGAGTAGATAAAGAGAATCGGTATGGTAGGTCATCCAGCCATTGCAAACGAACTCCAGACATATGTGCCACCATGTATGTCTGGCTTACATGGGTAATGGAGAATCTAACCTTGGTCCTTACACCTTGCAGGCAAGCGCCTTAAATGGTTAAGCCATCTCTTCAGCCCCATGCCCATCTTTTAGAAAGTTAATGAGCATCTTTATTTCATTTTTAGTGCTGGGAATTAAACCCAAGGCCTTGTATATGCTAATAAGCTCTGAGCTACATCAGTAGCTCCAGCTTTGTGTGCGTGAGGCTTAAAAATATTTTTTTAAAGACATTTATTTTATTGGGCTGGAGAGATGTCTTAGCAGTTAAGGCACTTGCTGGCAAAGGCAAAGGGCCCAGGTTCAATTCTCCAGTACCCATGTAAAGCCAGATGTCCATGACACCCAGCTTTAAAAAAAAAAAAAAAAAAGGCTTAGGCAGCTGGGCCAAATGAGCCAATGGGTGCAATAGTGCCATGTCTGTTATGGGGGAAACCAACTGCTCTCTAATTGGACTGGAGGCTACAGCCAACAGGGAGGTGAGAGGGGCAAAGCCCTTTATTGTCTTTTTTGAGACAGCCTCTTGCCAGTTAGCACAAGCTGGCTTGGAATTTGTGATATTTTTGTCTTAGCCCTCCCAGTGTTGGGAGTATAGACATGTGGCCCCACACTCGTCTCTCTCATCCTTTTTTTTTTTTTCTTTTGGTTTGGCAAGTGCCCTAACCGCTCAGCCATCTCTGCAGCCCCTCGCCAGCGATTTTAATAGTCCACATAAAGGTTCCAGTGCAGTTAACATGGGGACATGTGGCTCAGTGACAGCGTGGTACCCAGCATGGCGGTAGTCCTGAGTTCGAACCCTAGCTGTACGAGGGGCGGGCGTTTAAGAATTCTGTGCGAAAGAATCCCCTTGTCACCTCTCTCTTCAACAAGCCCCAGGGACCCATGGAGAAGGCAGGGTACTTCTCGCCGCGTGCAAATGTCTGGTTCACAGGTCACCGAACGGTGCCAGCGTGATGGTTACCATGGTTCCCGGCGCCCGGCGTTTGACGTCAGTGCGCGGCGCGGCGTGATGACGCGCCAGGCTTCCGGCGCCTGGTGTGTGCCCGGACCGCGGAGAGGAGGGAGAAAATTATCTCTCGGTGTGGCAGGGTCATGAAGAGGAGGCGGCGGCGGCAGAGCGGAGACGGCGGCGGAGGGGGCGCGACACTGCGGTGGTGTGGCCGTGCGGGCAGGGCGTGAGGTCGTGACCCCGCGTCGGGCAGCGGTCGGGGCTCTGGGCTGAGCGCGGCCTGGAGCCGCCTCCCCGGGCCCCGTGGCTCCGCCATGTTCCGCAGGGCACGCCTTAGCGTGAAGCCGAATGTCAGGCCCGGCGTGGGCGCCCGCAGCTCGGCGGCTCCCAATGCCCAGCGCGCACGGGAGCCCGCCAGGCCGAGCAAGCCTGCCGCCGAGGCCGCTCCGAAGCCCGCCGAGCCCGCTGATGTGCCTGCGGCGGATGCCGGCACCGCGGAGCCCCCCAAAAAGGCTCTCGGGAGCAGGTAAGGTGTTGCGGACGCCTCCTCCCCTTGGCTGTCGTTGGAGAGCCGGTGCCACCCTCAGGGTGTGGCTGCTGCGGGTTTTTGTCATCATCCGACGGGTCTCGTGGACGCCTTCGTTTCTTTCCCGTGTCGGGGGTTGGCTGGGAATTGAGCTTACACAGTTCTGAAGTTCAAGGGACTCCGTCGCTTGGGAATTTAATTTTCCTCGAGTAGTGTGCGGTGGAAGTAGTTTTGGTTTTGAATTTTGAGAATGTTCTGTTTAAAAAGGAGAGCATCGCTCCTGATCGCCTCTATTTTCCCCGCCGTCATAGGGATCGAACCTAGTGCCCCACGCTCGCCAGGCAAGCGCCCTGCCGCCGAGCTACCTCGGTAGCAGTTGTCAGTGGGGGAAGTGGTGCCGGTTGCTTGTTTGCGTTCGAGTTTTGCCTCCTTTATGGAGACCGTGTTTCCTGAATCAAGAAGCCTGGCTTTAGCGTCATGTACCCCATTTTTAGATTCAGGACGCTTGTACTTAGTTAACCAACTTAAAGGAGGCTTTCCCAGGCAAGGTGTGTTCCTCGGTTAAACAACAGTAACAGAAACTCTTTGAAGGCATTGTTGAGATTATGGGTGATTCTTTTTTTAAAAGTGTTTTTTTTTAAATTAACTTTATCTTTTTTAATTTTTAAAAATATTTTAAAAATTAATTAAGTTATTTATTTGCAAGCAAAGAGAGAAATAGAAGAGAGGCAGACAGAGAATGGGCACGCTAGGGCCCCCAGCTACTGCAAACGAATTTCAGATTCATCCTTGTGCATCTGGACTGGTATCAAAACGCCTTTCAAGATTTCTCCAGCCTTTTAAAAAATTTTTGTTTTGTTTCTGGTTTTGTTTTGTTTTGTGAGGTATCCACTTGGTCCAGGCTGACCTGGAATTAACTAGTAGTCTCAACGGCCTTAACTCTTGGCGATCCTACCTCTGCCATTTCTCCAGCCCCTTTTTTTTTAATTTTTAAAAATTATTTATTTGCAACAGAGAGAATGGGCACCACAGGGCCTCTAGCCACTGCAAACGAATTCCAGACGCATACACCACCCTGTGCATCTGGTTTACGTGGGTACTGGGGAATGTAACATTGGTTGTTAGGTTTTGCAGGCAGGGGCCTTAACTGCTTAAGCATCTGTCCAGTCCCATACAGCTGATTCTTATAAACCCTCGCAAATGACTGAATAGTTATTCCCCCCCAGAGTTAAAATTTTTATTTATTTATTTATTTTATTTTTTCGAGGCCACCCTGAGACTACATTTCCAGGTCAGCCTGGGCCAGAGTGAGACCAAAAATATTTTAATTTTATTCATTTATTTGAGATAGACAGAGAGGCGGATAGAAGGAGAGAGAGGATGGGCACACCAGGGCCTCCAGCCACTGCAAACAAACTCCAGATGTATGCACCACCCTGTGCATCTGGCTTACTTGGGTCCTGGGGAATCAAATCTAGGTCCTTTGGCTTTGCAGGCAAGCACTTAATCACTAAGCCATCTCTCCAGCCCTACAATTTTTTTAAAGATGGTACAGAAGTAATTACAGGTGTGGCAGGTTTGATGTGATGGTTTCATTTTTATACTCTCTATGCCAGTGAGATGGTACAAATTACAACACCTCTCCTCCTAGAGTTACTAGGCTCTAACTCTAGCCCAGGTTGAGCTGTACTCTGTAGCCCCAGGCTGGCCTTGAACTCAAGGCCATCCTCTTGCCTCTGCCTCCCGAGTGTTGGAATTAATGACATGACAAATTTCATTATTTATTTATTTATTTATTTATTTATTTATTTATTTAACAGAAAGAGGGCGCGTGTGAGAGAATGGGTGTGCCAGGGCATCCAGCCAAATGAACTGCAAATGAACTCCAGATGCATGAACCCCCTTGTGCATCTGGCTAATGTGGGTCCTAGGGAATGGAACCTGGGTCTTTTGGCTTTGCAGGCAAATGCCTTAACTGCTAAGCCATTCCTCCAGCCCACAAATTTTATTTTTAAGGTGACAAAAAGGTAGAAACTTTTTTTTGTGAGATTATTGGTCCAAACAGATGTTGAGTCTAAGATGTTATTTTGATAATTCAGTGATGCTTAGTAATTTTAAATTTTCTTACCAGAATCTGATTGTAAATTTTAATCAAGATAGAGCTACCAGTACTGGTCACAGTTTTTGGAGATTTTTGTTAACTATGTATGAATGAATGAATGATGATTGATAATTGATAAATTACTGTAGGCCTTGGTCCTGAGACATTTTATGCTCTAGAATATTTGTATTTTTCTTGATACCTAGTATATTGCTTTTTCTTAGTTATACCTTTTGCTGTGTCTTTGCCATTTGTAAAAATTTGTAAAAATTCAGCATAATTGGGCAAAATGCAAATAGATCATTGACACATTGTTATAAGACCATCTTTTTTTTTTTGAAGCATACTCTCACTTGAGCTCAGGGTGGAATTCATTATGCATCTCAGAGTGGCTTTGAAATCATGGTGATCCTCCTACCTCTGCCTCCTGAGTGCTGGAATAAAGGCATGCACCATCACGCCCATCTCAGCCCTTTACAAAGAAAAAAAATCACTTACTTGAGAGAGAGAGAGGGAGGGAGGGAGATAGAGGGCATGCTAGGGCTTCTAAGCCACTGCAAACAAACTCCAGCTGTGCCACCTTATGCATCTGGCTTTACATGGGTAAATACTGGGGAATTGAACCTCGATCCTTTGGCTTTGCCAGCAAACAACTTAATTGCTAAGCCATCTCTCCAGCCCAACATTTGGTTTTTAAACTAAGATATATATAAAAGTAGATTCCTGATGCATTTTTTACCTTTTTCATTTTAACAGTGATGAAAAGACTGGTGGTGAAAATAATGTTGAAAAATTCAGCAAATCTCCACCCACTATTTCACAGAGAAGAAAGCGAGTCTCAAGTACTTCTAGTCTTACTAAAACTAGTGTCGGTGTTCCTGTACAATCTCATCCCTTGTCTGCAGTTAATCAAGATGCTCCACAACCAAACCTCCTTCCACCAAAAGAGAAACCTCCATGTTCAGACAGATACCGAATATATAAAGCCCAGAAACTGAGGGAAATGTTAAAAGAAGAATTGAGAAAAGAAAAGGTAAGAGGAAAATCACAACTTGGATGTTGCTTGCTGGATTTCTGGTGACCTGTTGCAGGCGACCTTTGGAAGAAAAATAAACATTTTCTGGAGTTGGTGGAGTAACAATACCAAATAACATCCCTTATGTTTTTTTTCCCTTATGTTAATAGAATACTTTCTTTTGTATTAAATTAAAAAGCTTGAGAGATCCATGGTAGACCTTGTAAACTATTTTTTGAACTGATAGTCTATTTTTTTCAGTTTAAAAATTTTTCCTCTTAAAGTATTTTTAAAAAAAAATATATGTACTTATTTATTTAAGAGAGTGAGAAGGAAAATAAGAAGCTGGGTGTGGTGATGCATGCCTTTAATCCCAGCACTCGGGAAGCAGAGGTAGGAGGATTGCCATAAGTTCAAAGGCCACCCTGAGACTACATAGTGGATTCCAGGTCAGCCTGGGCTAGATTGAGACTCTACATTGAAAAACCAAAAAAAAAAAAAAAAAAAAAAAAAAAAAAAAGCCAAAGGACCCAGGTTTAATACCCCAGTACCCAAATAAAGCCAGATGAACAAAATGGCACATGCATCTGGAGTTCATTTATAGTGGCTAGAGACCCTCGTGTCCTGGCATGCTTTATCATTCTGTCTCTGTCTCTCTCTCTCTCTCTCTTTTTTTTTTGGTTTTCTGAGGTAGGATCTCACTCTAGCTCAGGCTGACCTGGAATTCACTATGTAGTCTCAGGCTGGCCTCGAAATCATGGTGTTCCTCCTACCTCTGCATGTGCCACCACACCCAGCTCTCTCACTTTTTTATTATTTTTGCCTTTTCATGATAAGAGTTTTGCTCTAGCCCAGGCTGACCTGGAATTCACTATGTAGTCTCAGGGTGGCCTTGAACTCATGGCGATCCTCCTACCTCTGCCTCCCAAATACTTCGTTTGGCTTTCTTTTCTTTTTTTGTTTGTTTGTTTGTTTGATTTTTGAGATAGGGTCTCACTCTCGCTCAGGCTGACCTGGAATTCACTATGTAGTCTCAGGGTGGCCTTGAACTCATGGCAATCCTCCTACCTCTGCCTCCCTAGTGCTGGGATTAAAGGCGTGTGCCACCACACCCGGCTCCATAGTTTTTTATTTATTTTTATTATTTTTAATTTATTTATATTTTAGTTTTTCGAGAGAGGGTCTCACTTTAGCCCAGGCTGACCTGGAACTCACTATGTAGTCTCAAGGTGGCCTCAAACTCATGGTGATCCTCCTACCTCTGCCTCCCAAGTGCTGGGATTAAAGGTGTGCACCACCACACCTGGCTTCCATAGGCTTTTTAAGCAAGCACCTTAACCAGTAAGCCATCTCTCTAGCCCGGTGTACGTTTTATTTTATTTCATTTATTTATTTATTTACTTATATTATTATTATTATTATTTTTTGGTTTTTCGAGGTAGGGTCTCACTCTGGTCCAGGCTGACCTGGAATTCACTATGTAGTCTCAGGGTGACCTCGAACTCTTGGCAATCTTCCTACCTCTGCCTCCTGAGTGCTGGAATTAAAGGCTTGCGCCACCACGCCCAGCTATTTATTTACTTATATTATTACAGAGAGAGAAAGAGAATGGGTGTATCAGGGCCTCCAGCCATTGTACACGAGCTTCAGATACTGGCTTATGTGGGTTCTGGGGAGTTCAACCTGGGTCCTTAGGCTTTGGGGCAAGCGACTTAACTGTTAAGCCATCTCTCCAGCCCCCCAGTGTACTTTTTATAAATTGTTAGTTTTGGGGCGTGTGCATGTAGGATGTGTGTTGTCTGTATGTAGTTGTACACAACTTGTACATATGCATACAGAGGCCAGTGAAGGATATCAGGTATCCTGTTCCACGGCTCTTTTGCTGTATTTCCTTGAGACAGGGTCTCTTACTGAACTTTTAACTGAACCTAGAGTTTGTACCATTTTTTTGGTTAGATTGGCTAACCTGTGAGTCCCAGGGATCCTCCAGTTTTTCCCTTCCTCAGCACTGGGGTTATAGGTGTACACAGCATGCCTATTTTTTATTTTTATTATTTTTGAGGTAGGGTCTGGCTCTAGCCCCAGCTGACCTGGAATTTACTTGGTAGTCTGGGTCATGTGGGATATGGAGAGTAGAACATGCGCCACCTTGTGCATCTTGCTTATGTGGATACTGGGGAATCGAGCCTCAAACCAGGGTCCTTAGGCTTCACAGGCAAATGCTTAACTGCTAAACCGTCTCTCCAGCCCCCCTACCTTGAGTTTTTAAAAAAAATCATTTAGGGGTATGTGTGTGTCTTGTCATATGTGAGTGCCAGTGCATGCATACTATGACATATGTGTGGGAGTCAAAGGACACCTTTGGGAGTTGTTTCTCACCCTCCATCTTTGAGATGGTTTCCCTCTTATTTTCGTTGGTGTTTGCTGTACTCAGTGATCTTCTGGGAAATTCTCCTGTCTCTGCTTGCTGTCTCACCACCAATGTGTTGAGATTACAAAAGCCATCTTGGCTTCTGTTTTTTTTTACCTGGGGTCTGGGAATTGAACTCAGGTATTCAGATTTGAAGATAAGTGCTTTATCCACAGAGCCATCTCCATAGCCCCTATTTAAAAAAAATAGATGTTAAGCCGGGCGTGGTGGCGCACGCCTTTAATCCCAGCACTCGGGAGGCAGAGGTAGGAGGATTGCCGAGAGTTCGAGGCCACCCTGAGACTACATAGTTAATTCCAGGTCAGCCTGGACCAGAGTGAGACCCTACCTTGCAAAACCAAAAAAAAAAAAAAATAGATGTTGCATGTATGTGTGTTCATGTGTGTGGGCACACCTGTGTTTGGATGTCAAAGGGTGTTTCCACCCACCTCCCTCCCTCCTTCCTTTCCTCCTTCCTTCCTTCCTTTTGTTTTTCCAGGTAGAAAAGGTTTTGCTCTAGCCCAGGCTGACCTGGAATTCACTATGTACTCTCAGGGTGGCCTTGAACTCATGGCAATCCTCCTACCTCTGTCTCCCAAGTGCTGGGATTAAAGGTGTGTGCCACCATGACTGGCTCCACATTGTTTTCTTGAGACAGCATTTTTCACTGAAGCCAGAGTTTACCAGTTCAGTAACACTAGGTAGGCAACAAGCCCCAGGGAGTCTTCTGTGTCCACTACCTCCCCAGTGCTAGGATTACATGTGTACCACCATTCCTAGCTTTTGTGTGAGTGTTGGAGACATGATCTCAGGTTTTCATGTTAGTGTGGCAAGCACTTTTCCTACTGACCCATCTCACTACCTCTGCATGTGCCACCACACCCAGCTCTCTCACTTTTTATTATTTTTTGCCTTTTCATGATAAGAGTTTTGCTCTAGCCCAGGCTGACCTGGAATTCACTATGTAGTCTCAAGGTGGCCTTGAACTCATGGCGATCCTCCTACCTCTGCCTCCCAAATACTTCTTCTGCTTGGCTTTCTTTTCTTTTTTTGTTTGTTTGTTTGATTGATTTTTGAGATAGGGTCTCACTCTCGCTCAGGCTGACCTGGAATTCACTATGTAGTCTCAGGGTGGCCTTGAACTCATGGCAATCCTCCTACCTCTGCCTCCCTAGTGCTGGGATTAAAGGCAGCCACCATACCCGCTCCATAGTTTTTTATTTATTTTTATTATTTTTAATTTATTTATATTTTAGTTTTTCGAGAGAGGGTCTCACTTTAGCCCAGGCTGACCTGGAACTCACTATGTAGTCTCAAGGTGGCCTCAAACTCATGGTGATCCTCCTACCTCTGCCTCCCAAGTGCTGGGATTAAAGGTGTGCACCACCACACCTGGCTTCCATAGGCTTTTTAAGCAAGCACCTTAACCAGTAAGCCATCTCTCTAGCCCGGTGTACGTTTTATTTTATTTCATTTATTTATTTATTTACTTATATTATTATTATTATTATTTTTGGTTTTTCGAGGTAGGGTCTCACTCTGGTCCAGGCTGACCTGGAATTCACTATGTAGTCTCAGGGTGGCCTCGAACTCTTGGCAATCCTCCTACCTCTGCCTCCCGAGTGCTGGAATTAAAGGCTTGCGCCACCACGCCCAGCTATTTATTTACTTATATTATTACAGAGAGAGAAAGAGAATGGGTGTATCAGGGCCTCCAGCCATTGTACACGAGCTTCAGATACTGGCTTATGGGTTCTGGGAGTTGAACCTGGGTCCTTAGGCTTTGGGGCAAGCGACTTAACTGTTAAGCCATCTCTCCAGCCCCCAAGTGTACTTTTTATAAATTGTTAGTTTTGGGGCGTGTGCATGTAGGATGTGTGTTGTCTGTATGTAGTTGTACACAACTTGTACATATGCATACAGAGGCCAGTGAAGGATATCAGGTATCCTGTTCCACGGCTCTTTTGCTGTATTTCCTTGAGACAGGGTCTCTTACTGAACTTTTAACTGAACCTAGAGTTTGTACCATTTTTTTGGTTAGATTGGCTAACCTGTGAGTCCCAGGGATCCTCCAGTTTTTCCCTTCCTCAGCACTGGGGTTATAGGTGTACACAGCATGCCTATTTTTTATTTTTATTATTTTTGAGGTAGGGTCTGGCTCTAGCCCCAGCTGACCTGGAATTTACTTGGTAGTCTGGGTCATGTGGGATATGGAGAGTAGAACATGCGCCACCTTGTGCATCTTGCTTATGTGGATACTGGGGAATCGAGCCTCAAACCAGGGTCCTTAGGCTTCACAGGCAAATGCTTAACTGCTAAACCGTCTCTCCAGCCCCCCTACCTTGAGTTTTTAAAAAAAATCATTTAGGGGTATGTGTGTGTCTTGTCATATGTGAGTGCCAGTGCATGCATACTATGACATATGTGTGGGAGTCAAAGGACACCTTTGGGAGTTGTTTCTCACCCTCCATCTTTGAGATGGTTTCCTCTTATTTTCGTTGGTGTTTGCTGTACTCAGTGATCTTCTGGGAAATTCTCCTGTCTCTGCTTGCTGTCTCACCACCAATGTGTTGAGATTACAAAGCCATCTTGGCTTCTGTTTTTTTTACCTGGGGTCTGGGAATTGAACTCAGGTATTCAGATTTGAAGATAAGTGCTTTATCCACAGAGCCATCTCCATAGCCCCTATTTAAAAAAAAATAGATGTTAAGCCGGGCGGGTGGCGACGCCTTAATCCCAGCACTCGGGAGGCAGAGGTAGGAGGATTGCCGAGAGTTCGAGGCCACCCTGAGACTACATAGTTAATTCCAGGTCAGCCTGACCAGAGTGAGACCCTACCTTGCAAAACCAAAAAAAAAAAAATAGATGTTGCATGTATGTGTGTTCATGTGTGTGGGCACACCTGTGTTTGATGTCAAAGGGTGTTTCCACCCACCTCCTCCCTCCTTCCTTTTCCTCCTTCCTTCCTTCCTTTTGTTTTTCCAGGTAGAAAAAGGTTTTGCTCTAGCCCAGGCTGACCTGGAATTCACTATGTACTCTCAGGGTGGCCTTGAACTCATGGCAATCCTCCTACCTCTGTCTCCCAAGTGCTGGGATTAAAGGTGTGTGCCACCATGACTGGCTCCACATTGTTTTCTTGAGACAGCATTTTTCACTGAAGCCAGAGTTTACCAGTTCAGTAACACTAGGTAGGCAACAAGCCCCAGGGAGTCTTCTGTGTCCACTACCTCCCCAGTGCTAGGATTACATGTGTACCACCATTCCTAGCTTTTGTGTGAGTGTTGGAGACATGATCTCAGGTTTTCATGTTAGTGTGGCAAGCACTTTTCCTACTGACCCATCTCACTCATCTGTACTTACTATGCGCTTTTTTTTTTTTTTTGGTTTTTCGAGGTAAGGTTTTACTCTGGTGTCCTTGAACTTGCTGATCCTCCTACCTCTGCCTCTCAAGTGCTAGGATTGATTAAAGGCATGCGCAACCATGCCCGTTTTATTGCTATGCATTTTTAATATTCAGTTTATAAATTTTATCTTGAAATTATGCATAATTCTAATAGTAGTAATATTAAAGCACTTGCAATGAATGTAATAACGGACTGTGTATTCAATATAGTACATCTGAAAATTTTCTATTTTCTGTTCATAAAAATCTCTTTGTGTATATAGAAGCAGTGGAAAAACAAATATGCTATAAATGAAAGTCAGAGGCCACCGGATCGTTCAAAAATGACAATGAGGGACTTTATATATTACTTGCCAGATAACAATCCAATGACGTAAGTAGGATTTATTTCTGCTTTTGTTGTTTGGGAATGTAATGATTTAAATATTACTTTTAGACTACAGTTTAATGTTTTTCAAAAGCATATTGACAATGTATGTTTTCCTTTTTTTTTTTCCTTGTTTTTTGAGGTAGGGTCTCACTGTATCCCAGGCTATCCAGGAATTCACTATATAGTTTCAGGCTGCCTTGAACTCGTCATGGTGATCCTACTTCTGCCTCCCAAGTACTGGGCTGAGCATGAGGCACCATGCCCAGCTGTTTTCTTTTTAAGATATAATTTTTTTTTTGGAGGTAGGGTTTCACTTTAGCTCAGGCTGACCTAGAATTCACTATGTAGCCTCAGGTAGCCTTGAACTCACGGTGATCCTCCTACCTCTTCCTCTGGAGTGCTGGGATTAAAGGCATGTGCCACTCCCCCTGCAAGATAAAAAATTTATTTTTAAAGATTTTATTTATTTATTATTTTATTTATTTTTGGAGAGAGACAGAGACAGACATACAGAGAGGGAGACAGAGATGTGCACGCCAGCAGTCTCAGCTGCTGCGAACGAAATCCAGATGTGTGCGCCCCCTTGTGGCCAGGTGCGGCATTGCGCCCTTGCGTCACTGCATCTGGCTAAACGTGGGACCTGGAGATTGGAACCGGGTTCTTAGGCTTAGCAGGCAGGCAGGTGCCTTAACTGCCAAGCCATCTCTCCAGCCCTAAAGATTTTATTTTTATTTATTTATTAGAGACAGAGGGAAAGAGTGAGAATGGGTGTGCTAGGGCCTCCAGCCACTACAAACGAACTCCAGACGCATGCGCTACCATGTACATCTGGCTTACATGGGACCTGGAGAATTGAACTGGGGTCCTTAGGCTTTGCAGCATGCACCTTAACTGCTAAACCATCTCTCCAGCCCTGCAAGATAAAAATTTTAAAAAAACATTAGTGATATGTATTCTTTTTTAAAAAAATCATTATTTCTTTATTTGAGAGAGATAGAATGAAAGAGGGAGATAGAGAGAATAGGCATTCCAGGGCCTCTGCAAATGAATTCCAGATGCATGCGCCATCTTGTGAATCTCAGTTATATGGGTCCTGGGGAATTGTACCTGGGTCCTTTGGCTTTGTAGGCAAGCATCCTAACTATTAAGCCTTCTCACCAGCCCCATTTTTTCTTTATTATTTTTTCTGACCTGCAATTCACTAGGTAGTCTCAGGGTGGTCTTGAACTCACAGCAATCCTCCTACTTCTGCTTTCTGATTTCTGGGATTAATGGAGTGTCCCACCATGCCCAGGTACTGGGGAATTTGACCTGGGTTCTTTGGCTTTGCCAGCAAGTACCCTAACCACTGTGCAATCTTTCCAGCCCCACTCTTTTTGAGGTAGGGTCTCTAGCCCAACCTGACCTGGAATTCACTATGTAGTATCAGGCTGGCCTAGAACTCACAGCAGTTCTCCTACGTGTGCCTACCAAGTGCTGCTGGGATTAAATGCGTGTGCCACTACACCTGGCCCCCTTTTTTTTTTTTTTTTTGGTTTTTCGAGGTAGGGTCTCATTCTAGTTCAGGCTGACCTGGAATTTACTATGTAGTCTCAGGGTGGCCTCGAACTCATGGTGATCCTCCTACCTCTGCCTCCCGAGTGCTGGGAGTGCTGGGATTAGAGGCGTGCACCACCACACCCGGCTCTGTGTTTTGTTTTTTGAGGTAGGGTCTCAATCTAGTCCAGGCTGACTTGCAATTCACTATGTAATCTCAGGGTGGCCTCTAACTCATGGTGATTCTCCTACCTCTGCCTCCCGAATGCTGGGATTAAAAGTGCGCTACCATGCCTGGCTTATTTTGTCTTTTCTTTTCTTCTCTCTCTCTCTCTCTCTTTCTTTCTTTCTTCCTTTCTTTCTTTCTTTCTTTCTTTCTTTCTTTCTTTCTTTCTTTCTTTCTTTCTTTCTTCTTTCTTTCTTTCTTTTTTTGGGGGGGGTTTCAAGGTAGGGTCTCATTCTAGCCCAGGCTGACCTGGAATTTACTATGTAGTCTCAGGGTGGCCTTGAACTCAAGGTGACCCTGCCTCATTTTCTCTTCTCTTCTCTTCTCTTCTCTTCTCTTCTCTTCTCTTCTCTTCTCTTCTCTTCTCTTCCCTTCTCTTCCTTCCCTTCTCTTCCCTTTCCCTTCCTTCCCTTCCCTCTTCCCTTCCCTTCCCTTCCCTTCCCTTCCTTCCCTTCCCCCTCTCCCTTCCCTTCCCTTCCCTTCCCTTCCTTCCCTTCCCTCTCTTCCCCTTCTCTTCTCTTCTCTTCTCTTCTCCCTCTCTTCTCTTCTCTTCCTCTTCCCTTCTCTTCCTTCTCTTTTGTCTTTTTTGGTTTTTTGAGGTAGAGTCTCACTCTAGTCCAGGCTGACCTGGAATTTGTAATCTCAGGGTGGCCTTGAACTGACAGTGATCCTCCTACCTCTGCCTCCCAGTGCTGGGATTAAAGGTGTGCCAACCACACCTGGCTTTTTCTTTTCTTTTCTTTTTTTTTTTTTTTTTTTTTTTTTGGTTTTTAGAGGTAGGGTCTCACTCTGGGGTAGGCAGATCTGGAATTAACTATGAAGTCTCAGGGTGGTCTTGAACTCATGGTGATCCTACTACCTCTGCCTCCCTAGGGCTGGGATTAAGGTATGCACCACCACCCCAGCCTCTTTTTCTTTTTGATGTTAGGTCATTACACCATGCCTGGCAGCTTCTTCTCTCTATTCTTTTTTTTTTTTTTTTTTAAATACATTTATTTATGATATTTCAAGAATAAGGGCCTCCAGCCACTGGGAATGGTAAATGATACCCTTTTATCTGGCCATGATTAAAGATGTTTCCAGGATCCTTTTATTAAATGGATTTAATCAAATGAATCTCTCCAGTCCTTTTTTTTAAGATGGTTTTTTTTTTTTTTTTGTAGATTTTATTTTTATTCATTTATTTTTAGAGACCTGGAGACTGGGTAGATCAGAGTGGCCTGAGAACTCATGGCAATCCTCCTACCTCTGCCTCCTGAGTGCTGAAATTAAACTTCCAGACACCAGGCTTGCTTTCTGAGCTTCTTTTCTTTTCTTTTCTTCTGGAGAATCTTTTCTTTCTTTAGGCTTTCAGAGGCAAATGCCTTACCATTTTTAAAATTCTCTCCAGCCCTCTATTTTTATATACAGTGACCATTTTTTAAATCTGATAAAAAGAAATAACCACCAGGACCTTTTTTGCCATTGCAGACACACTAATTAATGCACCACCTTGTGCATCTGATTAACCTGAATTCTTCATGAACATAGAACTGGGGTCCTCAATTAAACAGGCAGCCTGATATAGGTGGTGCCATCTTTGCCTATTTTTTTTTTTGGTGTTTTAAGAGTGATAGCAGTTGAAGTAGCATGTTCTTGTGAATGAACTAGGATGTACCCTTTTATTGAGTGTCATTGTGCCCATTAGTCACTTTGGGTCAGAAATCTAGGACCTGGAGATTTGACAGCTCATTCTTGGAGACAAGGCAGCTAGGTTCCTTCAGCCATCTCTCCAGCCCCAGGACTATTTTATTTTTATTTATTTTATTTTTTTGTTTTTGAGGGTGAGTCTCATTCTAATTTAGGGCTGACAATTGAAAATGTGTCATCTCAGTGGCTGGGAAGTCAAAATCCTCAAGGCCTTGTCATGCTAATGCAATTAAAGAGCTAATTACCTGGGCCAACTAAAAATTGTTGGAGTTACCCTTCCTATTAATGAAGTTCTGTTTACATTAAAAATTTGGTTTTTAGAAAATTCTCACTTTCAGGCTGACAGGTAAAAACTATGTAGATACAAATTAATTGATTAAAACATGATCCTTGTTTCTGCCTCCCTAGTGCTGGGATTAAAGGTGTGAACAAGAAAAGAAAACCTGAAAATCATTTTTTTTTTTTTTTTTTTTTTTTAGTAGGATTTCCCTCTAGGGTTAGGCAGATCTATAAAAAGAAAAAGCCTCGGGATGGTCTTGAACTCAATGCAGTTTGCCTGCAAAGCCAAAAGGCTGAGGTAAAGGTATGCACCACCACCTGGCCCACGCGCAGCCAGATGCATTAGGGATTAAGTTTATACTCTAAGATTGTATTCTACCTGTAGCTATGATATTTCAAGTAAGTGCTTTCTGGGAATGGTAAATGATACCCTTTTATCTCCATGATTAAAATGTTTCCTTCTTTGTATTAAATGGATTTAGTGAAATGAATTGGGCTACTTTTATTAAGATGGTTATTTCTATTTCTTTTTAAAGATTTTATTTTTATTCATTTATTTTTGGAGAGAGAGATAGAGAGGAGAGGGAGAGACAGAAATGGCGCGCCCAGCAGTTTCTCAGCTGCTCCAGAATGAAATGAGCATCTGGCTTATGTGGAATCTGGAGAATCGAACCAAGGTCTTTAGGCTTCAGAGGCAAATGCCTTAATTGCTAAGCCATCTTGCCTCACTTATGCATAATCTGATAAAAGAAATAACCTGAGATTTTTTTTGCCCTTCCTCATATTGAAAATACAGTGCAATTTGAGCAGGCAAGTTCTTCAGCCACTTCTTTAATTAAACTTAGCCAGCCCAGATGGTGGAAGGGTTTTATAGTTCATGTTCATGGTGTTTTAATAGGATAGCAGTTGAAGCATGTTTTATCAGGCTGGGTAGCCTTCTTTACCCATTAGAAGGATTTATTTATCTAATTTTATTTGACAGCTCATCATTGGAGACAAGCCAGCTAGGTTCCTTCATTTTCAGGTAGGGTCTCATTGTAGCCCAGGATGATCTGAGAATAGTTCTAATTTAGGGCCTAACAATTGAAAAATTTCTCTCCTTTTGGTGCTGGGAAGTCAAACTCAAGGCCTTGCACATGCTAAGCAATTATTGAGCTAATTACCTGGGCACAACTAAAAAATTGTTGGAGTTTTTAATTAAAAATAGTATGCCCATTCTTTTCTCTCCCTCTTTCTATCAAATAAATAAATAAAAATAAAAAAATATTTTTAAAGTATCTTTCCTTATTTTGTTTCTTTCAATATGTTCTAGTCATGGATTTTTTTTTTTTAATTTTTTAAATTATTTTTAATTTATTTTTGGAGAGAGAGATAGAGAGGGAGAGGGAGACAGAAATGGGCGTGCCAGCAGTTTCTCAGCTGCTGTGAATGAAATCCAGATGTGTGCGCCCCCTTGTGGGCAAGTGCAGCATTGCTCCTTTGCCTCACTTTGCATCTGGCTAAATGTGGGACCTGGAGATTGGAACCGCTGGACATTGGAACCAGCATTCTTAGGCTTAGCAGGCAGGCGCCTTAGCCACTAAGCCATCTCTCCAGCCCAGATAAGGTTTTTTTTGTGTGTATGTTGAGCACCAAACCCAGGGCTTACAGGCAAATGTTTTATCAGTGACAGCCTCTTTACTTACTTATTTATTTATTTAATTTATTTAATTTTCTCCCCCCCCCTTTTTTTCTTTTGAGGTAGGGTCTCATTGTAACCCAGGATGATCTGGAATTCACTGTGTTGTCTCAGGTTGACCTTGAACTCACAGCAATCCTCCTACTTCTGCCTCCCAAGTACTGGTATTAAAGGTGTGCACTCCATGCCTAGCTTTATTTTTTTAATTTTTGAGGTAGGATTTCACTCTAGCCAGGGCTGAACTGGAATTCACTATGTAGTCTCAGTCTGGCTTCAAACTCAGTGATCCTTTAACTCTACCTCCCAAATGCTGGGATTAAAGGTGTGGGCCCCCATACCTGGCTCTTTTAAAAAATGAAATTAGGGGCTGGAGAGATGGCTTAGCAGTTAAGCGCTTGCCTGTGAAGCCTAAGGACCCTGGATCAAGGCTCGATTCCCCAGTACCCATGTAAGCCAAATGCATAAGGTAGCACATGCATCTGGAGTTCGTTTGCAGTGGCTGGAGGCCCAGGTGTGCCCATTCTCTCCCTCCCCCGCCTCTCTCGCTCTCTTTCTCTGTCACTCTCAAATAAATAAAATTAAATCTTGAAAAAATTATAAAAGAAAAGATAAAAAAATGAAATTAGTAGGTGCTTCTTAGCATAGTCAGATTATATTTGATGGGATCTTAGAAATACACTCATTTGCTGGGCATGGTGGTTCATGCCTTTAATCCCAGCACTCGAGATGCAGAGGTAGGAGGATCGTCATGAGTTCAAGGCCACCTTGAGACTACATAGTGAATTATAGGAGGGCCTGGGCTAGAGTGAGACCCTACCTCAAAAAAACAAAACAAAAAGAAAGAAAGAAAGAAAGAAAGAAAAAAGGAAGAAACTCATTTATTTATTTGAGAGAGAGAGAAGAGAGAGAATGAATATATGTGTGCCAGAGCCTCATGTCTCTACAAATGAACTCCAGACATATTCACTACTTAGTGTGTCTGGCTTTACATAGGTACTGGCGAATTGAACCTGGGACATCAGGCTTTCAACAAGTGCTTTTAACCACTGAGCCATCTCTCCAGCCTAGATATAGACCGCCTTGAGAATAAAAGTTATAGCTAGACATTGGGATGCCTGTTGTATTTCTAGCACTCCAGTGGCTAAAGCAAGAAGATTTCAAGTTCAAGGTTGGGAAAATGGAGTTGGCTCAGTGGTTAAAGGCAGTTGCTTACAAAGCCTGTTGACGTTGGTTTGAGTCTTTTTCTTTTTTTGGTTTTGTGAGGTAGGGTCTCACTCTGGTCCAGGCTGACCTGGAATTAATTATGTAGTCTCAGGGTGGCCTCGAACTCTCGGTGATCCTCCTACCTCTGCCTCCCTAGTGCTGGGATTAAAGGCGTGCGCCACCACGCCCGGCTTGGTTTGAGTCTTTAGTACCCACATAAAGCCAGATATGCAAAGTAGGACATGCTTTTGGAGTTGCAGTGGCAAGAGGCCATGGTGCACCCATACTTACTACCCCTCATTCTCTTTCTCAAATAAAAAAAAAACTTAGTATGCTGTGCATACTGACATAGCCCTAGTTTTGGTATTATTGAGTATTTTTATTTAATTTATTTTAGAGAGAGAAAGAGAGAGAGAATGGGCACACCAGGGCCTCTAGTCACCGCAAACGAACTCCAGATGCATGCGTCCCCTTGTGCATCTGGCTTACGTGGTTCCTGGAGAATTGAACCTGGATCCTTTGGCTTTGCAGGCAGATGCTTAACTGCTAAGCCATCTCTCCAGCTGGAATATTTTTTTAAATTTTTTAATTTTTTTGGTTTTTTGAGGTAGGGTTTCACTCTGGCCCAGACTGACCTGGAATTCACCATGTAGTCTCAGGGTGCCCTTGAACTCATGGCAATTCTCCTACCCTGCCTCCCGAGTGCTGAGATTAAAGGCATGTGTCACCACGCCCAGCTTTATTTTTATTGACAATTTCCCCCCCCCCCACTTTCCCCTTTGAAACTCCACTCTCCATCATATCCCCTCCCCCTCTCAATCAGTCTTTTATTTTGATGTCATGATCTTTTCCTCCTGCTGTGATGGTCTTGTCAGGCACTGTGAGGTCATGGATATCCTGACCATTTTGTACCTGGAGGAGCACGTTGTAAGGAGTCCTACCGTTCCTTTGGCTCTTACATTCTTTCCACCACCTCTTCCATAATGGACCCTGAGCCTTGGAAGGTGTGTTAGAGATGTTTCAGTGCTGAGCACTCCTTTGTCACTTCTCAGTACCATGGTGCCTTCTGAGTCATCCCATCACAAGGTCACTGCCATCTGAAAAAAGAAGCTTCTCTGACCAAAAGTGAGAGTAGCATTAATATATGGTATGAACATTAAGAGAAGTGCTTACTGAGCAGTTTGGTGAACATAGTATATACATTTAGCCAGACACTAGCAGACATTAATTACACCCTTAGGGCTCATGACTACTGCTTTTGTAGGTTTTCAGTATCAAGGATGTATTCCTTCTTATTGGGTATAAGTTCCCTTATACCTTCTGCATTTATGAATGTCACATGTTATTTTATTCTCAAGAAATCCCACCAGGAGGAAGATACTATAGTACTGTATTTAAGAGTAGGACATTCCAGAACTGGATTTGGCTCAGTGATAGGGTACTTGCCTACCATGCTTTGGGCTGTAGGTTTAATAATAAAGTACTGTGGAACAGGGCAAAAAGTAATGATAGAAGCTGGGTGTGGTGGCACACGCCTTTAATCCCAGCACTCGGGAGGCAGAGGTAGGAGGATCGCCATGAGTTCGAGGCTACCCTGAGACTATGTAGTTAATTTCAAGTCAGCCTGGACCAGAGTGAAACCCCACCTGGAAAAACCAAAAAAAAAAAAAAAAAAAGATAGAAACCTACTAAATAGGTAGTTTAATCCCTTCAGTGGTTAAGCAATATGTAATATTTTGTCTAGGGCTTACATTTTTTTGATTTACTTTTTTTTTTTTTTTTTTTTTTTTTTGTGAGGTAGGGTCTCACTCTGGTCCAGGCTGACCTGGAATTCATTATGTAGTCTCAGGGTGGCCTTGAACTCTCGGCGATCCTCCTACCTCTGCCTCCCGAGTGCTGGGATTAAGGGTGTGCGCCACCACGCCGGGCTTGATTTACTTTTTTGAGAGATAGGCTTGCTATCTAGCCCAGGTTCCCCTAGAACTTGTTGTGTAGCTTAATATGTTGCATTGAACTGAGTCTTCCTGTCCTGTCTTAGTTTCCTACATGCAGGGATTTCAGGTGTGTAGCAGCTCCTTACCTAACTCTTACTCTATGTTGTATTAAAACAGACCCTGAAGCTTTTAAAAAATTTAAAAAAATTTTCATTTTTTGGTTTTTTAAGGTAGGGTTTCACTGTAGCTCAGGCTGACCTGGAATTCACTCTGTATTCTCACGGTGGCCTCGAACTCACGGTGATCCTCCTACTTCTGCTGGGATTAAAGGTGTGCACCACCACACCCGGCTTTTTTTTTTTGAGATAGGTCTTACCTGAAGTCTCAGACTGGCCTATTGCAGTTTTCCCACCTCTACCTTTTGAGTTGCTGGGATGTGCCACTACTTTAGGCTTTTTTTTTTTTTTTGGTAGGCTTTTTTGTTAAAAATTTTTGTTATGAGAGCGAGAGAAAATTAGTATGCATGTATGCACCAGAGTATTTTGTGGCTGCAAACAAACTCTAGACTCATGTGCCATGTTGTGTATCTGTTTTTTTTTTTTTTTAATATTTTTTAACTTTTTATTTATTTATTTATTTGCAAGCAGGGAGAGAGAGAGAAGAGAGGCAGACAGAGAGAGAATGGGCGTGCCAGGGTCTCTAGCCACTGCAAACGAACTCCAGATGCATGTGCCCCTCACGCATCTTGCTTATGTGGGTCCTGGAGAATTGAACTGGGATCCTTTGGCTTTGCAGGCAAACGCCTTAACCACTAAGCCATTTCTCCAGCCCTGGTTTTTTTTTTTTTTTGTTTGTTTGTTTGTTTTTTTGTTTGTTTTGTTTTTCGAGGTAGGGTCTCGATCTGGCTCAGGCTTACCTGAAATTTTACTGTGTGTTGGAGCAAGTGTCTGAAGTTCAATTGCAGTGGCTGAGGTCCTGGTGCTTTAATTCTCTATCTCTCCTTTCTCTGTCTCTCTCTCTAAAAAATAAAACATAATTTTAAAAAGATTTATTTATTTGAAAGAGAGAGAGAAAGAGATAATGGGTGCACCAGGGCCTCCAGTGCATATGAACTCCAGACACATGCACCACCTTGTCTATCTGGCTCATGTGGGTCCTGGGGAATCAAACCATTGTCCTTAGGCTGTGCAGGCAAGCACATTGGCTGCTAAGACACCTCTCCAGCTCTAGTTCATGCTATTCAGGAAACGCTTTTGGTTTTGGGTATTGAGTGCAGTGTCTTGCCCTTGATAAGCACATGCTATATTCTTTGGTATAGCCATAGCTCCTATAAGCATTTATTTTTTATTTTTAGGTATGGTCTCACTCTAGCTCAGGCTGACCTGGAATTTACTGTGTAGTCTCAGGGTGGTCTTGAACTCATGGTGATCTTCCTACCTCTGCCTCCCGAGTGCTGAGAGGGCCTCCATGCCTAGCCCCATAGCATTTTTATAGCTGTACTAATTAACTTATCTTTACATTTAGTAGGCAAGAAAGCAAGAGTAGTCCTGATGCTGATGCTAATCCTAATGAAGAAGTGGAAGAGGAGGAGGAGGATGGACCATTACTGGTTCCTCGAGTAAAAGTGGCAGAAGATGGATCTATTATTCTGGATGAAGAGAGGTGAGTTACGGAAGTAGAGGAGGGAGGAAGAAAAAGAAGAAAGGGAGGTAATTATGGTTTTAAGAGGACAGATGTGCTTTGTCTAAAGAGAGATCCTGTTTCTGAATTTGTCATCACTTATGCCCACTATTTATATTTACTCATAAATTCTGTAAACAGAAAAGTAGACTAATTTCTAATTTAATTATTTGAGAGAGAGAGAGAGAGAGAGGGAGGGAGGGAGGGAGAGAGAGAGAATGGGCATGCCAGGGTCTCAAGCCATTGCTAACAAACTCCAGACCCATGTGCCACCCTATGCATATGGGTTATGTGGGTTCTGGAGTATCAAACCTGGGTCCTTAGGCTTCACAGACCAGTGCCTTATCTGCTAAATCATCTCTCCAGCCCCTAACTTGTAATTTTTACACTTTTTTTTTTCTTTTTTCTTTCTTATTTTTTGGTTTTTTGAGGTAGGGTTTCACCCTAGCCCAGCCTGACCTGGAATCACTATGTAGCCTCAGGGTTTCCTTGAACTCTAAGCTATACTCCTACCTTTGCCTCCTTAATTCTGGGATTAAAGGCGTGCATGACCATGCCCAGCTTATTTTTTAATTTTTATTTGTTTGGCTTTTCTGAGGTAGGGTCTCACTCTAGCTCAGGCTGACCTGGAATTCATTGTGTAGTGTCAGGGTGGCCTGAAACACACGGCGATCCTCCTACCTCTGCCTCCCAAGTCCTGGGATTAAAGGCGTGTGCCATCATGCTCAGCCTGGCTTATTTTTACATGTTTTTAATGGGAAGATGATATCATTGCCCTATTGTCTATTAAACTAACATTGCTTTATTCTTTAATTTTTTTTTTCTTGAGGTGCAGTCGCACACTAGCCCAGGCTGACCTGGAATTCATGATGCAGTTTCAGGGTAGCCTTGAACTCACTGGTATCCTCCTCTTCTACTGTCCAAGTACTGGGATTAAAGGTGTGCGCTACTACGCATGGCAAACTAACTTTTTTTTTTTTTTTTTTGGTTTATTGAGGTAGGGACTCACTCTGGACCAGGCTGACATGGAATTAACTATGTAGTCTTGGGCAATCCTCCTACCTCTGCCTCCCAACTAACATTGTTTTACATGTAAAGTCCCTTAATTCCTGAGTCATCTATCTACCCAGTCCACATTGTTTTACTAACTTTGCTGGTAATTGAGTTGAATTGTTGACCCGTTTGTATGCTGTTTTACACTGAGGACAGATTTGTAGGATTGATTCATTATTATTTATTTAAAAATATTTAATTACAAAAAAAGAAAAATATTTAATTACTTATTTATTTGAGAGATAGAGAGAAAAAGGCAGGGGGGATGGGCATTCCAGGGCCTTTAGCCACTGCAAACGAACTCCAGACGCATGTGCCACCTTGTACATCTGGCTTGTGTGGGTCCTGGGGAATTGAACTTGGGTCGGTAGGCTTCACAGGTAAGTACTTTAACTGCTGAGCCATCTCTCCAACCATCCCCACCCATTTCTTTTTCAAGGTAGGGTCTTGCTTTAGCCCAGACTTACCTGTAATTTACTGTGTCCTCTCAAGTTGGTCTTGAACTCACAGTGATCCTCATACCTGTGCCTTCCAAGTGCTGGGATTAAAGGTGTATGTCACCATACCAGGCTTTTAAATTTTATTTATTTTTATTTTTATTTTTTTGGTTTTTCGAGGTAGGGTCTCACTCTAGCCCAGGCTGACCTGGAATTCACTATGTAGTCTCAGGGTGGCCTCAAACTCATGGTGATCCTCCTACCTCTGCCTCCTGAGTGCTGGGACTTAAGGTGTCCTCCACCATGCCCGACTTAGAGATAGGATTTCTTATTGCAGACAAGTTTGGCCTAGGAATGGCCTTATGTGGATGGTGGAGGGATTGAACGAGGCAATAGGCTGTGTGATCAAATGCCTTTAATTGTTGAGCCATCTTCCCAGTTCCCAAATTTACCTGTTTTTTTTTTTTTTTTTTTTTTTTTGTTTTTCGAGGTGGGGTCTCACTCTAGCCCAACCTGACCCGGAATTTACTCTGTATTCTCAGGGTGGCCTCGAACTCATGGCATTCCTCCTACCTCTGCCTCCCGAGTGCTGGGATTAAAGGCATGTGCCACCACGCTCATTCCATATTTACCTTTTTATTATTTTTTCATTTGAGAGAGAGAAGAGAGGGAGAAGCAGAGAGATGAGAGAGAGAATGGGCATGTCATGGCTTCCAGCCACTGCAAACGAACTGCAGATGCATGCACCACTTTGTGTATCTGAGTTATGTGGGTCCTGGGGAACTGAACGTAGGTCCTTTGGCTTTGCAGGCAAGGGCCTTAACCACTAAACTATCTACCCAGCTCCAAATTTACCTTTTTTAAATGTGTATGTTATTTTTTATTTTAAAGAGAGATAGAGAATTGGCATGCCAGGGCGTTAGCCACTGAAATTGAACTCCAGATGTGCCACCTAGTGGGCATGTGCACCCTTGTGCTTTCCTCACCTTCTTGTGTCTAGCTAAAATGTATATTGTAATGATGTGCTGGAAGGATGGCTTAGTGGTTAAGGTGTTTTCCTGCAAAGCCAAATGACCCAGGTTCCATTCCCCAGGACCAACATAAGCCAGATGCACATGATGGTATATGTGTCTGGAGTTGATTTGCAGCAGCTGGAGGCCCTGGTGTACCCATTCTCTTTCTCTCTCACTCTCTCTCTCTGCCTCTTTCTTTATGTCAAATAAATATAAATAAAATATTAAAAAATAGCCGGGTGTGGTGGCGCATGCCTTTAATCCCAGCACTCGGGAGGCAGAGGTAGGAGGATCGCCATGAGTTCGAGGCCACCCTGAGACTACATAGTGAATTCCAGGTCAGCCTGAGCTAGAGTGAGACCCTACCTTGAAAAACCAAAAAAAAAAAAAAAAAAAAAAAAAAATAAAAAAGGTGAGACGGGTATGGCATACACCTTTAATTCCTGTATTAGGGAGGCAGGAAGGAAGATTGTTGTGAGTTTGATGCCAGCCTGGAACTACAGGATGAGTACTACGTAAGCCTGGCCTACAGTGAGACCTTACCTCAAAAGAAAAGAAAACAGAACCAAAAAAAATCCAAAAACAAAAGGGGCTCCATGATTCAATAAATGAAGAGAGTTTTTGTTTTGTTTTGTTTTTCTTGTAGGGTATCACTCTAGTCCAGGCTGACCTAGAATTTACTATGTAGTCTCAGCTTGGCCTTGAATTCTTGATGGTCCTCCTGCCTCTGCCTCCCAAGTATTTTATTAAAGGCATGAGTCACCACACCAGGTTACAATTTTTTTCATTTTCTTTATTTGTAAAAAGCTATTTTATTTTACTTTTTCTTATTTATTTCCCAGAGAAAGAGAATGGAGAGTGTGCCCCACTACGCCTGGTGAAAATTTTTTTCTTCTTAAATATTTTTAAATTCATTTATTTATTTGAGATAGAGAGAAAGAGTAGGCACTTCAGGGCCTCTAGCCACTGCATGCACCAGCATATGCATCTTACTTACGTGGGTACTGGGGAATCAAACCTGGGTCCTTAGGGTTTTTTTTTTTTTTTTTGGTTTGTTTTTGTTTTTGGTTTTTCGAGGTAGGGTCTCACTCTAGCCCAGGCTGACCTGGAATTAACTATGTAGTCTCAGGGAGGCCTTGAACTTACGGCAATCCTCCTACCTCTGCCTCCCAAGTGCTGGGATTAAAGGCATGTGCCACCATGGCTGGCTTGGGTCCTTAGGTTTTCCAGGCAAGTTCCTGCTGAGCCATCTCTCCAGCTCCAGAAAGTTTTGATCATTATTAAAATCTTGTATAGATTTAAGTTCAGCTATAATGAAATATTATAATAGTTTTATAGTATGCTGCTTTCCATTAGTTCATCATGATGACTTTACAGGTCATTAATAGATAAAAGTATATTGGTCTAGGAGGCATGCAGAGTTAGCAAAATAATACTAGTCATGGTGGTTCATGGCTTGTGATCCCAGCACTAGAGAGGTAGAGGTAGAGTCATGCTCACTATATAGTAAATTGTAGGGCAGTCTGAGCTTAAGTGAGTCCCTGGCTTAAAACAATAAAGAAAAGAGGGGCTGGAGAGATAACTAGGTGCTTGCCTGTGAACGCTAAGGACCCAGGTACCCCAGGTCCCAAGTAAAACCAAATGCACCAAGTGGTATATGCATCGGGAGTTTGTTTGCAGTGGCAAGAAGCCCTGGTGTGCCCCTTCTTTCCCTCTTTTCCCTCATCTCTCCCTGCTTTCAAATAGATAAATATAAAAAACTAAAAGCCATACAAACAAACCAACAATCAAACAAGCAGAACTCCAGCCAACCAAACAAACCAATTAAGCCAACAGTTTTTAGCTGGCCCAAAGATCTTTTGTAAATTTCATATTGTTAGTGATTTTGAAAACAGGTTGGCATTTATTGCTGCCTCTTGAGATCACATTTTAAGTGAAAATTAGATATTTGCACAACATATGTATATTAAATTATATTACCAGTTTTTGCAAATGAATTTTATTTTTTTATTTTTTTCAAATATATTTTATACTTTTTTTTTGTTTGTTTGAGATATGGTCTCACTTTAGTCCAGGCTGCTCTGGAATTCACCGTGTAGTTTCAGGGTGGCCTTGAACTCATGGTGCTCTTACCTCTGCCTCCCAAGTGCTGGGATTGAAGGGATAAGCCACCAGGCCCGGCATATTTTATGCTTTTGATGTAACTTCTATGGTAATTTTTTTTTTTTTTTTTAGTTTTTCGAGGTAGGGTCTCACTCCCACCCAGGCTGACCTGGAATTCACTGTGTAATCTCAGGATGGCCTTGAACTCATGATTGTCCTCCTACCTTGGCCTCCCGAGTGCTGGGATTAAAGACATACGCCACCACACCCGGCTTCTATAGTAAATTTTAAAATAAGTCTCATGGGCTGGAAGGATGGCTTTGTGGTTAAGGTGTTTGCCTGCGAAGCCAAAGGACCCAGGTTCGATTCCCCCGGACCCAGGTTAGCCAGATGCACAGGGGGCACACACGTCTGGAGTTTGCAGTGGCTAGAGGCCCTGATGTACCCATTCTCTCTCTCTCTCTCTCCCCCCCTCCCTCCCTCCCTCCCTCCCTCCCTCCCCCCTTTCGCTGTCAAATAAATAAATAAATAAAAATTTTAAAATATTTTAAAATAAGTCTCATGGTCTACTGACTGAGCTAGCCAGGCAATCATAAAATACAACTATTCCAACTAACTCTGTAAATTTACTGTTGGGAGCTGGTGAAATCATTTAGTAGTTAAAAGTACTGGCTTGTAAATTTACTCAAGGTTATGTTCCTTGTTTTTATTGTGCATCTATTTGTAATGTGTTTCTTTCAGCTTAACTGTAGAAGTTTTAAGGACAAAAGGCCCTTGTGTGGTTGAGGAAAATGACCCTATATTTGAGCGTGGCTCAACAACTACGTATTCCAGCTTTAGGAAAAACTATTACTCCAAACCATGGTCAAATAAAGGTAAGTAATTTTCATTAAAATTATGTAGATTATGTATTTAAAATTAACCTAATTTGTATTTCTGACTTGTCAAGTATCATTTTTTTTTCTCTTTACCTTAAAGTCCATTTTCTCTTTCCCCACTATATATCTTTGACTTTTTTTTTTTTTTTTTTTTTTTTTTTTTTTTTGGGTAGGGTCTCACTCTAGCTCAGGCTGACCTGGAATTCACTATGTATTCTCAGGGTGGCTTCAAACTCATAGCAGTCCTCCGACCTCTGTCTTGTGAGTGCTGGGATTAAAGGCGTTCACCACCATACCCTGCTACCTTTGACTTTCTGTGTGTGTGTGTGTGTGTGTGTGTGTGTGTGTGTGTGTTTTTTTCCGAGGTAGGGTCTCTAGTCTAGGCGGACCTGGAATTCACTATGAAGTCTCAGTGTGGCTGAGAACTCACAGTGATCCTCCTACCTCTGCCTCCTGAGTGCTGGGATTAAAGGTATGCGTCACCACTCCCGGCTTGTATTTTTTGTTTTTCGGGGTAGGGATTCACTCTAGCCCAGGCTGACCTGAAATTTACTATGTACTCTCAGGGTGGGCTTGAATTCATGGGCGATCCTCCTAGCTATGCCTCCCGAGTGCTAGGTTTAAAGGCATGTGCCACCACGCCTGGCTACCTTTGACTTTTAAAAAAGTATTTCATTTATTTATTTTATAGTGGGAGAGGGAGAGAGAGAGAGAGAGAGAGAGAGAGGGAGGGAGGGAGGGAGAGAATGGGCATGTTAGGGGCTCCATCCACTGCAAATGAACTCCAGATTCATGTGCCACCTGTGCATCTGGCTTATGTGGGTTCTGGGGAATTGAACCAGGGTATTTAGGCTTTGCAGGCCAGTCCCTTAACTGCTAAACCATCTATCCAGCTCCTTTTTTTTTTTTTTTTTTTTGGGTTTTTCGAGGTAGGGTCTCACTCTGGCGCAGGCTGACCTGGAATTCACTATGTAGTCTCAGGGTGGCCTTGAACTCACAGCGATCCTCCTACCTCTGCCTCCTGAGTGCTGGGATTAAAGGCGTGCGCCACCATGCCCGGCTCTTGACTTGACTTTTGTCTTTACTTTAAAAATCTGTTTAAAAGACAGGCGTGGTGACGCACGCCTTTAATCCCAGCACTCAGGAGGCAGAGGTAGGAGGATCCCCATGTGTTTGAGGCCACCCTGAGACTACATAGTGAATTCCAGGTCAGCATGAGCTAGACTGAGACCTACCTCGAAAAAAAAAATCTGTTTAAAGTGGGGTGTGGTGGTGTATGTATTTAATCCTAGCACTTAGGAGACAGAGGTAGGAGGATCACCATGAGTTTGAGGCTACCCTGAGACTACACAGTGAATTCCAAGTCAACCTGGGCTAGAGCAAGCCCCTACCTCAAAAACCAAAAAAAAAAAAAAAAATCAAACTTAAGATGAAACTTTTTTTTTTTTCAGTTTGGGTAAATCATCCTATCAAATCCTTCCATAAAAAAGCAGTATTAAGAAAAAAAAAAAAAAACTTTTGGGCTGGAGAGATGGCTTAGCAGTTAGGTGCATGCCTGTGAAGCCCAAGACCCTGGTTCGATTCTCCAGGTCCCGTGTAAGCCAGATGCACAAGGGAGCGCATGCATCTGGTGTTAATTTGCTAGGGCAGGAGGCCATGGCATGTCATTCTCTCCCTCTTTCTCTAATAAATAAATAAAAATTTTAAAAAAAACTTTTTTATTTATTTGCCAGCAGAGAGAGATAGAAGAGAGACATAGAGAATGGGTGCATCAGGGCCTCCAATTGCTGCAAACAAATTCCAGATTTATGCGCCACTTTGTGCATATGGCTTTACATGGATACTGGGGAATCATACTCGTATCATTAGACATTGTAGGCAAGTGCCTTAACTGCTGAGCCAGCTCTTCAGCCTAAGAAGCACCATTTAAATGAATAATTAACAGTACTTACAATACTCATAATGCTGTATTTTAGATAGCATGGTATAATAAAATTTTCATAAGTAAATTATGCTATTAAACAGAAATGGTGGCATATGCCTATAATTACTAGCATTCAGGAGGCTGAGGCAGGAGAATCATGAGATCTTGGCTACTGTGAAATCCTACTTTATAAAAGGAAGATTCTGTACCTCCCTTTTCTCACTGTACCATCCTATTCTCCTTAGGTAACTTCTGCCAAGTTTCTCATATTGTTTCCTCCCTCACTTCTCCCTTTCTTCCTACCCCAAAATGGTATTATAAAACTCTTAAGCCAGGCGTGGTGGCGCACGCCTTTAATCCCAGCACTTGGGAGGCAGAGGTAGGAGGATCACTGTGAGTTCGAGGCCACCCTGAGACTACATAGCTAATTCCAGGTCAGCCTGGACCAGAGTGAGACCCTACCTTGAAAAACCAGAAAACAAAAAAACAACAAAAAAAAAACCCACAACACTTAAGTATGATGTTGAGCTCCTGATCTTCCTCTTTCTGCCTCTCCAGTGCTGGAATTACAGGGCCTGAACCACCATGACTGGTATTGTTTTGCTAACTCTTCATGCCTCCTAGGCCAATATACTTTTTCCTTTTTCCTATTAATGACCTTTAAAATCATCATGATGGCCGGGCGTGGTGGCGCACGCCTTTAATCCCAGCACTCAGGGAGGCAGAGGTAGGAGGATCGCCGAGAGTTCGAGGCCACCCTGAGACTACATAGTTAATTCCAGGTCAGCCTGGGCCAGAGTGAGACTCTACCTCAAAAACCAAAAAAAAAAAAAAAAAAAAAAATCAAAAATGGAAAGCATCATGATGAAAACTAATTTTTTTAGTTTTAAGCAGCATAGTACAAAAGTGTCAGGGTGGCCTCGAACTCACAGCGATCCTCCTGCCTCTGCCTCTTGAGTGCTGGGATTAAAGGTGTGCACCACCACACCCGGCCACAATATTTCATTTTAGCTGAATAAAGTCCATGCAAGGTGTTAACTATCAAACTCTCTCTTCCTTTTTGTTTATTGAATCATGTCTAACAGCTACTTTCTTTTTTTTATATTTAATATTTATTTATTTATTTATTTATTTATTTATTTATTTATTTATTTGACACAGAGAGAGAGAGATATGATGGGTGTGCCAGGGCCTCCAGCCACTGCAAATGAACCCCAGACTCATGTGCCCCCTTGTGCATCTGGCTAATGTGGATCCTGGGGAATTGAACCTGGGTCCTTTGGCTTTGCAGGCAAACAAATGCTTTAACCACTAAGCCATCCCTCCAGCCCACAGCTACTTTCTTTATATACTACTTAGTTTTATGTGTTGGATATCTTAGCTGCACATGTCTTCATACTGACTATGACTAATAATTTTTTTCAAGGCATTTTCAATGAGACCAGATAATTTAAAAAGAAATCTGGGGCTGGAATGTAGCTCAGTTGGTAGAGTTCTTGCTTAGCATGCACAAATTGGTGAGTTTGATCTCTAGCACCACTTAAACTGGTTGTGGTGATACACATTTTTAATCCCAGCACTTGTGCAAATTGATGTAGGGTTAGTTCAAGACCATCCTTGGCAATATAGTAAGTTGGAGGCCAGTCTGGATAATATATGAGACCCAATCTCAAAAAAAAATTGTTATGTATGAATATGAACTTTTCTTATACTACTGTTTTTGTCTTTTTGAGATTGACCTTGAACTCACAACAGTCCTCCTGCCTCAGCCTCACAAGTGTTGGGATTAGAGATGTGCCACCACACTCAGCTATACAATTTAAGTATTAGGGTATTTTTAAATGCTATATTAGTTTCTTTCCAATAAAATTAAGTATTTTGAAGTTTATTTTCAACTGAAACACTTATATGAAGTTTGTTTCCTCTGAGCAGAAGACTGATTTTCAGTGATTCTAAATCTTTTATTTTTACAGAAACAGATATGTTTTTTTTAGCCATCAGTATGGTAGGAACCGACTTTTCTATGATTGGACAACTTTTTCCTCACAGAGCAAGGATAGAAATTAAGGTAAAGTAAACCCATCATATTTACTGGTTGGAAAGGGTCCAAAAGAAATATATGTATACATTTGTATATAAGTATATATGTATATAATATGTATTTGACTTAATATATAATCTATCTTTTCACTGTTAGGCTTTTGTTACACTGCCTCTTGTAAGACTGGTCAATATATATTTTTTATTTGTTTATTTGTTTTTTTTTGTTTTTTCGAGGTATGGTCTTGCTCTATTCCAGGCAGACCTGGAATTCACTATCTCAGGGTGGCCTCAAATACATAGCAGTCCTCTTACCTCTGCCTTCCAAGTGCTGGGATTAAAGGTGTGCACCACCAACCAGGCTCCATATAAGATTGTTCAATTCTTATATGGGTGTACTTTCTTTAATTTTTTTTTTTTTTTTTTTTTTTTTGAGGTAGGGTTTTGCTCTCTCTCAGGCTGACTTCAAAATCACTATGTATTGTCAGGCAGGCCTCCAACTCACAGTGATGCACTTACCTCTTCCTCCCTAGTGCTGGGACTGAGATTAAAGATATGTCCCACCACACCCAGCCTTCTTTTTTTCTTTTTTTTTTTTTTTTTAGTTTTTCAAGGTAGAGTTTTGTTCTAGGCTGACCTGGAATTCACTATGTACTCTCTGGGTGGCCCTGAGCTCATGGCAATCCTCCTACCTCTGTCTCTCAAGTGCTGGGATTAAAAGCATACACCACCACACCTGGCCTGTTTCCCCCCACCTTCCTTGGAGGTAGGGTCTCATTCTAGCTCAGGCTGACCTGGAATTTACTATGTAGTCTCAGGGTGGCCTCAAACTCTCGGCAATCCTCCTACCTTTGCCTTCCAAGTGCTAGGATTAAAGGCGTGTGCCACCACACCTGACTTAGTTTCATTTTTTTTCTTTATTTGAGATGGAGAGAGAATGGGCGTGCCAGCAGCCTCTCAGCCATTGTGAACGAACTCCAGACGCATGCACCCCCTTGTGGGCAAGTGCAGCATTGCTCCCTTGCGTCTTTTTTTTTTTTTTTTTTTTTTGCTTCTGGTTGGCTAAACGTGGGACCTGGAGATTGGATCTGGCGTTCTTAGGCTTGGCAGGCAGGTGTCTTAACCACCAAGCCATCTCTCCAGCCCTAGTTTCATTTTTAAAAGTATTTGGGGGCTACTGATGAAGGCACTGAAATTTAGAGTTAATTAATGAGGGGCTGGAGAGATGGCTTATTGATTAAAGTGTTTGCCTATGAAGCCGAAGAACCCAAGTTCAATTCCCCAGTGCCCATGTAAACTAGATGCACAAGGTGGCACTTGTGTGTGGAGTTCATTTGCAGTGACTAGAGGCACTGGCATGCCCATCTATCTATAGATGATAGCCCATATTATCTATAGATGATCTATTTGCATCTATACTTGCAAATAAACAAACAAACAAATAAAAAGAGTTAAGAAAAAGATAAATGTATCAGGAAATTTAAGATAGCTTTTGCATATAAGATATATTCCTGGATTTTGTAGAAAGGCGTAAGAATGGTGAGATGTATATAAATGAACTATCTATTGCTTTCCTAGTCCCCTTTCCCTTTGAGTGTGTCCACTAACATTGTGAGCACCAGAAGTGATGCCAGTTATAGATGTGGTGTCTCAGGGAATGAGCTTTCTCCTCACCTTCGCCCTCACCTTTTTGCTGAGAAACTGTACTTTTCTGGGTTCAAGTGCTTATAGAGTACTATTAACACTATGTTGCTCTAATGCATTTCTAGTTAATAACAAGACATTTGCCTAGCCATGTGCTTTTTCTTTCATTTCTCACCCTATCATGTTCATTATATTAGTGAAAATAACCACCAGGATAGATAAGGTTTTTTTTCTTTATTTTTTTAAATTCTGTTTTGCATCCTAGAACTAGTCTAGACATGGAGCAATTGCTTAGGAACATTATGGATTGTATTGTATAATGGCATGGCCTTATTCATGGTACTTTATGTTTTTTTTTTTAATTATTTTTATTTATTTATTTTGAGAGAGGGAAAGAGGCAAAGTGAGTGAGAGAGAGAGAATGGGCACATTAGGGCCTCTAGCCACTGCAAACGAACTCCAGATGCATGTGCTACCTTGTGCATCTGTCTTACGTGGGTACTGGGGAATTGAACCGAGGTCCTCTGGCTTTGCAGGCAAGCGCCTTAACCGATAAGCCATCTCTCTAGCCCCGTTTATGTTTTTTTGAGGCAGGGCGAAACCCTATCTCAGGCTGACCTGGAGTTCACTATATAGTCTCAAGGTGACCTTGAACTTGGCATTCCTCCTACCTCTGCCTCCCAAGTGGCTGGGATTAAAGGTAAAGGTGTGTACCACCACGCCTGGTAGCTCATTGCATTTTTAAAAAAATATTTTTATTCATTTATTTATTTGACAGAGAAAGAGGGAGAGAGAGCAAGAGCATGGGCATGTCAGGGCCTCCAGCCACTGCAAATGAACTCCAGATACGGGCACCTCCTTGTGCATCTGGCTAATGTGGGTCCTGGGGAATCGAAACTGGGTCCTTAAGCATCGCAGGCAATTGCCTTAACCTCTAAGCCATTTCCCCAGCCCTGTTATTATTATTTTTGGTTTTTGGAGGTAGGGTCTCACTCTGGTTCAGGCTGACCTGGAATTAACTGTGTAGTCTCAGGGTGGCCTTGAACTCGCGACGATCATCCTATCTCTGGCTCCCAAGTGCTGGGATTAAAGACGTGTGCCACCAGGCCCGGCTGCTTTTTTTTTTTTTTTTTTAAGTTTTGTTTTTTTTTTTTTTTTTTTTTTGTTTTGCGAGGTAGGGTTTCACTCTGGTCCAGGCTGACCTGGAATTAACTATGTAGTCTCAGGGTGGCCTCGAACTCTTGGCGATCCTCCTACCTCTGCCTCCCGAGTGCTGGGATTAAAGGCGTGTGCCACCATGCCCGGCTTAAGTTTTGGTTTCTTGAGGTAGGATCTCTAGCCCAGGCTAACATGGAATTCATTGTATTCTTAGAAAGGGCTTGAACTCACAGCGATTGTCCTACCTCTGCCTCCTGAGTGCTGAGATTAAAGTAGTGTGCCACCATGACCAGCTTCATCATATTTAAAATTTTTTTTTTTTTGAGACAGGGAGAGAGAGAGAGAGAGACAAAAGAAAGAATAAGTGTGCCCCTTTGTACATCTTGCTTACGGAGGACTTGGAGAATCGAACCTGGGTCCTTAGGCTTTACAGGCAAGTGCCTTAACGGCTAAGCCATCTCTCCAGCTGTTTTTTTTTTTTTTGGGAGAGAGACAGAGAGAGGGAGAGGAAGACAGATAGAGATGGGCCCACCAGCATCCTCTCAGCTGCTGCGAACGAAATCCAGATACGTGTGCCCCCTTGTGGTCAAGTGAGGCATTGCGCCCTTGCGTCACTTTGCATCTGGCTAAATGTAGGACCTGGAGATTGGAACTGCTGGAGATTGAAACCAGCGTTCTTAGGCTTAGGAGGCAGGTGCCTTAACCGCTAAGCCATCTCTCCAGCCTTCCAGGTGTTTTTATTTTGAGGTAGGGTTTCACTATAGACCAGGTTGACCTTGAATTCATAGCTGTCCTCTTACCTCTGTCTTCTGGGTGCTGGAATTAAAGGCATGTGCCACCGTGCCTGGCACTCATATTTATACTGTTCTTTTTCTTTTCTTTTTTATTTATTTGGGAGGGGGAGCGGAATGGGCACAGCAGGGCTTCCAGCTTTTGCAAATGAACTTCAGATGCATGTGCCACCTTGCACATCTGGCTTAAGTGGGTCTTGGGGAATCGAACTTGAGTCTTAGGCTTTGCAGGCAAATGCCATCTCTCTAGCTTATGCTGTGCTCTTATGTTGACCCTGTATAAAACAATGTCCATTTTATATTTTAGTGTAGGAATATGTTTAATTTTGATTTACTGTAATAACAGTTGGCCTTCCATGTCTTCAGGTTCTTAATGTCTAGATTTAACTATCTGTGGGTTGAACATAGTTAAGGAAGGAGGAGTTTGGCAGATGGCCCAGTGCTAGAGAGCACTTGCTCTACAAGCATGATGACCCAAGTTGAATCCCCAGCACCCACCTAAAAAGCTGGGAATGGTCATGCATGCTTTGACCCTAGTACCAAGGGAGCAGGGAACAGTGTACACTTTGGGGCTCCACAAAGGAACCCCAGATTCATTGAGAGAATATCAGGGAAATAAGTGGAAAAGTAATGGAGGAGGAGAGCTGATATCATCCTCTGGCCTCCATACCCATACACAGGTGCATATATTACACATATAACAGAAGTCTTGAGTTCCTATTGCTTTTCCTGCATATACTTTCACCCATATGCATCTACTTTCTCTACCATTTTATTTTATTGTTCTCATATTCTCTCTCTCTTTCTCTCTCTCTCTATATATACATACATACATACATATATATACACACATACATACACACACACACATACATACATACACACACATATGTCTTTTGTTTGTTTGTTTGTTTTGAGATAGGGTCTCACTCTAGCCCAGGCTGACCTAGAATTCACTATGTAGTCTCAGGCTGTCCTTAAACTCATGGTGCTCCTCCTACCTCTGCCTCCCAAGTGCTGGGATTAAAGGCATGTGCCATTGCGCCCAGCACAGGTGATTATTTTTGTTTGTTTTTTTATTTAAGAGTGACAGAGAGGAAGAGGCAAATAGATAGAGAATAGGCGTGCCAGGGCCTCCAGCCACTGCAGACGAACTCCAGATGCATGTGCCACTTTGTGCATCTGTCTTACATGGGTCCTGGGGAATTGAGCCTCGAACTGGGGCCTTGGTCTTCACAGGCAAGCACTTAACCTCTCAGCCATCTCTCCAGCCCTCAGGTGATTATTTCTGTTTTCTAGGTTTTTAAAAAAATATTTTTATTTATTTATTTATTTGTTAGAGAGATTGAGAGAGAGAGAGAGAGAATGGGCACTCCAGGGCCTCCAGCCACTGCTTACGTGGGTCCTGGAGAATTGAACTGAGATCCTTTGGCTTTGTAGGATTTCTGTAGTGGTTATACAAATTTACATTCCCACCAATAGTGGATGAAGGTTCCTCTTTCCCCACATTGTTACCAACATTTGTTAGATTTTTTTGTTCGTGTTTGTTAGTTTTGGAGGAAGGTCTCACTCTAGCTCAGGCTGAACTGGAATTCACTTTGTAGCTTCAGGGTGGCCTTGAACTCAAGGCGATCCTCCTGTCTCTGCCTCTCGAGTGCTGGGATTAAAGGTGTGTGCTGCCATGCCTGGCTTGTTAGATTTTTTTTTTTTTTTAATGATTGCCATCCTTAAAGAAGTAAGGTCTAATTAAAGGTTGCTTTAATTTGCATTTCCTTGATTTTTAGGGATGTTGAACATTTTCTTAAGTGTGTTAGCCATTTGTATTTCTTCCTCTAAGAACTTCATTTCTCTGCCCCATTTTTGGAGTGGATTATTTGCTTTTTAAAAATTTTTTATTTTGGTTTTTCAAGGTAGGGTCTCACTCTAGCTCAGGCTGACCTGGAATTCACTATATAGTCTCAGGGTGGCCTTGAACTCATGGCGATCCTCCTACCTCTGCCTCCCAAGTGTTGGGATTAAAGAATACACCACAATGCCCGGCTTCTTGATTGTTTGCTTTTTTATTGTTAAGTTTTTTGAGATCTTTGTTGATTGTAGTTATTAGGCTTCTGTCATTGGTATAGCTGGAGAAGATTTTCTCTTATTCAGTGGGTAATCTGTTGGCTCTGTAATAGTATATTTGTCTGTGCAAAAGCTTTTAGCTTCATGAGATCCCATTGGTTGAGTGATTATTTAATTTCTTGGACTACTGGGGTTTTTGTTCAGGAAGTCTTTCCTCACTCCTATTTCATGAAGAGTTCCTCCTATTTTTTTCTTCTGGTAGGAGAAGAATTTCAGTTCTTATATTTAGGTCTTTAATCCATTTGCACTTTATTTTTGTGTATGGAAAGATGTGTGGGTCTAGTTTTATTTTTGTACATATGGTTATCCAATTTGTACAGTACCTTTTGTTGAAGATGTTCTTTTCTCTAGTCTGTATTATTAGCACCTTTGTCAAAGCTCAAGTAGGTGTAGTTAATTAACCTAAGGTCCAGTCTGCAATTCTGTTCCATTGGTCTATATTTCTGTTTTTATGCCAGTACCATGCTGTTTTTGTTACTATGTCTTTGTAGTATAGCTTTAGATTGGGTATGGTGATTGCTCCAAAGGTTTTTATTGTTGTTGTTGTTTTTTGCTGAGGATATGTTATTTTAAAAATATAGTTTTATACAGAGTCATTGCCTCTCCCGTATAACTGTTGGCTATCCACATAAGGCAAGCCCCACATTATCCATGGGGGAAGGACAGGGAGAAGGCTAATGATGGTACCATCATGGCTGTATATATACTATATACATAACTAATAAAAATATATATATATATATAAAAGCAAAAGTTTTAAAGAAAGTATTAAGTATCCTGAAAAAAATGTAGTTTTACTTATTTATTTGAGAGAGAAAGAAACAGACAGTCCAAGAGTGAGCATGGGCACACCAGGGCCTCCTGCCACTACAAATGGACTCTAGATGCATGTGCCACTGTGTATCTGGCTTTACGTGGGTTCTGGGGAATCGAACCCAGGCATTTAGGCTTTGCAAGCAAGTGCCTTTAACTGCTGAGCCATCTCTCCAACCTTAAAGTTTCTTCTTTTTTTGGTTTTCCGAGGTAGCATTTCCCTCTGGCACAGGCTGACCTGGAATTCAGTATGTAGTCTCAGGGTGGACTTGAACTCATGGTAATCCTCCTACCTCTGCCTCCTGAGTGCTGGGATTAAAGGCATGCACCACCACACCTGGCTTCTTTTTTAATTTTAATTTTTTTTGAAGTAGGGTCTTGTTCTAACCCAGACTTCACTCTGTAATCTCAGGATGGCCTTGAAGTCACAGTGATTCTCCTAACTCTGTCTCCAGAGTGTTGGGATTAAAGGCGTGTGCCACCACACCTGGCTTCCCAAGTTTTATTCTTTTTTTTGAATATTTTATTTCTATTTATTCATTTGAGAGAGAGAGAAAGAGGTGGGGGGTAGATCGAAAGAGGCAGAGAGAGGGAAGAGAGAAAGAGAATGAGCATGCCAGAGCATCCAGCCACTGCAAACGAACTACAGACATATGCAGCTCCTTCTGCATGTTGCTTACGTTGGTTCTGGGGAATTGAACCTGGGTCCTTTGGCTTTGCAGGCAAGTGCTTTAACTGGTAAGTCATCTCTCCAGCCCCCAAGTTTCTTTTTTAAAAAATCTTATTTTTATAACTGGATTTGGTGGCACACGCCTCTATCCCAGCACTCTGCAGGCAGAGGTAGGAGGATTGCCATGATTTCCAGGCCACCCTGAGACTACATAGTGAATTCAAGGTCAACCTGGGCTAGAGCAAGACCCTACCTTGAAACCCTAGCCCCTAAGAAAACCTTATTTTAGATATTTTATTTTTTCAGTGGATGTGTATTTGTATGTGTTATTACATATAAGTGAAGGCACTTATGTGACAGTGCACATGTGGAGATCAGAGGATAACTTTTGGTAGTTATCCCTTTCCTTTCATCTCACTTGAGTCAGGTTATGCCATTATTAGCTAGTTATACATTTGCCAGGCTAGGTAGTCCATGAACTTCAGAGAAATTCCTCTTTCTCTTCCCATCTCTCCATCAGCATGCTGAGTTTATGGAAATTAGCCATGACTTCCAGCTTGTACGTAGAGTCTAGGTATCTGAAATCATGTATTCAGGCTTGAGCAGCAAATGCTTTATCTACTGAGTCATTTCCCGAGCCATTTTTTTTTTTTTTTTTTCGAGGTAGGGTCTCACTCTCCAGGTTGACCTGGAATTAACTATGTAATCTCAGGGTGTCCTTGAACTCCTGGCAATCCTCCTACCTCTGCCTCCAGAACCCTGGGATTAAAGATGTGTGCCACCATACCCAGCTCCAAGCCGTTCTTTTTAAAAAAGTATTTATTTGCAAGGAGACAGAAAATGAGTACTATCCTGCCAGCCCTTTCAGCAAACCAAGTCTAGATGTATGCACCACCTTTTTGTATGTATTGGGGAATTGCACTCTGTTCCTTATGCTTTGCAGGCAAGTGCCTTAACTACTGAGCCATTTATGTAGCCCCAACCCATTCTTTTTTTTTTTTTTTTTTTTTTTTTTTGGTTTTTCGAGGTAGGATCTCACTCTGGTCCAGGCTGACCTGGAATTAACTATGTTGTCTCAGGGTGGCCTTGAACTCTCGGCGATCCTCCTACCTCTGCCTGCCGAGTGCTGGGATTAAAGGCGTGCGCCACCATGCCCGGCCCTCCAACCCATTCTTTTTAAAAACATAAACCAGATGCCCATGATGGCACGTGTGTCTGGAGTTCGTTTTCAGTGGCTGGAGGCCCTGGTGTGCCCATTCTCACTCACTGTCTAGCTCTCTCTCTCTCTCCCTCTCTGTCTGTCTCAAATAAATAAATAAATAAATAAATAAATAAATAAATAAATAAATAAATAAATAAATAAAATCTTTTTAAAAGAAAAAAAATGGTTAGACAGTGTTATAATTGTTTCAGGTTTGTGATACATGCATGAAGGTGAAGTAAAGAGTCTTTAAGAACCCAACTAAGGGTGATAAACAGTAATTGTACAAGGTAGTGATTGTTTAATTTTTATTACTTGTTTGCAAGTGAGGGTAGAGAGACAGACTGGATCTGCCCCACACCTCTTGCCACTGCCTATGAAATCCAGATGCATGCACCATTTTGTGCATCTGACTTGATGTGGGTACCAGGAAATTGAACCTGGGCTGGTAGTCTTTGCAAACAAGTGCCTTTATCTGCTGAGCCATCTCTCCAGCCTTATTATTGTTTTAAAGGTCAGGTTAGGTAGTGTCAGGTACTGTGAGGTCATGGATATTCAGGCCATTTTGTGTCTGGAGGAGCAGGTTGTAAGGAGTCCTACCCTTCCTTTGGCTCTTAGATTCTTTCCTCCACCTCTTCCACAATGGACCCTGAGCCTTGGAAGGTGTGATAGAGATGTTTCAGTGCTGAGCACTCCTCTGTCACTTCTTAGCACCAAGGTGCCTCTGAGTCATCCTAAGGTCACTGCCATCTGAAAAGAGAAGCTTCTGAAGCCAAAAGTGAGAGTGGCATTAATATATGAGTGTGAACATCAAGAGAAGTGCTTACCAGGCAGTTTGCTGAGCAGACTACATACATTTAGCCAAACAACAGCAAACGTTATACTCCTAGGGCTCATGACTACCCTGTCATAAGTTTTCACTATCAGGCATGTATTCCCTCCAATGGAGCGGGCCCCTAGTCTAATTAGAGAGTCGTTGGTTTCCCCCATTAACAGTTATGCCACTGTTGTACCCATTGGCCTATTTGGCCTGGCTGGCCAAATTTAGGGCATGTAGTGTCCACTGTTGAGTATCTCCACTGGTGATTTCTCTCTGTCCCCCATGGAGCTGCATGCAGCATAGTTTTTCCAGCTTTCTGTCAGATGGTCTATAGGGAGGAGGTTTCTGCTCAGCTCCAGCAGGATTTCTTAGTGAACTTGCAGCCCAAGTATGTGGGGTTTTCAGCAATAGTTCTTACCATCTATTCCTGGTGGGAAACCAATAGCCTTGGCAACAGTCTGTAATATTTTGGGGGCTTCAGGGATCTTCCTGGCCAACAACTCACTGGAAGGTATCCCATCCCTGGAACTGAAATTTTTGTTTGTTTGTTTGTTTTGTTTTTTTCAGGTGGGGTCTTGCGCTAGTCTAGGCTGACTCTTTTATTTTTTAAATTTTCATTTATTAGCAACAGACAGACAGAGAGAGAAAAAGGCAAGAAAGAGACAGAGAGAGAAAATGGGTGCACCAGGGCCTCCAGCCACTGCTAACGAACTCCAGATGCATGAGCCACCTTGTGCATCTGGCTTACATGAGTACTGGGGAATTGAGCCTCGAACCGGTGTCCTTGGGCTTCACAGGCAAGCACTTACCCATTAAGCCACATCTCCAGCCTGGCACTGAAAATTTTTTAGTAGCAATCTATGGCTTCTAAGTGTTCCATTGTCCAAAAAAGTAGGTTTCCATATGTCTTATTTATATCCTCTTAGATTTTGATTAGCCCTCCCCCAACCTTTCCTTTACTTAATCTCTTCCCCTGACCTCACTTAGGCTTTGCAGGCAAGCACGTAAGTCATAAGCCCCTCTCTCTCTCTCTCTCTCTCTCTCTCTCTCTCTCTATATATATATATATATATATATTTTTTTTTTTTTTTTTCCTAAGCATGTATCTGTGGAGGATTGATGGCTTCTATGGTAGGAATGCATGGTAAATAGTTCCAGACACAAATTTATACATTCAGATTTACTTAGGATTTTAGGATGGACTGAGTTGTATCTGTTAACCACTACATCTTTTATTTATTTATTTATTTATTTATGTTTATTTTTATTTATTTATTTGAGAGTGATAGAGAAAGGGGTTGAGAGAAAGAGAGAGAGAGAACAGGCACACTAGGGCCTCCAGCCACTGTAAACGAACTCCAGATGCATGTGCCCCCTTGTACATCTGGCTTACGTGGGTACTGGGGAATCAAACCTTGAACCAGGGTCCTTAGGCTTCATAGCAAGCACTTAACCGCTAAGCCATCTCTCCAGCCCCACATCTTTTTTTAAAATACTTTTTTTTTCATTTTAGACAGAGTGAGAGAGAGAGAGAGACAGACAGACAGACACACAGGAGAGAGAGAATTGGTGCACCAGGGCCTCAGCTACTGCAGTCAAACTCCAGACGCTTGTGCCATGTTGTGGGCATGTACAACCTTGTGCTTGCCTCACCTTTGTGCATCTGGCTAATGTGTGATCTGGAGAGTAAAACATGGGTCCTTAGGTTTCACAGGCAAGCACCTCAACCGCTAAGCCATCTGCAGCCCAACCACTCCATCTTAATGGAGATAATCTGAGTTGTGGTGTGCTTGCCAATAATCCCAGTAGCACATGGAGACTTGAGGATCAGTACTTCCAGGACACACTCAGGCAACACTGTCAGCTTGAAGCCAGCCTGGGATATCTTTTTTTTTTTGGTTTTCCAAGGTAGGGTTTCTCTCTAGCCCAGGCTGTCCTGGAATTCACTAGGTAGTCTCAGGGTGGCCTTGAACTCTTGGCGATCCTCCTACCTCTGCCTCCTAAGTGCTGGGATTAAAGGCATGTGCCACCACGCCCCACTGGGATATCTTTTATATATCTCTATATATCCAGTGGTATACTGGACTTACTTCAAATTCATGCCAACTTGTCTCTGTGCACTCTCCTCTCTGTTCAACTCAAAACACGTTGGTGGCTGGAGAGATGGCTTATTTATTAAGGCACTTGCCTATGAAGCCTAAGAACTAATGTTCGAATCTCCAGGTCCCATGTAGCCAGACGCACTGTGACGCAAGTGTGCAATGTTGCACAAGAAAGTGCACGTGTGTTGAGTTCGTTTGCAGCGGCTGAAAATCCTGGCATGTCCATTCTCTCTCCCTCTCTCTGAACAAAACAAATCGAAACAAAACCACTTTGGAACAATAGTGTAAGATGCTTATTAACTTTATATGAGTATTTTACATTGTTTAAAGTTAGTGTTAGCTGTATTGATTGTAGTTTTTTAAAAGATTTTTATTTATTTATTTATTAGAGAGAGAGAAAGAGTGAGAATGGGCACGCCAGGGCCTCTAGCCATTGCAAACGAACTCCAGATGCATGCGCCACCATGTGCATCTGGCTAATGTGGGACCTGGAGAATTGAACCAGGGTCCTTAGGCTTCACAGGCATGTGCCTTAACCACTGAGCCATCTCTCCAGCCCTTGATTGTAGTTTTGATCTGTTTCTATGGTAGTTGACTATTTGTGTGCTTTCTAAAAAATTAAAAAAAAAATATTTTATTAGCCAGGCGTGGTGGTGCGCGCCTTTAATCCCAGGACTTGGGAGGCAGAGGTAGGAGGATCACCATGAGTTTGAGGCCACCCTGAGACTACATAGTGAATTCCAGGTCAGCCTGAGCTAGAGTGAGACCCTACCTTGAAATACCAAAAAAAAAAAATAAAAATAAAAATAAAAATAAAAAACTTTATTTATTTATTTATTTATTTATTTATTTATTTGAGAGAGAGGAAGAGTCAGAGCGAGAGAGAGAGCGAGAGAGTGCACACACCAGGGCCTCCAGCCACTGCAAATGAACTCCAGATGCACGCACCCCCTGGTGCATCTGTCTTATGTGGGTCCTGGAGAGTCAAACCGGGATCCTTTGCTTTGCAGGCAAATGCCTTAACCATTAAGCCATTTCTCCAGCTCTATTTGTGTGCTTTTACTCCAGTCTATATTGCTGTTTTATGCTGTTGATAAAAAGGTACATCAGGTTGATCATGGTGGTGCACACCTTTAATGTCAGGGAGCCCTTGGGAGACAGAGGTAGGAGCGTTACCATTTCAGGCCAACCTGTAGCTAAAAGGTATGTTCCTCGTCAGCCTGGACTAGAGTAAGACCCTGCCATAAAAAAAAAATACTCCAGAAAACCAAACAAACAAATAAAATAAGATGAATCAAGAAGCTTTCTATAACTCTTCCATTGTCATATTTAAGAAGGTAATCTTTTTTTTTGTTTGTTTGTTTTTGTTTTTGGTTTTTCGAGGTAGGGTTTCCCTCTAGCTCAGGCTGACCTGGAATTCACTATGTAGTCTCAGGGTGGCCTCAAACTCATGGTGATCCTCCTACCTTTGCCTCCCGAGTGCTGGGACTAAAGGTGTGCACCACCACGCCCGTCTAAGAAGGTAATCTTTAATTGGCATGTTGGCAAAGATACATGATGTAATAGCAAACTATACTTTCATGTTAATGTTTACTATCTAAATATAGGCTACTGTTTAATGGCAGAAAATTACTATAGATCTTTTTGTTGTTAACAGAATAAATTTAAACGTGAAGAAAAAACAAATGGATGGAGAATAGACAAAGCATTCCGTAAGTATTAAAGAACTCTTATTTGGAGAGGCTACAATGTGACCAAGTATTTTCTTTTTGACATGTGTTTTACACTTGTCCTTATCTTGGTATAAGAAGATTAAAACTGGACATTTTCCTATCTTTTTGAAAAAAAAAATGTTTAAAAAATATTTTTATTTGCTTATGAGAGAGAGAGAGAGAGAGAGAGAGAGAGAGAGAGAGAGAGAGAGAGAATGATTATGAATGAGTATGGGCATGCCAGGGCTTCTTGCAATTGCAAATGAACTCTAGATGCATGTGCCACTTTGTGCATTTGGCTTTACATGGATACTTGGGAATTGACCCCAGGCTGTTAGGTTTGTAAGAAAGTACCTTTGTCTGCTGAGCCATCTTTCCAGCCCTTAAAAATTAATTTTATTTATTTGAGAGAGAAAGAGAATGGGTATATCAGGGGCTTTGTTACTCCAAAAGAACTCTCGATGCACACTCCAGTTTGTGCATCTGGCTTTATGTATATGGGTCCTGGGGAATTGAATCTGGGTCCTTAAGCTTCACAGGCAAGTGCCTTAACCACTAAGCCATCTCTCCAGCCCCGCTTTTTTTCTTTTTTTAAAAGTTTTATTTGTTTATTTATTTATTTGTTTAACAGAGAGAAAGGGGAAGAGAAACAGGGAGATAATGGGTGCACCAAGTCCTTCAGCCACTGCAAACAAACTCCAGATGCATGTATCACCTTGTAAATCTGTCTAACGTGGGTCCTGGGTATTGAACCTGCGTCCTTTGGCTTTGCATGCAAATGTCTTAATCATTAAGCCATCCCTACAGCTCCAGCACCCCTTTTCAATGTATTTTTATTTATTTATTAATTTATTATTTAATTTATTTATTTGAGACAGAGAAATAGAGGCAGATAGAGAGAGAACGGGTGCTACAGCCTTTAGCCCTTGAAGACGAACTCTAGGTACATGCGCTGCCTTGTAGATCTTGCTTCCGTGGGTCCTGGGGAATCAAACCTGGATCCTTTGACTTTACTCCTTAACCACAGAGTCTTGCTATATATTCTGTGTTAGCCTGTATTTTACTTTTACACTTGATCTTAGCCAAAAGGCCGAGAAGCAATGTGTATTTTACTTTTAGTCTCCCTACCTCAGTCTCCTAAGTTCTGGGATTACAGGCATCTACTACCACACCTGAGTTCTTTGGAAATTAAAAAAAATTTTTTTTTCTGCACGTGTTTGTGTGTGTGTGTGTGTGCACGTGCGCATGTGTGTATGTCAGGATCTCTTGCTACTTCAAGTGAATGCCAGGCACACGTCACTTTACATTGGTGCTGGGTCATTTAACCTGGGCTACTAGTTTTGCCTTTGGCTGCTGAGCCATGTCTCTAGCTCCCGAGGAAATCTATTTAATAGTATGGATTTGGTTTTTTTACTATAAATTAAGAGGCAAAAAATTAGCCAGGATATTCAGAAGCAAGTAAGCAGAGTTAAGTCAAGCTCAAGAGTTTTCAGAGGAACTGCTGATACCACTAGAAAGAGTTTTTATTGTGAAGAAACTATATTCAAGGTTCATGGCATTGTTTCTCAAACACTTGGGATGCAGTGGTAGGTGCACTGAGTTTGAGGCCAGTCTGAGACTACATAGTGAATTCTAGATTAGCCTGGGCTAGAGCGAGACCCTACCTTGAAAAAAAAAAAATCCATAAATTAAAACAAAGATTTAGAGCCAGGTGTGGTGATGCATGCCTTTAATCCCAGCACTTGGTAGGCAGAGAGGTACGGGGATTGCTGAGAGTTTGAGCCTAAAATATTTTAAAATTGTTTCATGGTAATGATTCATACTAATGAACTGCTAGGGGATAATTTGATATAAGTATACCATGTGTAATGATCAATGCAAGTCATATGCCCATATCTTTACAAATTTTTCATTTCTTTGTGTTGATAACCATCAAATTCCTTTACTAAAGTTCTTAATTATATACATAATAAGATTTATGAATAATCATCTTTTTGTGGTGTAGCATACTAAATTTGTTCCTCCTGTCTGACTATAGATGGTTCCCCTTATTACCCAACTTCCCCTCTACCCGGTTTGCCCTTCCTAGCCTCTGGTGACCAAGATTCTACTCTCTCTATTTTTAAATATATTTTATTTATTTCTTTATTTGGGAGGAGAGACAGAAAGAGACAGATAGAGAGAGAATGGGTGTGCCAGGGCCTCTAGCCACTGCAAACTAACACCAGATGCATGTGCCACCTGGTGCATCTGGCCTACGTGGATACTGGGGAATTGTACCTGGGTCCTTAGGCTTTGCAAGCAAGTACCTTAACTGTTGAGCAATATCTCCAGTCCTTCTCTCTAATTCTTAAAAAAAAAAAGTATAGTTAGAACTATAGCCAAAATATACTTCTATAACCACCACCTTGAGTTCTATGTGGAACATTTTCATCACTTCACAGGATAGTTTGGCTCCCTTTTTGCTAGTAAGATCCTGTTCAGGTAGCCCAAGGAAGCCACTATTTTCATCTGAATTACCATGAATTAGTTTAGCATGTGTTAGTGCATCTAATTCATGAAATCATATAATATGTACTGCTTGGTGTCTGGTTTATTTTACTTGCTATCTTTTTGAAATCCACCCATTTTTATTGCTTGTATCAGTATTTTATTTTTTGGTTCTAGGGATTGAACCCAGGGCCTTGCACATAATCGACCACTGACTGCTCTACATTTTTCATCCTATTTGTTAAACTGGTTTTTCCCTTTGTTTCTGAATGGTGCTGCATTGTATACGTTTTTTTTTTTTTTTATCCATTCTCCTGCTCCTTAATAAGTGTATTTGCTTTTGCTGTTGAAATACTCTGAAAACTAGAAAGGTTTTCTTTTTTAAAAAAACAAAAATTTGAAGGTTTTTTTCTTTTTTGTTTTTTTAAACAGAGGAAAAACGTCCTTTTGACTTCGATTTTTTTGCTCATTTGCTTCAGAAAGTTCTTGCTGAAGAAGAAAAACGAAAACAAAAATCCACTAAAAGTCAGAATTTAAAGGAGAAGAATTCTTCCAAACCACGGAAAAACATAAAAGGTATTGATTTTACAAGAAAGTGTGCAGTTTTAGAAAATTGTGGTAGTTTTGCAGTATTATCTCTTAGAAATTCAGGTTCATATGCAGCTCAGCTAGTTAAGTGTATGATTGGAGGGAATTTTTTTTGTTTTTGAGGTACAGTAACTGGAATTCACTATGTTGTCTCAGGGTGGCCTCGAACTCCGTGATCTTCCTACCCCTGTCTCCAAAGTGCTGGGATTAAAGGTGTGCACCATTATGCCTGGCTGTTTTGTTTTTCATTACCAACATTCTAGCCAAAACAGTAGCTCCCTTTTATTTGTTTGTTTGTTTATTTATTTATTGGTTTTTAAGGTAAGGTCTCACTCTAGCTCAGGCTGACCTGGAATTCATTATGTAGTCTCATGGAGATCCTCCTACCTCAGCTTTCTGAGTGCTGGGATTGAAGAGGTGCACCATCATGCTTGGCTGGCTCTCTACTGCAAATGAACTCATGTGTCACCTTGTTCACATGGGTACTGGGGAATTGAACCTGTGTCCTTTGGCTTTGCAAGCAAGTGCCTTATCCACTAAGGCATCTTTCCAGCCATTCATGGATTTTTTTTTAAGGCTTAAAAACTTTTTTAGAGTAAGAAAATACAAACTGGTGTGGTGGCGCACGCCTTTAATGCCAGCACTTGGGAGGCAGAGGTAGGAGGATCACTGTGAGTTTGAGGCCACCCTGATACTATATAATAAATTCCACATCAACCTGGGCGAGAGCGAGACCCTACCTCAAAAATAAATTAAAAAAAAAAAAAAAAAGAAAGAAAGAAAGAAAAGAAGAAAAAGAAAATACAGAGAGCTCCAGCCATGTAGAAGGCAATGGAGTTGAAAGAACACTTGAGGGTGTAGGGATTCCTTCCCCTCCTTTCCGGCCCAACCAGGCTGTTGGCGGGGGGTAACCAGAGCAGTGACCTGAGAGTTCAGATGTCAAGATATAAAAACAGCTAAAAAAGAGTGGTTTTTTTTTTTTTTTTTTTTTTTTTTTTTTCGAGGTAGGGTCTCACTTTAGCTCAGGCTGACCTGGAATTCACTATGTAGTCTCAGGGTGGCCTCAAACTCACAGCAATCTTCCTACCTCTGCCTCCCGGGTGCTGGGATTAAAGGCGTGCGCCACCACGCCTGGCGAGTGGATTTTTTATAGTATAAATATATTACAACTTACTTCATCATTTCCTGTTTTACGTTTTTGCTCACAAATGATATGTTACAACCATTTCTCTTGTTTTCAGCAAAGAAAGTTACTAGTGAAGGAGTGGGTGATGATCCAGATGAATCTGTGAGTACTAACATTTCAGACCCAGAACAATCTTCAAAGGATCCTCATACAGTTGAGGAAGAGTCTCTGAGTTCATCAGGGCAGGGTTCAGAACAAGTTGTGTTAGACCAAGCCCAAAGTCAAAAGACAACAACAAGAAGAAATAGTCAAGATGAAGCTAATAAACAAGATGACAAAAACCTTATAGAAAATGCCACTGTTCCGTTAGGCTCACCTGAAGCAGAGACACTCCAGAGTAAGTTTCTCACACAGTCTGGTATCTTCCATTTGATTTGAAAAGACATGTATACAGTGTATGACAGATACTTTCCCAGTGATTAATAGCAGTTATGCTTATTAATTCATTCTGTATTCAGTATTGTGTTAAATCTTTTTATTTTTATTTAAAGGAAAAACGTTTACTGGTAGGAAAGAAAAAAGCAAAGGGGGGGGAGAATTTCCCTCTAAGTGTGTTTCTCATATGTATTACTGCTTATGCATTCCCAATTAATAATCTTTACTATTCACATGTCTGCTAATGAATGACAACTTTTCATGGTTTGCCTCTGTGGACTATCTCTGCTAACCTATAATTAGTCATTTAATTTTGTAAGAGCTAGTATAATTTGTATGTTCCCCTATTTTCTTTTTTAACTTTTCGATCACAAACATATTGGCAGTAAGCATTATTTGGAAATGAGGGCTAAGTCTATAGGATATGTGGTTCTTCTAAAGAGTTTGCATATAGCATATTAAAACAGGTAATAAGGTAGAGGTTTCACTCAGTGGTAGAGCATTTGCTTGTATGTGCAAAGTCCTGGGTTTGCTCTTGGGACCACCACCAATAAAAGCAAATATTCTGGGAAAGAATGTGAAAAAAGGTAGTAGCAGATGAGAAGTAAGTTGTCATTGTTAATATAGTATGATTTTTGTTGTTTTATTATTGTTATCATTATTTTGGTTTATCAAGGTAGCATCTCGCTCTAGTCCAGACTGATCTGGAATTCACTATGTAGTCTCAGACAGTCGTACCTCTGCCTCCTAAGTGCTGGGATTAAAGGCGTGTGCCACCACGCCTGGCTAGTAGTATGATTTTTAAAACAAAATTTTTTTTTTTTTTTGGTTTTTTTGCGAGGTAGGGTCTCACTCTGGTCCAGGCTGACCTGGAATTAACTAGTCTCAGGGTGGCCTCAAACTCTCGGCGATTCTCCTACCTCTGCCTCCCGAGTGCTGGGATTAAAGGCGTGCACCACCACACCCGGCAAAACAAATTTTAAAAAAATTTCTTTTATGTATGGAGCAGGGGTGGCTGGAGAATGGTCATGCCAGGGATCCAGCCACTGCAAGTAAACTGAAGATGCATGTGTTATCTTGTGCATCTGACTTATTTTGGTCCTGGGGAATTGAACCTGGGTCCTTTGGCTCTGCAGGCAAGTGTTTAATCATTAAACCAATGCTCCAGCTTAAATTTTTATTTTATATGAGAGAGAAAGGTAATGGGTTTGCCAGGACCTCTAGCCACTGCAGTCAAACTCCAGATGCAAACTTGTGCATCTGGCTTATGTGGGTTCTGGTGAATTGAACCTGGGTCCTTAGGCTTTGCAGGTAAGCACCTTAACCGTTAAGCTGTCTCTCCAGCCCTTAAAATTATATGTTTTTTTAGAGACATGGTCTCATGTAGACCAGATTAACCTCAAACTTGCTATGTATCTGTGGATGACCTTGAACTTTTTATCCTCCACCTTTCACATGCGGGACTACATGGATATGTTACCATACTCTGCTTAAAGTAGTGTGGTTTAGAAGCATTACAACCTTATCCTCTTTTGTGGCTTACTATTACAAGAAATATTACATGTAAATAACAGTGTAGTAACTCAGAAGGTATATTACAGTAATCAGACTTCTCTTTCAGTTTTAATTCTTATATTATCTAAGTGTGTAATTGGTCCAGTTACTTAAGATCTGAACTTAATGGGCTCTTCTCTAGTATGGGGTTAATAGTAATACTTTGAATGGATTGTTTTGGTTAGTAAATGACATAATGCATGTGATGAACTTAAGTAAGAGTTATTGCTAGAGCTGGTGATAAAGCTTTTTCTTACGGGGAACACTAAGTTCAATCCTCTTAACCCTCTTCCCTAAAAAAAAAAAAAAAGTCCTGTTGTTTAGTAAATAAGGAGTATTATTATACTTTTGAAAGAACAAAATAGACACATCTAGGCTGTGGCTTGGTGGCTCATGCCTTAAGTCCTAGCACTAGGGAGGCAGATATAGGAGGCTCTCAGTGAGGCCACCCTGAGAATATATAGTGAATTCCAAGTCAGCCTGAGCTAGAGCGAGACCCTGCATTTTAAAACCAAAAAGTAATCCCAGCACTCGGGAGGCAGAAGTAGGAGGATTGCTGTAAGTTTGAGGCCACCCTGAGAATACAGAGTGAACTCCATGTCAGCCTGAACTAGAATGAGACCCTACCTTGAAAAACCAAAAAAAAAAAAAAAAACCAAAAAGAAGAATCTTCTAATGTCTAACTAGATGTATAATATATGACAGTTTAAATTTTCTAGGAGATTTGGTCCTCAAACAATTATTAGTTGATTAAATTTTTTTTTTTTTGGTTTTTGTGAGGTAGGGTCTCACACTGGTCCAGGCTGACCTGGAATTAACTATGTACTCTCAGGGTGGCCTCGAACTCTCGGCGATCCTCCTACCTCTGCCTCCCGAGTGCTGGGATTAAAGGCGTGCGCCACCACGCCCGGCTAGTTGATTAAATTTTTGTTGTAGTCTACGTAAGATGTGTTCCTTATAAATAAAAACTTGAATGTAATGTTTTGTGTGAAAAGATTCGTATTATATGTAAATTCCTAGTTCTTTAAAAATAGATGTTTTTGCTATTATTTTTTAGAATAACATACTCATTATATTCATAGGTAAATGTCAACCTGAGGCAAATGAAAGTATATGCAATAAGGAGCAGAACATTGATGACATAATTGTGGATTTAGTCTCCAGTGAAAATTCGGAGGAGAGAACTGATCCTGACTCTCTGGCATGGTACTTTTTTTTTTTTTTTTTTTCTTTTTAATATCTTTATCTTAACTACAGATAGGAGTGTTGCAGGTTTTTTTAAATTATTTTTTTATTGACAACTTCCATAATTGTAGACAATGTCCCATGGTAATTCCCTCCCCCACATTCCCCTTTGACACTCCAATCTCCATCATATCCCCTTCTCACTCATTCTCTCTTTTATTTTGATGTCATGATCTTTTCCTCCTATGATGAAGTTCCTTTAACCAGTGAGCCATCTCCCTAGTCACACACACCAGGCTTTTCTTTTGGTCTCTCAAGGTAGGGTTTCCCTCTAGCCCAGGCTGACCTGGAATTCACTGTGGAGTCTCAGAGTGGCCTCAAATTCATAGTAATTATCCTACCTCAACCTCCTGAATGCTGGGACTAAAGGCATGCACCACCTGCCTGCCAACACACCTGGCTTTTTAAAGTTTTGTTTGTTTGTTTGTTTTCGAAGTAGGGTCTTCCTGTAGCCCAGGCTGACCGTGAATTCACTATGTACTCTCAGGGTGGGCTCAAACTCATAGCAATCCTCCTACCACTGCCTCCTGAGTGCTGGGATTAAAGGTGTGCAGCACCACGCCGGGCTATCTGGTGCACACCTAATTTTTTTTTTAATTTTAATTTTTTAAATTGACAGTTACCATAATTGTAGACAATATCCCATGGTAATTCCCTCCCTCCCCCCACATTCTCCTTTGAAACTCCATTCTCCATTATATCTCCTTCCCCCCTCAATCAGTCTCTCTTTTATTTTGATGTCATCATCTTTTCCTCCTATTATGATGGTCTTGTGTAGGTAGTGTCAGGCATTGTGAGGTCACGGATATCCAGGCCATTTTGTGTCTGATCCTTGGATGGTGTGTTAGAAATATTTCAGTGCTGAGCACTCCTCTGTCACTTCTTAGCACCATGATGCCTTCTGAGTCATCCCAAGGTCCTACCATCTGAAAAGAGAAGCTTCTCTAACCAAAAGTGAGAGTAGCATTAATATACGGCTGTGAACATTAGGAGAAGTGCTTGGGGCTGGAAAGATGGCTTAGTGGTTAAGGTGTTTGCCTGCAAAGACAAAGGATCCCTGTTTGATTCTCCAGGACACACATAAGCCAGATGCACAAGGGGGTGCATGCATCTGGAGTTCATTTGCAGTGGCTGGAGGCCCTGGTGCATCTATTCTCTCTCTATCATAAAAAATAAATAAATAAATAAATAAATAAATAAATAAATAAATAAGTGAGTGAGTGAGTAAATAGATTTTAAGAGAAGTGCTTACTGGGCAGTTTTGTGAGCATAGTATATGCATTTAGCCAGACACCAACAGACATTACACCTGTAGGATTCATGACTACCCCTGTTGTAGGTTTTCAGTATCAGGGATATATTCTCTCCCATGGAGTGGGCCTCCAGTCCAATTAGAGAATGGTTGGTTTCCCCCATAACAGACATGCCACTATTGCACCCGTTGGCTCATTTGCCTGGCTGGTCAAATTTAAGGCTTGCAGTGTCCACTGTTGAGTATCCACTTGTGATTTCTCTGTCTCCCATTGACCTGCATGCAGTGTAGATTTTTCCAGTTTTGTGTTAGCTGGTCCACATGAAGGAATTTTTCTGCTCAGCTACAGCAGGATTTTTCAGTGACATTGCCGCCCAAGTATGTGGAGTCTTCAGCAATAGGGTCTTAATATCTATTCCTGGTGGGAAACCAAGGCAATGGCCTATAATGTTTTGGGGGTATCGGACCTCCCTGGCCAACAAGTCACTGGAAAGTATCCCATCCCTGGCCCTGAAAATTTTATAGTAACAATCTATGGCTTCTGAGTGTCCCATTGTCCAGAAAAGTAGGTTTCCATAAGACTTATTTATATCCTCTTAGATTTTGATTAGCCCTTCCTCCACCTTTCCTTTACTCAATCTGTTCCCCTGACCTCACTTAGGCCTTTTCATCCTATTAAGAACCCCCTCCCTCCCTTTCTATTCCTTTTATATCTCCTTTCTAGCTTATTGGCTTCTGATACAGAGTTTTATTCCTACTCACATAGAAGTTCAATCATTTGTAGCTAGGATCCACATATGAGAGAGAACATGTGCCATTTGGCTTTCTGGTCCTGGGTTACATCACTAAGTATAATCCTTTCCAAATCCATCCATTTTCCTGCCAATCTCATAATTCATTTTCTTTACCGCTGAGTAGAACTCCATTGTGTAAATGTGCCACATCCTTATTATCCACTCATCAGTTGAGGGACATCTAGGCTGGTTCCATTTCTTAGCTACTGTGATTAAAGTGGCAATAAACATGGTTGAGCAAGTATCTCTAAGGTAGTGAGATGGGTCCTTAGGATATATGCCCAGAAGTGGTATAGCTGGGTCATATGGTAGATCTATTTTTAGCTGTCTCTGGAACCTCCACACTGATTGCACAATGGCTGGACCAGATTGCATTGCCACCAACAGTGTAGACAGGTTCTTTTTCTGCATCCTCGCCAACATTTATGTTCATTTGTTTTCAGGATGGTAGCCAATCTGACAGGAATGAGATGGAATCTCAAGGTTGTCCTTTGCTGTAAAAGAGCTTTGTAATTTCATGAGCGGTTGATCTGTGGTTTTATTTCCTGAGCAATTGGGGTTATATTCAGAAAGGCTTTGCCAAGACCAATATATTGAATGTTTCCCCCTACTTTTTCCTCTAGCCATTTCAGAGTTTTGGTCTCATATTAAGGTCTTTGATCCATTTGGACTTAATTCTTGTGCATGGAGAGATATGAGGATCTATTTTCATCCTTCTACAGATACATATCCCGTTTTCCTAGCACCATTTGCTGAAGAGGCTGTCTTTTCTCCAATAAGTATTTTTGGCTTTTTTGTCCAAGATCAGATGGCTATAGCTATCCATACTTAAATCTGGGTTGTCTGTTCTCTTCCATTGATCTACATGTCTGTTTTTGTGCCAGAACCATCCTGTTTTTGTTACTATGGCTCTGTAATACAGGTTAAAATCAGGTATGGTAATACCACCAACCTTGTTTTTATTGCTCAAAATTGTTTTAGATAACTGATGTATTTTGTGCTTCCAAATGAATTTTTGGATTATTTTTTCCATTTCCATGAAAAATGCCATTGGAATTTTGATGGGATTGCATTAAATATGCAGATGGCTTTTGGTAAGGTTGCCATTTTCACAATATTGATTTTTCCAATCCAAGAACAACGGATGTCTTTCCATTTCCTAGTGTCTTCTGCAATTTCTCGCTTGAGTGTTTTAAAGTTTTCATTGTGGAGATCCTTCACTTACTTGGTTAGGTTCTTTCTTTCTTTATTTTTTGATGTAATTGTGAATGGGAGTGATTCTCTGATTTCATCCTCTGTGTGTTTGTTGTTAGCATGTAGGAAGGCTACTGAATTCTGTGTGTTTATTTTGTATCCTTCTACATGGCTGTAGGTGTTTATCATCTCTTAATAGTTTGCTGGTAGAGTCTTTAGGATCCTTATGTGTAGAATCACATCATCTGTAAATAATGATAACTTGATCTCTTCCTTTCCAATTTGTATCCCTTTTATGTGTGTCTCTTTCCTTATTGCTATGGCTAAGACTTCCAGTACTATATTAAATAAAAGTTGGGACAGTGGGCACCCTTGTCTTGTTCCTGATTTTAGTGGAGCTTCAAGTTTTTCTCCATTTAGTATTATGTTGACTGTAGGTTTGTCGTAAATAGCTTTTATTATGTTGAGATATGTTCCTTCTGCTCAGTCTCTGCAGGACTTTTATCATGAAGGGATGTTGGATTTTGTAAAATGCTTTTTCTGCATCTAATGAGATGATCATGTGATTTTTGTTCTTCAGTCCATTTATATAATGTATTTCATTTATCAGTTTGTAAATTTTGAACCATCCCTGCATATCTGGGGTAAGCCTACTTAGTTGGAGTGAATGATTGTTCTGATATATTCTTGTATTCTGTTTGCCAATATTTTGTTGAGACGTTTTGCATCTATGTTCATGAGGGAGATTGGTCTGTAATTTTCTTTTTTTGCTCTGTCTTTGTCTGGTTTTGGTATCAGGGTGATGCTGGCTTCATAGAAGGTGTTTAGTAGGATTCCTTCCTTTTCTATTATATGGAAAAGTTTGAGAAGCAGTGGACTTAGTTATTCTATGAAGGTCTGGTAAAATTCACCAGTGAATCCATCTGTACCAGGACTTTTTTTAGTTGGGAGATTTTTTTATAAGTGTTTGGATCTCCATACTTGCTATAGGTCCATTTAAGTGGTTAATCTCATCTTGATTTAATTTAGGTAGGTCATATAAATGAAGGAAATCATCCATTTGTTTCAGATTTTCAAACGTAGTGGAGAGAATATGTTCTTACAGTATGTCCCTATGATTTTTTGAATTTCTCTGCTATCTCTTGTGATGGTGCCTTTTTCATCTCTTAAGTTTTTTAAAAGGGATTTTATATTTTATTTATTTATTTATTTGAGAGAGAGAGAGAGAAAAAGGCAGAGAGAGAGAGAGAGACAGAATGGGTGTGCCAAGGCCTCCAGCCGCTGCAAATGATCTCCAGATGCATGTATCCCCTTGTGCATCTGGCTTATGTTGGTCCTGGAGTCGAAGAAGGATCTTTTGGCTTTTCAGGCAAGCGCTTTAACTGCTAAGCCGTCTCTCCCGCCCTTCATCTCTAGTTATATTAATGTGTGTGTGTTCTCTCTTTTGGTCAGATTTGCTATGGGTTTAATCAATCTTGTTTATCCTTTCAAAGAACCAAGTCTTTGTTTCATTGACTCTTTGGATTGTTTTTTTGGTTTCTGTTTCATTACTTTCTGTCCTAGTCTTTGTTATTTCTTCCCATCTATTGATTTTTGGTTTGTCTTGTTCTTCTTCTCCAAGGCCTTAAGGTCAAGCATTAAGTTGGTTACTTGCGACCTTTCTAATTTCTTAACATAGGCACTTAAAGCTATAAATTTCCCTCTTAGGACTACCTTCATTGTGTCCCAAAGGTTTGGTATGTTGTATTCTCATTATCATATGAATTTTTTGATTTCCTTCTTGATTTCTTTATTAACCCATTCATCTTTTAGCAGTGTATTGTTTAGTTTCCAGAGAGAATGGGCATGCCAGGGCCTTTTCAGGCGCTGTGAAATGAACTCCAGATGCATGCGCCCCCTTGTGTACATGTGGAACATTGCATGCTTGCATCACTTTTGTGTCAGGCTCAATGTGGGACCTGGAGATTTGAACAAACATTCTTAAGCTTCTCAAGCAGGCGTTTTAACTGCTAAGCCCTTTCTTCAGCCTGGATCTTGCTTTTTTATCCAGTCTGCAAACCTATGTCTTTTGGTTGGGGCATTCAGGCCATTGATATTAAGAGTTATTATTGAAAGATGTGTATTTATTTTTGCTATTTTTCTTCTTTTGTAGTTCTTCTGGTTTTATCTTTGCTCTCTCTCTCTCTTTTTTAATACTTTTATTTTATTTTTATTTATTTATTTATTAGAGACAGAGAGGAAAGAGAGAGAGAGAGAGAGAGAGAGTGAGAATGGGTGTGCTAGGGCCTCTAGCCACTGCAAACGAACTCCAGACATGCGCGCCCCCTTGTGCATCTGGCTTACATGGGACCTGGAGAATCGAACCGGGATCCTTAGCCTTCGCAGGCAAATGCCTTAACCGCTAAGACATCTCTCCAGCCCTATCTTTGCTCTCTTGTATTAGCTAGTTTTTGAGTATGGTTTCTTTATTCTAGGTTCCTTATATGTGTGCTTTTCTTTTTCTTCAGCATGGAGGACCCTTTCAAATATTTTCTGTAGAGCTGGTTTTGTCTTCAAATATTCCTTTAGCCTGCTTTTGTTGTGGAATGTTGTTATTTTTCCATCTGTTTGCAGGATAATGTACCTTGGTTGACAGTTGTTATCTTTCAGGAAAACTTAAGCCCTTCTGGCTTTTAAAGTTTTTTTTTTTTGGTTTTGCAAGGTAGGGTCTCACTCTGGTCCAGGCTGACCTGGAATTAACTATGTAGTCTCAGGGTGGCCTCGAACTCTCAGCGATCCTCCTACCTCTGCCTTCTGAGTGCTGGGATTAAAGGCGTGCGCCACCACGCCGGGCTAAAGTTTTTGTTGAGTGATCTGCTGTTATCCTGATGGGCTTGCCTTTGTATGTGACTTGATCTTTCAATCTTACTGTTTTCAATGCATTTTCTTTGGTGTGTATGTTTGGTTGTTTAATTATAATATGGCGAGGAGAGGTTCTTTCCAGGTTTTGTCTGTTTGGTGTTATAAAGGCTTCCTGAATCTGTATTGGCATCTCTTTCCCATTTGGGGGGAAGTTTTCATCTATGATTTTGTTGAAAACACCTACTATGCCTTTGGAGTGAAATTCTTCTTCTACTATACCCTGAATTCTTTTGTTTGATCTTTTCATAGTGTGCCGAACATCTTGAAATTCCCATTCATATCTTTCTATTAGTTTGTCTTTCTCTTTGTTGGACTGTATTAGATCTGCCACCTGTTCTTCTCATTTAGATATTCTGTTCTTTCCTTCATCCATTCTGCTCATGAGATTTTCTACAGAGTTTTTTATTTCACTCACTGTGTTCTTCATTGCTAGTATTTCTGGATAGTTTTTCTTTATTATTTTCTTTTTTCTTTTTTTCCAAGGTAGGGTCTCAGGCTGACCTGGAATTCACTCTGTATTCTCAGGGTGGCCTTGAACTCTCAGCAATCCTCCTACCTCTGCCTTCCCTGTGCTAGGATTAAAAGCATGCACCACCAGGCTTGGCTATTATTTCTATTTCCTTATTTTGTCTTGTATTAACCTCCTTCATTCTTTAAATTTAAATTGGTTTCTTGTGTCTTCTTTGGTTTCTTTGATTTTTGTCTTTGATTTCATCTGATTTCTTTTGAACATATTTATAATCATTCTTTTGAAATCTTTCTCAGGCATTTCCTCTAAATCAATCTCACTGGAGGTCATTTCTTTCTTTCTTTCTTTCTTTTTTTTTTTTTTTTTTTTTTTTTGAGGTAGGGTTTCACTCTAGCTCAGGCTGACCTGCAATTCACTCTGTAGTCCCAGGCTGGCCTTGAACTCACTGCAATCCTTCTACCTCTGCCTCCCAAGTGCTGGGATTAAAGGTGTGCGCCACCACGCCTGGCTTTATTTCTGATACATTAATTTTTTTGGTGAATTTATATTGTCTTGATTTTTTGTGTTTCTTGTATTATAATGTAGAGATTTTTGCATCTTGGATTAATTTAATGATTGGGTTTTCTAATTATCTGCAGTATTATTAGGTGTATCAATAAATCTGATGTTATATATCTTCAGGGTAGAAGCTTAAGGTGCTAGGTATAGCTCTTAAGACTCTCAGAATAACCCCAAAAGTGACCCTAGGTATTGGGTTTGCCTGCTATGAGAGTATTCAAGGAGGCTGAGTGGAATAAAATATGGGCAAATTACTCTTATGTTTTAAAAAATTATTCTTGCTAGAGTTCTCTAACTTTGACTCTGTGATTTCTGTTCTTTTGATTATGTTTGCAAATATCTTTGCTCTTCCCTTTTTAAAAATTGTGGTTAAAATATTTTCCATAAAATTCATTCTTTTTTTTGTGTGTGGGGGGGTTTCAAGGTAGGGTCTTGCTCTTGTCCAGGCTGACCTTGAATTTACTATGTAGTCTCAGGGTGGCCTCGGTCTCATTGCGATTCTCCTACTTGTGCCTCCCAAGACCTGTGCCACCATGCCTGGCTTTATTCTGTTTAATTTTTATTAATTTTATTTTTTGGTGTTTTTTTTTTAAGGATTTTATTTTTAATTATTTATTTATTAGAGACACAGAGAGTGAGAATGGGTACACCAGGGCCTTTAGTCTCTGCAGACGAACTCCAGATGCATGCGCCACCCTGTACATCTGGCTTACGTGGGACCTGGACAATCGAACTGGGGTCCTTAGGCTTCACAGGCTTGTGCCTTAACCACTATGCAATCTCTCCATCCCCGTTTTTTTTTTTTTTTTTTTGAGGTAGGATATTGATCTAGCTCAATCTAACCTAGAGTTTACTATGGAGTTTCAGGCTGGCCTTGAACTCAAAATGATCTTGACCTTCTGAGTGCTTGGATTAAGGATGTGCACCATCCAAGCTCGGCAGTTTCTTTTTCTTACTAAAATATATTTCATTATTTATTTATTTAAAAGAGAGTGAAGCTTGGAGAGAGAGAGGGAATAGGCACACATGGCTTCTAGCCACTACCACTGAACTCCAGACACATGTGCATATGGCACACATGTGGCTTATGTGAGTACTGAGGAATTAAACCTGGGTCCTTGGACTTCTCAGGCAAGTTTCCTAACTGCTAAGCCATCTCTCCAGCCCCATTTTAATTTTTTTAATTCGTGTGTGTGTGTGTGTGTGTGTGTGTGCACATATGTGTATGGTTGTTCCAGGGCTTATTGCTGCTGCAAACAAGTACCAGATTCCTATTTTTTTTTTTTTTTTTTTGTGGTTTTTCGAGGTAGGGTCTTGCTCTAGCCCAGGCTGACCTGACTTAAGGTTGGCCTCAAACTCACTGCGATTCTCCTACGTCTGGAGTGCTGGGATTAAAGGCGTGTTTACCATCATGCCAGGCTTTTTTTGTTTTGTTTTGTTTTTCTTTTTTTTCCCCCAGATTCTTGTTTTATGTTTATTTCCCAGTTTACATGGGTGACTAGGGAATTGAACTCAGGCCAGCAAAATTTGCCTATAAACTTCTTTAATCCCTGAGCCATCTTTCCACCCCATTTTAAACTTTTTTATTAAAAAAAAATCAGTTTTTATTTATTGTTTGAGAGAGAGAGAGAGAAAGCGGAGCACACTGAGAAAGTGAGCATGGATACACCAAGGCCTCTTGCTACTGCAAATGAACTCAAGATGCAAGTGCCACCTTGTGTATCTGGATTCATATGGGTGCTTGGGAATCAAACCAGGCTTGTTGGGGTTTGCAGGTGAGTACCTTTAACTGCTGAGTCATCTTTCTGCCCCCTATTTTGTTCTTTTTTTTTTTTTTTTTTTTTGGTTTTTGGTTTTTCGAGGTAGGGTCTCCTCTAGTCCAGGCTAACCTGGGATTCACTCTGTAGTCTCAGGGTGGCATCAAACTCACGGCGATCCTCCTACCTCTGCCTCTGGAGTATTTTGTTCATTTTTTTCATTTTAAATATTTTATTTTTTTTTTATAATTTATTTATTTGAGAGAGAGAGAGAGAGATACAGATACAGAAATAGGCAGGTTGAGAGAGAGAATGGGTGTGCCAGGGACTCCAGCCACTGCAAACGAACTCCCTTGTGCATCTGGCTTAAGTGGGTCCTGGAGAATCTAGCCTTGAACTGGGGTCCTTAGGCTTCACAGGCAAGCATTTAACCACTAAGCCATCTCTCCAGCCCTATTTTGTTCATTTTTAAGCATACATTTTAGTGAGTTTACATTATATTTTTGTTCATCCATCACCACTATTTGTAAAACTTTTTTGTCACCCCAATGAGAAGCTTTACTCATTATACATTAATTTCATATTTTCTTTCCTAAGTTGGTAATTTCCAGTCATTGTTTTTTTTTTTTGAGGTAGGGTTTCACTGTAGCCTAGGTTGGTCTCACACTCAAGCGTTCCTTCTATCTCTGTCTCTCAAGTATGTCACCATACCTTCCAGTGTGTTTTCTATCTCTGTGACTCTTCTTTATTCCAGATATTTCATTGAGGTGGAATTTTAGGCTTTTTCTTATAGATTATTGTTAGTTGACATGCTATCTCAAGTATGACTTCAGTGATAAATTTCCGAAACTATCCACAAAACCCTACTCATGACCTTTTATTTTAGGAACAAGGGTTGGAGAGATTGTTTAGTGGTTAAGTCACTTGCCTGCAAAGCCTGAGGACTAATATTTGACTCTCCAGATCCCACATTTGATTGCAGTGCTTGGAGGCCCTGGTTTGCCAGGTCTCTCTCCCTCCCTTTTCCTCTCTTGCTGAAATAAATAAATAAATAAATAAATAAATAAATAAATAAATAAAGTAATTTAGGAGCAATATTTTAATGACTGTAAACATAAGTAATGAGTTAATTAAAATAATTGTCATGTTGGGTAGGAGGATCTCTTTAACAGATAGCTTCAGGTTCACTGAGATGAACTTGTAGACCAGGCAAAGTTATGAAGAAAGGGATATTTATTGAAGCTTACAGATCCAGGGGAAGTTCCATAATGGCAGAAGAAGCTGACCTGCCTTCATAGGATCAAACACAGAAAAGCCACACAGCACAGCACACCTCAGGAACTCCAGCTAGGCACACTTTGCATATCTTTAGATTGAAATCTCAAACCCACCACCACACCATCAAATCCATCCAGTGGCACTGCCTCCAGCCAGGTGGCTGCAGATGCAAACTACAAACTACTAAAACACTGAATATATTGGGGGCCATCTATTCAAACTACCACAATCTCTGAGTTTTAGGCCATTTTGGAACCACAGAGTGAGTTCAAGGTCAGCTTGGGCTATAGTAAGACCCTACATTGAAAATACCAAAGAAAAAGAAAGAAAAGAAAAGAAAATATTATCATGTATACAAGTGTAAGGGTTATGAGCCAGAAAAATAGTTTTGAGCTAAAGTAAGCAGATGGCTCCCTTCATGAGCATCTGGGAAATTCTCCTGTCTCTTCCTCACTTCTTGCTATAGGCGCCTTGGGATTACAGAAGCCTGCCACAGCTTCTTGTTTTATATAGAGCCTGGGAATCTGAACTCAGGTACTCAAGTGTTCTGTAGCAAGCATGTTATGTCTAGCCCCCAACTTTTAGTTTAACACAGTACCATGTAAAAAGGAAGAACTGCTCATAAACAATTTTAATGAAAATGAATTTCTAAATATTACTATTACTTTATATGTATTTTATTTGTAAACTTATGGAACTAAAGGTCTTTAATTCTCAGATTTCTTAAAAATATTTTATTTTTATTTATTTTTTCAGAGAGAGAGAGCGGCAGAGAGAATGGGTGTATCAGGGTCTCCAGCCACTGCAAATGAACTCCAGATGCATGCCCCACTTTGTGCATCTGGTTTACGTGGGTCCTGGTGAATTGATCCTGGGTCCTTTGGCTTTGCAGGCGAACGCCTTAACCACTAAGCCATTGAGACTTCTTAAGTATCTTTCCAAGGCTGTTAGTCTGTTGTTAAAATGTTATAAGTAGGGCTGAAGAGATGGCTTAGTGGTTAAGGCGCCTGCCTGCCAAAGCCTAGCAACGTCCAGGGTGCAATGCCGCACTTGCCCACAAGAGCTTGCACACGTCTGGAATTCGTTCACAGCGGCTTAGAGGCTGCTAGCATGCCCATTCTCTGTCTCTCTCATTCTGTCTCTTTCTCTCTCTCTCTCAAAAAGTAAAAGTTATAAGTAAATAGTTCTTCATAACATTATACAAGAAGTATGATAGAAATGACAGCACAATAGCTTTGATTATTTTGTAATATCAAAATCATTTTCCAAAGTATTGGATTTATTTATTTATTTATTTATTTATTTATTTATTTATCTATCTTTTTGTGGTCCTGGGAAACCATATTGAGATCCTCACATGTGCTAGGCATGTAATGAACCACATTTTTGCCTGGTTTTATAAATTTACAAAAATCTTTTAAGTAGTATAGAAATCTATACTACTAGGAATTCTTTTTGCTGTTATGTATTTCATTTCTTTAGTAATCAACAAGATACCCCACCGTTAGCAACTGAATTGGAATCAAGCACTTCAGATTTTCCTGTATCAGAAGCTGAGATTGCTGCATCGTGTGAAGTAAGCAACATGGAGAGTAGTTTTACAGAGGAAAGTCATGTTGCTCTGAAGAGTAAACCGCTGTGAGTATTTGATATGGTAACACTTATTATTTGTTTATTTATTTTTGTTTTTTTGAGGTAGGATTTCACTTTAGCCCAGGCTGACCTGGAATTCACTATGTAGTCTCAGGGTGGCCTCAAATTCATGGCGATATTCCTACCTCTGCCTCCTGAATGCTGGGATTAAAGGTGTGTACCACTATGCCTGGCCCTGAATTGATATATTTTTAACTTTTTTTTGGCAATATATATATATATTCTTTTACTGATTTTTTTAATTAGTTACCTTTTTTTATTGACAACTTCCTTAATTGTAGACAATATCCCATGGTACTTCCCTCCCTCCCCCCACTTTCCCCTATGAAACTCCACTGTCCATCACTGTCCATCATATCCCCTCCCCTTTTCAATTAGCCTCTTTTCATTTTGATGTCATGATCTTTTCCTCCTATTACGATGGCTTTGTGTAGGTAGTATCAGGCACTGTGAGGTCATGGATATCCAGTTTTTTGGCCATATATTTATATAGCTCAGACACTTAAGTAAGAGAGCAAAAGTAAAGAGCAAAATCTCCCACTGTGTCCTGCCTCACTTCAGCAAGAAACCAACCAGTCTGAAATTTTAAATATTTGAAGCTGGTATAAATTTAATTTTTGGTCTTTCAGAAACCTAGTTGTGGCATACTTACACATAACATTTTGTATTTTTTTCATACTTTCATGTAAAAAGTCATCATTATCGTTATGTAAGGCAAGGTTTCACTCTAGCCCAGGCTGACTCAAACTCATGGGGATCCTCTTACCTCTGCCTCCTGAGTACTAGGATAAAGGTGTGTGCTACTACACATCTATAGCATTACAGTGCTTTGTTTCATGGTTGTATTGCAGTGACTGTTATTTGTACTCTCTTCAAGACAAAATATTTTTAATAGTATCTTCTTGCATCCATCCATCCAAGAGTGAGAATATGGGTATACCATTACCTCTTGCCACTGCATAAGAACTCCAGATGCGGGCTGGAGGGATGGCTTAGCCAAAGGACCTAGGTTCAATTCTGCAGGACCAGATACACAAGGGGGCGTACACATATGGAGATGTTTCCAGTGGCTGGGGGCCCTGGTGTGCCCATTCTCTCCCCCTTTCTCTCCCTCTGTCTCTGTCATATAAACAGTAAATAAGTAAATATTTCAGAAAAAAAGAGGGGCTGGAGAAATGTCTCAGTTTTTAAGGCGTTTGCCTATGAAGCCAAAGGATCCCGGTTCAATTCTCTAGGACCCACGTGAGCCAGATGCATGAGGGGCACATGTATCTGGAGTTCGTTCGCAGTGGCTAGAGGCCCTGGCATGCCCATTCTCTCTCTTTCTGCCTCTCTTCTCTCTCTCTCTCTCTCTCTCTCTCTGTGTCTCTGCTTGCAAATAAATAAACAAATTGAAAGAAAAAAATCTTAAAAATCTTAAAAAAAGAACTCCAGATACATGTGCCACTTTATTTTTTTAATGTGTGTGTGTGTGTGTGTGTGTATGTATGTATATATATATCTTCATATTTAATTTATTTATTAGAGAGAGACAGAGACAGAATGGGCATGCCACGGCCTCCAGTCACTGAAAAGAAACTCTAGACGCATGCGCCCCCTTGTGCTTCTGGCTTTTGTGGGTCCTGGGGATTCAAACCGTGGTTCTTTGGCTTTTCAGACAAATGCCTTAAACACTAAGCCATCTCTCTAGCCCAGTGTGTGTTCTGGGAATTGAACCTGAACTGGGAAGCTTTGCAAGCAAATGCCTATATCTGCTGAGCCATCTCTTTAGTCATTTCAAACCTTATTTAAAGAAACACACACAAATAAAACTATATTTATGGGGCAAGAGAGAGGCTCAGCAGAGGTGCTTACTTGCAAAGCCTGATGACCTGGTATTAATTTCCCAGTACCTATGTAAAGGCAGATGCAAAGTAGCACATGCATCTGGAGTTCATTTGCAAAAACAAGAGGCCAGTTGCACCCATTCTCTCTCTCTCTCTTTCCTTCCCTTCCTCCCTTCCTCCTTGCAAATAAACAAACATAAAAAAAGATTTAAGAAAAATATTTATGAGAGACAGAGAGTGTGTATGAGTTTGCCAGGGCCTCTTGCCACTGCAGCTGAATTCTAGATACATCCACCACTTTGTGTTTTTATGTGGGTACTGGATAATCAAACCCAGATCATTAGGCTTTGCAGGGAAGCAGTGAACCATCTCTAGCCCGTGTGTTTCTTTTTCTTGTGCATTTTATTTTTGTTTCATTTTTATATATTTATTTGAGAGCAACAGAGAGAAAGAGGCAGAGAGAGAGAGAGAGAGAGAGAATAGGCACAACAGGGCCTCTAGCCATTGCAAATGAACTCCAGATGCATCTGGCTTACTGGGTACTGAGGAATCAAGCTTTGAACCGGGGTCCTTAGGCTTCACAGGCAAGTGCTTAACCACTAAGCCATTTCTCCAGCTCCCATGTGTTTCTTCTTAATGGAGAGTTAGTCTGAATTTTTTTTTTTTTTTTTTTTTTTTTTTGGTTTTTCAAGGTAGGGTCTCACTCTGGCTCAGGCTGACCTGGAATTCACTATGTAGTCTCAGGGTGGCCTTGAACTCTTGGCGATCCTCCTACCTCTGCCTCCCGAGTGCTGGGATTAAAGGTGTGCGCCACCACGCCCGGCTAGTCTGAATATTTTTATTGCAAGTTGTATTATAAATAATCTACATGTTATCTGCTTTTTCACATACTGAAAAGTAAACTTGGAAGAAATTTGGAACTGCCTTCTTTATGTATTTGTTTTGTCAAGTTTTAAAAAAATAAGGTGCATAATTAAACCATTTATAAATTAAAAAATATAAAAGTGGACTAAAGACATGGCTTAGCAGTTATGGCGTTTGCCTGTGAAGCATAAGGACCCTAGTTTGATTCCTCAGATGTAAAAGGTGGCACATGCATCTGGAGTTTGCTTGCAGTGGTTGGAGGCCCTGGCATTCCCATGTTCTTGCTATGTTTCTGCTTCTTTCTCTCTCTCTCTCTCTCTCTCTCTCTCTCTCTCAAAATAAATAAATAAATAAATAAATAAATAAATAAAATATTTTTAAAAGTGTTATTTTCTGTTATTTGCTTTGATTTTTCCAGATTTTTATACTTTCACCTGAACATGAATGTATGTGAGTTGAAATTTAAATAATATTATTTTTTAAAAGATTTAAAAAATTAATTAATTAATTAATTAATTAATTTGCATGCAGAGAGAGAGAGATAGAAGAGAGGCAGACAGAGAGAGAATGGGCACGCCAGGGCCTCCAGCCATTGCAAATGAACTCCAGATGCATGTGCCCCTTGTGCATCTGGCTTACATGGGTCCTGGAGAATCGAACCGGGATCCTTTGACTTCGCAGGCAAATGCCTTAACCACTAAGCCATTTCTCCAGCCCCAATATTAATTTTTTTTAGAGAACCTGATAAAACAGAAAATAATAAACCAACGTTGAGAAGTCGACTCCTGAGACCTAAGCCCAATCTGTCACGGGCAGTTGGGAAGAAATCGGTTGTTTCACAAAGCAAAACAGATGGAGAGAGCAAGAATTCATGTTCTGAAACTTCACTTCAAAAGGTATGTCTTATGAGAAATTAAAATTTAAAAAATATTTCCTAAGTAGTTAGAAATAAATATATTTAGTTTGTAATTTCAAAATTCAGTTACTGATATTAAAACAGATAAGAAGAACTTAAGACTCTAACATTAGATTTGTTTTTCCAAGGAAGGGTCTCATTCTAGCTCAGGCTGACCTAGAATTCACTCTGTATTCTCAAGGTGGCCTTGCACTCATAATGATCTGCCTACCTCTGTCTCTGGAGTGCTGGGATTAAAGGTGTGCACCTGCCTTAGATTTGTTATTAGTCTTTGTTTTTATTTGTGTTCATTAGAATCTGGAAGTAATCATTTGAAAAGATTGAAAAGTAATGATATGATATGATAAATGTTTTTTTAGATGTTGGGAATTGAAGGGCCTCATGCGTGCTAGAGAATCATTTTATCATTGTGCTACATCTCCAGCTCAATTTTTTTTACTTGTATAAAATATTTATTGTAAATATTCTTTTAAAAATATTTTGTTAATTTGAGAGAGGAAGAGGCAGAGACAGCGGAAGAGGGAGAATATAGGTGTGCCAGGTCTCTAGCCACTGCAAACTCCAACTGAATGCACCACTTAGTGCATTTGACCTTATGTGGGTATTTGAAAATCAAACTGGTCCTTTTGTTTTGCAGACAAGCACCTTAATCTCTGAGTGATCTCTCTACCTCCCCCCCCCCTTTAAGGCAGAGTCTCATTCTAGCCCAGGATGACCTGGAATTCACTCTGTAGTCCCAGACTGGCCTGAAACTCACAATGATCCCCCTCCCAACAGCTGGGATTAACAGCATGTGCCACCATGCCTGGCTATTGTAAATATTCTTAAACCAGTTATATATATTAAATTATACCCACAACTATATGTAAAATAGGCAGTCACATTCCTACTTAGTCTTTTTTTTTCAAGGTAGTGTCTCACTTTAGCCCAGGCTGACCTGGAATTCACTCTGTAGTCTCAGGGTGGCCTTGAACTCATGGTGATCCTTCTACCTCTGCCTCCCGAGTGCTGGGATTAAAGGCGTGTGCCACCACGCCCGGCTTAGGCCTACTTAGTCTTTATAAATTCTCTCTTTACATACATACATATGATGTGGGTAGATACAGGCTTTTTTTTTTTTTTTTTTTTTTTTTTTTTTTTTTTTTTGGTTTTTCAGGGCAGGGTCTCACTCTAGTCCAGGCTGACCTGGAATTCACTATGTATTCTCAGAGTGGACTTGAACTCATGGTGATCTTCCTACCTCTGCCTCTTGAGTGCTGGGGTTAAAGACATGTGCCACCACACCCGACTAGATATAGTTTTAAACCATAATGTGCATTACATTTAAAATTTTTTCTCTGGGAGTATTCATTTACATTTTCTTGGGCCTAACTGATTATGTATGTATGTTTGTTTGTTTGCTTGTTATGAGGTTAGAGTCTCACTGACACAGGCTGACCTAGAATTCACTATGTACTCTCAGGCTGGTCTTGAACTCACAGCAATTCTCCTACTTCTGCCTCCTAAGTGCAGGGATTAAAGGTATGTGCCACCATGCCAGTCTTTTTTTTTTTTTATTAATTTTTAAATTATTTTATTTATTTTTGGAGAGAGATACAGAGAGAGAGGGAGAGGGAGACAGATAGAGATGGGCGAGCCAGCAGTCTCTCAACTGCTGTGAACGAACTCCAGATGTGTGCGCCCCCTTGTGGTCAAGTGCGGCATTGCGCCCTTGCGTCACTTTGCATCTGGCTAAACGTGGGACCTGGAGATTGGAACCGCTGGAGATTGGAACTGGCGTTCTCAGGCTTAGGAGCCACGCGCCTTAACCGCTTAAGCCATCTCTTCAGCCCGACCATGCCAGTCTTTTAAAAACATTATTAACGTATTTATTTACAAGGAGAGAGAAAGGAAGAGAAAGAGAATAAATGAAAATGGTCATACCAGAGCCTCTAGCTACCGCAGAAGAACTCCAGATGCATGCACTATCTTGTACATTGGGCTTTACGTGGGTACTAGGGAATCAAACCTGGGTTGTTAGGCTTTGCAGGCAAGAGCTTAACTGCTGAACTTCTCCCTAGCCCTGATTAAAAAAAAATCTTAATTTGTATATTTATTTGAGAGAGACATAGAATGCATATAGGTGAGCAAGGCCTTCTGTCTCTGCAAACTCAGACACATGCAGCTCTCTGTGCCTCTGGCTTTATGTGGGTGCTGGGGATTTGAACCTGACCCATCAGGCTTTAAAGTGCTTTTGTCTGCTGAGCTATCTCTCCAACCCCTGACTGATTTTTTTTTCGAGGTAGGGTCTCGCTCTAGCCTAGGCTAGACCTGGAATTCACTATGTAGTTTCAGGGTGGCCTTGAACTCATGGTGGGATCCTTCTGCCTGTGCCTACTGAGTGCTAGGATTAAAGGTGTGTGCCACCATACCTGGCTCATAACTAATGTTTTAAAAATATTTTATTTATTTATTTGAGAGAGAGGGAGATAGATAGCTAGAGATAGAGAGAAAGAGTGGGCATGCCGGGGCCTCCAGCTACTACAAACAAACTACAGATGCATGTGCCACATTGTGCATCTGGCTTTTTGGTACTGGAGAATTGAACCTGGGTCTTTAGGCTTTGCTGGCAAGTACCTTAACCACTAAGCCAGTTATTTAAATAATAGTTTTATTTGTTTATTTGTGAGGAGAGAGAGGGAGAGAGATTAACTGATTGAGTATAGATAGGGTAGGACCTCTTGCCACTGCGGATAAACTCCAGATATATGAACCATTTTATGCATCTGGTATTATGTACATACTATGGAACTGAATCTTAGCCAGTAGGATTTGCAAGCAAGAGCCTTCAACTGTTTATCCATGTCCCTAACTTTTTTTTTCCCCTCGAGGTAAGGTCTCACTGTAGTCCAGGCTGACCTGGAATTCACTATGTAGTCTCAAGGTGGCCTTGAACTCACGGTGATCCTCCTACCTCTGCCTCCCGAGTGCTGGGACTAAAGGCATGCACCACCATGCCTGACTCATGTCCCTAACTTTTTAATAGTGATACCAGTTTAACATACTAATTTTTACCTAACCATTTCCTACTGATCAGTGTTCAGGTTTGCTTTTTTGTAACTTTTGTAGCTAAAATAATTTAAGTAACTTTTTTCTTCTTCCCATATTTTACTTTTTTAAAAAATCCAGTATGGATCAAAAAGAACAATCATCAAAGATATAGGTGCCAGCCATAGGCCAAGAAGATAGTAAGAAAAACATGCCTTAGAAACACGATGCCCTTTATCATACTTAATTTTAAAAGTTAAACCTAACATGGTTAGTTTAATTTTTCTTAGACTTAGCCTCTGTTCCTACAAATGGAGGAGCTGGTGAGTTTGAGACCATTCTGAGACGACATCGTGAATTCCAGGTCAGCCTGGGCTAGAGTGAGACCCTACCTTGAAAATCCAAAGAATTTTTGGTAGAATTTTGAGAAAATATCTTTAGTTAGCAGTCTATAAAACAGAAATAAAATTACTTTAAAATTTCATTTGTTGGAACTTTTTTTTTTTTTAGTTTATGAGTATAAGGCCCTGTTGTGTCATGAAGACAGTATTTCATTGAGCTCCTTCTCTTCCTCCTGCTGTTATAATTTTTGTCCCTTCTCTTATTAGAGGTTTTCTAACCCCGTAGAGGGTGGTTTAGATGTCCAATTCAGGGCTCCGCACATAGTAGTCATGTGTTCTCAGCTATTTTGCCAGCTGTGCATCTCTGCATTTATATCTGTTTATTATATAGAGAAACTTCTATGATTGATGTTTCAAGTAGCACTAATGTATAAGAAAAAAAAAAGATATTTAGAAGGCAGTTTGACATTCTGCCCATTAAGCATATTGATAATAGCAGGTTTCCCCCTGGGCCCATGTCCCCAGCTCCAGGCTATGTTTACAGTACCAAGTATGGATTCTCTCATGTCAGTTGAGCTTCTAGTCCAGTCAGAAAGAAGTTGGTTACCCCCTAACATTTATACCATTATTATGTCATTTGACATATCTTGACTGATAGGTCAGTTGTAAAGCACACAGGGTTCATAGCTGGGTAGGCCCACTGATGACTTTTCTCCTCCAGCAGTTTTTTTTTTAAACAAAATTCTGCAGTTTTATAAAACTTGATAAAAAATAGTATTTCAAATTGTACAGTCACCCAAAGTATACTTATCAAAAATGTGCACACTTCACTTGGCATCCCCAGCACCTTTAGCTCTCTGTGCCTGCTCTGTTTTGGCATCTGCTCTGTTTTTCTGTATCCTTGCCACTATCAGCTTTTCCCTTTTCCCCCTGGATACCTTCTCTCCCTTCTTTGCAGGGGTCTTTTTAGGCTTGGGCTTTGGCTTTGGAGGAGCAAGTTTAGCATACAACCTTACAAATCTTCTCTGTGGTTTATCCTTCACTTTGGCTTTATCTCCTTTAGTGTCCCCTTCAGCCTTTCGTTTAGGCATGGCGACAGGGTGGGAGGACGTAGGCACTGAACACAAGGATGCAGCAGCATGTAGTTTGGTAGGTCGGGAGTTTGGGGACCACCCTCACTTCTTCACCCTGCTTTCCAGCAGCTTGCTTCTTTCTTTTTTGAATATATGTGTACATTAAATATGGTGATGTGTGTGTGTTGTATATTCACATGTGTCATGCAGATGTGCATGCCCTGTGGCCTCAGAATGTAGGTGTTCTCTCTCACTGTGCTGTGTGTTTCCTTGAGACAGTGTCTCACTGAAGCAGGAGCTGCCATTTTCAGTCAGGCTGGCTTACTAGTGAGCCCCAGTGATTCTCTGAGAACCACATTACAGAGTACAGGCATGCATGGCCAAACCCACTTTCTGTGTGGGTGTTGGACATCGAATTTGTGCTGGCTCAGACCCTGGTGCTTGTATAGCAAGTGCTTTTAACCCCCTAAGCAATTTTCCCAGCCTCTTGACACACATATATTTTTTTTTATGAGAGAGAGAATGAATTGGCACACCAAGGCTCAGCCACTGCAATCGAATTCCAGACACTTGTTCCACCTAGTAGGCATGTGTGACCTTGCGCTTGCCTCACCTTTGTGTGTCTGGCTTATGTTGGAACTCCAGACGGGTGCACCCCCTTGTGCATCTGGCTAACGCGGGTCTTGGGGAATCAAACCTGGGTCTTTTGGCTTTGCAGGCAAACATCTTAACTGCTAAGCTATCTCTCCAGCCCTTGGCACATATTTTTTTTTTTTTTTTTTTTTTTTTGGTTTTGGTTTTTAAAGTAGGTAGGGTCTCACTCTGGTCCAGGCTGACCTGGAATTAACTATGTAGTCTCAGGGTGGCCTTGAACTCTTAACTCCTCCTATCTGCCTCCAGCTGGGATTAAAGGCGTACGCCACCACGCCCGGCTCTTGGCACATATTTTTAAAACAATATTTTTTATTGGGAATTTTAAGACATGAACGATTGCAAATTGGTTGGATTTCCTTCAAGTTATCCTCTTTTTATACTCTCTTTCTGCCCCCATTCCACTGAGGACCCTTCTCAGTGGGGGTTGGTAATCACTGTGGGGTCATGAATGTACCCATTAGTTCCTGTGGGGAGGACGTTGCCTCACAGTTTGCTTTCCCAGCCTTTGGTTCTTCTTACTTTTTTTTTTTTGGTTTTTCGAGGTAGGGTCTCACTCTAGCTCAGGCTGATCTGGAATTCACTATGTAGTCTCAGGGTGGCCTCGAACTCATGGCAATCCTCCTACCTCTGCCTCCCGAGTGCTGGGATTAAAGGTGTGCGCACCACGCCTGGCTCCATCTTCTTAAATTTTTTCGGCACCCTGTTTTGCAGTGTTCTCTGAGCCTGGGAGGGCATATTATAAGTTTCCTTTCCTGTTGAGCTCTTGGCAACCTCTTATTTTCTGCCTTAATGAATTTTGAGTCTTTTCAGTGTATACTGTGATCTTTCTGGAGGAAGTTTTCAGTCTAGCAATGAGAGAAACAGTCATACTTTAGTGTACCACTTCCTCCGTAAGGTTTCCTAGGCCCTGGTGAGTGTGATAGTAATGACTGGTCCAGTGTTAAGCTCTTGTCATTTTGATGGATCTTGGGTCTTCCCCAGTATTTGCTGCTATCTGTAAAAAGTAGGTTCTCAAGCCAAGAGTATTTACCAAAGGGGATAAACATATACATTTAGAAAGCTTTTTGATCCTTTATTATATTTTATGGTAAGTAGATTAAATGTAAAAAATTAAATTCACAGGATCTCATGGAAAAGGACAAAATGAATATATCTGACAGTTTTGCAATGGAGAATACAGAAAAAGAAAACCCAGAAGCTGAAACTATATCGAAGTAAGTACATAGGATAATATAAAAATAGTAACTTTCGGGAATGACAGTAATATTTTGTTTTCTGTTTGATTATGTGTGAAATCTATTGTCAGCTAGTATACTTCAAGTCCATTTTCAAGTATAAGTGATAAGACATTTTAATAATGTTCTCTTGATACTGTAGATATAAAAGTTATAGTGGGGTGGAGAAGTAGCTTAATTGGTACAGTGCTTATCAGCATGTATGAAACTGTGGGTTCTATCTCAAGCACCATGTAATCCAGGAGTGATAACACATGTCTATAATCCTAGCATTTGGGAGGTAGAGTCAGGAGGTTGAGAGGTTGAAGGTCATCCTTAGCTAGAGGCCATCCTGGGCTACATGAGACCTTGTCTCCAAAAATTAAAAAAACATAATCACAGTATGGGTCCATTGACTTAGCAAGTACATTTTTCCTTCAACCAATTAGCAAGTTTTTGTAGTCAGAGTCTTGTTAAATAAATGAGTGTTTGAGCTGGGCATGGTCATGACCATCTTTAATTCCTAGGGAGGCAAAGGTAGGAGGATTGCCATGAGTTCTAGGCCAGTTTGTGGCTACAGAGTGAGTTCTAGGTCAGCCTGAAGTAGAGTGAGACCCTGCCTTGAAAAAATAAAACTAAGTCGAGCTCAGGTCTTTCATCCTAGCACTCAAGAGGCAGAGATAGGGGGATTACTGTGAGTTTGAGGCCACCCTGAGACTACATAGTGAATTCCAGGTCAGCCTGAGCTAGAGCGACCCTACTTCAAAAAGAAAAGTAAATAAATAAAAGTAAATAGGGCTGGAGAGAGGCTTAGTGGTTAAGGCATATGCCTGCGAAGCCTAAGGACCCTGGTTCGATTCTTCAGGTCCCATGTAAGCCAGATGCACACGGTGGTGCATGCGTCAGGAGTTCATTTGCAGTGGCTAGAGGCCCTGGTGCATCCATTCTCACTCTCCCTCTCTTTCCCTCTCTGTGTCTTAAATAAATATGTAAATAAATAAATAAATGTAAACTTCTTTAAAAATAAAGTGAATGAATGAGCTGGGAAGATGGCTCAGTGGTTAAAGGTGCTTACTTATAAGCCCTGTTGGCCTGGGTACAATTCTCTAGCACCCACACGTGCAGCATGGTGTGAGCACCATAGTGTGTACACCCATACACACACATGCAAAATAAAAATAAATAAGTGATTGGTTAAGATATATGTTTCTGGATAATTATTATTTATAGTAAGGGATTTCTAAATGAATAATTAGCTTGCTGTACTATCAAGGACAACCTTTCTTGTTTATTTTAGATTCTGGAACTATTTGTAGAGATACTATTCATTCCATAATTTGGTACTAACTCCCTGGAAATTATATGTCCCTGAAAGGGATATAATAACTTCATATGTTGGCAGATATAGGTTTTTTTAAAAATGTTTATTTGCAAGGAAAAAGAGAACAAGGTAGAGAGGAAGAGGGGGAAAATGAATCTTATCAGGGCCTCCTGATACTGCATCTTGCTTTATGTGGTATGGGGGAATTGAACCCAGGCTGGCAGGCTTTGCAAACAGGCTTCTTTAACTGCTGAGTTTCTAAAATTTATTTTATTTATTTATTTATTTATTTGAGAAAGAGGGAAAGGCAGAGAGAGAATGGGCACACCAGGGCCTGAAGCCACTGCAGATGAACTCCAGTCACATGCATCACCTTGTGCATCTGGCTTACATGAGTCGAACCTGGGTCTTTATGCTTTGCAGGCATAACCGCTAAGCCATTTCTGTAGCCCTGAGTTTTTTTTAATTGAAATTTTAAATGAAATATTAATAGAACTTAAAAAAATTTAAATATTATATTACAATATAACTGTAATGAATATGCCAAATTAATGAGTACGTCAAATTTCATTTGCTCAACTGGGCAAATAAGGCACAAGATAATTATTTTTGATTTTTCTCTTGAGATAATATCAGCATGTGTCACCTGTCTCACCTGTCTTTGGAAAGACTTACTTTTTTTTTTTTTTCTTTGGTTTTTTAGACAGGGTCTCACTCTAGTTCAAGCTGACCTGGAATTCACTATGTTATCTCAGGGTGGCTTTGAGCTCACAGTGATTATCCTACCTCTGCCTCCTGAGTGCTGGGATTAAAGGCGTGCGCCACCACGCCTGGAAAGATTTTTGTTGTTGTTGTTGTTTTTTTTTTTTTTGAGGTAGGTTTCGCTCTAGTCCAGGTTGACCTGGAATTCAGTATGTAGTCTCAAGCTGGCCTTGAACTCATGGCAATCCTACCTCCTCTGCCCGAGTGCTGGGATTGCCTTGCAAGATTCATTGTTTTTAAAAAAAAAGTATTTTTTTATTTACTTGGAGAAAAAGAGGCAGCAAGAGAGAGAGAGAATGGGCACGCCAGGGCCTCTAGCCACTGCAATCAAACTCCAGACACTCTAGATGCCACCTTGTGCATCCGGCCTTACGTGGGTCCTGGGAAACGAACCTGGGTCCTTTGGCTTTGCAGGCAAGTGCCTTAACCGCTAAACCATCTTCCCAGTCCAAGATTCATTCTTTAAAAATTATTTTAGGATTGGAGCGATGACTCAGTGGTTCAGGTGCTTGCCTGCAAAACCTAATGACCAGAGTACCTACATAAAGCCAGATACAGAAAGTGGAGCATGCAACTGGAGTTCATTTGTGCTGCAGGCTCTGGTGCGTCATTCTTTCCCCCTCCCTCCCTCCCTCCCTCCCTCCCTCCCTCCTCCCTCCCTCCTCCCTCCTTCCCTCCCTCTTCTTGCAAGCAAAGAGGGGGTGGAGGGTATGACAGAAGGAATGAGAATGGGCATGGCAGGGCTTCTTACGATTGTATACAAACTCCAGATGCATGCCACTTCATGTGTCTGGCTTTTCCTGGGTACTGGGGAATCGAGTCCAGGCCATTAGCCTTGGCAAACAAGTGCCTTTCACCACTGAGCCATTTCTCTTGCCCAAAGATTCTGTTTTTAAAAATATATATCCATGATATTGTCCACTATAATACTAGTGATACTTAGTAAAGAACATTTTACTGAGTTGTTTATCATGGATCCTTACTCATGGTATTCCCCTTTTTTTCTGGTGTGGTTTTCAGCACTATTTTGCATAGGATCTGGTTGAGGGTTAGATTTTTCATATTTATATGGAAAGTCCACAGAAAAGTGTTAGGATATTGTCTTGCCCTTCTACATCACATTTTGCAATTTTAGAAGGATTTCAGTTCATGGCAGGTAAGGTATAGTGGCAGGAGTTTCTCTGTCTCTGAGGTCTGATGAGGAGTGTCAAAGTGATATCTGTTCATATGGAATAAACCAGGAAGCTGAATTTTTTAAAAATATATTATTTCTTTTAGATTTTATTTATTTGTTTATTGGAGAGAAAGAGAAAAAGACATAGACAGAGAGACACATGTGCCACCCTGTGCATCTGGCTTACGTGGGTACTGAGGAATCACACCTGGGTCCTTAGGCTTTGCAGGCGAGCACCTTAACCACTAAGCCATCTCTCCAGCCCTCCAGATTATTTTTTTCAATATTTTTACTTATTTATTTGCAAGGGGAGTGAGAGAGCGAGCGAGAGAGAGAATGAATAAAGATGAGAGACAGAGATAATGGGCACTCCAGGGCTTCTAGCTGCTGCATATCAACTCCAGATGCATATGCCACTTTATGCATCTGGCTTTATGTGGGTACCAGGGACTCGGACCTGGGTTGTAAGGATTTGTAGGTAAGCATGCTAATTGCTGAGCCATCTCTTTAGGAAGCTGAACTTCGTTCTCTTTTGGGTGTGTATGTTTGAGCACGTATGCATGCATATTCACATGTATGTGGGTGTGTGTGCACATGTGTTTGTTCATGTGTATGTTAGAGATTGACATTTCGTGTCTTCTTCCATTCATCATTTTATTTTGGTGAGGTAGGCTAAGTTACTGGAACCCAGAGTTGCTGCTGATTCTGCTCGTCTAGTTCGCCACTTGCCTGGGGTATCCCCTGTCCCTACCTCTTAAGTGCTGAGGTCACAGGTGGGGCCCCATGCCCACCTGACACATTTATGTGAGCATTGGGGATTTGAATTCTGGTCCTCAGACCTGTGTGACAAGCATTTTATTCTCTGAGCCATCTTTCCAGCCACTAAAAGTGCCTTTTATAGTTAGGTTTCCAGCACCTTCAAAAATGTTCTTGAAGACACTTGGGAAGTGTTTATATTCCACATGATTTACTTATTTAAGACAGGGAGGAGGACATACTGAAAAGCAACTTTGTGACTTCATAGAGAGCACTGATTTTGTTTCTTTGTGGATCTAGTTTAAGTGAAAAGACTTGTCAGCAGGAAGACAGCCAGCCAAAGGTTTGCAGACCTGCTCGACTTATGAGGACCCGGATGCAAAGACCTAAGCCAAATATAGAGAAAGCTATAGAAAGAAAAGAAATTCTTTCATCTCAGGAAACAGTTGGGGCCAATGAGATGTGTGAAAAGAAATCCTGTGATGAAAAAGATGTAAGTACTATTCTTGTTTTTTTTTTTTGAGGTAGGGTCTCACTCTGGTCCAGGCTGACCTGGAATTCACTATATAGTCTCAGGGTGGCCTCGAACTCACGGCGATCCTCTTCTCTCTGCCTCCCGAGTGCTGGAGTGCTGGGATTAAAGGCGTGCGCCACCACGCCCGGCTGTTGTTGCTTTTTTTTTTTTTTTTGGTTTTGCGAGGTAGGGTCTCTGGCCCAGGCTGTCCTGGAATTAAGTATGTAATCTCAGGGTGGCCTTGAACTCTCGGCGATCCTCCTACCTCTGCCTCCCGAGTGCTGGGATTAAAGGCATGCGCCACCACGCCTGGCTTGTTGTTGCTTTTTTGAGATAAAGTCTTACTCTAGCCCAGGCTGACCTGATATTCATTATGTAGTCTCAAATGGTCTTGAACTTGCAGTGATCCTCCTATCTCTGCCTCACCAGTGCTGGAATTAAGGGCATGAACCACCATGCCTGGCTTTTTTCTTTCTTTCTTTCTTTTTTCTTTCTTCCATCTATTCTTCTAGTCTACTCTAGCTGAACTAACTAACCTTAGGGATCCTCCTGTCTCTGCCTTCCTAGAGCTGAGATTTTCAGGTATGTGCCACTATGTATGACTTTTTTTGTGGGTGCTTAAGATCCCAACTCAGGTCCTCAAGCCATGGCCCATCCTGTTTTTTTTTTTTTTTTTGGAGGTAAGGTCTCACTCTAGTCCAGGCTTACCTGGAATTCACTGTGTAGTCCAGGGTGGCCTCCAACTCATGGTGATCTACCTACCTCTGCCTCCCAAGTGCTGGGATTAAAGGCATATGCCACCACGCCCTGCTTCTTTTCTTTAAAGAGGGTCTCATGTAGCCTTGTTTTGTCTCAGACTTGCTATGTACTGAGGAAGGCTTTGGACTGAGATCTGCTTGCCACTCTCTACCTCTGAACACCAAGGACTATACTTGGTTGAGACAGAGTTTTTAATGAATTTTTTGTTTTGTTTTTTGGAGAGAGACAGAGAGAGAGGGAGAGGAAGACAGATAGAGATGGGTGCGCCAGAGACCTCTCAGTTGCTGCGAACGAAATCCAGATGCATGCGCCCCCTTGTGGTCAAGTGCGGCATTGTGCCCTTGCCTCACTTTGCATCTGACTAAACGTGGGACCTGGAGATTGGAACCAGCGTTCTTAGGCTTAGGAGGCAGGCGCCTTAACCACTAAGCTATCTCTCCAGCCTTATTTTGTTTTTTGATGTAGGGTTTCACTCTGGCCCAAGCTGACCTGGAATTCACTATGTAGTCTCAGGGTGGCCTGGAACTCAAAGGCAATGCTCCTACCTCTGCTTGTGGAGTGCTGGGATTAAAGACATGCCCCACCACGCCCGGCTTCAATGAAAATTTTAAGTTATGGCTTTACCACCTCCTGCTTTCTTTCTTTTCTTAATCTAATAAAATCTCTGTAAATTTAAGGGAAAAAAGATAAATGTTTAAAAGTTATGTGTTTCATTCTGAAATATAACACATTAAAATCTTTGTTATTAAGATTCCTCAACAAGTGGAGAATCAGTCATGCAAAAATTTCCATTGTGAAGACATCATCATAGCACAGACTGAAAAACCGGATAGTTCATTTCAAAATGTGCAGCCTGATGAGCCCAAAGCTATGAGTGAATGTCTAAGGTAAGTACCCTTTTATTCCTTATATAATTTTAATGTTTTTAATATAGTTTTAGAGCTTAATTTAAAAAATTTATTTATTTATTTTTGAGCAGAGAGAGATAGAAGAGAGACAGATAGAATGGGCACTCCAGGGCCTCTAGCCACTGCAAATGGCCTCCAGATGCATGCGACACCTTATGTAGCTGGCTTTATGTGGGTACTGGGGAATCGAACTGTGGTCCTTAGGCTTTGCAGGCAAGTTCCTTAACCACTGAGCCATCTCTCCAGCCCTGGAACTTAATGTTTGAAAACAAAATTAATTTTTTTTTTTTTTTCAAGAGAGGGTCTCTTACCCCAGGCTGACCTGCAATTCACTATGTAGTCTCAGGGTGGCCTTAAACTCATGGCAGTTCTCCTACCTCTGCCTCCCCAGTGCTGGGAAAGGTATGTGCCACAATGCCCGACTCAAAATTAATTTTTTACCTGTGTATCAAGTTATGAAATTTTTTAAATTATTTAAGAATAACACTTTTCAGGGAAGTTTCAGTTGTGGCTTTTAAGTTTTTCTCACCTACAGTCATCTGACAAAAGCTATTTATCATAAATTTGAATTTGAATGAATAGGAATAACTTTTTCATTTAATATAAATTAGATGTTTGTGCAACTAGAAAATGTTACTTTTTTGTTAACAATTCTTTCTTTCAAATTAAATCACTTAAAGGTAAAATTCATACTTCCCATAGCCAGAATTCTTGTTTGTTATTTCTTCTGAGGGGTATATCAAAACAGATTGATGGAATTATTAATATAATTTCATTTTGGGAATATCTAAAATACACAGGGCTGGAGAGATAACAGCTAATTAGGCACTTGCCTGGGAAACCTAAGGACCTGTTATCAACTCCCTAGGTCCCATGTAAGCAAGACCCAAAAGGTGATACAAACACAAGGTCATGCATGTGCACAAGGTGGCTCATGTGTCTGAAGTTCAATTGTAGTGCCTGGAGGCCCTGGTGCTTCAATTCTTTCTCTTTGTCTCTTATGAAAAGAAAGATTAAAGTATACATAATCAGAGAGAACAGTAATGGATTCCCATGGATTTCCACTCTGTAATCTTTACATATGAAGGCAAAGATAAGGAGATAGATAAATTCCTTTATTTCTTTCTTTCTCTTTTCTTCCTTTTCTTCTTATATCCCTCTCAACTGTTTTAGTACTACTGTTTCTAAAATTTTCAAAAAGCACATTATAAGAGATAGCAATTTCAATGGAGAAAGATTAAGAACTAAAGAAATTTATACAAGCAAGTGAATGCTTTTTTTTTTTTTTTCCTTCGAGGTAGGGTTTCACTTTAGTCCAGGCTGACCTGGAATTCACTATGTAGTCTTAGGGTGGCCTCAAACTCACAGTGATCTCCTACCTCTGCCTTCCAAGTGCTGGGATTAAAGGCGTGTGCCACCACGCCCGCCTCTTTTTTTTTCCTTTTGTCTTTTTACTTCCACAATTATACAGTAGTATTTTTTCCCCAGATTTCATGTTACTGTGGTCCTAGACACTGCATGTAAATTATGTTGATTGAGGTGGTTTGACACCTGCCTGGACCTGCCAGAATTTTTCTTTTTCATTGGTGCTCATCTTCCAAAGTTGACAAGTCTGATACTGTAATTGTTTCTGTGCCTGATTATTTCAAGTGAATTGTGCCATTTTTAAAAAAACTTTTTTTTATTGACAACTTCTATACTTACATACAAAAAATGCACAATATTTCCCTCCCCTGCCCTCATGCCCCTTTAGAACTCCAACCTCCATCATATCCCCTCCCTCTCTCCATTAGTCTCTCTTTTAATTTGATGTCATCATCTTTTTCTTCTATTATGAGGGTCTTGCGAAGGTATTGCTAGGCACTGCAAGCTCATGGATATCAAGGCCAATTTCTGTCTGGGCAGTTGCATTGTAAGGAGTTGTACCCTTCCTTTGGCTCTTCCATTTTATCTGCCCCCTCTTCCTCTCCAAGGCCCTGAGCCTTGGAAGGTGTGACAGATGTTTCAGTGCTGGGCACTCCTCCATCCCTTCTTCTCAGCACTATGTTGCCTTTTGGGTCATCCCAGTGGTCATCGCCATCTGAAAAGAGAAGCTTCTCTAACCAGAAGTGAAAGTAGCATTAATATGTGAATATGAACATTAAGTTCAAATTAATTAAATAATATATACATTAAGCCAGACAAGAGCAGGCTTTATATCCCTAAGGCTCATGACCTCCCCTGCCATAGACTTTTTTTTTTTTTTTTTTGGGTTTTTCGAGGTAGGGTCTCACTCTGGTTCAGGCTGACCTGGAATTAGCTATGTAGTCTCAGGGTGGCCTCGAACTCATGGCAATCCTCCTACCTCTGCCTCCTGAGTACTAGGATTAAAGCCGTGCGCCACCACGCCCGGCTCCCTGCCATAGACTTTTGCTTAGCTTTTTCAGTACCAGGTATGTATTCCCTCCTGTAGAGAGGGCCTTTAGTCCAATTATGGAGCAGTTTGTTACCCCATGAGTAGACATGCCACTATTGCACCCGTTCAGTCATTGGACCTGTATGGCCAAACTTGAATATTCAGTGTCCATTGTTTTCATTGCTGATGACTTCTGTGTCCCATAGGGCTACATGCAGTGCAGCTTTTTCCAGCTTTCAGTTGGCTGGTCTACAGGGAGAAGGTTTTCTGCTCCACACCAGCTTGCTTTCTCAGTGACCTTGCCTCTCAGGCAAGAGGTGTCTTCAGCAATAGGGTCTTACTATCTGTTTCTCAAGGGAAACCAAGGGCTTTGGCAATAGTCTTTAATGGTTTGGAGGCTACCAGTACCTCCTTGGCCAACAACTCACTGGAAGGTATCCCATCCCAGGCACTGAAAATTTTCTAGTAACAGTCTGCAGCTTCTAGATGTGCCATTATTCAAAAAAGTAGGTTTACATAAGTCTTATTCACAATATCTTGAATTTTGATTGACCCTCCCCCTAGAATTGTGCCATTTTTATTGTCATTAGGTACTAAGGGAGAATGATCCTGTTATTTAATTTTATTTAGTCATCTCAAAAACGTAACCACTGAAGGTTTTTAAAAAAATTCAAAGCATTGTTATGTCTTTTTATTAACCTCTTTCTTTTTCTAAATGTATGTTTACTTTTTAAATTTTTATTTATTTGAGTGAGAATGAGCATGGGCATGACAGGGCCTCTAACCACTGCAAACCAGTTCCAGATGCATGTACCACCATGGGCACCTAGCTTACGTGGGTTTTGGGGAATTGAACCTTAGGCTTCACAGGTGGGTGCCTTAACCACTAAGCCATCTCTCCAGCACTATTTTTACTTTTAAGTGACGCAGTAATTATACTTATAGACACATTGTTGACGTTTCAATTTATATACTATATAATGATCAGGTCAGGGTAACTGACATATTTGTTACCTTAGACATTTGTCAGTTGTTTCTGTTGGGATATCCTCGATTCTCTGTACTAGCTAGTTTAAAATACACCATTTTATTGGTCTGGAGAGATGGCTCAGTGGTTAAGGTGCTTCCTTGCAAAGCCATCTCTCCAGCCCCTGGTTTTCTCTTTTTAATAGTTCTTAAAATACATGTCTTATGTTGCTAGTAAATTGCTCTGTTAGCTGTGGGTAGAGAAACTTCTTTTCACAGTTGATGGTGACTATTGGAGAGACTCCATACTCTTCAAAGTACTGAAAGTAAGTGCTTGTGGAGAGCTCTCTTTCTCAAACAAACAAACAAATAAATAAATAAACTATATTGAAAGAAAAAACTGCTTTAAAATTTTTTATTTTTAAATAAAGGCCAGGCGTGGTGGTGCATACCTTTAATCCCAGCACTTGGGAGGCAAAGGTAGGAGGATCACTGAGTTTGGGGCCACCCTGAGACTGCATAATGATGTCCAGGTCAGAGTGGGCTAGAACTAGACCCTACCTTGAAAAACAAAACCAAAAAAAAAATTTATTAATTTAAAGCTGGGTGTGGTGGCACATAACCTTTAATCCTGGCACTCAGGAGGCAGAGGTAGGAGGATCGCTGTGAGTTCGAGGCCACCCTGAGACTACATAGTGAGTTCCATATCAGCCTGGGCTAGAGTGCGACTCTACCTCAAAAAATAAAAGAAATTAATTTATTTGCAAGTAGAGAGATAGAGAATGGGTGTGCCAGGGCTTCTAGCCCCTCCCCTGTAAGGGAACTCTAAACGCATATGCATTTTGTGCATCTGGCTTTATTTGAACCTGTCACAGGGAATTGAACCTGTGACATTAGGCTTTGAAGGCAAGCATCTTAAGCGCTGAGCCATCTCATATTGTTTGTTTGTTTTGTTTTGTTTTTTTGAGGTAGGATTTCACTCTAGCCAAGCTGACCTGGAACCCACTATGTAGTCTCAGGGTGGCCTCAAACTCACTGCAACCCTCCTACTGTCTCCCGAGTACTGGGATTAAAGACATGCGCCACCACACCCAGCAAAAAAGAGGCAGAGAGAGAATGGGCATGCCAGGGCCTTCAGCCACTGCTAATGAACTCCAGATGCATGTGCCCCCTTATGTGTCTGGCTTACGTGGGGCCTGGAGAGTAGAACTGGGATCCTTTGGCTTTGCAGGCAAACACCTAAACTGCTAAGCCATCTCTCTAGCCCTCCTTCTACTTTTTTGATGGTTATGGTTTTAACTTAGGACCTTATGCATGCTCAGAATATACTTTACAAATACAACTAGCTGCAACTTTAGACACACACACACACCCCCTTTGAAACTTTGTGTTTTCATAGGGACTTCTCAACTGTCATGTCTTTAGCTAACAACCTGATTTAAATTTCGTGCCTTTTTTTCCTCATAGCATTCAAGAGGATAACAAAGCAGATAAACTCAAACAAGGTCCAATTATAAGGACTCGATTTCAGAAGCCAAAACCAAATATAGGAAAAGGAACTGGAAGAAGAGGAATTTCCTCAAAGGAAGAGGCTACAGAGGAGATCATTATTTCTGGGGAAATGACAACAGCTTTAAGAAATATGGTAACAGTGGACACTTTGCCACAGGAGAACATACCTAGTATTATGCCTGCTGCTGCTACTACTACTGCTGCTGCTGCTATTGCTAAAGAATTGGAGTCAGACTTAAAAGAAACTGGAAAAAATGACAGGTTTCCTAGTACGAAGATGGCTGAAATGACTGATAGCACTGTAGAAATGGAGATAGGTTTGGGAGAAACTGGCAGAGATGTTTCCCAAGGGAAGAAGACACCAGAAGTGCTTGACATCACTTTGGAAACAGAGGCATGCTTGCAAGCATCTGGAACTGTTTCCCCAGGCTTGCAAGCATCTGGAAATGTTTCCCCAGGTTTGCAAGCATCTGGAAATGTTTCCCCAGGTTTGCAAGCATCTGGAAATGTTTCCCCAGGTTTGCAAGCATCTGGAAATGTTTCCCCAGGCTTGCAAACATCTGGAACTGTTTCTTTAGGCTTGCAAACATCTGGAAATGCTTCTCCAGGTTTGCAAACATCTGGAAATGCTTCTCTAAAGGAGAAGATGTCAGAGTTGATTGAGGAAATAAACACAAATTTGGAAGAAACTGGAAAAAGAGAGCTATTTCCACAGGAAGATGTTCTCAGAGATGTTAATTCTATAAGTGAAGTTGAGACCGATTTGCAAGAAACTGGAAACAAGATGTCCATAAGAGAAAGGACCTCAGATATGATTGTTATTAATGAAGAAAAGGAGCCAGATTTAGAAGAAACTGAAAGGCAAGAAATATCTACACAGCTAACTTACCCAGAAGAGGTCAAAATTATAGAAATGGAGACAAATTTGAAAGAAATTGGAGAAACTTTCCCCATAGAAAAGGCCCCAGTGGACATCAATCCTATAGGGGAGAAGGAGATTGATTTGAAAGAAACTAGAGAAAGAGACATTTCTGTGATGGAGGTGGTATCAGGAAAGATGACTGCTCTTGAGGAGACCAAGGGAAATTTAAAAGAACCAGAAAGAGAGATTTCTGTTTCCTGGGAGGGAAGAACTGAGGAGATCTGTGTTAGTGAGGAAGTGGTGACAGATTTAGAAAAAATTGGAAATGTAAGCATTTCTGCAAGAGAATATCAACCAGAGGAACATGATACTTCAGAGCAAACTGTGACCAGTGTAATGGAAAGTAGTGGTGTCCTCAGCACAAAGCCTTCACCAGATAGAAAAGTATGTATTTTTCTACCATTAAACATTAAAAAAATTTGTTTTCTGAGAAAAGTTACCAGAAAAATTTATTATTGCCCTTACATCCAGTAGCACTTAAGATCTCTAAACTCTTTTTTTTTTTTTTTTTGGAGAGAGAGAGGGAGAGGAAGAAGAGAGATGGGCGCGCCAGCAGCCTCTCAGCTGCTGCCAGTGAAATCCAGATGCATGCGCCCCCTTGTGGTCAAGTGTGGCATTGTGCCCTTGTGTCACTTTGCATCTGGCTAAATGTGGTACCTGGAGATTGAAACTGCTGGAGATTGGAACCAGTGTTATTAGGCTTAGGAGGCAGGCACCTTAACTGCTAAACCATCTCTCCGGCCCAAAATCTCTAAACTTTTAAAATATTTTTCAGCCCTTGATCTTTAGGTTTCAGGATCCCCATCCACCTGAGGTGGAGTCTCACTCTAGCCCACACAGACCTGGAACTCACTCTATAGTTCCAGACTGACCTTGTGTTTTAACAATTTTATGTCTTTTTTTTTTTTTTTTTTTTTTTTTTTTTTTTCGAGGTAAGGCCTCACTCTAGTTCAGGCTGACCTGGAGTTCACTCTGTAGTCTCAGCATGGCCTTGAACTCATGGCAATCCTCCTACCTCTGCCTCTGGAGTGCTGGGATCAAAGGCGTGCGCCCCCACACCCGGCTAACAATTTTATGTCAATTTTATTTAACAATTAAAAACAAGTGCCAGCTGCAGTGCCCATGCAAAGCCAGGTGCACAACATGGCATATGCATCTGGAGTTTGTCTGCAGAGGCAAGAGACCCTTGTGCTCCCATTCTCTTTTTCTCTGTCTCTCTCTCTCACTGTCCTTCCAAATAAATAGTTTTTTAAAATCCTCTACATTTAAAAGGAGGGTATTTAGCTGGGCGTGGTGGCACACACCTTTAATCCCAGCACTCGGGAGGCAGAGGTAGGAGGATCACTGTGAGTTCGAGGCCACCCTGAGACTACATAGTAAATTCCAGGTCAGCCTGAACTAGAGTGAGACCCTACCTTGAAACCCCTCCCACCCCCCCAAAAAAGGAGGGTATTTAGAAAATAGTCAGCTTTTGTTTTAAATGTATGAATGTTTATAGAATAAGTTTCTGTATATGCTGATTTATTAAAACTCCTTTCTCCAGAAGATTATCACTGAAGCATCTGTAGTACCTACATCTGTAGAAGAAAAAGAAAGTGCTGATAAGCATGCCTCAAGTCCTTTAAGTCATGTGAACATTTCTTCACAGAATTCTGGACTTCCTGAAATAGAAGAACAAGGGATACAATCTCCATCTGTTCTAGAGCAATTTTCAGATGTAAACTTAAGGTAAAAGAATATTGATCTGTGTTTTTTTTTTTTTTTGTATTTCAAGGTAGTTTCACTCTAGACCAGGCTGGCTTGGACTTTACTATGTAGCCTCAGGATGACCTCGAACTCACAGTGAAGCTTCTACCTCTGCCTCCAGAGTGCTGGGATTAAAGGCATGTGCCACCGTACCCACCTTGTTCTGTGTTCTCTTAAAGAAAATGAATAAGCTGGGCATGGTGGTGCATGCACACTTTTAATCTCAGCACTTGGGAAGCTGTATATGTATATGTATAAAGCTCTAGTTGCAGATTATGTTTTAAAGTAAGTGCAATTTCAAGACAACATACAGGATACTTTTGGAGATTTTAAAATAGTTTTGGGATTATTGGAAGATAGTATAATGAATTTATTTATTATAAGGTCTTCCTGAGAGTTACTGACAACTAGTTGAATTCAATACATTCTCATAAATTAGCATGGGTTTGACCAGTGTTTGTTCCCTTCTTTCCTTCCTTCCTTTTATAGAAAAATTTAAAAAATATTTTATTTTTATTTATTTATTAATTTGAGAGAGAGATACAGAAATTGTCAAGTAGAGAGAGAGAGAGAATGGGCGCGCCAGGGCCTCTAGCCACTGCAAACGAACTCCAGATACATGTGCCCCCTTATGCATCTGGCTTACGTGGGTCCTGGAAAATCGAGCCTTGAACCTGGATCCTTAGGCTTCACAGGCAAGCGTTTAACCACTACGCCATCTTTCCAGCCCAGAAATTTTTTTTTTTATTTATTTGCGAGGGAGAGAGAGAGAGAAAGATAGAGAAAGAGTGAGAATGAATATGGGTGTGCCAGAGTCCCTTGCTGCTGCAAATCAACCCCAGATGTATGCACCCTTTTTCGATCTGGCTTTATGTGGGTACTAAGGAATTGAATCTGAGCAGACAGGCTTTGTAAGCAAGTGCTTTTAACCATGACAGTATTTTCTTAGGCACAAATGAAGAGTTCATGCCTGGATTATATAGTTTGTGTTACTTAGGCTCTATCAAATAGTTTGATTTTATTTTTTCCTTTTGAAAATTAGGAGTAGGGCTGGATAGGTGGCTTAGCAGTTAAGGTGCTTGCCTGCAAAGCCTAAGGACCCATGTTGGTCTCTAGATCCCACTTAAGCTAGATGCACAAGGTGACACAAGTGTGCAAGGTTGCACCTGCTCACAAGATGGTACACATGTCTGGAGTTTGATTATAGTGGCTGGAGTCCTTGGCATGTCAGTTCTTTTTCTCTCTCTCATTAAAAAAAAAAAGACCAGTATATTGGGCTTGTCTCAAAATAAAATATAATAATAATAATTATTAGGATCAATGGCAACTGGATGTGGTGGCACATGCCTGCAACCCCAGCACTCAGGAGGCAGAGGTACGAGGATTATTGTGAGTTCAAGGCCACTCTGGGAATACATAGTGATTTCCAGGTCAGCCTGGGCTAGAGTGAGATCCTACCTGAAAAAACAACAAAAAATTAGGATTAAGCCACTTATTGTGGCACATGCTTGTAATCCCAGCACTTGGGAGGCAAAAGCAGGATGATTGAGAATTGGAGGTCAGCCTAGGCTATGGAGTAGCCTCCAGGCTAGCCTTGGTTATACAGAGAGACCTTGTCTAACAGCAAAACACAAAACACTGAAGTGTTTAGTGACACTCACTAAGGGTGTCCTGCAGTTTCACTCACCCTGACAATTCAGTTCCTTATAATAAAATTTCATAATCCTTATTCCAAAAGCAAATCTCTTCCTCAAGAACAGAAGCCTCTTGATGTTAAACCAGCACCTTTTGTGAGAAGTCGATTCAAACGACCAAAACCCAACCTGGCAAGGGCAGTTTTAAAAAGAGAGACTACGGAAGCAGAAAAACGTGTGCCTGACAAGAAACCAGAAGCAAATGAAATGGAGACCACCCTGATTCAGCAGTTCAGTAAACAAGCTAATACTCTTCCTTCTCAGAATGTGAGTAATATGTAAGATGGAGGTTTTAGTTACTGTGGTTATTCAAATTTTACAAGTTTTTATTTTACTGTGCTTAATGTGTCCATTTAATTAAGTTTATAAAAAAGTCTTCAGTCTGATAGGCAGTGCAGGCAAATGTGTTGTGTTGATAGAAAAGCATTTAGCAAGCTCTGGCTATAGTTGAAGTTCTGGTTCTGGGACCATAGCCAAATGATACAAGTTTCTTCATAGAAAAAATGGGAGTAGTAATGCTTTATTGCATTCTGTTGTGAAGATGAAATGAAAAATTAGATGTGACATAACTAGATATATTATGTACTTAATTAATTTGGTCCATAACAGGTTAAGATTGTATTATAATAGAAACTCTGAAATAAAAAATAAAATGCTAACATTCAAAATAGTGGGTTTTTTGGTGGAATTAGAGGTTGAACCTAAGACCTTATTGATGGTGAAAAAGCACTGTCTCACTGAGCTGTATCCCCAACACTTTATTAAATTGTTCAAGCTGACTTTGAACTCACTCTGTAGCTCAGGCAAGCCTCAAATTTGTGATCTTCCTGACTGCCTCCTGAGCAGCTGGATTATAGGTCTGCATGCCAGTCCCAGCCAAAAATTTTTTTTAACTTTTTTAATTTAGAACTTCCATTATTATAGACAATAAACCATTTTAATTCCCTCTCCTCCCCCACTTTCCCCTTCATAAATTCACTCTCCATCATATCCCTTCCCTCTCTCAATTAGTCTGTCTTTTATTTTGATGTCATCTTTTCCTCCTGTTATGAGGGTCTTTTGAAGGTAGTGTTAAGTACTGTGAGGTCATTTTTTTTTTTTTTTTGGTTTTTCGAGGTAGGGTCTCACTGTGGTCCAGGCTGACCTGGAATTAACTATGTAGTCTCAGGGTAGCCTCGAACTCACGGCAATCCTCCTACCTCTGCCTCCCGAGTGCTGGGATTAAAGGCGTGTGCCACCACACCCTGCTTGTGAGGTCTTTTTTTTTTTTTTTTTTTTTTTTTTTTTTTTCGAGGTAGGGTTTCACTCTGGCCTAGGCTGACCTGGAATTAACTATGTAGTCTCAGGGTGGCCTCGAACTCACGGCAATCCTCCTACCTCTGCCTCCCAAGTGCTGGGATTAAAGGCGTGCGCCACCACGCCCAGCTCAAGGTCATTTTTTAAAAGTAAATTTATTTTTTCATTATATATGTGCATATGTGCACACACATGAGAGAGTAGACAGAGCTCCTACCTGCCCATGAGAAGGCTTTATTTAGCCCCTCCTGCCTTCTCATAGGCAGGCAGGGCTAAAGCCCTTATTTGTTGGCTTTATATATATTTTTTTAACCTTTTTTTTTTTGTTTGTTTGTTTTGTTTTTGTTTTTTCAAGGTAGGGTCTCACTCTAGCCCAGGCTGACCTGGAATTCACTATGTAGTCTCAGGGTGGCCTTGAATTCACGGCAATCCTCCTACCTGTGCCTCCAAGTGCTGGGATTAAAAGCATGTGCCACCAAGCTTGGCTAATTATTTATTCTAAAACATAAGACTCCTTTATTCCATCTCATCTTCCCTCTCAAATCAGTTATGTAGCAATTTTGAATACATGCACTTAGATTTTCTACATAGTATTTATTTATACAATAAATTATTGGTATTTTTACTACATATTAAAAACCCTTGCCTTCTGATTTTTTTTTCATTTAGCACAATACTGTGAGCATTATTTTTTTTTGGATCAGTGCTGATATTTGTTTTTCTTAAGTGATATTTAGTAGACTAGGCTTGTGAGTGTGTGCCTTACTTATATCACCAGTTTCTCAAGAGGGTGTTCAAGGTGAGGCATAGGCAACATAGTCACATAGTAATTCTATCCTAGTTCAACCTCTAGGTTCTGTCCTAGGAAAGAAACAGAAAAGATCTGTGAGCTGTTCTGTTGTAAAGAAACTCTAATTATGTATTTACCAAAATTACAATGTTTTGTACTTTTTTTGCACATAGTAGAGGGCTCTTAAATTTTATACAATTGTTAATGTACATATGTGTTTAGGTATTTTTATAAGATGAATTTCTAGAAGAAGAATTATTGGTAACCAGTCCCCTTGTCATCTGTATCACCAATTTGTTGTTCTAATAGTATATGAAAATTTTTATTTAACTATACTTCTTACCAATTATCAATAATTTTTTTGTCTTCTAGGATGTGACTTCCCTAATGACATCAAAAGAAAATGATAAATTGGGTGACAAGGAGGAAACTGTGATAAAGCCTGGAAAAGATCCTTCACCTTCAAATTCTTATGAATCTAAAGAGGAGTCTCTGTTATCCCAAAACCAGGAAGACGACTTAGTTGTTTCTGTGGGGTAAACAGTGATACTTCCTTGAAAATATAAAATAAGAGAGGCTTATATTTTAAATACTTATCTTAAGGGGCTAGAGAGATGGCTTAGCAGTTAAGGTACTTGCCTGCAAAAAGGACCTCTATTCGATTCCCCAGGACCCACGTAAGCTAGATGCACAAGGTAGCACATGTATCTGGAGTTTGTTTGCAGTGGCTGGAAGCCCTAGTGCACCCATTCTTTTTCTCTTTCACTCTGCCTCTTTTTCAAATAAATAAATAAAAATAGAGTAAAATTTAAAAACCTTTAAATACTTACCTTAAAAAGATATGTTAAAGTATTTTAAAGATGAATATAAAGAATACTTGGTCTAATTGATAGAGCAGACCACCAAAACCCTAAAGTCAAATTGAATTCAGCATCTTTTGTTTTTTTAAATGTTTTATTTGAGACAGAGAGAGAGAGAGGGAGGGAAGGAGAGAATTGACACACCAGGGCCTCTAGCCACTACAAATGAACTCCAGATGTATGCACCGCCTTGTGCATCTGGCTTACATGGAACCTGGAGAATTGAACTTGGGTCCTTAGGCTTCGTAGACACACTCCTTAACTGCTAAGCCATCTCGCCAGTCTGAATTCAGCATTTTTTAATGTTTGCTGATTTATTATTAACTATTTAATATTTAAGAATTTTATAGAAATATAAATATAAATAAAAATGAATACAAATAAAATGTAAATGAATATAAATAAATATCCACACATATGACAGATATTTGTTAATTTTTTTTTTTTTTTGAGTTTTCGAGGTAGGGTTTCACTCTAGCCCAGGCTGACCTGGAATTCACTGTGTAGTCTCAGGGTGGCCTCGAACTTGTGGCGATCCTCCTACCTCTGCCTCCCGAGAGCTGGGATTAAAGGCGTGCGCCACCACGCCTGGCTATTTGTTAAATTTTTGTTAAATTAAAAAAAGTTGGGGATTGGAGAGATGGCTTACTGATTAAGGCATTTGCCTCCAAAGCCAAAGGACCCCGGTTTGATTCTCCAGACCCACGTAAGCCATATGTACATGGGGGCACATACATCTGGAGTTCGTTTGCAGTGGCTGCATACCCTGGTTTGCCCATTCTCAATCTCTCTCTCTCAAATAAATAAATAAATAATATTTTTTAAAAATTGGGGCTGGAGAGATGGCTTAGCGGTTAAGCACTTACCTGTGAAGCTAAGGACCCTAGTTCAAGGCTCGATTCCCCATTACCCACGCAAGCCAGATTCACAAGGTGGCACAGGCATCTGGAGTTCATTTGCAGTGGCTAGAGGCCCTGGTGTGCCCATTTTTTCTCTGTATCTGTCACTCTTGAATAAATAAATAAAAATAAACAATAACAAAAAATGTTGGGCCGGTTGTAGTGGCACATACCTTTAATCCCAGCATTCAGGAGGCAGAGAGAGGTAGAGGATCTCTCCAGTCCATCATAAAATATTTTCATAACCAAGGTAATTTTATTTCTGATCAAAAATATTTTCATAGAATTTATTGGGTAAAATTTATATGTTTTTATAGTAGTTGTCACCTTTTTATAATCAGTTTCCCTCTCCTCCTGTTCCCAATTTTAGGACTCAAAAGACAAATATAATCTCAGAAGAAACAAAGGAAAGTGTTGTACAAACTGCTCTACCAATGAGGGGCCGTCTTAAGAGACCAAGACCAAATGTACAAAGGGCTAGACAGAGGCAAACAGTAGAAAAGGGTGAAACTGAAGGCATAATTAAGGGAGACAGACCAACACTACAGAAGGATGAAACTAAAGAGAAATCCTTGACCGGGGTGAGATAATTGTTTGTAACTAATTGATCTTTTAAAAAAATTATATGCATATGTTTGTGCATGTGCACTGTTGTTGAACCTATCTGTCTGTCTTTATGTGGGTAGCTGGGCATTTGAACCTGGGCTAGCAGGGTTTGCAAGGAAGTACCCTGAATTGCTGCTGCGCCATCTTCCAAGATTAACAAATTAACCTTTTTTTATCTTTATGCATTTTTATTTTTTTATTTATTTATTTATTTATTTATTTATTTATTTATTTATTTATTTATTTATTTGGTTTTGCAAAGTAGGGTCTTTGGTCCAGGCTGACCTGGAATTCACTATGTAGTCTCAGGGTGGCCTTGAACTCTCGGCGATCCTCCTACCTCTGCCTCCCGAGTGCTGGGATTAAAGGCGTGCACCACCACGCCTGGCCTATTTTTGATTTTTCGAGGTATAGTATCACTATAGCTCAGGCTGACTTGGACTTCACTGGAATTTGAACTCACGGCAATCCTCCTATCTCTGCCTCCCAAGTGCTGGGATTAAAGGCGTGTGCCACCATGCCCACCTTTTTTTTTTCTTCTGAGGGAGGGTCTCTATCCCATGGTAATCTGGTACTACTCTGTAGCTCAGGCTGGCCTCAGACCCTCAGCAGTCCTCTAGCTCAGGCTGACCTGGAATTCACTCTGTAGTCTCAGGGTGGCCTTGAACTCACGATGATCCTCCTGTCTCTGCCTCCTGAGTACTGGGAAAGCGTGTACCACCATACCCAGTTCAGTTGAACTTTGAATGCATATTAAAATACCAAGTGTTGCTGGGTGCTCTGGCGCATGCCTTTAATCCCAGCACTTTAGAGGCAGAGGTAGGAGGATTTCTGTGAGGTAGAGGCCACCCTGAGACTACATAGTGAATTCCAGGTCAACCTGGACTGGAGTGAGACCCTACCTTGAAAAACCAAAAAAATAAATAAGATAAAAGTAAATGTTTGCTCAGTTTTGACTAGTCGTCACACAACTCTACTTAATGAATACATGTGTCCAATTTTTTCACAATTACTGTTTTGTAAGTGAAAGTAGATCCCTGATGATGTTATTCATTAGGAAACATTTAATCAGTACAAAATGATAAGTACATTAAAGTCTGACTGAGATAACCACTGAAGGCTTTTTGACATACCTTACTCCATCTATCCCCATGCACACATACATAAGTTAAATAATAAAATCATTGTACACATGTTGGTAAAGTCATTGTATACATGTTTTATAACTTTCTTTTCAGTTTATATCATACCATAGTAAATGATACAGGAATTCTCATTTTTGCTGCATAACAGCATACTATGTTGAATGTAATTTTAACAAATTTTGTTTATTCTTTTTTCTTTTTAGATAGGGTCTGGCTATGTAGCCAAGGCTTGCTTTTATCTTTTTTCCTTACACTCCTAAGTGCTGCAATTACAAGGTGTACCATTATGCCCTTCTGTTTTATCCATTCATTCTCTCCCCTTAGCCCTTAATCCCTCCTTTTTTTTGACAGGGTCTCATGTAGCCCAGGCTGGCATTGAACTTTGAACTCTTGATCCCCATGATTTCATTTCCTAAGGTCTGGGATTAAAGGCAAGTGCCACTACATCTGGCTCTTACCAATTTTTTAAAAACATATTTTTATTTATTTGACTGATGGAGAGAGGCAAATAGAAAGAATGGACATGCCAGAGCCTCTAGCCACTGCACATGAACTTCAGATATATGCGCCACCTTATGCATCTGGCTTACATGGGTCCTGGGGAATTGAACCTGGGTCCTTTGGCTTTGTAGGCAGGTGTCTTAACTGCTAAGCCATCTCTCCAGCCCCTCTTGCCAATTCCTTAATAAATCTTTTTTTTTTTTGCTGTCTTTTTTATATATTTATTTTTAATTAAAAAAATTTATTTATTTGAAGCTGGGCGTGGTGGCACATGCCTTCAATCCCAGCACTCTGGAAGCAGAGAGTTTGAGGCCACTCTGAGAATACAGAGTGACTTCCAAGTCAGCCTGGGCTAGAATGAGACCCTACCTCAAAAACAAACAAACAAAAAGTATTTATTTGACAGAGAGAAAGAGGAAGAGGGAGGGAGGGAGAGAGAGAGGATGAGAATGAATGCATGTTCCAGGGCCTCCAGCCTCTGCAAATGAACTCCAGATACATGTTCCACCTTGTATATCTGGCTTACGTGGGTCTTGTGGAATTGAACCTGAGTCCTTTGGCTTTGCAGGCAAGTGCCTTAGCTGCTAAGCCATCCCTTCAGCCCTCCTTTACCCCTTTTTTGAAGCAGTGTTTCACTCTACCCAGGATGACCTTGGACTTACTCTATTATAGCCCAGACTGACCTCAAGCTTATAGCAATTGTCCTACCTCAGCATCCTGAGTATTAATAAATCTTTGGTTACTAGAAAAAAACTAAATAGTATAATGTCCCAGTGTATCCATTTCAGCTACTTGTTATTTTGTCATTCTTTTTTCTGAGTGGGTCTGAAGGTAAAACCTTGGATTTAAAGTGATTACAATCCTTATATGAACCCAAATGCTGTCCCCCCTCCACCACCGAGCTAGGGTCTCACTCTAGCCCAGGCTGACCTGGGATTAGTCTCAGGGTGGCCTTGAACTCTCAGCAATTCTCCTACCTCTGCCTCCTGAATTCTGGGATTAAAGGCATTATACCACCATGCCCCCTCTCTAAATGCTCTTTTTTTTTTCCTTTGGTTTTGGTTTTGGTTTTGTGAGGTAGGGTCTCACTGTGGTTCTCCAGGCTGACCTGGAATTAAATATGTACTCTCAGGGTGGCCTCGAACTCTCGGTGATCCTCCTACCTCTACCTCCTGAGTGCTGGGATTAAAGGCGTGTGCCACCACGCCCAGCTTTCCTTTGTTTTTTTAAGGTAGGATTTCACTCTAGCCCAGGCTGACCTGGAATTCACTATGTAGTCTCAGTGTGGCCTCGAACACATGGCCATCCTCCTACCTCTGCCTCCTGAGTGCTGGGATTAAAAGCATGTGCCATCACACCCGGCTCAAAATGCTTTCTTATAAAAAAGAAAAGCTAGGGTCTGGAGAGATTACTTGGTGGTTAGAGGTGTTTGTTTGGAAGGACTCCCTGTACAGGTTCATTTGCTCAGCACACACGTAAAGCCAAGTGATAAGAGACTCTGGCGTACACACATATAAACACATAGGTGTAAATAAATAATTTTTTTAGGTCTAAATAAATAATTTATTTAAAAATTAAAATTCCATTAAACGTCTTCCTTTTTTTGCATTTAGGGTTCAAACCCAGAACAAGTTCAAGACCTGGAGGTATGTGGTCTGCCATTAACTATCCCCAGCCCAAACTCTTTCTTTTCCCCTCCTTCCCTCCCTGCCTGCCTCCCTACGTTCTTTCTCTCTCTCTCTCTTTCTTTCTCTTCCCTCCCTCCCTCCCTTCCTCCCTCCCTCCCTCCTCCTTCCTTCCTTCCTTCCTTCCTTCCTTCCTTTCTCTCTGTGCTTCTTTCTTTCTTTCTTCTCTAATTTGCAAGCAGAGAGAGGTAGGAGTGAGAGACAGAGTAAATGGACACAATAATGAACATTAGATACCCAGTTCAAATCATAATTTAACAACAACAAAAATCCCAACAACCAGGGCTGGGGCATTATTGTAGGCATACAAATGTTCTAGTTTAAGTTCCTAGCACAGAAAGAAAAGATAGGCTGAATACTTTTTAATGATTTAAGTATTTTAGAAGGTATGTTTGCTATTAACACTAATGTTTTTGTCTTTTCAGTCAAATTCTCAAATTGAAGCTGAAATTGAAGTTGTGTCCCCCGGAGTTTCAGAATGCAGAGTGAATGAAAATCAAAGTCATGTAGTTTCTGTAGAAAATGTTCCTATTAACAAAAGAAATGTCTTACATGAAGAGATGAGGTGAGTTTGACTTTAATGAGAAAAGCATAAAACTATCAAAGATGGAGGCTGAAAAGCCAGGCGTGGTGGTGCATGCCTTTAATCCCAGCACTTGAGAGGCGGAGGTAGGAGGATTGGCATGAGTTTGAGGCCACCCTGAGAATACAGATTGAACTCCAGGTCAGCCTGGGCTAGACCCTAACTTGAAAAAAAAAAACCAAAAAAAAAGAAAAGAAAAGAAAAGAAAAAAAGAAAAGAAAAGAAAAGAAAAGATGGAGGCTGGATAGATGGCTTGTTGGGTAAGAATGGTTTCTGTGCCAGCATAAGGGTTTGAGGGGGCTCTAGGCCACATGTGTTCTATTTCCCAGAACCCACATGTATACTGGGGCACAACTATGCACATCTGTAATCCCAGTTTTTTAGGGAACAGAGCCAAGAGAATAGCTGGGGCTATTAAAAATCTCAAGCTCCATGCTGGTCATGGTGGCGCACACCTTTAATCCCAGCACTCGGGAGGCAGAGGTAGGAGGACGCTCTGAGTTTGAGGCCACCCTGAGACTGCATAGTTAAGTCCAGGTCAGCCTGGACCAGAGTGAGACCCTACCTCGAAAAACCAAAAAAAAAAAAAAAAAAAAAAATCTCAAGCTCCTATTGGGTGTGGGATTTTGGAGATAGGGTCTCACTCTTGCCCAGGCTGGCTTTTCACTTGTTTTTATAGCCCAAGTATACCTTGAACTTGGGGTTCTGCTGCCTCAGCCTTCCAACTAGCTGAGATTACAGGCTTTTGTCATCAGTCCCAGCCTAAAATTATTTTCAATTCCAACATTTGTGCATCTGGTTTACGTGGGTCTTGGGGAAATGAACCTGGGTCCTTTGGCTTTGGAGACAATTACCTTAACTGCTAAGACATCTCTCCAGCCCATTTTTCCCCCAGTGCTGGGGATTGAACCTGTGGCTTTACACGCACTAGCAAGTTTTTTTTGCCATTAAGCTGCATCCCTCAGCCCTATATTAACATTTTTTTAATTTAATTTTATTTACAAGAGAGAGAGAGAATGGCCACTTTCGGGCTTGTAGCCACTGCAAAGGTACTCTTGACACATGCGCCACCTTTTGCATCTGGCTTTACATGGATACTGGGGAGTAGAACCTTGGTCCTTTGGCTTTGCAGGCAAGTGCCGTAACTACTAATCCATCTCTCCAGCCCTTATATTAACTTTTAAATTTCCTAATTCAGATCCTTACCAGTTACTGAAATATTTCCAGGAGACCTTGGGAGCTTTGACATTCTATAGAATGTTAAAACCATGTCTTTGATTTGACAGATATAAATGAGTTATATTAAGAACCTTACAACAAGCTGGGCATGGTAGCACACACCTTTAATCCCAACACTTGGGAGGCTGAGGTAGGAGGATTGCCATGAGATTGAGGCCACCCTGAGACTACATAGTGATCCAGGTCAGCCATGGCTAGAGCAAGACTCTACCTCGAAATCCCCCCACCCCCAAAAAGAACCTTTACAACACTGCCTGTCAATAAGGCCTTTTATATGAATTTTCATATATGTGGTAGAATAGGCTCAGTTTGTCAAGCCTGCTTTTGAGCAAGAAGGGCCAGTTGGTTATGACCATTGTATATCTATTCATGCTTTGGAGCCTATTTGAGACATTTATTTAAAGTACTGTATAAAAATGGATTTTATACAGTACTTTAAATAAATGGTAAGGGGCAGTTTTCTTATAGCTAGTGATTTCTTTGGAAATTACTTAAAAGTGGCATGAATGCAGACCAAATTAGTCAATGAAAATCAAGAAAGATTAATATAATGACTTTTCCCCAGGAAATACAGAAAATGGAAGTTAAGAAATCTATTAGGTTTTCCTTTTCATATTAGCAATGTATTGTTTCATTTTTATATGCTTGGCTTTGTTTTCACTTTGTATATAATCCTTTGAACTTAGAACTGATTTGAATCCAAAAATGTTTAATAGTTGTTTCATTGACAAAGAGTTCTGATCTTGTACATGATTTTCACTTAATTCTAGGCCTGAAAATAAACTGTATGTTCCTAGTCCAGCACCACTGATGAGGAGGCGCTTCCCAAAGGTTAAACCGAATTTAGGAAGAGCACCCCTTAAAAAAGTGCAACCATGTGTAGAAAAAGGCACTACAGATCAGAGTGAAGCACAAAAACCAGAATGTGATTTGGTACAACAAGGAGGTTCTGATAACCAGCTCCCTCTAAAAGTAAGTTTTGAAGATACACATGTTGTTTATATGCCTTTTTTTTTCAGACTGTCTTGTCAGGATTATGAAGGACAACATTAGTAAGACAGTTACGATTTTTGTGAACAGTGACTTTCCATTCCTATAAAATTTTAGACACTTAAACCAGGCGTGATGGCGCACATTTTTAATCCCAGCACTCAGGAGGCAGAGGGAGGATTACTCTGAGTTCAAAGGCCAGCCTGAGACTACATAGTTAATTCCAGGTCAGCCTGGGCTAGAGTCAGACCCTACCTCAAAAAAAAAAAAAAATTAGAAACTGATCTGTTGTATATTTATATGTGTTAAGTTTAGAGGATTAAGTCAAACTGGATTTTTTTCCTTTGTAATAGCTGTTTCTTATTCAATTTAAGGAAAAGGCTGGGATTCTAACATCTCTGGAGATTTCCACAGAAGATTGTATAGATTCTAGTGGGTCTGGTTTGGCCAAAAATGATGCTCAATTAAAAACAGAGTCATCTGGAAATACTGGAGAGGAAACTGTAGGAGATAATTCTCTGTCTTCAGCAGTTGAAGAACAGCGTCTTAATACACAAACAAGGTAACATTTTATTTAACAGATACTTAGACGAGGAAACAAACCATAACTTCTTTACCAGGAGAATAAAAAAGATGATTTGTGAACAGAAGTGGAGATTGTTGTTTCTTTTAATGTTATGTCTTTTCATTTTTTTTTCTAAATATTTATTTGAGAGAGAAACAAAGAAAATGGGCACTCCAGGGTCTCTAGCCATTGCAAATGAACTCCAGGTGCATGCACTACTTTGTGTATCTGGCTTAGGATGTACTGGGGAATCAAATATGGGTCCTTAGCCCAGGCTGGCCTGAAATTCACTATGTAATCTTAGGATTTTTTTTTTTTTCTTTCAAATCTTTCCAAACACTCCGCAAGTACTTTTCGTTTTTATTTATGAGACTGACATGCTGCCTACTGTGCTAAGAGGGTGACTGATTTTTATTTATAATTACCTTTTTTCCCACCTTTTCTTAGGAAGATTTTTCTTTCCTAGGTATAAAATTTCTGGGTATTGAGTCTATTAGATGTACGCAGAAGTCTGACCAAGAGTAGTGTACATTACCTAAGTAATTAGAATGCTAATTCTAGTTTGGTTGTAAATGGAAATGAAGTGTACCCTAGTTTTTGTTTTATTTTTTTTTTCATGGTAGGGACTCACTCTAGCCCATGCTGACCTGGAACTCACTCTATAGTCCCAGGCTAGGCTTGAACTCACAGCGATCTTCCTATTTCTTCCTCTCATGTGCTAGGATTAAAGGTGTGTGCCACCATACTTGGGTAATTTCCAGTTCTGTGTTTATTTTATCTCTGCTATCATAACATGTATAAATACAGCCCAGTATTAAAATTTACTTTGCAGTATTTATAGGTATATAACTGAGATTTTCTCTGATAATAAGTAGTACTTAATTCCTTTCTTATGTTTTCACAAGAATGGGTAGAACTGAGGATGTAGTTCAGTGATAGAACACTTGTCTAGGATATTTATATTCTAGTTTTGGTCCTGTCTCCACAGATAGTGACACACACATACACACTCCACACCAAGAAGTGGGGAACAGGGAGTTACACTTGATTTTAATGATTGGAACTGAGATTTCACTGTAACAGTTTGGTTTTTATTAAGATTATTCTAGTGTATATGTGACTATAACTGCTATTTTGGTTAAACATCCAGCCATCCACAACTATTAAAAGAATCAAATTACTCTAAAATTGCCCCACATCGAAGAACAGCTCTCTCTCCAGCCTCTGAGTGTGAGATAGATCATAGTGGAAAGAGAATGTATAGGAAGATCAAACCAAATGTGACCAAAGGGCGTGGATCAAAACGAATTCGAGGGAAGACTGCTAAGAAGGAACCTAGAGCTGCCAAGTCCATGCTGGTGACTCTTCGTGCTTCCCAGAAAGAGGATGAAGATGATGCTGAGGATTTTGAATCTGACTATGAAGATGAAACCTGTCATCTTGCCCCGGAAGAATTAAACAAAGCACCAGTGTTTGTACCTATTGGTCTCAGATCCCCTGAACCCGTTTCTGCCCAGATCGAGGAAACAATGGAAGAGGTAGTTTGTTCTTTTGAATTTTGACACTTTATATATTTTTTTCTCTTAATGAATTGTTATTTCTTCTTTCAGTGATTATTAAATCTGACAAGTTCATTATCTAAATATCCACTGCCAAATATAATATGTTTGGGTCCCAGTGCAGAGTTTAAAGAATCAATATAAGGGCTGGAGAGATGGCTTAGTGGTTAAGGCACTTGCCTGTGAAGCCTAATCTCTCTCCACATCCCGCATAAGCTAGACACACTAGGTGGCGCAAGCATCTGGAGTTCATTTGCAGTGGCTAAGGCCCTGGTAGGCCAATTATCTCTCTTTATTATTATTTTTTTTAAAAAAACTTTTAATGTTTGGTTTTTGGAGGTTCTTTCTCATTCTAGCTCAGGCTGACCTGGAATTCACTATGTCATCTCAGTGTGGCCTTGAAGGCACGGCGATCCTCCTACCTCTGCCTCCCAAGTGCTGGGATTAGTGTGCACCACCACACTCAGCTCTCTTTCTCTTTAGAAAAAAAAAAGAAGAAAGAAAAAGAAAGAAAGAAAGAGAGAGAGAAAGAGAGAGAGGGAGGGAGGGAGAGAGAAAGAAAAAAATCAGCATAAAGTGGCCTGCATCACCTATGATCACCTATCACTTATAGTCCTACCCTAGCAAGGGAATCAACAATAGTGATAGAAGCCTGTTTATATTTGTATCTCAAAGCTGCTTAGTATACTTTTTAATATATATATATTTAAGAGAGAGAACAGGTGTGCTAGGGCCTCCAGCCACTGCAAATGAACTCCAGATACATGCACTCCCTTGTGCATCTGGCTTACATGAGTCCTGGAGAATCAAATAGGGTTCCTTTGGCTTTGCAGGCAAATGCCTTAACCATTAAGCCATCTCTCCAGCCCACACTTAGTATACTTTTAAATTAACCTTTCAGTATGTTTTCAAGTAACTCTATAATAGACTCTGCTTTCTTTTCTTTGTCCTTTTCTTTTTCTTTGTCTTTTTCTTGGTGGTAGTGTGGATTGTACCCAGAGAGCTTTACACATGCTAGGCAAGTGCACTACCACTGAGTTACATCCCTAGCCCCCGTTTTTCCTTCCTTCCTTCCTTCCTTCCTTCCTTCCTTCCTTCCTTCCTTCCTTCCTTCCTTCCTTCCTTCCTTCCTTCCTTCCTCCCTCCCTCCCTCCCTCCCTCCCTCCTCCTCCCCCTCCCTCCCTCCCTCCCTCCTTCCTTCCTTTTTTTCTTTCTTTCTTTCTTTTTGGTTTTCCCAAGGTAGTGTGTCACTCTTGCTCAGGCTGACCTGGAATTCACTCTGTATTCTCAGGTTGGCCTCAAACTCATGGCAGTCCTCCTACCCCTGCCTCCCAAGTGCTGGGATTAAAGATGTGTGCCAGGCCACTGCAAACAAACACCAGATACTTGGGCCAATTTAGCCTCTTTTTTTTTTTCAATATTTTTATTTATATTTGAGAGAGAGAAGCAGAGATAGAGAGAATGGGCACGCCATGCCCTCTAGACAATGCCAATGAATTCCAGATGCATGCACCACCTTGTGCATCTGGCTTACATGAGTACTGGAGAATTGAACTCAGGTCCTTAAGCTTCGCAGGCAAGCACCTTAACTACTAAGCCATCTCTCCAGCCCTTTATTTACCACTTTTGAGTCTGGCTTTTGTAAGTGGATTGCAAATTAGACTTGGGTGGATAGGCTTTGCAAAGAAGCACCTTTAACTGCTGAGCCATCTTTCCAGCCACTTCTCTTCCCCTCCATAGACAGATGTTACCTTCTTACTCATTTTATATGGTAAGTGCTGCTATTACCACCCTTCCTGCATAAAACTTTTCATCTTGCAAAACTGGAGTTCTTTTTTTTTTTAGTGTTTTATTTATTTATTTGAGAGAGAGAGGAAGAGGCAGAGAAAGAGAAAATAGGCATGCCAGGGTCTCCAGCCACTGCAAACGAATGCATGCGAATCATTGTGCTTTTGGCTTATGGGAGTCCTAGGGAGTCAGACCAGGGTCTTTAGGCTTTGCAGGCAAGTGCCTTAACTGCTAAGCCATTTCTTCAACCCCCTGAAGTTCTATTTTTTTTCTTTCTGAGTGAGTGGCTCATACATCTAAGACTGACTTTGAACTTGCTATGTAGCCCAGGATGACCTTGAAGTTTACTGCCTCTGTCTCCCAAGTGCTGGGATTACTGGTATCTGTCACCATGCCTAGAACCTAGGGCTTTGTGCTTGATATCAGTTAAGCTAGCTCAAAATTGGAATTCTGTACCCATTAAGTAAGAAGTACCCTTTCTTTCTTTCTTCTTCTTCTTCTTTTTTTTTTTGTTTGTTTTGTTTTTGAGGTAGGATCTCCACTAGCTTAGGCTGACCTGCAATTCACTATGTAGTCTCAGGGTGGTCTCGAACTCATGCAATCCTCCTACCTCTGCCTCCTGAGTGCTGGGATTAAAGGTGTGTGCTACCACGCCCGGCTAAGAAGTGTCCATTTTTTTTCCCACTTCCCAACCTTTGGCGACCGCTATTTTAATTTTTCCTTCTGAATTAGACTTTCTAGGAACCCCATTTAAGTAGAGTCATGCAGCATTTGTCTTTTTTTTTGGTGACTGCCTTATTTTATATAGCAAAATGTTTTCCAAGTTTATTTACCATGTTGGAACATGTGCCAAAATATTCATCCTTTTCAAAGGCTGAGTATTCGTATGTGAACCTTTTTAGCTATTTCAAGTAATACTTTTTGAATTTCTGATTTTAGTTCTTGTAGGGATGTATTCAGAAATGGAATTGATGTAATATATGGTAGTTTATATTTTAGGTTTTTGTTTGTTAAGGTAGGGTCTAGGCTGACCTAGATTTCACTATGATGAAATTTCACTCAGGGTGACCTTGAACTCATGGTAATCCTCCTACCTCTGTTTCCCAAGTGCTGGGATTAAAGGTATGCACCACCACTCCTGGCTCTTTTTAAAAAATATTTTATTTTTATTTATTTGAGAGTGAGAGAGAATGGGCACACCAGGGTCTCTATCCACTGCAAACAGTCTCCAGATGCATGCACCACCTTGTGCATCTGGCTTACGTGGATCCTGGGGAATTGAACCTGGGTCCTTTGGCTTTGCAGGCAAGTGCCTTAACTGCTAATTCATCTCTCCAGCCCACCACTCTTCTCTTCTGTCCTTCCTTCCCTCTGGAACTCAAGCCTCTCACATGACAAGCAGTTGTTCTCTCCCCTGCTGTTTTTCTCTCTCATAAATAAATCAAAATTTTATAAATGTTGGAAAAAAGAAAGAAAAAAAAGCAGTTGGCCTGCCACTGTACCACATCCTCAAATTTTTTATTTTATTTTTATTTTTAATTTTTTAATTTTAATTTAATTTTTTTTCAAATAGTTGTAGCAATTCTTTTACTAGGGAGGTGGTGAATGATTAATGTGCTTGCTATGCAAGCATCCTGATTGAAATTGCTTCCCAGAACCCCCATTAAAAAAAAGAAAAAAAGAAATAAATTTTTAAAAAGCAAAAAACCCCCAAAACACCAAAAAACAAAACGAAACAAAAAATCAGGTGTAGTGGCATGATTGTAATCTCAGTATTGGGGAGATGGAGACAGGTGGATCCCTCAGGCTTACCACCCAGCCAGTCTACACTATTTAGTGATCTCTAGGCCAGTAAGAGACCCTTTCGCTAAAAGGTTGATCACATTCTTGGGGAATGACAGCCAAGGTTTTATTCATATATATATACACACACACACACTCATTCATACATACATACATACATACATACATACATACATACATACATACATACATGAGACGAAGGCAAGTAGCTAGTAAAAACTAAAATTAGGAATTAATTCTAATAGTCAAGTTTCAGGATATATTATGTCTGAATTAATAGAGTTCTTCAAAAGCAGTTTTTTCTCCCCTTGTTTTTGGGATCAAATGCGGGCCTTGTACTTGCTAGCCATGCCACTCTGAGCTATATCCCTAGCAACACAATGGGAAATTTAATAATTGAACAGGGCAAGTTTCAGTTATATAGTCTTTTAAATAAGCTTAATAACTATAAATTTATGTTTTTATTTTCATTCATGTATTTGCAAGTACTACAGGGGAGAGAAAGGGAAAGGAAGAGAATAAATGAATGAATGAATGGTCATGCAAGGGCCTCTTGCCACTGTAAATGAATACCAGACACATGCTCCACTTTGTTAATCTGGCTTTACATGGGTACTGGAATAGCAAACTCAGGCTGTCAAGTTTTGCAAGTAAGCACCTTTAACCGCTGAGCCATCTCCCCAGCCGTTAAAGTAGAAACTTATGTTAGGAAATTTTCCTTTAAAGACATACTAAAATACAAGGGAATGATTTTTAGTCATAAAGAAATATAAAATAGGGCTGGAGGGATGGCTTAGTGGTTAATGTGCTTGCCTGCAAAGCTAAAGGGCCCATGTAAGCCATATGCACAAGGTGGCCCAAGGTCTGGAGTTCATTTGCAGTGGCTGAAGGCACTGGAGCACCCAGTCTCTCTATATTTGCCCCCTCTGTCTCTCAAATAAATAAATTAAATTTGAAAAATAAATATGAAATATATTGATACATTGATACACATGCTACAGTAAGGATGGACCTTGAAAATGGAAATAGTTACAGAAGATCACATATATGCTTCTATTTATATGAAATATCCAACATAGGAAGATGTGGAGAAACAGAAAATAGATGAGTTGGCCAGTCATGGTGGTGCATACCTTTAATTAATCAAGCACCCTGAGACTATATAGTGAATTTCAGCAGGTCAGCCTGGGATAGAGTGAGACCCTATGTTGCATAAAAAAGAAGAAGAAAAGAAAGAAAGTAGATGAGTGCTTTTGGGGAATTGGGCGATAACAGAGGTTAAAGGAGTGACACTTAAGAGACAGCATTTCTTTTAGTGGTGATGAAAATATTCTAAAATTGGATGTTGCAATGGATGTATATGAATATTCTAGAATGCATTGTCTTGCATATTTTAAACGGGTGTACTGAGAACTGTGGCATATTCTTGTGTAGCATACACAAGGCCTTGAGTTCCATTCACAGCACTGTGGGGAAAAAATAAGACAGGGTATGAATTTATGGCATGTGAATTTTATCTGAATATAAATGGTAAAAAACAAGCTGGTTGTGGTGGATCATGCCTTTAATCTAAGCCCTCAGGAGGCAGAGGAAAGTGGATCACTGAAAGTTTCAGGCTACTCTGAGAGTACATAGTGAACACCAGATCAGCCATAGGCTAGAGCTAGTGCAAGACCCTACCTCGAAAAACCAAAAATAAATAAATAAAGCTGAAACTATATGATACTTAAACCCTTTTTTGAGTTATATAAAATATTTTATTTCTCCTAATTGCAATTTTTCATATGGTATTTTTTTCTGAAATCACTTGAAAATTTTAACTTGTCCCAGGCTTATTGCATATTAGTAAAGATTTTCATCTTAGTTTTGCATCTGATCGTTGAACAAAAAGCCTTGCTCTACCTACTTTATCTTGAAGGCATATTCACAGACTGGATTCTTCTTTGTTGCTATGTAGTCCAGACTGGCCTTGAACTTGAACTTCTCTTGCATCTACCTTCCAGTGTCTGAATGCAGGCTTAACACCTGAGTGAGGTGTGTGCTATGTGCCCTACTTTAGATTTGACTCTTCTGCGCATACGCATGCACGCACACACACACACGTGTTTGTAATGTGCATGCTATGGTCTCTTGCTGCTGCAACTGAGTACCTGTCTGGCTTCCTGTGAGTGGCTGAGGAATTGTACCCCAGGCCACCAGGATTAACAAGTACCTTTAACTGCTGAGCCATCACCCCAGCTCCTAGACTTGATTCTATATTCACAATTCAACTTTTTCATGCAGCATTTAATATTCATTCTTCTGTTCTGTTCTTAAGACAGTGGTGGAAGCCTATCTTCTAGACAAGTTAATTTTTAAAAAATTTTTCAAGGTAGAGTCTCGTTCTAGCCCAGGCTAACCTGGAATTCACTGTGTAGTCTCAGGCTGACCTTGAACTCTCAGCAATCCTCCTCCCTCTCCCTCCTGAGTGCTGGGATTAAAGGCATGCTCCACCACACCTGTCTTAACTTTCATATATATATATTTTTTGGTTTTGCGAGGTAGGGTCTCACTCTGGTCTAGGCTGACCTGGAATTAACTATGTAGTCTCAGGGTGGCCTTGAACTCTCAGCGATCCTCCTACCTCTGCCTCCCGAGTGCTGGGATTAAAGGCGTGCGCCACCACACCCGTCCCAATATATTTTTGAGTATCCATTATGGGACTCTTTGACTAGTAGTGCTGCTGAATGAACAGTCATTGTGAGTGAACTAATTGCAGTGGATATTAAGAATCATACAGGGGCTAGAGAGATGGCTCATTGGTTAAGGCACTTACTAAACCTGACCTTGGTTCAATTCCCTAGATCCTATATAAAGCCACACGCACAAAGTGACCTATGTATCTGGAGTTTGTTTGTAGCAGCTGGAGACCGTGGCTCACCTATCCTCTCTGTCTCATTTCTCACATTTCATTCTCTCTACTTGCAAATACATTAATTTAATTTTAATATTAAAGAAATAGAATCATGCAGGTATGGATTGATGACTCAGTAGTTAAAGACATTTGCTTGCAAAGCCTCCTGGCTGAGGTTCAGTTCCCCAGTACCATGAAAAGCCAGATGCACAAAGTAACTGACGTGTCTGAAGTTCCTTTGCAATGGCAAGAGGCCCTGGCATATATTTTCTCTCTCATAAAGAAGTAAGCAAATATTTTTCAAACATAAATCATGCAGGCTTTGGTTTAGGGAAAAGATTGTTGCATTGGGGGTGGTGATAAGGTGATAAATCTTTCTAAGCACTTCAATTCAGCTACATTATAGTGTTGATGACAGTGTATAGTTGGTTGATTAAATTTTTCTCTTAAATTATGAGCATTGAGAATAGGGACAAAATGTGTTTTATTTGACTTTGTATCCCTATGCCCATATTTCTGTAGTTTTTAGGAAACATTACATAAATGTTAAAAAATGGAAGAAAGTATTGGGGCAAAGTAGGAGCAAAGGAGGGTGGTGAAGAGTGAAATACACACAGAAGATTATCCTTAAAAATCTTGGTTATTAGTTATAATAGTGACAGATCCTGCAAAAAAAATCTTGAATGTTTTATTATTTTGGTGTGTATATAGTATGTGTGGTTCATATTTGTATGCAGATATATATTACCCATGTACACTCATGCAAAAGCCAGAGCAGGACATCAGGCGTCCTCTTCTATTCCACTTCATTTTCTTTAGTCTTCTCTTTTTTTAATTATTAATTTTTTTATTGACACCTTCTATACTCACATACAAAAAACATATATTACCCTCTCCTCCCCTCCCCTCCCCCCATTCCACTTTAGAACACCAGTCTCCATCATATCCCCTCCCTCTCTCCATGAGTCTTTCTTTTAATTTGATGGCATCATCTTTTTCTTCTATTTTGAGGGACTTGCGAAGGTATTGCTAGGCACTGCAAGGTTATGGATATTGAGGCGAATTTCTGTCTGGGCAGTTGCATTGTAAGAAGTCATACCCTTCCTTTGGCTCTTCCATTCTCTCCGTCCCCTCTTCTGCAATGGTCCCTGAGCCTTGGAGGGTGTGACAGAGGTGTTTCAGTGCTGGGCACTCCTCCATCCCTTCTTCTCAGCACTATGTTGACTTTGGGGTGATCCCAGTGGTCATCTCCATCTGAAAAGAGAAGCTTCTCTAACCAGAAGTGAGAGTAGCGTTAATATGTGAACATGAACATTAAGTGTAGTGCTTTCAGGGCAGCTTGGTGGGAATAATATATACATTTAGTCAGACAAGAGCAGGCTTATACCCCTAAGACTCATGACCTCACCTGCCATAGACTTTTGATTAGGTTTTTTAGTACCAGGCATATATTCCCTCCTGTAGAGAGGGCCTTCAGTCCAATTATGGAGCAGTTGGTTACCCCAAGAGTAGACAAGCCACTATTGCACCCGTTCAGTCATTGGGCCTGTATGGCCAAACTTGAATATTCAGCATCCACTGTTTTCAATGCTAATGACTTCTGTTTCCCATACGCTGCATGCAGTGCAGCTTTTTCCAGCTTTCAGTTGGCTGGTCTACAGGGAGAAGGTTTTCTGCTCAGCACCAGCTTGCTTTCTCAGTGACCTTGCCTCTCAGGCAAGAGATGTCTTCAGCAATAGGGTCTTACTATCTGTTTCTCAAGGGAAACCAAGGGCTTTGGCAAAAGCCTTTAATGTTTTGGAGGCTACTGGGACCTCCTTGGCGAACAACTCACTGGAAGGTATCCCATCCCAGGCACTGAAAATTTTCTAGTAACAGTCTACAGCTTCTAGATGTGCCATTATTCAAAAAAGTAGGTTTACATAAGTCTTATTCACAATATCTTGAATTTAGATTGACCCTCCCCCTGCCCTTCTTTTACACATTCTCTTCCCATGGCCTCGCTTAGGCCATTCCCCTCCCTGTAATCTGATCTTCTACTTAACATATGTACAATACCATACACTTAAGTCCTTCCCTTTCCTCCCTCCCTTATAGCCTTTTACCAGCTTACTGGTTTCTGGTACCTATTTTTGGTTCCAGTTCACACAACAAGTTTATACATTTGTAGTTAGGATCCACATATGAGAGAGAACATGTGACGTTTGGCTTTCTGAGCCTGGGTTACCTCACTTAGTATAATCCTTTCCAGATCCATCCATTTCCCTGCAAATTTCATAATTTCATTTTTCTTTATTGCTGAATAGAACTCCATTGTGTAAATGTACCACATCTTTATTATCCATTCATCTGTGGAGGGACATCTAGGCTGCTTCCATTTCCTAGCTATTGTGAATAGTGCAGCAATAAACATGGTTGTGCAAGTATCTCTAAGGTAGTGAGAAGAGTCCTCTGGATATATGCCTAGGAGTGCTATGGCTGGATCATATGGTAAATCTATTTCTAGTTGTCTCAAGAACCTCCACACTGATTTCCACAATGGCTGGACCAGATTACATTCCCACCAACAGTGTAGACGTGTTTCTCTTTTTCTGCATCCACGCCAACACTTATTGTCATTTGTTTTCTTGATGGAAGCCATTCTGACAGGAGTGAAATGGAATCTCAAAGTGGTTTTAATTTGCATTTCCCTGATGGCTAAGGATGTGGGACACTTTTTTAGATGTTTATATGCCATCTGTATTTCATCTTCTGAGAATTCTCTATTTAGTTCCATAGCCCATTTTTTAACTGGGTTGTTTGAATTCTTATTATTCTATTTTTTGAGTTCTTTGTGTATTCTGGATATTAATTCTCTGTCAGATGTATAGCTGGCAAAGATTTTTTCCCATTCTGTAGGTTGTCTTTTTGCTCTATTCACAGTGTCCTTTGCTGTACAAAAGTTTTCTAATTTCATAAGGTCCCAGTGGTTGATTAGTGGTTTTATTCACTGAGCAATTGGAGTTATATTCAGAAAGTCCTTGCCTATGCCAATATGTTGAAGGGTTTCCCCTACCTTTTCCTCTAGCAGTTTCAGAGTTTCAGGTCTGATATTAAGGTCCCTGATCCATTTGGACTTGACTCTTGTGCATGGAGAGAGATAAAGATCTACGTTTATCCTTTTACATGCAGATGTCCAGTTTTCCCAGCACCACTTGTTAAAGAGGCTATCTTTTCTCCAATGAATATTTTTGGCATTTTTGTCAAAAATCAGGTGGCTGTAGCTGCCTGGATTAATATTTGCCTCTTCTATTCTGTTCCATTGATCTACCTGTCTGTCCTTGTGCCAGTACCATGCTGTTTTTGTTACTATAGCTTTGTAATATAACTTAAAATCGGGTATGGTTATACCACCAGCCTGATTTTTGTTGCGCAAAATTGTTTTGGCTATTTGAGGTTTTTTGTGTTTCCAGATGAATTTTAGGATTGTTTTTTCTATTTCTGTGAAGAATGCTATTGGGATTTTAATGGGGATTGCGTTAAATGTGTAGATTGCTTTTGGTAAGATTGACATTTTCACAATATTGATTCTTCCAATCCAGGAGCATGGGATGTCTTTCCATTTCCTTGTGTCTTGTGCAATTTGTCGCTCGAGTTTTTTAAAGTTCTCATTGTAGAGATCCTTCACTTCCTTGGTTAAGTTTATTCCAAGGTTTTTTTTTTTTTTTTTTTTTTTTGAGGCAATTGTGAATGGGAGAGATTCCCTGATTTCTTCCTCTGCCCGTTTGTTGTTAGTGTATAGAAAAGCTACTGATTTCTGTGTATTTTGTATTCTGCTACATTGCTAAAAGTGTTTATCAGCTCTAACAGTTTGCTGGTAGAGTCTTTAGGGTCTGTTATGTATAGAATCATATCGTCTGCAAATAATGATAATTTGATCTCTTCCCTTCCGATTTGTATCCCTTTATGAGTGTCTCTTTTCTTATTGCTATGGCTAAGACTTCCAGTACTATATTAAATAGTAGTGGGGAAAGTGGACACCCTTGTCTTATTCCTGAATTTAGAGGAAAAGCTTCAAGTTTTTCCCCATTTAGTATTATGTTGGCTGTAGGTTTGTCATAAATAGTTTTTATTATGTTGAGATATGTTCCTTCTATTCCCATTTTCTGTAATACTTTCACCATGAAGGGGTGTTGGATTTTGTCAAATGCCTTTTCTGCATCTATGGAGATGACCATGTGATTTTTGTCCTTCAGACCATTTATATGGTGTATTACATGTATGGATTTGCGTATGTTGAACCATCCCTGCATCTCTGGGATAAAGCCTACTTGGTCAGGGTGACTAATCTTTCTGATATATTCTTGTATTCTGTTTGCCAGTATTTTGTTGAGAATTTTTGCATCTATGTTCATGAGGGAGATTGGTCTGTAATTTTCTTTTTTTGATCTGTCTTTGTCTGGTTTGGATATCAGGGTGATGCTGGCTTCATAGAAGGATTTCGGTAGAATTCCTTCCTTTTCTATTTTATGGAAAAGTTTGAGAAGCATTGGTGTTAGATCTTCCAGGAATGTCTGGTAAAATTCAGAAGTGGATCCGTCTGGGCCTGGGCTTTGTTTAGTTGGGAGACTTTTTATGACTGCCTGGATCTCTGTGGTTGTTATAGGTCTATTTAAATAGTTTATCTCATCTTTATTTTATTTTGGTAGGTCATATGAATCAAGGAAATCATCCATTTCTTTCAGGTTTTCAAATTTAGAGGCATATGTATTCTTAAAGTATGTCCGTATGATTTTCTGAATTTCTTTGGTATCTGTTGTGATGTTGCCTTTTTCATCTCTAATTTTATCAATTTTTGTCTCTTCTCTCTTTCTTTTGGTCAGATTTGTTAAGGGTTTGTCAATCTTGTTTATCCTTTCAAATAACCAACTCTTTGTTTCATTGATTTTTTTTTTTTTTTTGGTTTCCATTTCATTAATTTCTGCCCTAACCTTTATTGTTTCTTCCCGTGTACTGATTTTTGTTTTGCCTTGTTCTTCTCTTTCCAAGGCCTTAACGTGAAGCATTAAATTGTTTAGTTGTGAACTCTCTAATTTCTTAATATAGGCACTTAGAGCTATAAATTTCCCTCATAGGACTGCCTTCATTGTGTCCCAAAGGTTTTGGTATGTTGTATTCTCATCATCATTTGATTCTATGAGTTTCTTGATTTCCTTTTTAATTTCTTCAATGACCCATACATCGTTCAATAATGTACTGTTTAGTCTCCATGAATTTCTATATGCTCTGTAGTTTTTCTTGTTGCTGATTTGCAGCAACATTGTGGTCATTGTGGTCAGATAGCATACAAGGGATTATTTCAATTTTCCTGTATTTGTTAAGATTTACTTTGTGTCCTATTATATGATCTATTTTAGAGAATATCCCATGTGCTGCTGAGAAAAGTGTATATTCTGCAGCATTTGGATGGAATGTTCTGTATATATCTGTCAGGTCCATTTGTTCCATGGTATCATTTAATGCAGATATCTCTCTGTTTATTTTTTGCTGGGTAGACCTGTCAAGTGAGGAGCCCCCATGTTAGGAGCATATATGTTTAGGATTGTAATATCCCGTTGGAGTGTTCCTTTAATCAGTATAAAGTAACCTTTTTTTTTTTTTTTTTTTTTTTTTTTTTTGCGAGGTAGGGTCTCACTCTGGTCCAGGCTGACCTGGAATTAACTATGTAGTCTCAGGGTGGCCTCGAACTCTCGGCGATCCTCCTACCTCTGCCTCCTGAGTGCTGGGATTAAAGGCGTGCGCCACCATGCCTGGCTAAAGTAACCTTTTTTATCTTTCCTCACTAATGTTGGTTTGAAGTCTATCCTGTCAGAAATTAGGATAGCAACCCCTGCTTTTTTCCTTGGCCCATTTGCTTGACATACTTTGTTCCAACCTTTTACCCTAAGAAGGTTTCTATCTTTTATTGAGAGATGAGTTTATTGGAGGCAACAGATGGTAGGATCCTGCTTTTTAATCCAGTCTGCAAGTCTGTGTCTTTTGGTGGGGCATTGAGGCCATTGATATTAAGAGTTATTATTGAAAGATGTGTATTTGCTCTCACCATTCTTCTTATTTTGTAGTTCTTCCTATTTTCACTGTACTCACTTGTTTTAACTGTTATTTGAGTATGGTTTATTTTTTCCTATTTCCTGCTGTGTGTGTTTTGCTTTCTCTTCAGCCTGAATAATTCCTGTAAGTATTTTCTGTAGAGCTGGTTTAGTTGCCATAAATTCCTTTAGCCTGTCTTTGTTGTGGAATGTCTTTATTTCTCCATCAATTTGGATAGATAGCTTTGCAGGATAAAGTAATCTTGGTTGACAGTTTTTATCTTTCAGAACTTGGAATACATCACTCCAGGCCCTTCTGGCTTTTAAAGTTTGTGTTGAGTAATCTGCTGTGATTCTGATGGGCTTGCCTTCGTACGTGACTTGCTTTTTCTCTCTAGCTGCTTTCAATATATTTTCTTTGCTTTGTATGTTTGGTAGTTTAATTATAATATGGCGGGGAGAGGTTCTTTCCAGGTTTTGTCTGTTTGGTGTTCTAAAGGCTTCCTGTATCTGCATTGGCATCTCTTTCCCAATTTGGGGGAAGTCTTCTTCTATGATTTTGTTGAAAACACCTACTATGCCTTGGAGTGAGATTTTTCTCCTTCAACTATCCCTTGAATTCTTATGTTTGATCTTTTCATAGTGTCCCCAATATCTTGAAATTCCCATTCATACCTTCCTATTATTTTGTCTTTCTCTTTGTTAGACTGTATTAGATCTGCCACCTGGTCTTCTAGTTTAGATATTCTGTTCTCTTCTTCTTCCATTCTACTAGAGAGATTTTCTACAGAGTTTTTAATTTCACTGACTGTGCTCTTTATTGCTAGTATTTCCGACTGGGTTTTCTTTATTCTTTCTATTTCCGAATTTATGTCTAGTGTTGACCTCCTTATTTCATTAAATTGGTTTTCTGTGTTTTCTTTGAATCCTTTCATTTCGTCTTTGAGTTCTTTGAACATATTTATAATCATTCTTTTGAAATCTTTCCCAGGCATTTCCTCTAATTCAGTCTCACTGAAGGTCATTTCTGATACATTAATACTTTTTGGTGGATTTATATTGTCTTGATTTTTTTGTGTTTCTTGTATTATAATGTAGAGATTTTTGTATTTTGGATTTATTTAATGCTTGGGTTTTCTAATTATCTGCAGTAATATTAGATGTGTCAATCAATCTGGTATTATATATCTTCAGGGTAGGAGCTTAAGGTGCTAGCTATGGCTCTTAAGACTCCCAGAGTAATCACAAAAGTGACCCTAGGTGTTGGGTTTGCCTGCTATGAGAATATTCAAGTAGGCTGAATGAAACAGTACAGTCAAATTCTAAAAAATTTAAACAATGTACCCGTTCAATGAAATACAGCACAGAGTATTTGTGCAAAAGTAGGTGTTATGGCCGGGTGTGGTGGCGCACGCCTTTAATCCCAGCACTCGGGAGGCAGAGGTAGGAGGATTGCCAAGAGTTCGAGGCCACCCTGAGACTACACAGTGAATTCCAGGTCAGCCTGAGCTACAGTGAGACCCTACCTCGGAAAAGCAAAAAAAAAAAAAAAGTAGGTGTTATGACAAACAGATCCTTTAATACTGTCACAGTCCCTAAGGATATGTGTTGCCCCACACCCTTAATCCTGTCAACTGGGATGATAAGATTTCTGGTCTGTAGAAGGTTCCAAGGTCAGCTTGTGACCAAGTGAGACCCTTTCCCAACGATTGACAGAAGAGGAAACAAAGGCACTATAAATCAGGAAGCAACAAATGAGCATCCCAAAATATAGCTTATTTACCAGTGTTAGATCTGACCATCCATCAGGTTTAACTTACAATTTACCCTGACATGGAAGGTGCAATTAGTCCTTCCTATGCAAGCCTATACATTGGGCTTATTTGGCGGGTACTGACCTGGTGTAATCCAAGTTACCTTTTGGGACAGTTTTGGTCTCAGCTATGCTGTAAGGCTGCTTGGGTCCTTCTTTGCTGTGTTTTGGGCTCAGGAAGGCCGCCTGTGTCTGTGGGTCACTGCTTTAATCGTGCCTGATGCTGGGTAGGTGAGGTCTCTTTCCCAGGTCTCTGGTGCTGGCGCTTGTGCTGGTGGTGGGGGAGGGGAGGCTGTGAATGGTGGCTGAAGGCCGTCTGCTCGTCCACACGATCCTCTTCCTCTCAAGCCTCTCCGTTGGTCTCTGCCGTCCTCCTTCCACGTTTCTTGAGTTTGCAAGGAGGCCGGTGTGAGTGGAGAATCCCCTCACCTGGCTTTAAAATCCCGTGTCTCAGCCGGAGCCTGGCAGCTGCAGCGACATGGAACTCGCCGCAGCTGTGGAGCCGCTTCTGCCCGCTTCTTTGGGCTCCAGATGCTCTGGATCTCTCCTACTTCTCTGCTGCCATTTGTAATTTACTATACACCTCACTTTTTGCTAGAAGAGTGTATTCTGTTGGTTTTTGTGTTTTTGCTTTTTTCCCCCAGCCTGTTTTGGCGTGGTTCCTATGCTGCCATCTTAAGCGGAACCCCCGACAGCTCAGTCTTCTCTTTTGAACCTGGAGTTCAGTGTTTCTCAGTTAGAAAAGCTAACCATGAGCTCTAGAAATCCGCCTGTCTTTGCTCCCCTCAGGGCTGGGGTTATGGGCATGTGTGGCCATATCTGACTTCATGGAGTTACTGGGGATCAAAATCAGTTTCTCATGCTTGTGCATCAAGCTCTCTTACCTCTGAGCCATCTCCTCAGTTCCTTAAATGTTTTATTTTTGCCAAGTTGTTTTCAGTTCAAGAATTACTGCATTTCAGTTTTTAAATTGGGTGTGAATGTAGAATATTTCCTTATTTTAATGTTTAAGTTTATTTATGTGTGAAAATGAGATGCTATTTTGGTGTTTATAGTTGCCAGAGTGAAATAATAAAATTCTATTTTGGCAGCTTGAAATAACCGTAAATGTTGAAGATGAAGGATGTGTAACTGTTGTGGAACATGAATTTTCAAACACAGATGTGACTATTCAAGACTTGAAGCAAGAAAGTAATTTGCAAACATTATCATTTGTAAGTATTCACTTTAATGTTTGCCTTTCATTTGGTCACTTTCTAAAGGCTTAGAGGATAATTTTGACAACTTTTGGTTTACAAACCATTTTTTGCTAATTTTTCCCTCATGTAGGGAGCTTTTAGTTAATACTAAAACTTGGTGAATAATGACAGATTTACATGGATTGTAAAGTGTATTTTTATGCATGTTTGGTAGAGCTGTTAATATTATAGTTGGGAACTGGGAAGATGGCTGAGTAGTTAAAGGAACTTGCTTGCAAAGCCTGCCTGCCTGGGGTTCAATTCCCAAGACCCCCGTTTGTGTCAGGTGAGGCCCTGGAACATGTGTGTGTGTGTGTATACATGTACATGCAAATGGACACAAACATACACACACATAAAATCACTGTGGTTTTCATATTCAACTTGAGTTGCATTGTGTATATTAAATATAAATTACTTAGAATATATTTAGTTTCATTTTGTTTGATGCTTTTCCATTCTAAGTATTTATCTTGTTTTTGCAAATGAAGACCCAAAATTGTAACTTTAAAAACACTCTACTGTGCTGGAGAGATGTATCTGCAATTAAGAGTGCACTTGATTTCAATCCTAAGGACCCATATAAGTAGCTGAGTGTGACCAGTCCTGTAGCAGAACAGATACCCAAGAATCACTGGAGCTCGTGAAAAAATTTTAAAGATGAAAAAGACTCCAGTTCAAATAATAACAGGTGGCTCAAATAATAAAGGGTGGAAGAGTGGTCGAGTGGAATAAGACACTGATGGGCTACTCCAGCAACTGCAGATGAGTGCATGGGAGGCATAATGGACACGTACTCATGCATATACCACACATATCACACGTATGTACACACACAGAGACAAGAAAAACAAAACACTATATTGAGATATAATTCTCACACCACATAATTCGCCCACTTAAAAATTCACTATTCAGTGATTTTTGTTTATTTTGAAACAGGTCTTAGGTAGCCCAGGTTGGCCTTGAACTATGTAACCAACTGGCCTTGACCTCTGTATCTTCCTGCCTCCACCTCCCTGCTAGTCAAGAGTCCCAAGACTATTCACTGAGCTCTTTCAAGACACGTGATACTAGGACAGCTCTGTGAAAACACTGGAAAATAAAATCATCTGGGTGTGCTGGCACATGCCTTTAATTCTAGCCCCTTGGAGGTGAGTGTGGAAGGAAAGTGGATACTGCAGAAAGAGTTCAGGTCCTCATCCTTATGCAGCAAGCATGCTTAACTACTGAGCCTTTTCCCTGGCCCCTGTAAGTAATTTTTACTAGTCTCATTGAAGTGCCTCATGCTTCCTCTCTGGATGGCTTTTTCCTATATCCTCTTCATTTATTAAAATTCACTTACCTTTTTAAATATTTTATTTGTATTTATTTATTTGAGAGAGAGAGAGAGAAAGAGACAGATATAAAAAGGGCACATCAAGGCCTCCAGCCACGGCAAAAAAACTCCAGACCCATGTACCCCCCTGTGCATCTGGCTTACATGGGTCATCAGGAGTTGAATCTGGATCCTTTGGCTTTGTAGGCAAGCACTTTAACTGTTAAGCCATCCTTCCCGCCCTCATTTACATTTTAAGTAGCTCAATATATAAAAAGCCTGTGATACTCTGGCTTCTGGTTTCCATTTGATAAAAACTGGTAGATCTGACAGAGTTAGTAAAGGAATTTGTCTTTAAAGTTATTTCTGTCGTCGTGTGTAATGCTTATTTTCATTAAAAAAATATTCACCAGGCATGGTGGTCGCATGCCTTTAATTCCAACACTTGGGAGGCAGAGGTAGGAGGATTGCCATGAGTTCAAGGCCACCCTGAGACTACACAGTCAGCCTGAGCTAAAGTGAGACCCTACCTTGGAAAAACAAAACAAAAAAACAAAACAAAACAAGTTATATGTATACACACACATGCACACATTACATACATACACTTGCTATCTATTTATTTATAGTGGGGAAGGAGAATATGAATGAGCCAGGCCTCTTGCCACTGCAGATGAACTCCACACAGAAGCACCACTTTGTGTGTTTAGTGTTATGTGTGTACTGGGAATTGAATCTGGGCTGGCAGTCTTTGCAAGCAATCACCTTCCAGTGGGCCATCTTTCCAGCCCTTGTTTGTAAAGGTTTATATACAAATTAAGAAAAAAAATGCTTTACTATTACAACTAAAAGCATAGAAACACCTATAAAATGTGCGTTTTGAAAAACAGAACATTTGTTTGGAGGAAACACTTAAGATGTTACTTATCTTTTCCTCTTTTAGGAAATGATCACAGGTGAACAGATCCAAGCTGAGCCAGGTAACTATGAATAAGGAAGCTGTTAAACTACTTGGTTAACTGTAGCACAGTATTTAGCAGTGGTGATAAGTAATAATAGCAGTTTGCTGGAGAGTAGAACAAATAGATCAACCTATTAGATATGTTATCTTGATATGAAATGTAGATTCTTGGATTATAGCTTTAGAAGGTGAGTTGAGAGCTACATGTTTAATGAAGAAGTGTTAAACATTTCTTCTGTATCTGCACAGATGAGAGCATATTATTTGAAGGTATTAAAAGGGAGTGAAGTATTTGAGTAACAAAAAGCCAACAATTACTGGTTTTTATATGACTCCAGCAGAGTACCATACTAGCAGGGGAATAATGAGCAGTACAGAGACTATGGAAACATTTTTGTACAAGGCAAACATCTGAATTAAAAGTGAATGGATTTCCAGATTTATTCGTGTGGGGTTTTATTTATATTTTATCTACATATTTATTTGTACGCAGAGAGAGATGGTGGCGGGGGCCATTCTTGTGTTTTAACATTGGTGCATTTCTTCAAGGTCCCAGTGATGGAAGCACTGAAGCTGCCATAACTTTACTTACAATGGGAGAGATAGTTCTGCAGTCAGAGCTCAGTACTGAACAGTGTGATGGTAAGAATCAAGCATAAGTCTCACCAAAAGAAAAAAAAAAAACCTTTAAAGTCTGTTAAGACATTCTATCCACATTTTGAGTAAGAAGGCTTTACATTAGAGATTGTCATCACTGTTGTTTTTCCAGAAAAGGCAATGCTTTTTTTTTTTTTTTTTCTTTTTTGGTTTTTTTCAAGGTAGAGTCTCACTCTAGCTCAGGCTGACCTGGAATTCACTATGTAGTTTCAGGGTGGCCCCGAACTCTCGGCGATCCTCCTACCTCTGTCTCCTGAGTGCTGGGATTAAAGGTGTGCGCCACCATACCCGGCTCCAGAAAAGGCAATGCTTTTATATTGCTTAGTTTCTTTTGCTGTACTGGCAACAATTTTGGGATAATGCACTTGGTATATTAGTCATAATTTATATTCACTGAATAATTGAGCTATTGAGTTGTCTACCTGTACCATAGGGAACATCTTTAGATGGTTGAGGGTATTGACCACTGGTCATTTTCTACATGTTTCTTTAGCAAAGGAATTGTTGCTAGAGAAGATTTTATGACAGATCTCTTGTGAAAGACAAATGGCAGTTACTGAGATAATTTCGTGTAAACTGTTCTGATAGTTTGGATACAGCAGAAAGAAATAGCAATGTAGACTTAAAAAAAATTATTTAAGGGAAGGGGAAAGAATGGGCACACCAGGGCCTCTTGCTATTATAACTGAACTCCAGATGCATGCACTGGTTTTGTGCATCTGCCTTTCTGTGGGAACTGGAGAATCAATACCAGGTTGTAAGACTTTGCAAGCAAGTGCCTTTAACTACTGAGCAACCTCTATAGCCATTTTTTTTTAAAGTTTTTCAAGGTGGGGTTTCACTCTAGTCCAGGCTGACCTGGAATTCACTAAGTAGTCTCAGGGTGGCCTTGAACTCACAGTGATCCTCCTACCTCTGCCTTCTGAGTGCTGGGATTAAAGGTGTGTGCCTCCACAGCAGGCTCTCTACAGCCATTTAAAAAAGTATTTTATCTTTATTTATTTATGAGAGAGATTTATTTATTTTATTTATTTATTATGAAAGGGAAATAGAGAATGTGCACACCAGGGCCTCCAGCCACTGCAAACAAACTCTAGATGCATGTGCTACCTTGTGCATCTATCTTACCTGGGTACTGGGAATTGTACCTGGGTCCTTAGGCTTTGCAGGCAAGCACCTTAACTGCTAAGGCATCTCTCAAGCCCCATTTTTTTTTTTAATTTTAGAAAGAGAGAGAGAGAGAGAGAATTGGCATGCCAGGGCCTGTAGCCACTGCAGATGAACTCCAGATGCATGCTCTACCTTGTGCATCTGGCTTATGGGGGTATTGGGGAATTGACTGTATGTCCTTAGGCATCGCAGACGAGTGCCTTAACTTCTAAGCCTTCTCTCCACCCACCCCCTTTATTTTTATTTTTTTAGAGAGAGACATAGAGACAGACAGAGAGGGAGAGGGAGACAGATAGAGAATGGGCGCGCCAGCAGTCTCTCAGCTGCTGTGAACAAAATCCAGATGTGTGCGCCCCCTCGTGGGCAAGTGCGGCATTGCGCCCTTGCGTCACTTTGCATCTGGCTAAACGTGGAACCTGGAGATTGGAACCAGGTTCTTAGGCTTAGGAGGCAGGCACCTTAACCGCTAAGCCATCTCTCAAGCTCCCACCCCCTTTTGAGGTAGAATTTCACTGTAGCCAAGGCTGACCTGGAACTCACTTTATTCATTATTTTTAAATGTTTTTATTTATTTATTTGAGGGGGGCAGAGAGAGAGAGAGAGAGAGAGAGAGAGAGAGCGCGAGCGCGCTAATAGCGCCAGGGCCTCTAGCCACTACAATCAAATTCCAGGCACATGTGCCATCTTATGCATCTGGCTTATGTGTGTCCTGGGGATTTGAACCTTGGTTTTTTTGGCTTTATAGGCAAGTGCCTTAACTGGTAATTCTTTTGACTGGCAATGATTTGCCATTCATTTTCTTTGTTAGATTTTTAAGATCATAAGTACATGTTTTTCAGAAAAGTCTCTGATTTGTTCCTCATATAGAGATGCTTTCTCGCTGGCAGAGCATTACAGTAGAGCCTGTCATAAATCTATCGTAACTAAAATAGAATTTTAAAAATTAGTAAACACAGCCGGGCATGGTGGCACACACCTTGAATCCCAGCACTCGGGAGACAGAGGTAGGAGGATCACCATGAGTTCAAGACCACCCTGAGACTACAGAGTGAATTCCAGGTCAGTCTGAGCTACAGTGAGACCCTACCTCGAAAAAAAAATTAGTAAACGAAGGCATCCTGTCTTGAAATATATCTAGGTTTATTGTTATTGTTATTGAAAATAACAAAAGGACTCATTTTTACTTACAGTAGTGTAAAATTTATTGATAACAATTACTAAATTCATTACAGGTCAAATTGTTGAATGAAACATGAAATCATAAATTTAAATTTGGACCCAAATATAGCATACTTTAGTAATGATATAGAATTAGGTAAATAATGTATGCTGTGGAATTTTTATTCAGATATCTAGTAATATTGGCTCAATTTTCCTGTTTTTTTTTCTGCAGTAGGACTATGTGTATTTCCTGATGTTCGTTCAGAGGATCAAAGTCATATTCCTTTGAGCACAGATAATGTAAATCACAAAATTGCTCATGAATATCAAGAACTTTCTTTACCTGCCGTTAGTGTATCCCCTACATCATTTGATGAAAACAAGATTATATTGAAGGAAGCAAATACTAGACAAGAAACTGGTATAATGGAAGAAACACAGGAGGATAACACCCCAACCAGGTTTATTTTAATATTCAATTATTAAATAGACACACCTTCAATTTAGTAGATAGTGTTTGGTAATGCTCATATAAATATGGAGTAGGTATTGCTAATTTCTAATCCATTAAATTAAGGATTGCCTGATGTAGATTTTAATGGTTTTCAGATTAAAATTGCAACAGTATGCTTTTTATATCTTTGAAGCTTAATGAAGGAGATTTATGTAAATTAGTCTGCTTTTACAAACATAGTCTTGTTTTATTCTCGACTTTAAGTGAGCTTTATTACTTTGTAATTTTTTTTTGTTGTTGTTTTTTGTTTTTTGGAGAGAGGGCTAGGGAGAGGAAGACAGAGATGGTGTGCCAGCAGCCGCCACAGCGCCAGGGCCTCTAGCCACTACAATCAAATTCCAGGCACATGTGCCATCTTATGCATCTGGCTTATGTGTGTCCTGGGGATTTGAACCTGGTTTTGGCTTTATAGGCAAGTGCCTTAACTGGTAATTCTTTTGACTGGCAATGATTTGCCATTCATTTTCTTTTGTTAGATTTTTAAGATCATAAGTACATGTTTTTCAGAAAAGTCTCTGATTTGTTCCTCATATAGAGATGCTTTCTCATTGGCAGAGCATTACAGTAGAGCCTGTCACATAAATCCTACTCGTAACTAAAATAGAATTTTAAAAATTAGTAAACACAGCCGGCATGGTGGCACACGCCTTGAATCCCAGCACTGGAGACAGAGGTAGAGGATCACCATGAGTTCAAGACCACCCTGAGACTACAGAGTGAATTCCAGGTCAGTCTGAGCTACAGTGAGATCTCACCGAAAAAAAATTAGTAAACGCAAGGCATCCTGTCTTGAAATATATCTAGGTTTATTGTTATTGTTATTGAAAATAACAAAGGACTCATTTTACTTACAGTAGTGTAAAATTTATTGATAACAATTACTAAATTCATTACAGGTCAAATTGTTGACTGAAACATGAAATCATAAATTTAAATTTGGACCCAAATATAGCATACTTTAGTAATGATATAGAATTAGGTAAATAATGTATGCTGTGGAATTTTATTCAGATATCTAGTAATATAGGCTCAATTTTCCTGTTTTTTCTGCAGTAGGACTATGTGTATTTCCTGATGTTCGTCCAGAGGATCAAAGTCATATTCCTTTGAGCACAGATAATGTAAATCACAAAATTGCTCATGAATATCAAGAACTTTCTTTACCTGCCGTTAGTGTATCCCCTACATCATTTGATGAAAACAAGATTATATTGAAGGAAGTAAATACTAGACAAGAAACTGGTATAATGGAAGAAACACAGGAGGATAACACCCCAACCAGGTTTATTTTAATATTCAATTATTAAATAGACACACCTTCAATTTAGTAGATAGTGTTTGGTAATGCTCATATAAATATGAGTAGGTATTGCTAATTTCTAATCCATTAAATTAAGGATTGCCTGATGTAGATTTTAATGGTTTTCAGGATTAAAATTGCAACAGTATGCTTTTTATATCTTTGAAGCTTAATGAAGGAGATTTATGTAAATTAGTCTGCTTTTACAAACATAGTCTTGTTTTATTCTCAAGACTTAAGTGAGCTTTATTACTTTGTAATTTTTTTTTGTTGTTGTTTTTTGTTTTTGGAGAGAGTAAGCAGGGAGAGGAAGACAGAGATGGTGTGCCAGCAGTGTCTCAGCTGCTGTAACGACATCCAGATGTGTGCGCCCTTGTGGTTCAGTGCGCATTGCTACTCTTAAGCTACTTTGCATCTGGCTAAACGTGAACCTGAGATTGGAACCAGGTTCTTAGGCTTAGAGGCAGGCACCTTTTAATCATGTTTATCTCTCAAGCTAGAATTTCACTGTAGCCAAGGCTGACCTGGAACTCACTTTATTCATTATTTTTAAATGTTTTTATTTATTTATTTGAGGGGGGCAGAGAGAGAGAGAGAGAGAGAGAGAGAGAGAGAGAGAGAGCTGCGCGAGCGCCAGCGCCCTCTAGCCACTACAAATCAAATTCCAGGCACATGTGCCATCTTATGCATCTGGCTTATGTGTGTCCTGGGGATTTGAACCTTGGTTTTTTGGCTTTATAGGCAAGTGCCTTAACTGGTAATTCTTTTGACTGGCAATGATTTGCCATTCATTTTCTTTTGTTAGATTTTTAAGATCATAAGTACATGTTTTTCAGAAAAGTCTCTGATTTGTTCCTCATATAGAGATGCTTTCTCGCTGGCAGAGCATTACAGTAGAGCCTGTCATAAATCTATCGTAATTAAAATAGAATTTTAAAAATTAGTAAACACAGCCGGGCATGGTGGCACACACCTTGAATCCCAGCACTGGAGACAGAGGTAGGAGGATCACCATGAGTTCAAGACCACCCTGAGACTACAGAGTGAATTCCAGGTCAGTCTGAGCTACAGTGAGACCCTACCTCGAAAAAAAAATTAGTAAACGAAGGCATCCTGTCTTGAAATATATCTAGGTTTATTGTTATTGTTATTGAAAATAACAAAAGGACTCATTTTTACTTACAGTAGTGTAAAATTTATTGATAACAATTACTAAATTCATTACAGGTCAAATTGTTGACTGAAACATGAAATCATAAATTTAAATTTGGACCCAAATATAGCATACTTTAGTAATGATATAGAATTAGGTAAATAATGTATGCTGTGGAATTTTTATTCAGATATCTAGTAATATAGGCTCAATTTTCCTGTTTTTTTTTCTGCAGTAGGACTATGTGTATTTCCTGATGTTCGTTCAGAGGATCAAAGTCATATTCCTTTGAGCACAGATAATGTAAATCACAAAATTGCTCATGAATATCAAGAACTTTCTTTACCTGCCGTTAGTGTATCCCCTACATCATTTGATGAAAACAAGATTATATTGAAGGAAGCAAATACTAGACAAGAAACTGGTATAATGGAAGAAACACAGGAGGATAACACCCCAACCAGGTTTATTTTAATATTCAATTATTAAATAGACACACCTTCAATTTAGTAGATAGTGTTTGGTAATGCTCATATAAATATGGAGTAGGTATTGCTAATTTCTAATCCATTAAATTAAGGATTGCCTGATGTAGATTTTAATGGTTTTCAGATTAAAATTGCAACAGTATGCTTTTTATATCTTTGAAGCTTAATGAAGGAGATTTATGTAAATTAGTCTGCTTTTACAAACATAGTCTTGTTTTATTCTCAAGACTTTAAGTGAGCTTTATTACTTTGTAATTTTTTTTTTTGTTGTTGTTTTTTGTTTTTGGAGAGAGGGCGAGGGAGAGGAAGACAGAGATGGGTGTGCCAGCAGTGTCTCAGCTGCTGCAAACGACATCCAGATGTGTGCGCCCCCTTGTGGTCTAGTGCGGCATTGCGCCCTTGCGTCACTTTGCATCTGGCTAAACATGGGACCTGGAGATTGGAACCAGCGTTCTTAGGCTTAGGAGGCAGGCGCCTTAACCCCTAAGCCATCTCTCCAGCCCTACTTTGTAATTTTTTTAACCTTTATTTGTGTGTGAGAGAGACAGGGACTGAGAGAATGAGTATGGGCATGCCAGAGACTCCTGCTAATGTAAATAAACTCCAGACTCATGTGCCACTTTATGCATCTGGCTTTAATGTGGGCACTGGGGAATTGAAGCCATTAGGCTTTGTATTCAAGTGCGTTTAATTGCTGAGCCATCTCTCCAGAGGTAGGTGGATCGTCATGAGTTCGAGGCTACCCTGAGACTACATAGTGAATTTCAGGTCAGCCTGGACTAGAGTGAAACCCTACCTCGAAAAACCAAAAAAAAAAAAAAAAAGACTGTGAAAAAGAATGAGCTAGAGAAAGGAAAGAAAGAAAGAAAGAAAAAACAAAAAACCTTTATATATCTGTAATCCCAGATCTCGGGAGGCTTAAGCAGGAAGATTGTGAGTTTGAGGCTAGCCTGAGCTACCTAGTATCCAAACAAACAGTCAAGCAAGTAACCGAACTACTACCAGATATATAATGTACTACTTTAATAGGTGGTGCATTAACTTTATCGGTGCAAAATATAATTTATCAAGGAAATTCTTGCATAATTAATAAATTTCTCTATATTTAGGTATACAGCTTCTACAGTGAATACTAATTTGAGAATGGAGAGTGAGCGTGTTAAACCTAAACCTAATTCTGAGAAGATTTTAGGGCACATTGGGTTTGGTGCTCATCAAGAAGTTCCTAATGTTTATATAGCCAAAGGGACAGAAGTGGAAATTCAAAGAGGTGAATTTAATTTTTCTTAAAATATTATATTGACACATGATATTGTATTATCATTTCAAGGGAATATTTATTCTTTAAAAATTATTTTAACTTAGAGCCGAGCATAGTTGCAGATGCCTTTAATCCCAGCACAAATGTGTGTGTATAAATATATTTGTAACATGTATTTCTTTTAGAAGAATATATACATGCTCTATTATACATATGCTCAGATTCTTACTCTTATAAAATAGCAGTTGTTGCCAAGTGTGGTGTCACACAACTTTAATCCCTGTGCTCAGGAGGCTGAGGTAGCAGGATTGCTGTGAGTTCAAGGTTGGCCTGAGACTATATAGTGAATTCCAGGTCAGCCTGGGCTGGAGTGAGTCCTTACCTCAAAAAAAAAAAAAAAGAAAAGAAAAATACTTATTTTAGAGAAAGAAAAAGAAAATGAATGAAAGAGAGAAGGAAAGAAAGAAAAAGAGAGAGAGTGTGTGTGGGCTTGCCAGGGCCTGTCAATGCTGCAGACAAATGCAAGACCTGTGTCCCTTTGTGTATGGCTTTACCTGGGCACTGGCTCTGCTCCTTATGATGTTAACGGGCCAGGAATAGCAGTGTAAGCAATAGCATCCTGTACCATATTGACCCCATGCTTAGAAGATCTAGATGGTTAGTGTCATCCCCCATTTTTGAGTTCCTAATTTCTGAGATTTCCTTTCAGCCAGAAATGCCTGTGGTATAGTGTGTATATGCCATTAGGTAGTTCATTGTTCAACTGGCTTGAGCAGTATCTAGAAGCTCACTTACATTGCTCCTTTTCAAAGTATTTTTCTTCCCACTGGTAGACTAGCCACATCTTAGGTTTACTAACTTCTAAACCTCTTTTGGATGTGAGTTTTTAATTATGGTAGTATAGAATTATTACTGCAAAGTACAGATGTAGTTGCTTTGGCAGCAGGGATGAAAGATATGTAGTTCAGGTCTCATTAGCCGTCTATTTCAGTGTTCAAAAATCTTGGCTGAAAGTGTTCTTCTGTGATATAATTAGGTTGATTTTTGGATCATGAGAAGCTTGTATAATGATCTGTCTTTTAAGAGAGAGAATGTGTTTCCCATCCAGAGGTTTTAGCTGTTTTATTTTGTTTTTGTTTTTCGAGGTAGGATCTCGCTCTAGCCCAGACTGACCTGGAATTCACTATGTAGTTTCAGGGTGGCCTCAAACTCACAGCAATCCTCTCACCTCTGCCTGCCGAGTGCTGTGATTTAAGTCATGTGCCAGCAGCACGCCTGGCTTTAGCTGTATTATTTTGAACATCTTAAGTATGTTTTTTATTTAAGAAACTGAGAAAAATTACTCCAAAGCAGTGGAAATGGAAGATAAAAATCTTGGGCCAACAGCAGACAGCAAGGATTTGAACCACTTGGCATGTGTACATGATATCAAAGGGACCAGTATTACACAAGAAGCAAACCTAATGGAAAGGTAAAAGCAGAAGCTTCTGGGGTTCATTAATATTCCATTTCAGCTTTAGCCATGGGATATAAACTATAAGACTTAGACTAAAAAAAGAATTCTGTTATATTAAATATACTTAAAAGCTTGAAAACTGTTAATTATATGATGTTCTCAGCTCTAAAAATAATTCCATGGTTGGTTTCCTGACTCCAAATAACATACTGAAACTGTTTCAGAAATGAAGATAAAGAGGAGAAATTGCAAGAATTTCAGATCTTGTCGGTTACTGCACGTGATTCCTCTCAGACAAGGTTCCACATGCTTGATTCGGGAAATGGTGTTGGGGAGAGTTCTGTTGAAGAGGTCCTGAAAAAACCCTCAAATGATGATAGTGTGCTCATGCTTCATGTGCCAGAGGTAAAAGAATGTAGAGTATAACAACAGGTAGCAGGTATTTCTTTTCCCCATTAAAAAAATCACAGTCGGGAGCTGGGCGTGGTAGCGCACGCCTTTAATCCCAGCACTCGGGAGGCAGAGATAGGAGGATTGTTGTGAGTTTGAGGCCACCCTGAGACTACGTAGTGAATTCCAGGTCAGCCTGAGCTACAGTGAGACCCTACCTCGAAAAACAAAACAAAAAAACAAACAAAAAAAATCACAGCCTGGAATGGAGGCACATGCCTGAATCTATTGGGGAACATTATTCAAACTACCACGCCACATAAAGCCAAATACACAAAGTGACACATGCATCTGGAGTTCATTTGAAGTGGCAGCAAGACCTGGTGATCTTACACACTTTCTCATTTCTCTCCTCTCAAATAAATAAATTTCTTTTTACAATATTGTCAAGAGAATATTTTTCAAACCTGTTTTTTAACTTTTTATGGCAGGGTGTACCAACTAGTATTCCAGAAGTCCAACAAGAGAATGTGATCAATCCTCAAGACCAAACAGGTGATGTTATCTTGATGATACTGTGTTGCCAGCAAAGTGTCATAGAACCTAATAGTTGAATTTTTACATTTAGCTCTATAAAAATATAAAAAGTTGGGCTGGAGGGATGGCTTAGTGGTTAAGGCGTTTGCCTGCAAAGTCAAAGGACCCACATTAGCCTGATGCACAAGGGGGTGCATGCGTCTAGAGTTCATTTGCAGTGGCTGGAGGCCCTGGCGTGCGCGTGCCCTCTCTCTCTCTCTCTCTCTCTCTCTCCCTCCCTCCCTCCCTCCCTCCCTCTTTTTATGTCAGATAAATAAATAAAAATAAAATATTAAACCTCATAAAAGTATAAAAAAGTTTATGGCAGCTGAACATGGTGGCACACACTTTTAATCCCAGCACTCGGGAGGCAGAGATAAGAGTTCAGCCATCCTGAAACTACATCATGCATTCCAGGTCAGCCTGGGCTAGAGTGAGACCCTACCTCAAAAAAAAAAAAAAAAAAAAAGTTTATGGCATTCTTCAAAGACAAATGTGTTTGTTTGTTTGTTTGTTTTTTTTCCCCACAAGGAATCTTACTCTAGCCCAGGCTGACCTTAAACTTTTAGCAAGCCTCCTACCTTTGCCTCCCAAGTGCTGGGGTTGAAGGCATGTACCACTACATGTGGCCAAATGGCCTTTTTTTTTTTTTAAGGGGCTTTTTTTTTTTTTCAATAAAATGTATTTTACTTTTATTTATTTATCTGACAGAAAGAGGGAGGGGGGAGAGAGAGAGAATGGTAGTGCCAGGGCCTCTAGCCGCTGCAAACAAATTCCAGATGCATAGGCCACCTTATGCATCTGGCTTATTTGGGTCCTGGGGAACCAAACCTGGGTCCTTTGACTTTGTAGGCAAACACCTTACCCGCTAAGCTATCCATCCAGCCCTCAAATGGGCTTTAAGAAAAAGTATTTTTAAAAATATTTTATTTTCTTGAGAGAGAAAGAAGCAGAGAGAGAGAGGAAGGGCATACTAGGACCTCTAGCCACTGCAAATCAACTCCAGACACATGCTCCACTTTATGCATCTGTCTCTATGTGGGGACTGGGGCCAGAAGACTTTGCAAGTAAATGCCTTTAATTGAGCCATCTCCCCAGCTCCAACAAATGTATTTTATATCTCAGTTATTAAAAATTATAAATCCAGGGCTCAATGGTTAAGGTGCTTGCCTGCAAAACCTAATGACCCATCTGGGTTTGATTTCCCTTAAAGCCAAATGCAGTGGCACATGCATCTGGAGTTCATTTGCCATTGCTAAAGCCCCTGGTGTGCCATTTTCTCTCTCTCTCTCTCTCTCTCTCACTGTTTGCAAATAAATAAAATAATTTTTAAAATAAAATTTAAAAATTGTAAATCCTGCCGGGCGTGGTGGCGCGACGCTTCCCAACTTGGGAGGCAGACTTGGATTGAGGCAGAGGTGAGGAGGAGACTTCAGTTCGAGGCCACCCTGAGACTACATAGTGAATTCCAGGTCAGCCTGGACCAGAGTGAGACCCTACCTCGCAAAACCAAAAAAATAAATTAAATAAATAAATAAATAAATAAAATTTAAAAAAATTGTAAATCCTTCTTTTAATATATTCTGTTTAACCTTTGGGAGGTAAATTGCCTTTTTGGGGTTGAGAATGTATTTTAGTAATTAAATCTTGGTTTAAAACTTGGTTGTCATAGAACTGAAATAATAGTTTTATGTTATTCTTTGGTTTAGCCTTTCATTACTAACTTTAACCTTTGCAGTGAATCTATTTGCTGATCTACATCAAGATGAAGAGGATGAGCAAGCATTCATTTTAACCCTGGTGGAAATCCCAACCAATGCAGCAGAAGGATTTACTGATGCTGCTGTACAGTCAATGCCAAGTCCTCTGCTGCCAGCGCCCATATTGGTCAAATCTAGGAATAAAGGCGAAAGAGGTGACCTGAGGTAAAAGCCGAGATAAACTGTTCTTGTTAGGAGGAAAGGCATTTTATGAATCATAGTTTTATGAAACAACCACCTGTTTTATTTTTAAACTATCTTCTAATTTAAACTTACTTTTTTTTTGGTTTTTCATGATAAGGTCCCACTCTAGCCCAGGCTCAAACTCTCGGCAATCTTCCTACCTCTGCCTCCCAAGTGCTGGGACTACAGGTGTGCGCCGCCACGCCAGACTTAAACTGATCTCTTTTTTAAAAATAAATATTATTAACATATGTTAATCGTGCAAATATAACAACAATAAACAAAGAAAAGTGAAGAGTGGTAATGCACACCTGTAATCCCAGCACTTGGGAGGTAGAGGTAGGAGTATCACGGAGAGTTCAAGATCTGCCTGGGACTATAGTGTGAGTTCCAGTTCAGCTTGGGCTAGAGTGAGACCCTACTTCAAAAAAATTAAAAGAAAATAGTGCACATTAATGGGGTTCATTATGGTGTTTCCGTGTGAATTAATATTGTCCTTTGACTTAATCCATTTTCTCTTCTATGGCTGTTTGATTCAGATGTCCCCCCAAAACTTATGTGTTCTGAATGTTTGATGCACAACTGATAGCACTTTGGGAACTAGAGCTTTGTTGGAAAAAGGTGTCTTGTTGGTGGCGGGCTCATGGGTTTTATATCTGGCTTCCCCTTGCCAGTGTTTGGCACACTCTTCTGCTGATGTTGGTCAGGAGGTGATGTCTAGTCTCTGTTCATGCCACATTTTCCCCTGCCATCATGGAGCTTCCCCTTGAGCTTTTGGTTGGGTGTTTTTTTTCCTCTTTCATTCTTTCCCTTTTTTTTTTTTTTTTTTTTTTTTTTTTTTTGAGGTAGGATCTCACTCTAGTCCAGGCTGACCTGGAATTCACTATGTAGTCTCAGGGTGGCCTCGAACTCATGGCAACCCTCCTACCTCTGCCTCCTGAGTGCTGTGATTAAAGGTGTGCACCATCACGTCCATTTTTTTTAGGGGGGGTTGGTTTTTTAAGATAGGGTCTCACTCTGTGTAGCCCAGGCTTACCTGGAATTCAGTCTCAGGATTGTCTCGAACTCACAGCAATCTTCCTCCCTCTGCCACACAAGGGCTGGGATTAAAGGTAAGTGCAACCACTCCTGGCCCTGGTTGGGTGCTTTGTGCCAGCAGCAAGAAGATAATTGCAACATTTTCTCTTAAGCTTCTAGTCCCTTGTCTTTCCTTCACCTCACTGCTTTCATGATTTCTTTTTTACTTTTATTATTATTGTTGTTATTATTATTTTTGGTTTTTCGAGGTAGGGTCTCACTCTACTTTTACTTTTCATATATGAAAGGAAATATGTGAAACTTTTCTATGTTAACATGATTACCTTTCAGATTAACTCAATTTCATAATTTCATTCTTTCTTTTTTTGTTTGTTTGTTTTGTTTTGTTTTTCAAGATAGGGTCTCACTCTAGCCCAGGCTGACCTGGAATTCACTGTGTAGTCTCAGGGTTGCCTGATACTCACAGTGATCCTCCTTACCTCTGCCTCCCAAGTGCTGGGATTAAAGCTGTGTGCCACTACGCCCAGCTAAAGTTTTTGTTTGTTTTTGTTTTTAATTTTTTCTTTCTTAAAAATATTATTTATTTATTTATTTATTTATTTATTTATTTATTTATTTATTTATTTGAGACAGAGAGCGAGAGAGTGAGAATGGGCATGCCAGGGCCTCTAACCACTGCAAACAAACTCCAGACACATGTGCCCCCTTGTGCATCTGGCTTATGTGGGACCTGGAGAATTGAACTGGGATCCTTAGGCTTCGCAGGCATGTGCCTTAACTGCTAAGCCATCTCTCCAGCCCCCATTCTTTCTTTTGAATAAAACTCGATTAATACAACTCAGTTGTGTGTGTGTATATATGTCAATTCATCTGTTGATTATTTATTCTGATATAATTTGGTGATTATGAATAGCATAACAATAAACATAGGTATGCAGACTTTTCTTTTTTTTGGAGAGAGAGACAGAGAGGGAGAGGAAGACAGAGAATGGGCTAAGAGCAGCCTCTTAGCCGCTGAGAACAAACTCTAGATGTGTGCGCACCCTTGTGGTCAAGTGCAGCATTGCACCCTTGCGTCACTTTGCATCTGGCTAAATGGGGAACCTGGAGATTGGAACTGACGTTTTTAGGCTTAGCAGGCAGGCGCCTTAACCACTAAGCCATCTCTTCAGCCCTCTTTTTGTTTTTTGAGGTAGAGTCTCGCTGTAGCCCAGGCTAACCTGGAATTCTCTATGTAGTCTCAGGTGGCCTCAAATTCATGGTGATCCCTCTACAGCTGCTTCCCACGTGCTGGAATTAAAGGTGTATGCCACCATTCCCAGCCTTTTCTTATTTAATATTGATTGATTGATTGATTGATTGGGGTGGGCAGATAGAGAGAATGGATGCTCCAGCACCTCCTGCTACTGCAAGTGAACTCCAGATGCATGCTCCACTTTGTGCATCTGGCTTTACATGGGTACTAGGGAATTGAACATTGAATAGGCCATCAGGCTTGTAAGTAAGTTCCTTTAACTGTTGAGCCATCTCTCCATCCAAATAGTTCTTTTTTCCATGTAATTTCACTTACTCTATGTCCAAGTATATCTGGATTATATGGTAATTCTGTTTTTATTTCTTGAGGAACCCCATACTATTTTTGTAAATTTTATTTTATTTATTTGAGAGACAAAAGGCAAAGAGGATGAATGGGTGCACCAGGGCCTTCAGCCATTGTAAATGAACACCAGATGTATGTGCCACCTTGTGCATCTGGCTTACGTGGGTCCTGGGGAATTGAACCTTGATCCTTTAGCTTCACAGGCAAGCACTTTAACCACTAAGCCATCTCTCTAGCTCCCCCTTCCCATACTACTTTCTACAGTGGCTGTACTAATTTATACTCTGATTAATAGTTGATAAGGGTTCCTTTTTCCTTTCTTTCAAGCATTTGTTATAATTTAGTTTTTTTTTGAAAGTAGTCATTCTGACAGGGGTTAAATCGAATGCCAGTATAGTTTTGATTTGCTATTTCCATGACAGCCAAAGTTAATGAGCATTTTATCCATAAATTTACTTAGGAGTTATACTTTTCTGATGAATGTCTATTGAGATCAGTTTTCCACTTTTTATTTAGTTTTAGATATTAGAATATATTGGTTCTATAAAAAATTTCATTAGTTTTAAACATTACCATATATTGGTTCTCCAAAGGGTTTCATTATGACATTTCCATATATGCGCACAATGTATTTTGATCATTTTTGTTTGGATTACATGATATTTTTTGTTTTACTTGTATATATGTGTGTACATTTGTGGGTGGGCACATGTATACACGGGGGACTGTAGAGGTCATAGGATAGCTTCAGGTTTCTTTCACAGGAATGCTATCCCCTTCTTTTGAGCCAGGAACTCCTGTTAGCCTAGAGCTTACCAGTTAGGCTACACTATCTGACCAGTGAGCCCCAGCGATATTCCTGTCTCTGCTGATTTTATAGGCACATGCCACACACCTGACATTTTATGTGGGTACTGGTGATCAAACTCAAGTCCACAAGATGAAGGCATGTATCTTCTGAGTTAGCTATCTTCCCAGCCATATAGTTGTTTGATATTTTGTTAATTTTTTAAAAAATATTATTTATTTATGGGGGGGGAGAGGAAGAGAATGGGTTTGCCAGGGCCTCTAGCCACTGCAGATGAACTCCAGACATATGTGCCATCATGTGCATCTGGTTTATGTGGGATCTGAAGAATCGAACCTGGATCCTTAGGCTTTGCAGGCAAGTGCCTTAATCGCTAAACCATCCCTGCAGCCCTTTTTTTTTTTTTTAAAGAGGAAGAATCTGGCTGTATAACCTGAACTCTCTAGAACTTAGAATCCTTTTCCTTCTGAGTGCTGTGATTACAAATATCTGCCAACATATTTATATATATGCTCTCCCTTGTGCATCTGGCTTTATGTGGGTATTGGGGAATCGAACCTAGATCCTTGGGCTTTGCAGGCAAACAAATTCACTGCTAAGCCATCTCTGTGGCCCTAATGTAGCCATTTTAATGATATTAATGCTAGTAATCCATTAACATAGATCTATTGTGATGATTGTGGTTTTTTTAATCTTTGATTCTATTTATGTGCTTTATTTTTTTATTGATTTGCATATGTTGAGTCAACTTACTTGTGGTATATGATTTATATGTTCATAAAAATGTTATAGCCAGGCATGGTGGTGCTCGCCTTTAATCCCATTTTTTTAATGGAGGAAGGGATTTATTGAAGCTTATCCAGGGGACGTTTCATAATGGCAGAAGAAGCTGGCCTGCTTTCACAGGACCAAACACAGAAAAGGCCAAAAGCCACATAGCACAGCACACCTCAGGAACTCCAGCTAGGCACACTTTGCATATCTTTAGATTGAAATGTCAAACCCACCACCACACCTTAAGATCCGCCCAATGACACTGCCTCCAGCCAGGTGGATACAGATACAAACTACAAACTAAAAAAACACTGAATATATTGGGGGCCATCTATTCACACTACCACCTTCCACCCTGGCCCCCCATAGATTTATAGCTATTACACATTATAAATTGTATTCAGTCCAATTTCAAAGGTCTCTGAGGTCTTGACCAACTTAAGATAGTTTTTTTTTTTTTTTTAGAGAGAGACAAAGAGGAAGAGGAAGACAGGTAGAGGTGGGCGCACCCACAGCCTCTCAGCTGCTGCAAACAAAATCCAGATGCGTGCTCCCCCTTGTGGTCAAGTGCAGCATTGCGCCCTTGTGTCACTTTGCATCTGGCTAAACATGGGACCTGGAGATTGGAACCAGCGTTCTTAGGCTTAGGAGGCAGGCGCCTTAACTGCTAAGCCATCTCTCCAGCCCCAACTTAAGATAGTTTTAAAGTCCCAAGTCTCATCTAAGATTTAAGATTGTCTGTTAGCTGTGAGTCTTGTAAAATCAAACAAGTTAAATACTTTCAACCTATAAAAGCACAGAGTAAACATTTTCAACTGGTATAAGGCATAGCAAGGAAAGACTAGAATATTGCAAACTCAACCACCATCAACAGTCATCAAACTTCTGCAGTTTAAGTCCAATACAACCAGAGACTGACAGTCTCCAGATTTTCCAATTGTGCCCCTCCAGCTAGACAGTAGCCAGGGAAAATTTCCATCCCAGGCCAACAGTGCACTCCATGGTAACCATTGCACAGTCATGGTATATCCAAAATGTCTTCAGGTCTCCATGCAAACCACGGTTCATCTTCCAAAGGCTCTTCTAGCCTATCAGGGTCATCACACCCTGCCTCACGCCACATATCAGCAGCGGCTCCTGGAACCGTGTGTAATTCATAACCACTCCACACATTTTTCATGCTTCCAAAACTAATAACAGGTGTGCAGGACACTACCATATTCTTAGTTCAGGGACAAAATAAATCATAACCTTGAAAAGCAGGTTCCTTCTCTAGTCAACTCCTTCCCCAAAAGAGTGCATTTCCAACAGTCTTTCCTCAGGCATCTTCTCCATTGTTTTAATGTAAAGCACTTAGGCCATCTTCCTTAAGATTGCTACTGTGTTGACAGTAGCAGCTTCAGTGACCTAAAACCAGTCTCAGTGGCTGTATTTTTAACTCGCTTGAGGTTTTCCAACTTCAAATCTTAAATCTCTCAGTCCAGTATCTTTAGCCAAGCACATCAGTCCTTTACAAATTTAACCTTGATCAAACTCTCTAAGCCTAGGCAGCAGAGTGCAGCCATCCCTTATGCCAGTAGCCCAGTTCCAAAAAAGTCCTCTGTAGTCTTTCCTTTCCCTTAGAAAGCTCATAAGCCAAGTGTTGAAGTTCAATACTGTCTGCACTTAGCATTCTCAAACTGTCATCAGAATAGTCCATAAAACTTGGCCTACCACTCCAGAAGTTGGCTTAAGTTGCAAGCACCAAGTCCATGACAATTCCTCCAAAACAAAGGTTCCAAAAGACAAAAATCCACATGGTTAGGTTCATCTCACCACATTCTGGTACCAACTTCTGTAGCAGGTAGTTTCAGGTTCACTGAGATGACCTTTCTGACCAGGTACAGTTATGGAAGAAGGGATATTTATTGAAGCTTACAGAGCCAGGGGAAGTTCCATAATGGCAGAAGAAGCTGGCCTGCTTTCACAGGACCAAACACAGAGAGAAAAGGCCCTAAAAATATTTTTTTTACAAAAGTCACCCACTCTCACTTTATTGAGGCGGCGGCCTCCTCCTCCTTCCTTCTCCCTCTTCCTCCCTCCTCTCTCCTCCTTCCTAACAGAGTTGCACTCTAACCTGGGCTGACCTATAACATTTAAACGTTACACAGAGAAAGAGAATGGGCATGCCAGGACCTCCAGCCACGGCAAATAATCTCCAGATGCATGCGCCCCCTTGTACATCTGGCTTACATAGGTCCTGGAGAATCTAACTGGGGTCCTTTGGCTTTGCAGGCAAATGCCTTAACTGCTAAGCCATCTCTCCAGCCCTTTCATTGGTTTTTTGTTTCTGTGAATAAACACCTGACCAGAAGCAATGCACAGAAGGAATGGTAATGGTACATGATGGTGGGGAAGGCCAACTTGTTACCTTGTAGCAAGCTTAAGAAGTAGTACATGAGGGGCTGGAGAGATGGCTTAGTGGTTAAGGCACATGCCTTTGAAGCCTAAGGACCCAAGTTTGATTCTGTAGGTCCCACGTAAGCCAGATGCATGTGGTGGCGCATGTGTCTGGAGTTTGTTTGCAATGGCTAGAAGCCCTGGCATGCTTGCTTGTGTGCTCTCTCCCTCTCTCTCTGACTGTAATAAATAAATGAAAAATCCTTTAAAAAATAGAGTAGTACATGAAAAGTAAGTGGGGCTGGTATAAAACCTCAAGGCTCACCCCCCATGACCCACTTCCTCCATCATGGCGCCATCTCCTAAAAGTTCTGCAGTCTTCCCAAACAGTGCTGTTAGGGGTGGGGGTGGAGAGGAGAATTTGTAAAAGATGAAACTTGCCAGGCAGTGGGGGACATACCACATTCAAACAACAAACATTTTATTGAAATATCTCAGTGTTTAACGTAACTTCTAATTTATTGTTTCACGAGTATGTGTGCGCATATATATAAATAAATAATTTTTTTTCCCTTCTATGTAGTGTGGGTTTACCAGCAACTTCATTTGTTCAAGATGTGATGTATTTATCTAATTCTAATTCTGGAAGAGAAGATTCTGAAAATTCTCATGCTAATTTGGATCTTACGTCTAGGAAGAGATTTCCTTGCAGGCTTGATGAAAGTGATCATGTTCCTCCTGCTAAAAAATCCTCGCTCACATCAAGGGTTGGTTATCAGGAATTTGCCTCTGAGGTAATATTAACTCAAGTAAGATGACTATATTGTGACAAATGTTTATTTTTTTAATCTGACTCTAAATTTTTTAATAGATTTATGCCTCTTCCTCTCTCTCTTTCCTCCCTCTCTCAACTAAATAAATTTAAAATAAAGAAACATACTTTTAACTCTGATAGTGGCTGAGAATAAGGCCAGTAGCTTCACGTTAGCTTGAGTCTCCACTATTCCACCTAACAGCTGTTGTGCTGTTGAAGAGCTGTTTCATGTGTCTGAATGAATTTTTTTATTTGAAAAACTAATGTCACCATCATCATGATAATAAATTAAGCTATCCATTCTTCTTTGGAATAAAAAACCAAAGACCCTAGATGGTCTAACCCATTTCTGTTACTAGTGTCATTTTATGCTAGGCTCTTTCATTCTTTTAGTCACAGTGACCAGTTTTTAATTCCTTGAATGCTCTGTAATTCTTTGTGCCCCAAGGCATTTCCTTTGCTATCCCCATTTCTTTACAAAACATAAATTTATTTCAGTCATCACTACCTTAGAAAAGTCTTACCAGATTCAAATCACAATTCTATGTTTCCATGTACCCTTTTGTTTTGTTTCTGATTGTTACTTATAATTTATAGTTACAGTATGAAAAGTTTATTTAAATATGATAATTTATTTAATATACTGCAGACAGTGACCTGGACCATAACTACAATTGTGCAATGCCTTGATCTTTTGTTTTTGTTTGTTTGTTTTTGTTTTGTTTTTCGAGGTAGGGTTTCACTCTAGTCAAGGTTGACCTGGAATTCTCTATGTAGTCTCAGAGTGGCCTCGAACTCACAGTGATTCTCCTACCTCTGCCTCCCACGTGCTGGGATTAAAGGCATGTGCTACCACACCTGGCAGCAATAGGTTTTCTATAACTGTTTTACTTACGATATAATTCCTGTAAGGTTATGTCTGACTGTAGATCTTTCTGGGTGATGCATATTTGTCAACGTTGAGGACTGACACTTGGAGTTGTCCACTCACCTTCAAATGTGTTTCATGGTATGCATTGGCCCACATTCATATGCATTATATACACAGAAAGGAAGGTGGGACGGACGGATACTTAGGAATTTTATTTTTACTTTTAGATTTTTAACCTTTCTTTACATTTTCTTAACATAGGTGTCTTCAAAGGAACTAAATGTTTTTGAAGAATCAGGTAAGTGAAATGAATTTTAAGGTTTTATTTTTTTTAATTTTTTTATTTTTCAAAGTAGGACTTCATTCTAGCCCAGGATGACCTGGGATTCACTATATAGTTTCAGGGTGGCCTTGAACTCATGGTGATCCTCCTACCTCTGCCTCCAGAGTGCTGGGATTAAAGGCATGTGCCACCACACCCAGTTTAAGATGATTATATTTTGCTAAGCACCTCTGATAATTTCTGATACATCTTGAGCTTGAAACAAAGTCTTGCTCATTTTTTCTAATACTCCAAACCATCAAATCCTTCCATTCTGTACTGCTTTATGATGTCACTATAAGTAATTTTTAAAAATTCTTTTTAAAAAATATTTTTATGTATTTATTTGCAAGGATTGAGAGAGAGAGAGAGAATATGAATGAATGAATGAATGAATGAATGAATGAATGAATGAATATGGGTGCATGCCAGGGCCTTTAGCCGCTGCAAACAAACTCCAGATGCATGTACTGCCTTGTGCATCTGGCTTTATGTAGGTACTGGTGAATTGAATTTGTGTCTTTGTCTTCACAGGCAAGCACCTTAATAGCTAAGCTATCTCTTCAGCTCCCTATAGTATAATTTAAAATGAAGCATTTCACTATCTCTAGTCTTACTCTTTCTGCTTAGGGTTGGTTTGACTGTTCAGGTCTTTTGTGCCCATATGCATTTAGGGTTATTTTTTCTAGTTCCTTGAAGAGTGTCATTGGAATTTTGGTGCAGATTGCATTACTGTATGTATTGATTTTGGTAGTACAGCCATTTTCACTGTATTTATTCTGCTGATCCATGGGCATAGGTATTTCCATCTTCTCCACTTTCATTCACGTCATTGATTGGTTCCTAGTTGTTGTTTTTAAATATTTTATTTATGTCCAAGCAGAGAGAGAGAGAGAGAGAGAGAGAGAGAGAGAGTGAGGTGCACCAGGTCTTCCAGCCCCTGCAAATGAAATCCAGATGCATGTACCACCTTGTGCATCTGGTTTCATGGGTCCTGGGGAATCAAACCTTGGTCCTTTGGCTTTGCAGACAAGCGCCTTAACCACTAAGCCATCTCTCCAGCCCTAGTATCTTTTTGGGGGTGGAGGGATAAGTAGGGTCTCCCTGTAGTCCAGGCTGACCTGGAATTTACTATGTAGTCTCAGGCTAGCCTCAAACTCACAGCAGTCCTCCTACCTCTGCCTGCCAAGTGCTGGGATTAAAAGCATGTGCCACCACACCAGGCTTCTCAAGTCTTTTAAGTGTGCATCATTTTATCTGCAAGCAGGGATAATTTTACTGTTTTGCTATTTGTATCTTTTTCATTTTTTAGTATTCTAGCTAAGATTTCAAGCACTCTATTGAAGAATAGTGGAGAAAGTGGATACCTTTGTCTCATTCCTGATTTTAAAAGAAGTGCTTTTTAAACTTTTTCCATTTAGTATGATGTTGGTAGTAGGTTATATAGCTTTCATTATGTTGAAGTATATTCTTTTTAGTTCTAGTTTCTTCAGGGCTCTTATCATAAAGGCATGTTAAAGGTTGTCAAAGGTGAAGACTGACGCCTGGAGTTGTCCTCTGATCTTCAAATGTGTGTCATGGTACACATGAGCTCAGATTCATACACATCATATACATGCACACTCCATAAACAAAAAAGTTCTATGGGCTGCTGAGAACATATTTTGTAGTATATATATTAGATGTAATGTTTTGTAGTTGTCTACTACGTCCATTTGATCTATGATGCAGTTTTAACTGAAATTTCTTTGTTGATTTTAAATATTTTTTTTTATTTATTTATTAGAGACAGAGGGAAAGAGAGAGAGGGAGAGTTTGAATGGGTGCACCAAGGCCTCTAGCCACTGCAAACGAACTCCAGACACATGTGCCCCCTTGTGTATCTGGCTTATGTGGGACCTGGAGAATCAAACCGGGGTCCTTAGGTTTTGCAGGCATGTTTCTTAACCGCTAAGCTATCTTTCCAGCCCTCCTTGTTGATTTTAACCTCGATGACCTATCTGTTGAAGAGAATAGGATAATGAAGTCACCCACTGATATTACATCAGGATCTCTCTGTCGTTTTGTTCGTCTTGTGAAATTGGGAGCCCCAGCACTTGTGGTCATTATAACATTTTGGTTGATTGTTCACTTTGTTAATAGGAAATGGATTTCTTTATCTTTTCTGACTAACTTCAAGTGCTCTTTATCACATATAGAAGTAGCTATACCTGCTTGTATTTGGCTTCAGTTCCGTCATTCTATTAACTTCTGACCTTTCATGCTCAGTCTTTGTGTGTCTTTGCCAGTGAGGTGTATTTGTTAGAGACCACAGATAGTTGGATCATGTTTTTTAAATCCAATTAGCTAGTTTTTGTTTCACTGTAGAGTTAAGACACGTAGGTTTATTTTTGAATGAGGTTTTCTGGCCGGGCATGGTGATACACCCCTTTAATCTTAGCACTAGGAGGATTGATGTGAGTTCAAGGCCAGCCTAAGATTACACAGTGAATTCCAGGTCAGCCTGGGCTAGAGTGAGACCCTATCTTGAAAAACAGAGAGAGAGAGAAAGAGAGAGACGGGGCGGGGCGGGGGGGAGGCAGAGCACACAACAAACAAAAATAAAATCTTTCAGAAAACAAAAATCCTAAAACACAAAAACAGAGTATTGGGGCAGCTTTCGAGTTCTCTAGTGCTACACTGGCCAAGTGAAGGAGTAGTCAGTTGAAGCTGGAGACTCTTGTTTCATTCTCTTTGAACTAGTGTTTGCCTGGAGTGGTTAAGGGGTCAGTTGCTCCACAGTACTGCAGTTACTACAGGAGCTTCTCTTGGAACATCAGGAACTGCTTTTGACCCCATGGTCTTTGCAGCCTTTGTGCTGGGCAGGTTCTCACTTGTTCCAAGGACTCTCCCATTTGTTCCAAGGACTCTCCCATTTGTTCATTTTAGGTTGCTAGTTTCTAAGCTAAGGGGTGTCTCCTGAGTGTGTGGGGTATGGAGCATGCAGGTGGAGTTCTAAAGACTTGGTGTGTTTTTACTCCTGCTTACTTGCCTGGCAGGGGAGGGAGTGGTGGTGGTTAGGATAGAGGCTATTAGACTTGAAAGATTGGAGTTCTCAGTTCAGTGAACAGAAAACCACATGGCAGAGAGAGAGATAATTGTGGACTTTAAGTCTCCTGCTGACTCCTGGCTCCAGGCTGCCAGTCTGTGCAATTCTCCTGGCTCAGCTCCTAACTGAAGAAGACAGTGCCACAATGGCCTGAGCCTTCACTACCCCTCACTACCTATATCTAGCCCTCCCCCCATTGATGACTGCCTTGTGTAACCATTTCCACCGAAAAGCTGTGACGGGGTGATTTTTCTTCGTTTCTTTCCTCCCTGCCCCACCCCCAAGGTAGGGTCTCACTGTAGCCCAGGGTGACCTAGAACTCAGGTTCTCTTGGCGCTGCCTCCCATTGGCAGACTCCTTGGTATCACAGGTATCACATATACCACTTTGCATAATGGCTTTACATGAGTGCTGGGCTTTGCAAGCCAGCACCTTTAACCACTAAGCCATATCCCCAGCCCTAACCAGTTCTTGATAGTTAAAATAATATAGATTACTCATATTTGACTAGATGTTATACAGAATACCGTGGTTTACCAACTTTCTTCCTCACCTCTTTTAAGGGGATCCTCACAAGGAACAAGTCATTTTCCCTGACTCAGGAAGCACAACCCCAAAATCCCAAAAAGAGAAAATTGAGTCAACTTTACCAAATAATGAATCTGAATCTCTTCATGAAATAAGAGATCCTTGTCTAGAAAAGAATATGACTCAGGAGATGACGGCATGTGATACAGAAGAAAGAACTCTTCCTGCTTCTAATTCTGAACAAATGGACAGCAGAACATCATCTTCAAAACCTCCTCTATCCAGGTATCCCCTGACTGAGTACAAACTATCTGGTTTAGTTGATAGTCACTGTCTTACTAAATAAGTACAAATGATGTGGAACCTGACACAACATACTCCGAACTTGGTATTTTATAAATGTAGGCTTCATCAATAAGGCAGACAACTAAGCAAAGAAAATAAAGTAGTATTTCAGATGTGTATTATATTATACATATGTATAAATACTATATTCCATGTGGTAAGAGCTCAACTTTACTGGAACTGTTTTTGTTTTGTTTTGTTTTTTTGTTTTTCATGGTAGGGTCTCACTCTAGCCCAGGCTGGCCTTGAACTCATGGCGATCCTTCTACCTCTGCCTCCTGAATGCTGGGATTAAAGGTGTGCACCACCATGCCTGCTTTTCAATGAAATTTTGACTATGAAGATTGTGCATGGTCATTCTTGTGATTGTTACATTTCTACTCATAGAACACGTGTCATTCCCTCATGGAATTTAGTATTGCTTTCTCTCTTTCTTAAAAGTATTTGTGGATCTGAGGTCCATACCAGCTGCTCCCACATCGTTTTTCCCACATACTAGAAGTCTTCTCCATTATTAGTAATTATTGGTTTATCAGCAACTTCAACATTGTGAGTTGAGAGGGCTAACATGCACTAGCCTTCAGTAAGGGAAAGGACATGTGTATCTTGAAAAGGCTATGTAGTCTGTTCTCGATATCCAGAAAGTAGAGCTGTATCTTTTCTGACCTTAGTGGTTGGCTGAAACTAGAATGAAGGTAGAAAATATTACCAAAGTTGTTAAAGAAAGTTGAGAAGCAATGTTCCAGAAGAGAAGCTATTTTTTCTTTTTGTAAAAGGTCATACAGTACATTTTTGGCCTTTGTGGGGTGCATAGTTTCTTTTGGAACTACTCAATTCTATAGTTGTGCACAAAAGCAACCTTGATATACATAGTTGTGTTCTAGTAAAACTTTTCAAAAAAAATATTTATGTATCTGCAAACAGAGAGAGAGAATGGGCACACCAGGGCCTCTAACCACTACAAATGATCTCCAGATACATGTACCACATTTTGCATCTGGCTTTACATGAGTACTGGGGAATTGAACCCAGATTGTTAGGCTTTCAGGCAAGTGCCTTAATCACTGAGTCATCTGTCCAGCCCCTCACTTAAAAAAGAAATTATATATAAGCCAGGCGTGGTGGCGCATGCCTTTAATCGCAGCACTTGGGAGGCATGGGTAGGAGGATGGCTGTGAGTTCAGGCCACCATGAAACTACATAGTAAATTCCAGGTCAGCTTGGGCTAGAGTGAGACCCTGCCTTGAAAAACAAAATACACACACACACGTTTGTTGGTTTTAATATTTTATTTATTTATTTGAAGGAGAGAAAGAAAGAGACAGATAGAGAAAAAGAGGGATTGGGCACTCCAGGGCCTCTAGCCACCTTGTGCATCTGGTTTATGTGGGTATTGAAGAATCAGACCTGGGTCTTTAGCTTTGCAGGCAAGTGCCTTAACCACTAAGCAATCTCTCCAGCCCTTTTTTGTTTTTGGAGAGAGACAGAGAGAGAGAGACAGATAGAGAATGGGCATGCCAGCAGCCTCTCAGCCTCTCAGCCTCTGTGAATGAACTCTAGATATATGCGCCCCCTTGTGGACAAGTGCGGTATTGTGCCCTTGCATCATTTTGCATCTGGCTAAACGTGGGACCTGGAGATTGGAACCAACATTCTTAGGCTTAGCGGGCAGGTGCCTTAACTGCTAAGCCATCTCTCCAGCCTTTTTTTTTTTTTTTTTTTTTTTTTTTTTTTTTTTTTGAGGTAGGGTCTCCCTCTAGCCCAGGCTGATTTCACTATGTAGTGTCAGGGTGGCCTCAAACCCATGGCAATCCTTATGCCTTTGTCTCCCTAGTGTTGGGATTAAAGGCATGCACCACCACACCCAGCTAAAAAATATTTATTTGCAAGCAGTGAGAGAGAAAGAAACTTTTTTTTTTTTTTCAAGGTAGGGTTTCACTCTAGTCCAGGCTTACCTGGAATTTTCTATGTAGTCTCAGGGTGGCCTTGAACTCACAGTGATCCTCCTACCTCTGCCTCTGCCAAGTGTTTGGATTAAAGGCGTGCACCACCATGCCCAGCCAAGAGAAAGAAATTTTTATTACACATTCAAGCGGTAATTGACCCACAGACCATCATTTACTAATCCCTGCTCCAGAGGCTTGGCTACTCAAATAGTGGGACTTGGTTCATACCTGCTTCCAACTCTGAATTTTTATTTTACTAACACCTCAGATGATTAATGTGCATGTTTAAGCTTGGGAAACTTTGGTCATGTAACAGGTATATGTCATAGCATAGTGGCATCAGTACTTAGTCAAGTATGCCATTTTAGCATTAATGGAAATAAAGTCAGTCTTAAGAATGTGCCTTGCTAAGCATGGTGAAATGCTTGTATCCTAACACTTGGGATGTTGAGAAAGGAGGATCTCAAATTCAACACCTGCCTGAGCTATATAGCAAGACCCTCTCTCAAAAATTCAAAACAAGAAACTGGTCTTTAATTCCACCACTCTGGAGGAAGAGGTAAGAGGATTGCTGTGAGTTCAAGGCCACCCTGAGACTACATAGTGAATTCCAGGTCAGCCCGAGCTAGAGTGAGACTCTACCTCAGAAAACCCCCCCAAAAAAATAAAAATAAAAAAAAATTCAAAATGGGCTGAAGAGATGGCTTAGTGGTTAAGGCATTTGTCTGTGAAGCCTAAGGATGCAGGTTTGATTCCCCAGAACCCACGTAAGCCAGATACATGAGGTGGCGCATGAGTCTGGTGTGTGTTTGCAGTAGCTGGAGGCCCTGGCATGCCCATTCTCTCTCTCTCTCCCCTGTCAAATAAATGAATAAATAAATAAAATGTTTTAAAAAATTCAAAACAGGGGCTGGAGAGATGACTCAGGAGTTAAAGGCACTTGCTTGCAAAGTCTGATGACCCAGGTTCAAATCCTTAGTACCCACATAAAGCCATATGCACAAAGTGGCACATGTATTAGCAGCGGCAAGATGGCTTGGTATGCCCATTCCCTCCCCCTACCTCTCTCTCTCCTTGCAAATAAATAATATTTTAAAAGTTAAAAAGGGGGTGTGGTGGCACACACCTTTAATCGTAGCACTTGGGATGCAGAGGTAGGAGGATTTCCATGAGTTAAAAGTAAGCTTGATGCTACAGAGTGAGTTCCAGATCAGTCTGGCTAGAGTGAGACCCTGTAAAAACAAAAGGAAACCAGTGGATACAGGATGGAAGGGGACACCTGACATTCTCCTCTGGCCTCTGCATATGTATCAGGTACTGCATCTGTACACATGTGCATATCCACATCACACTTATAGCATGCATGAACACAAACACACAGACTCAAAATAGGATGTGTTTTCTTGAGTGTCTTAATTTTTTATTTCTAGGCCTGGCAGAAGACCTCTAGGATTTTTATCTTTAATATGTCCAAAGAATAGTTTGGACTCAGATGAAGCTACTCATGTCCGTAGTAAGAAGCGCTTAAAACCACTTATTCCTGTGTCAAGAAGAAATTTGAAAAAATTGAATTTACATAATGAAAGCCAGAAGAAAAGTCAGGAATCTTCTGATTCACTTCCATCAACAAGTGTTGCTACTAATACTCAGTCTGAGAATACTGACAGCTCAACTCAGGTACGTGATAACTACTACAGTAAATAAAATACATTTTATTGTGTATATTAGGTGTATATTGTATATATGAGGGTAAATCAGACTCAGCTAGGGAAAACATGATTTTTATTTTCAGCTGAATGTAAGAACAAATTTCATCACAACTTTACCTCCTCCCCATGTCAAGCCCTCCATCCTAGAAGATGATAAGCTGTTGGATTAGAAAGTTACAGCTCCTGGGCTAGAGAAATGGCCCAGCTGTTAACTGCTTGCTTACAAAGCATTTTAACCACTGAGTGATTTCTCCTGCCCTTTATTGCTATTTTTAAAAATTATTTAATGCCAGGCGTGGTGGTGCACACCTTTAATCCCAGCACTTGGGAAGTAGAGGTAGGAGGATCTCTGTGAGTTGAAGGCTAGCCTGAGACTACATAGTGAATTCCAGGTCAACCTGAGCTAGGTGAGACCCTACCTCAGACAGAGAAAGCATATGTGTGTGCATGGGTACACCAGGGCCTTGTGCCACTGCAAATAAACTCTAAACACATACAACATGTCCATCTGGCTTTATATGGGTACTGGGGAATTGAACCAGGCTAGCAGGCTATGCAAACAAGTAGATTTAACCACTGAGCCATCTCCGTAATCCCAGCTGCATCCCAATTTTTTTAATCCAAGGACTCTTCCGGCTTTTGGAAGCCAAATGCAGTGCTGCTTGCATTTCATTTGCCCCAGGAGAATTCAAGGAGCCATAAAAGTAGAATTTGTTTACATTTCTTTTCTGTGCATCTTGAAGCTGTCTAAATGCTAAGATGGAAAAATCAGTGACTTTTTATGTATGACGTGATTAGTGTTTTCCTGCAGTGCTAGGAATTGACCTTGGGGCTTAGTGCATGCTGGACAAGCATTTCTACCATCATTGTCAAATTATTTTATGGAATGATTATTATAGTTACCAGTTAATTGTATACATAGCCAGCATTGGATTGTAACACTTGAAAGAAAACAAGTTATTTTCAGATTTTCCTATTATCTATTATGGTGGTGAGTGAAAATGTCATTTCATTGTTTTTTTGTTTTTTTCTAGGTAGGGTCTCACTCTAGCCCAGGCTGACCTGGAACTCACTCTGGCCTCATTCTCAAAGCAGTCCTCCTACCTCTGCCTCCTGAGTGCTGGGATTAAAGGCATGCACCACGACACTTGGTCAAACAAAAGTCTGTTTGTTTGCAAGTAGAGAGAGCGAGAGTGAATGAGTGATCCTGCCACTGCAGACAAATTCCAGATGCACAGTTGCATGTTCTACTTTGTGCATCTGGCTACTGGGGACTCAAATCCAGGCCATCACACTGTGCAAGCTTGCCCCTTAAGGGCTGAGCCATCTCTCCAGCCCCAAAGAAGTTCTTAAACACAGTTGGAGAAATGGCTCAGTAGTTAAAGGCACTTGCTTACAAGGCCTGTCAACTTGGGTTCAATTTCCTAGTACCCACATAAAGCCAGATGCACAGAGGTGCACACATCTAGAGTTTGTATGCAATGGCAGGAGGCCCTGCTGTGCTCATTTTTATATTCTTTCTCTGTGTCTCTCTCACTCTCAAATAAATATTTTAAAAGTTTTTAAACAGAAGTATACAATTTTTAATATATTTTTATTTATCTGAGGAAGAAAGAGGCAAGTAGAGAGAGAATGGGCATGCCAGGGCCTCTAGCCACTGTAAACAAACTCCAGACACATACACCACCTTATGCATCTTGTTTATGTAGGTACTGGGGAATGGAACCTGGATCCTTAGGCTTTGCAGGCAAGTAGTCACCTTACCTGCTGAGCCATCTCTCCAGCTCTACAAAAATTGTTTTTTTCGAGGTAAGGTCTCACTCTAGCTCAGGCTGACCTGGAATTCGCTGTGTAGTTTCAGGGTGGCCTCGAACTCACAGTGATCCAGCTTTTTTTTTTTTTTTTTTTTTCCTTTTTTTTTTCGAGGTAGTGTCTCATTCTAGCTCAGGCTGACCTGGAAGTCACTCTGTAGTCTCAGGGTAGCCTTGAACTTATGGCGAGCCTCCTACCTCTGCCTCCCAAGTGCTGGGATTAAAGGCGTGCGCCACCATGCCCGGCTTCTACAATTTAATTTTTTTTTTTTTTTTTTTTTTTTGCAAAACAAGTATACAATATACATTTTAAAAAATATTTTATTTATTTACAAGCCTAGAGATAGGATGAAGAGAGACAGAGAGAATGGGTACTCCAGGGCCGCCTCCAGCCACTGCAAACAAACTCCAGATGCATTCTTTCCTGTGCATTTGGCTTAGGGGGTACCTGGGTCATTAAGCTTTGCATGCAAGCACCATAACTGCTGAGCCATCTCTCCAGCCCTAGAAGTATACAATTTTGAGTAATCAGTTTTGGAGGTTTTATCTTTGTGGTTATTGGTTTTGGTGTAGAGTATGAGTCAAGAATCATGAAGTTGCTGGGCGTGGTGGCATACACCTTTGATCCCAGCACTTGGGAGGCAGAGGTAGGAGGATCATCGAGAGTTCGAGGCCACCCTGAGACTACAGAGTGAATTCCAGGTCAGCCTGAGCTAGAGTGAGACCCTCCCTACCTTGGAAAACCAAAAAAAAAAAAAAAAAAAAAATTATGAAGTTGCTATTTCATTATTTTGAAGTAGTAGTATTTTTTTCTGTATTTCAAAATTTACTACTAAAGAATTTACTTTTGAAAAGTTTCCCCTCCCCACAGGTATATGGTTTTAGCAGTTTCTGGTTTACTTTTCTAGAGGGTGTGTGTGTGTGTGTGTGTGTGTGTGTGTGTGTGTGTGGAGAAGTTTGAGATAGGGTCTCATTCTGTAGCTCAGGATGTCCTGAACTCACAATATAGATCATGCTAGCCTTGAGTTCTCAGCAGTATGCCTGCCTAAGTCTCCTGAGTGCCAAGACTATAGGCATGAGCCACTGTGCCTGGTTTACAGGATAGTTTTGAGTTGCACACATATAAACCAACCTCTTCCCTCCCTTTCTATCTGTTTCTCTTTTTTTTCAGACAGGGAATTCACTGTGATCCTCCTACCTTAACCTCAGGAGTCCTTGGATTCAAAGTGTGTGATAACACACCTACACCTCTGACTTAATTTTTTATACTTTATAAGTGTTCTAAACTTGATTTGTGCGGTTCCTTTAAGTGCTGTTTTGCTTTATGACTTTGTTGTTGTTGTTTGTTAGAGAGAGGGAGAGAGAGAGGGAGTGCGAATGGGCAAGCCAGGGCCTCTAGCCATTGCAGACAAGCTCCAGATGCATGTGCCACCATGTGCATCTGGCTTACGTGGGACCTGGAGAATCAAACGGGGGTCCTTAGGCTTTGTGGGCATGTGCCTTGACCACTAAGCCATCTCTCCAGCCCTGTTTTTGGTTTTTTGAGGTAGGGTCTTGCTCTAGCCCAGATGACCTCAAACTCACAGCAATCCTCCTACCTTTTCTCCTGAGTGCTGGGATTAAAGGTAGGTGCTACTATGCTCGGCATTACTTTCAGTGCTGGGAGTTGAGGTCAGGGCCTCATGTGTGCTAGGCAAGCCCTGTACTACCGATAAACATCCCTAAGCTTCACTCGCAATATATAAATGTTGTATTGCATTTTTGTGTTTTTAAAATTAGGTTTCTTCTGATCAGCCATTATTAAATGAAAACCATAAAAATGAGCAGAAACGGGCATCTCAAGAAGAGCCAACCACCATCTCTGAGTCCTTCTTCGGGGACATCTTCATTGAAGTGGATGAAAATGAATAAAGCTGTCTGGCTTTTCTTCCTTTTTTTTTTTTTTTTTTTTTTTTTTGGTAATAACTCTGGAATTTCCAGAGTTAATTGCATTAACAATGCAGTATTCATAAAAAATGAAAATCACTGCCTATTTTTCTCGAGGTCAACTTTGAATGTGTACTGAGCTTGGTTTGAAGCTTTTATAATCAGTGGCAAGCATTGCTGAAGTTCCTTCCATCCTGATTGAGTCAGCAGTTTGGAAATGCCAAGCGATGAAGACAGCTTCTTGAGGTGGAGCTGGCAACTCTGTTTACATTTGCCTCTTCCTGTGCTGAGTGAGACACATGGACATGCGGGACTGCTGCCAATAGATGTCTGTATAAATCATAGTGCTGACATATTTGGAGCTTCATTGTATTTTAACATTTAGTGAACTTCTTTTGTAAAGGTGGATTTTTTGTTCCGTTTTTCTTTTTGAGGGATGATAAAGGCCTTTTTAGTTGCCTCTAAGTATATTAAAGCAAATTGTGAAACTCCGTTTTGGTATGGTAAAGTTAAAACTTTTTCTATTATCAGCTATTTGACTGAAAAATATGTATTTTTCTAATTCATGGTGATGTAACATTAGTCATAATTGAGGAGCTAGTATTTAAACTTGCTATTTATAAAGATGGCACATAATAGAGATTATTTATTTTTAAATTTTTTTATTTAAAAATATATCCATTTTTAATTATTTTCATCCCTCAAATGTGGGTAAAGAAAGCATTAACAAATTTATTAACATAATAAGTTTGTTAGATTTCTTCTTTTCTCTTTAATTTTAAAGATATTTAAAATGACATAAATGTTTGGGTAGTGTATATGTCTTGAATACTTCTTTTTCTCATACTTTAGTATATTGAATTGTACTGTGAATTTTTTTTTCTTCTTTAATCTCAGGATTTTTAATTGGAAGAAAAATTCAACTTCACCTATGAGACAAATTATTGTGTAAAATTGAATCTCCCTTATATACATGCACATACACTCCTTTAAAAAAATTAGTGATAGCCGGGCGTGGTGGCGCATGCCTTTAATCCCAGCACTTGGGAGGCAGAGGTAGGAGGATGGCTGTGAGTTTGAGGCCACCCTGAGACTACATAGTGAATTCCAAGTCAGCCTGGGCTAGAGCGAGACCCTACCTTGAAAAACTTAAAAAAAAAAAAAAAAAAAAAAAAAAAAAAAAAAAAAAGCTGGGCGTGGTGGCGCACACCTTTAATCCTAGCACTTGGGAGGGAGAGGTAGGAGGATGGCTGTGAGGTCGAGGCCACCCTGAGACTACAGAGTGAATTCCAGGTCAGCCTGAGACTAGAGTGAGACCCTACCTCGAAAAACCAAAAAAAGAAAAAAAAATAGTGATAAATTTTTCCCCGCATTAAATTCTGTTCAAGGAACATGTAGGCTTTTTGACACAGGACATAATTTTGACATTAAATAAGAAAATAAGATAAGACTTTGTAAAGTCGGATTATCATTATGAACTTAAGTCTTTTAAGATTTGATAATTCATATAAAATGTCTGTTATTTTCCTTTACAAATCTTTTCTGGTTCAATGGAAGCTACTTAAACAGCATGTTCATTCCAGTTACATTAGAAAAACCTCATAGACTCAGGAGTTGGCATTTTTTTCTCTCAAGTATTTTGGGATTATAGGACAAGTTGCAGCTGGTCAGCCCTGCTCGTTCATGTGAAAGCAGCCAAATGGGGCTTGAATTAGGGAGTGTGGCTAGTTGTACTTTTAATTTGATCCCTACATTAAACTATATGTTACTTTTTCTTTTTGAGAAAGGGTTTCATGTATCCCAGGCTGTCCTTGTACTCACTATGTAGTTGAAGGTGACCTTGAACTTTTGATCTTCCTGCCTCTCCCTTCTAAATGCTGAGATTATAGGTGTGTCCCACAACAGCCAGTGTGTGCAGTGCTGGGTATCAAACCCATGGCTCTTGCATCCTAGGCAAGCATTGTACCAATTGCATCCCCAGCCCTGGACCAGTTGCTTTCTTATTTGAAGGTGCTGATGTCTATATGTATGAGTTATTTGTCACTGAAATTGTGCCTAAAATTTAAGAGCTGTGTTGAATTATGAAATAATCAGTATTTAAATTGAAAACATGCTTTCAAGTCTAGGTAATTTTGATTTTTTTATATTGAAAAGATGATAGCCAATTTAAGTTCCTAAGCAAAAGAGGATAGCTTCAGCAGGTATTAAGACATTAATTCATTGAAACTTGTTGTTAAAGCATTTTTCATTCATTGGCTTACAGTTAAATTTATGGGCTTTAGGGAGAATTATAAGGGGGGGTCATGAAGGAGGATCTGCAAATTAGATGGAAATTTACATGAAATACATTTCATGTTATTGCTGTACAAATCATGTTGGTAAAACACATTGCTATTTTAATGCTGTTTTTGTAAATTTAAAAATGTGTTTTGAAATGATTTTTTCTTAATGTTAGTTAGGGTATTAGGTTGCCATGACTAGCTATTATTTATCCCTGTATAATATTTATTTTTTTAAACCTTTGTCTCTTCTCGATAATAAGCCAATTTTATGGAGGGTGTCATTTGCTGTATAAAGAATAGAGGGGCATTCATTATATAAAGAGAATCAAGTCAGCTAACAGATGTCTTACTATTATTATATTCTTAAGACATGTTGAAAAAAGAGAAACTTAATCAGTGTACTTACAAGTGGAAAGGTCTATGTTGTCTGATTTATGTAAAGACATTCTTTTGTAAATCTTAAAGGAGATGTATTGGAAGGTCATTATCTTTTCCACCTGAACACTTACATCTTAGCAAGTGGCTAATACGATGGTTTTAAAAGTCTAGTAGTTGATAAAGGATTTAGGCACAGATAATAATATATCCACCACTTATTACCATATTATTTTAAATACAAGTGACCATGTATACTATTTTGCTTGAAGAAGTCTTTGACTAAAGAAGCAATATCTGTCATTTGTAAATTTTCTTGTTCTAAAGAAAGCAATTATGTTCTATAGATAAATTTATGTAAATAAAAGTTATTTTATACCATTTCTGCTTTTGTCCTTTCAAATAACTAAATATATTTGTGTTAACTCATTACTATTTTCAACTATAATCTATATGATTTCATTTCCATCAAAATATAGTAGTAGTAGTAACAACCCCTCAGTGAATACCATGTCCCTAATGAGGAGGGCCTCTAGGGGAAAGGGGATAAAAGTGTAACCTGTTACTATATATATATAACTAGGGCTGGAGAGATGGCTTAGGGGTTAAGGCACTTGCCTGCGAAGCCTAAGGACCCATGTTTGACTCTCCAGATCCCATGTCAGCCAGATGCACAAAGGTGAGGCAAGTGCAAGGTCGCACATGCCCGCTAGGTGGTGCAAGCATTTGGAGTTCCATTACAGTAGCTGAGGTCCTGGTGCACCAATTCTCTCATTTTCTCTAAAAATAAATTTTAAAAAAATGTAAAAGCAATATATAAAAAACAAATTAGGCCAGAACTCGGGAGGCAGAGGTAGGAGGATTGCCGAGAGTTTGAGGCCACCCTGAGACCTGAGACTACATAGTTAATTCCAGGTCAGCCTGGACCAGAGTGAGACCCTACCTCGAAAAACCAAAACCAAAAAAAAAAAAAAAAAAAAATAGGGCTTGAGAGGCTGAGTGGTTAAGGCACTTAGGCACTTACCTGCAAAGCCTAAGGACCCAGGTTCAATTCCCCAGTAAGCCACCTAAGCCAGATGCACAAGGTGGTACATGCGTCTAGAGTTGGTTTGCAGTGGCAGGAGGCCCTGGTGTGCCCTTTCTCTCCCTCTCTCTCTCATTCTCTCTTTCTCTGCTTCCCCTCAGCCAAGCCCCAAAATAAAATTACAAATTTTTATTATTATTTATTTATTTTTTTGGAGAGAGACAGAGAGGGAGACAGATAGAGATGGGCGCGCCAGCAGTCTCTCAGCTGCTGTAAACGAAATCCGGATGTGTGCACCCCCTTGTGGTCAAGTGCAGCATTGCGCCCTTGAGTCATTTTGCATCTGGCTAAATGTGGGACCTGGAGATTGGAACCGGGTTCTCAGGCTTAGCAGGCAGGCACCTTAACCGCTAAGCCATCTCTCCAGCCCAAATTATAAAATTTTTAATAACTTTATAACAGAGTGCTATTTAAGTCATGCATACCATGCTCAGTTGAAAATTTTTAAAGTTCATTATTTTTAGGCAGAGGTAGTAGAGTCACCATGAGGTCAAGGCCAGCCAGGGATCTCAGTTCCAGGAGAACTGGCTATAAGGCTCACCCCCAACAATATATCACCCCCCAGGAAGCTCCAATTCTCAAGTTGCCACCAGCTGGGGACCTAGGACTTAGGACACGTAAGTTTATGTGAGACACTTGAATCAAGCTACCACACATGGGTACTGGGGAATCAAATCTAGATTATCAGGCTTTGTAAGTAAGTGCCTTTAACTGGTGAGCTGTCTTCTCAGCCCCATTAATTAGTGAATTTTTACATATAATTACCCGAAGCTGTTCACCCCATTGATTGCCAGGGTTGATTCAGCTGATCTGGCTGGCTATGTGGGTGTCCCCTCCTCCCTTACCGCTCCATGTGCTTCCCTTAGAGGACGACCTTCCCTGAATAGAGGAAGACTGGTCTTTGGTCAAGGGCATACGAGTAGCTGCGCTCCCCTGCTAGAACCTCCGAACAAGCACTCAAGAACCCAAAGTTCTTTTGCGCCTCCCAACTGCACACACTTTGTTTCTCTGTAAAGAGAAATTGGGAATTTTAGTTCTTGAGATAAGAATCTGGATATACGAAGTGACAAAACATAAGTTCTCCAAAAAATTTTGCTGAGAGAAGTATCTGAAAACTTTGTTAGTATAGACATTTCTCTAGTTGTATAAAATTCTTGTCTTGGGGATTTTGTTAGACCATTAAAGAGATGGGTAGGAACCACATTTTTTTTTTTTTTTTGCTCATTTTTAGACATGTGAGATAATCTAGAAGCCTAAAGAATTTTTTTTCTTACTATATTGGCATGGATAACTATTTACGGTATCACCCAGTATCTTACGTAAGAAAAATCTATACCTAATCCCAGCACTTGGGAGGCAGAGCTCCATGAGTTCGAGGCCAGCCTGAGACTACATAGTGAATTCCAGGTCAGCCTGGGCTAGAGCGAGACCTTACCTTGAAAAACCAAGGAAGGGAAGGGGGAAGGGAGAGGAGAAAAGAAAAAATTAGCAGGTACATGTGCTCCTGCCTGCCTATGATCCCAGCATTTGAGAGGCTGAGACAAGTGGATGTGAGGCCCAGTTGGGCTTCCTAGACAGCAAGACCATCTCCAAACCAAACCAAACATATAGGAGATTTTTTATCCCCTGAGGAAACGTTTCTTTCGTGTAGCCAGGGATGAGCGATCCTTCTACCTCTGCTTCCTGAATGCCAAGATTACTGAGATATTTTTCTGTGTGTTTTTCAGTGCAGGAATAAATGGTGCTGTTCTTCTGGCTTGTTGTCTTTTTGTTGTTATTGTCATCATCCCCTCCCCACTCATGGCCTGGGTGATAATATGAATCTTTATGTGTTTCTCTGTGCAGCACAAACTCATATTTGGAGCTAACTTGCAGCAAAGTAGAATTCTTCATGTCACACATTTTACATGGTAAACGCAAGCTGATTTTACCTACATGCCTTCATTTCCTCCCTGCCCCACCCACCCTACCTAGGTCCTTCTCTTGCCTAGAACTGAGCTAAAATCCCCAACCCATTTCTGTTGCCTATACTTTTAAAAGTTGTCACTTCTGGCTGGGCGTGGTGGCACACGCCTTTAATCCCAGCACTTGGGAGGCAGAGGTAGGAGGATTGCCATGAGTTCGAGGCCACCCTGAGACTACATAGTGAATTCCAGGTCAGCCTGAGCTAGAAAGAGACCCTACCTTGAAAAAACAAAACAAAATGAAAATTGTCACGTCTGGGCCTGGAGAGATGGCTTAGCGGTTAAGCACGTGCCTGTGAAGCCTAAGGACCCCAGTTTGAGGCTTGATTCCCCTGGACCCACATAAGCCAGATGCACAAGGTGGCACATGCATCTGGAGTTCATTTGCAGTGGCTGGAGGCCCTGGTACACCCATTGTCTGTCTATCTGCCTCTTTTTCTCTCTTTCTCTCTGTCACTCTCAAATAAATAAATAAATAAATAAATAAATAAATAAATAAATAAATAAATAAAGCTGAGCGTGGTGGTGCACACCTTTAATCCCAGCACTTGGGAGGCAGAGGTAGGAGGATCGCCGTGAGTTTGAGGCCACCCTGAGACTACATAGTGAATTCCAGGTCAGCCTGGGCCAGAGTGCGACCCTACCTCGAAAAAATCAAAAAGTTGTCACTTCTTCAAAATAACAAGCTACCACTTAATAGATTTGAGAGAGAGAGAGACAAAGAGGCAGACACAGTGAGTATGAGCATGCCAGGGCCTCCTGCCACTGCAAACAAACTCCGGACACATTCGCCACTTTGTGCATCTGGTTCTACATGGGCACTGGGGTATAGGACCTGGTTGTCAGGCTTTCAGGCTTGGAAAGCAAGCGAGTGCCTTTAACCGCAGAGCCATCTCTCCAGCCCCCATTGAATACGATAGACACTGTACTGATGTTCCCTCCTTCCCACTCTACCTCCTTCCTTCCTTCTCTCCCTCTCTTTCTCTCACTTGTGTTTATGTTTCTATCTTAGGGACTCAGGAGCTGGGTGTGGTGGTACACACCTTTAATCCCATCACTCTGGAGGCAGAGGGAGAACCTCTGTGAGTTCGAGGTCACCCTGAGACTACATAGAATTCCAGGTCAGCCTGGACTAGAGTGAGCAAGATCCTACCTCAAACAAACAAAAGGAAGAGGCCCCTTTAATCCCAGCATACTCAGGAGACAGAGGTAGGAGGATCACTATGAGTTCAAGGCCACTCTGAGACTACATAGTGAATTCCAGGTCAGCCTGGTCTAGAGCCAGACCCTACCTCGAAAAACCAAAAAGGGTAGTGGGGCAGGGGACTCAGGACACAAGTGCTTTATTACTAAGCCATACCCCCAGTTCAGTGGTATTTGTTTGAATGATTGTCTCCTCCAAAAATCCATGTTGTAGCTTAATTTTATTTATTTTTAAATTGTGTTTATTTTTATTTATTTATTTACAGAGAGAAAGAGAGAGAATGGGCATGCCAGGGCCTCCAGCCACTGCAAACAAACTCCAGATGTGTGCACCACAATGTGTGTCTGGCTTACATGGGTTCTGGGGAACTGAACCTGGGTCCTTAGGCTTCACAGGCAAGTGCCTTAACCACTAAGCCATCTCTCCAGCCCAATTTTATTTATTTTTAGACAGCGTTTCATTATGTTGCCCAGGCTGGCCTCTTAACTCCTCCAGGTTCAACTGCCTAAATTATTCTGCTGCAGACTCATGCTAACACAGCCAACAAGAATTTCTGGTGCAAGATTGCCAGGCATGATGGGAGAGAGAGACAAAGAGGCAGACACAGTGAGTATGAGCATGCCAGGGCCTCCTGCCACTGCAAACAAACTCCGGACACATTCGCCACTTTGTGCATCTGGTTCTACATGGGCACTGGGGTATAGGACCTGGTTGTCAGGCTTTCAGGCTTGGAAAGCAAGTGAGTGCCTTTAACCGCAGAGCCATCTCTCCAGCCCCCATTGAATAAGATAGACACTGTACTGATGTTCCCTCCTTCCCACTCTACCTCCTTCCTTCCTTCTCTCCCTCTCTTTCTCTCACTGTGTTTATGTTTCTATCTTAGGGACTCAGGAGCTGGGTGTGGTGGTACACACCTTTAATCCCATCACTCTGGAGGCAGAGGGAGAACCTCTGTGAGTTCGAGGTCACCCTGAGACTACATAGAATTCCAGGTCAGCCTGGACTAGAGTGAGCAAGATCCTACCTCAAACAAACAAAAGGAAGAGGCCCCTTTAATCCCAGCACTCAGGAGACAGAGGTAGGAGGATCACTATGAGTTCAAGGCCACTCTGAGACTACATAGTGAATTCCAGGTCAGCCTGGTCTAGAGCCAGACCCTACCTAAAAACCAAAAGGGTAGTGGGGCAGGGGACTCAGGACACAAGTGCTTTATTACTAAGCCATACCCCAGTTCAGTGGTATTTGTTTGAATGATTGTCTCTCCAAAAATCCATGTTGTAGCTTAATTTTATTTATTTTTTTAAATTGTGTTTATTTTTATTTATTTATTTACAGAGAGAAAGAGAGAGAATGGGCATGCCAGGGCCTCCAGCCACTGCAAACAAACTCCAGATGTGTGCACCACAATGTGTGTCTGGCTTACATGGGTTCTGGGGAACTGAACCTGGGTCCTTAGGCTTCACAGGCAAGTGCCTTAACCACTAAGCCATCTCTCCAGCCCAATTTTATTTATTTTTAGACAGCGTTTCATTATGTTGCCCAGGCTGGCCTCTTAACTCCTCCAGGTTCAACCGCCTAAATTATTCTGCTGCAGACTCATGCTAACACAGCCAACAAGAATTTCTGGTGCAAGATTATTTAGTCAGGCATGATGGAACACACCTTTAATCCCAGCATTTGTGAGGCAGAGGTAGGAGGATCGCCGTGAATTCGAGGCCACCCTGAGACTACTTAGTGTATTCCAGATCAGCCTGGGCTAGAGTGAGACCCTACCTTGAAAAACCTAAAAAACGAAAAAGAAAATAAAAGTTACTTGAAGGCATGGCCTCTCAGAGGATGGCTGTGTCATGAGGACTCTGTTTTCATGAATGAGATTAGATGTCCTTAAGTAGGGCTTGATGGCAGGAGTTTGCTCCCATTCTGTCCTTTCTATTCCTGTCATATGAGAGCATGTGGTAGTTTGACTACAACAATTTAAACGTATGGCCTTGTAACTTAGGTGTTTTATAAAAATTAAGCTTAGCTGGGCTTGGTGGTGCACACCTTTAATCCCAGCACTTGGGAGGCAGAGGTAGAAGGATCACGAAAAGTTCAAGGCCACCCTGAGATTACATAGTGAATTCCAGGTCAGCCTTAGCTAGAGTGAGACCCTACCTCAAAAAACCAAAAAATAAAAATAAAAATAAATAAAATTAAGCTTGTGGGCTGGAGAGATGGCTCAGCAGTTAAGGCACTTGCCTGTAAAGCCTAACAATCTAGGTTTAGTTCCCCAGTGTCCATGTAAAGCCAGATGCACAAAGTGGCACATGTGTCTGGAGTTCGTTTGCCATGGCTGGAGCCTTGGTGTGCCCATTCTCTCTCTCCCTTTCTCTGTCTCTCTGTGTTTTGGCTGGAGCAGATGTCACTAGTGGCTGACCCTGGAGTCTAGACCTAAGGTGTGTTTGGGCGTGGATCTGAATTGCAGCCCAAAGGTGTGTGGAGAGCAGTCTGAGCTCTGCAGATGCATGCTTGCCAGAGGATCTGTGAGGGGAAGCCAGCTTCTTCCACCATTGATGGTGTTCCCTTGGGCCCTGTGAGTCTGAAGTAAACCCCCTTCCTCCCATGAGCTGTGCCTGGCTGGATGTTTGCCACGGCAGTGTGACTGCAACAGAGAACATCCCCACTGCCACCCCCCTTGGATGATGTAGCAACAAGGTGCCATCTTGGAGGTGGTGGTCATGGGCAGCATCCCTGCTGCCATCTTTATCTTGGACTTCACCGCTTCCTGACAAATTTATGTTCTGTACAAATTACCTAGTTTCAAGTATCTTTGTGTGTGTGTGTGTGTGTGTGTGTGTGTGTGTGTGTGTGTGTGTGATGTGTGTGATGTGTGTGCATGTGTAGACGTCAGAGGACAACACACTGGTGTTGGTCCTTGCCTTCAACCTCATTTGAGGCAGGGTCTCAACCACTCTATTAGCCAGACTAGCTGGTCTGCTAGGTTCTGGGAAATTTTTCTTCTTTTCTTCTTTTCTTTTTTTTTTTTTTAGGTAGGGTCTCACTCTGGCCCAGGCTGACCTGGAATTCACTATGTAGTCTCAGGGTGGCCTTGAACTCACAGCAATCATCTTACCTCTGCCTCCCAAGTGCTGGGATTAAAGGCATGCGCCACCACACGTGGCTTCTTTTTTCTTTTTTAAAATTATTGACACCTTCCATAATTATAGACAATAAACCATGATAATTCCCTCCCCCATCCCCGCTCACTTTCCCCTTTACAACTAGGAAATTTTTCTGTCTCTGCCTTCCATCTTGCCATTACTAAACTGGGAATACAGATGTCTGCCACAGCTTCCAGCTTTTTTTTTTTTTTGGTTTGGTTTTTTGAAGCAGGGTCTCACTATAGCCCAGGCTGACCTGGAATTTACTATGTAGTCCTCTCAGGGTGACCTGTAACTCACGGCGGTCCTCCTACCTCTGCCTCCCAAGTGCTGGGTTTAAAGGTGTGCACCGCCACGCCTGGCAAGAGGAGACTTTTCATCTAGTCAGCTACCCAAACTTTGAGTTACTGAAAATCTTACGAATATTGGCATCCTATAGTTTTCTATAGGTCAGGCATCCATAAAGCTGCCAATTGTTGGGGCCTCTGACTCCGGAATGAGAAAGCCCTTTGAAACAAAACAGGTACAACAGGGACCGTGTGGAAAATATCAGGCTTTGTAGCTGTCCTGGCTCCCTCCACATTTTTTTTAAGGATCTCATATTGTAGGCTTGCCTTGAACTCTCTAGCCAGTGATGACTTTGAACTCTGATCTTCCTGCCTCCACCACCTGAGTGCTGGCATTACAGGTGTGATGCAACATGCCTAATTTTTGTTTTCATTTTCTTTCTTTCTTTCTTTCTTTCTTTCTTTCTTTCTTTCTTTCTTTCTTTCTTTCTTTCTTTCTTTCTTTCTTTCTTTCTTTCTTTTTTTCGGTAGAGCCTCACTCTAGCTCAGGCTGACCTGGAATTCACTCTATAGTCTCAGGGTGGCCTCGAACCCATGGTGATCCTCCTACCTCTGCCTCCCAAGTGCTGTTCATTCTCAATTTTTAAAAATATTTATTTATTTGTAAGCAGAAAGAGAGAGAGAGAGAATGAGAATGAGCACACCAGGGCATCCAGCTGTTGCAAACAAACTCCAGATGCATGCACTACTTTGTGCATCTGTCTTTACATGGGTACTGGGGTATGGAACTGAAGTCTTTAGGTTTTGTAAGCAAGCACCTTAACAGCTTAGCCATCTTTCCAGCCCCTCTTCTTCTCTTTTTTGAGAAGATCTCGATGTATTACCCAGGCTTGATCCTCTTGCTCCAGCCTTCTTAATGCTGGGATTACACGTATCCCCACTACCTGGTCAATTTGTTTCAGACCTTGGTCAATGAACAATAGAGGTGCATTTGTTTCATGGTTCTGGAGCATGTGTAGGGCAAAAGCATGGCGCTAGCATCTGGTGAGGGCCTTGTGTCACAACAATGTAGACTCAGAGAGTGTCCCATGGCAGGACAGCCTTATCTTAGGGACTTAGGTGTCTTGATTCAGCTATGAGTGGCCAGTTGGGTTGTTTCAAGGGTTGTATATTACAAACAAAGCTGCTACAACTCTTTGTGCAACCTTCCTTTCTCTCTCTCTCCCTCCCTCCCTCCCTCCCTTTCTTTCTTTCTTTTTGTTGGTTTTTTTTTTTTTTTTTTTTTGAGGCAGGGTCTCACTTTAGCCCAGGCTGACCTGGAATTCACTACGTAGTCTCAGGGTGGCCTTGAACTCATGGTGATCCTCCTATCTCTGCCTCCCTGAGTGCTGGGATTAAAGGCGTGTGCCACCATGCCTGGCTATTGTGCAACTTTTTGTTATGTATCTACTATGATTTTTTCAAATAAATTGTGATGATAAGGGTGACAAGTCAGAAGGCCTTCATCTTCGTGGATGGGCACACCTTTAATCCCAGCACTCGGGAGGCAGAGGTAGGAGGATCACCATGAGTTCGAGGCCATCCTGAGACTACACAGTGAATTCCAGGTCAGCCTGGGCTAGAGTGAAACCCTACCTCAAAAAAGAAAAAGAAAAGAAGATGAAGAAAAAACAAAACAAAACAGAAACAGAAACTTTTGAATCAATTATCTTCTTTGGCTGCAGGCAGCTTGGCTGAGGACCAAACCAGGGCCCAATAGTAATGGCTGTAGAGCTGAGGAGCCAGTTAAAGGTGCAACATGATAGGTAACAACATGATGTGGAAAGGAGTGAAACCCTGAGAAAACTGGATGGAGGGGCTGGAGAGATGGCTTAGCGGTTAAGGCATTTGCCTGCAAAGCCAAAGGACCTCAGTTCGATTCCCCAGGACTCACGTAAGCCAGCTGCACAAGATGGCTCATGTGTCTGGAGTTCATTAGCAGTGGCTGGAGGCCCTGGCGTGCCCATTCTCTCTCTATATATATCTATCATCTCTGCCTCTTTCTCTCTTGCTCTCTCAAATAAATAAATTAATTAAATAAAAAATTTTTAGAAAAACTGGATGGAAACCTGTGAGCAGATGCAGCGAAGATGAAGACTTTCAAATTCCCCTAGCCCCTTGCACGTCTCTCAAGGATACTCATCTTCCTCCCCACAGTGCCTTCCCCCATGTAAAAGCCCATGACTCCAGCGGATTTTTCCCCATGATCTGATACCATTTCCTTTAGGCATTGACTCTGCCACATCTTGTCTCTGGCTCTTTCTGAAAAACTACTTTATTTTTACTGAGAAAGAGAAAGAGAGGAGAGAGAAAGAACAATGGGCACACCAGGGCCTGTTACTGCTGCTAAGGAGCTCCAGGTGCATGTGTCACTCTATGCATTCACCACTTTGTGCATCTGGCTATATGTGGGTGCTGGGGTATTGAACCCAGGCAGTTAGACTTTTGCAAACAAGTGACTTTAACCACTGAACCATCTCTTCAGTCCCCCTTGTTTCTGGATCTTAAGAGGAGTTAGTTTTTCTGTTAAAAACCAAAAAGTACTAACCCTTGACTAGAGAGTGTGAGTCTTGCTAGCTTATAGTTAAGAATTAGGGCATAGGCTGGGCGTGGGAGTGCACGCCTTTAATCCCAGCACTCGGGAGACAGAGGTAGGAGGATCACCATGATTTCACGGCCACCCTAAGACTACATAACTAATTCCAGGTCAGCCTGGACCAGAGTGAGACCCTACCTTGAAAAAAACCAAAAAAAAAAAAAAAAAAAAAAGATTTAGGGCATATAAAGCTGAGTGTGGTGGTGCATGTCTTTAATCCCAGCACAAAGGAATCAGAGGTAGGAGCATCACTGTGAGTTTGAGGCCACCCTGAGACTCCATAGTGAATTCCAGGTCAGCCTGGGCTAGAGTGAGACCCTACCTTGAAATGCCCCCAAAAAAAAAAAAAGAATTAGGAATATAAACATAGAAAAAAGGAATTGAAGCAAAAAAGAAGCCTCAATCTAGCTGAATATACAAATATGTTTGTGCTTGCCTGATGAGGCCTTTTTTTTTTTTTTTTTTTGAAGGCAGGCTTTCCTCCAGCCCAGGCTGACTTGGAATTCACTATGTACTGTCAGGGTGGCCTTGAACTCATAGTGATCTTCCTACCTCTGCCTCCTGAGTGCTGGGCCAGGTGCAGAGGCCATCATTTTATTCAAAGATAGCTATACAGGGCTGGAGAGATGGCTTAACGGTTAAGGTGCTTGCTTGCAAAGCCAAATGACTCAAGTTCAATTCCCAGGACCCACACAAGCCAAAAGTACAAGGTGCAAGTATATCTGGCATTAGTTTGCAGTGGCTGGAAGCCCTGGCATACCCATTCTCCCGCGCCATGCATGCGCACACACACTCTGCTTTGTTCTCTCTCAAATAAATAAATAAATAAATAAATAAATAAATAAAATAAATAAATAAATAAATAAATAAATAACAAAAATCAGAGATAGTCATGCACCATATTCCATTATTTTATAAGTGGCTTTGGCATTTGTTGGACCAGAGTCAGGACTGAGACCAACTAGGGCGATGTAGAAATAAAGAGAGAATATATGACCTCAACAGCAGGCTGTTCTTTATTGGAGAGCAGGTGGGTGAACAGTGAAGGATGGAGAGCCTCTTCCATGGGTTTTGAGGCTGCCATGCCCAGGCATAGCTAAGTTGAGTATTTAAAGGGATTGAAGGGGGAAGGGGCAATCAGGGCAGAGGATGGGGTAAGAAAGAAAAAAATACAATTGACCACCACAGGACTTGACTTTTTTTTTTTTTTTTTTTGGAGGTAGGGTCTCACTCTAGCTTAGGCTGACCTGGAATTCACTATGTAGTCTCAGGGTGGCCTCGAACTCATGGTGATCCTCCTACCTCTGCCTCCCCAGTGCTGGGATTAAAGACGTGTGCCACCACGCCTGGCTTAGGACTTGACTTTTGTTCTTTCTTTCTTTAAAAAAAAAATTTATTTTTATTTATTTATTTAAGAGAAGGAAAGGCAAACAAAGAGACAGAAAGAGTGAGAATGGACACGGACACGCCTGTGGGCCTCTAGCCACTGCAAAACGAACTCCAGATGCGTGTACCACCATGTGCATCTGGCTTACCTGAGACATGGAGAATCGAACTGGGGTCCTCCTTAGGCTTTGCAGGCATGCGCCTTAACTGCTAAGCCATCTCTCCAGCCCTATTTTAAAAAAACTTTGTTCCACCTTTTCTCTTCTTTCTGTTTCTTGTCAAATGCAGAAATGTCTCTTCTGCAACTCACTGAAGTTTTGAATTCTGGCTTCTGCTGTTTTTATTGTCTGTGTCAGACTTACAGCCAGACGTGGTTCTCTGTCAACATTTTCCAGTTTCTATTAAGCAACATTAACTTCTGTTCTATCCTCTCTACCCCATACCCCATTCACTTCTCACACTCTTGGGAAAAAGAATCACCTTATGTGTCGCAGCTCATTTGTTTCAGGAGAGAATCAATCAACAGATCATATTCAGTGTCTTGAATAAATTGTTCTATTTTGGTATTGAAACAGGGCTCTTGCTGTCTAGTTTTCCCAGATAAGACTCAGGCCTGGCTTGACTAATTCTCTCTTTTATTTGGGAGGGGGTGGAGAAACAGAGAATTGGCACCAGGGCCTCAGCCACTGAAATCGAACTCCAGATGCTTGTGCCACCTAGTGGGCATGTGTGACCTTGCACTTGCCTCACCTTTATGTGTCTGGCTTACGTGGGATCTGGAGAGTTGAACATGGGTCCTTAGGCTTCACATGCAGGTGTCTTAACCACTGAGCCATCTCTCCAGCCTTTGACTAGTTCTTGATAGCAGACCTGGTTTGGGGCAATGGTTCCTGTGGAGCCTGGGACAATGGTTTTACAGCCGGTGACCTTTTCAGGCTGTGGTTTGGAAAAATTATTTATAAGCCAGAGAATTTCCTCTGTGTTAAAGCCTGTTCCAGGGCCAACATGTCCCCATACCTTTTTTTTGTTTCGAGGTAGCGTCTTCCCTCAAGCTCAGGCTGACCTGGAATTCACTATGTAGTCTCAGGGTGGCCTTGAACTCACCGATCCACCTACCCCTGCCTCCCAAGTGCTGAGATTAAAGGTGTGTGCCACCAAACCTGGCCCCTATAACTTTTGTGACTCATTCAATGCTTGGTGGGACCTCCCAAACTCTTTAACCCTTTCAGCACTGCTGCCATTCAGAGGTGAACTCTGTCCTCTTCCCTTGAATCAAGCAGATTGCTAGGCAATGTGGATCTTATATCCTAGGCAATGTCCTAAAGGGGAAACGTGAGAGCAGCTTCCCTACCTGCCTTTAAGTAAGTCTCAGGTGCTCTAGAACATCTCCATCAAGAGCAGCTACTTTTCGTGATACTCACTGAATCATGGCAGACACCAGCTGGGTATAGGGGCAACGATGACATAAGATCCCGAGTTGCAGAAGCTAAGCCTAACAACGCATTGTGACCTGGCTGAAAAGAGGGGAGAAAAGTTGGAGATGGGGGTTTCTGGGGAAAGAGACCCCAGAGCCCTATCTTGAAGAGGGTAATGGTGTAGCTGAGCAACACACAGGGATAGAGCTGAGACGGGAAAGGCAGCCCATTTCAGGCTGCAGAGAGTTGAAGTGCAATTCATATTCTTTTTAAAAATTTTTATTATTATAATTTTTTATTTTTGGAGAGAGACACAGAGACAGAGAGAGAAAGAAGAGAGAGAGAGAGAGAGAGAGAGGAGGGAGAGAGAGAGAGAGAGAGAGGAAGAAGAAGAAGAAGGGAAGGAGAAGGAGAAGGAGAAGGAGAAGAAGAAGAAGAAGACAGAGAATGGGCGTCAGCAGTGTCTCAGCTGCTGTGAACGAAAATCCAGATGTGTGCGCCCCCCTTGTGGTCAAGTGCGGCATTGCGCCCTTGTGTCACTTTACATCCGCCAAACGTGGGACCTGGAGATTGGAACCGCTGGACATTGGAACTGGGTTCTTAGGCTTAGGAGGCAGGCGCCTTTAACCGCTAAGCCATCTCTCCAGCCCTGCAATTCATATTCTTATTTTGTGGTATAAAAGATTCTTTTAAAACAATCAGTAGGAGCTGGGCATGGTGGCTCACGCCTTTAATCTCAGCACTAATGAAGCAGAGGTAGGAGGATCACTGTAAGTTCAAGGCCAGCCTGGGACTACAGAGTGAGTTCCAGGTCAGCCTGGGTGAGAGTAAGACACTGCCTCAGGAGGTAGTGAAGGTATAACTCTAAACATATTTTAATGAATTAACAGATTCTATGTGGATCACCATGATTTCACGACATAACTAATTCCAGGTCAGCCTGGACCAGAGTGAGACCCTACCTTGAAAAACCAAAAAAAAAAAAAAAAAAAAAAAAAAAAAAAGATTTAGGGCATATAAAGCTGAGTGTGGTGGTGCATGTCTTTAATCCCAGCACAAAGGAATCAGAGGTAGGAGCATCACTGTGAGTTTGAGGCCACCCTGAGACTCCATAGTGAATTCCAGGTCAGCCTGGGCTAGAGTGAGACCCTACCTTGAAATGCCCCCCCGCCAAAAAAAAAAGAATTAGGGAATATAAACATAGAAAAAGGGAATTGAAGCAAAAAAGAAGCCTCAATCTAGCTGAATATACAAATATGTTTGTGCTTGCCTGATGAGGCCTTTTTTTTTTTTTTTTTGAAGGCAGGCTTTCACTCCAGCCCAGGCTGACTTGGAATTCACTATGTACTGTCAGGGTGGCCTTGAACTCATAGTGATCTTCCTACCTCTGCCTCCTGAGTGCTGGGCCAGGTGCAGAGGCCATCATTTTATTCAAAGATAGCTATACAGGGCTGGAGAGATGGCTTAACGGTTAAGGTGCTTGCTTGCAAAGCCAAATGACTCAAGTTCAATTCCCCAGGACCCACACAAGCCAAAAGTACAAGGCGGCAAGTATATCTGGCATTAGTTTGCAGTGGCTGGAAGCCCTGGCATACCCATTCTCCCCCCCCCCCCCGCCACATGCGCGCGCACACACACTCTGCTTTGTTCTCTCTCAAATAAATAAATAAATAAATAAA